>OU612089.1:11200000-12400000 GCA_914767735.1 Anoplius nigerrimus
AGAAGATCTGAAACTGAAGGGGTTTAATACATAGTAATTTCACACATCTAAGAATTCACTTAATAATAGCAATGGCCGTTAGGCGATATTTGGCACCTTTGAGAATATCCTCATCAAGTACTCGCGGCGGTCGAGCGAGTACTCTGACCTTGAGCATATTCCAAAGATTCCAAGTAGCACTGGCAACAGTAAATGTATTAAGAGCAGTTCCAACTGGACGCGCCTATTTGACAGACTCGGGAGCCAGCATGTGTTCGCGTCTGAGCCCTTCGAGCAGTGGCTACAAGTCTCAGAGTCAGCGTAGCGACGCCACCATATCGCCGTCACCGTCGCCATCGCCAGTGGCCACGATGACCTGCAGCCACACGCAAGTATCTAGTCAGGACCTGGCCTCGCCGGAGTCGAACAACCAAACGGTCATGTGGGCGGTGACGAGTATATCGAGCGTGCCACCCGGAAGTATCATAATCAACCCTCAAACGAATCAGCCGTACACGAATCCGGACGGCTCTATCTACCGCTTTGACCCAGACAATCCGCCGAAGTTCTTCGAGAACGAGACGACGACGACGACGACGACGAGTGGCGCGTCGAAGCACGCGGAATCCGAGCCATCGAGAACGAACTCGAAGAACGATTGTAAGAAGCGCGCGCCCAGCAAGAGTGTCGTCGTGACGACTGCCAGCGTAACGAGTACAGCGACGTCGCCCAGTTTACCCTTCACGCCACTTCCGCCTCCTCAGCAACAGCAGCAGCAACCGCAACAACAGCAGCAGCAGCAGCCTGTTCAACAGCAGCAACCACCGCCGCCACCTCCTCCTCCTCCTCCGCCCCCACCTCCACAGCCGCAGCCCCAGCCGCAGCAGCAAAGTCTAGTCAAGCCGACAGTGCAAACGTGTAGTCATAATCAAACAGCTCAACCAGCGTATGCGACCTATGTACCTACCTCAGAACCGTACAACCAAGGTGTCTATCAGCCCCCAATGGGGCAGCAGACTGTGATGATGACTCCTCATCCCACTCAGGGTCAAGCTAGCGCGCCAAACAACGGACAGGGCGAGGTTGTCTTCAATCAGAACGCCGTTTACACGAACTACGCTGCTGTACCCGTACAGCAAGCTCCTGTCCCGCAGTCCGGGGTAAGTTTATGAGCCATGTTGGTACTTGTTTTACCTTCCTGTGCAAAAAGCTGGTACGTCTAGCCGTTCATTCAAGTATAACTATTCCGGGGCCCAGGACGTGTCCGAACTCTCCGGCTACTTCATGGGAATGAACATATACGAGCAACGAGGTGGTGCGAATGGCGTCGCTGGCGCCGGTGAGAATCATGCGAGCACTCCGCATTCTTACCCTCAGGCACCGCCGTCGACGAATCAAGCCATGCCAAATCTGCAGACGGTGCAACCGAACTACTGGCAGCCACCGCCTAATCAGATGCCGGTACGCTTTCGTCAGGAATTTGTCTTTTGCAAGCCTCATGATTCATGAAGAAACCTATTTTGATTCTATTCGATCATACTTGCAGCCACAGCAAACCATGTACTTCGTACCACCATCGGGGACGACAATATCGGTGGGACAGAATCCGGGTGATAGACAGCAAAGATTCGCGACGAACTATTCTTTCAACACACAGACAATGACACCTCCGAGCCAAACGAATTGTGAGTAATCCTGCGAGCTGACGTCGACGCGTGATAGCTCTTGTTCCGTTAGAAGCCGACCGATGACGTGGGTGTCATTACCGAATAAATTTACTTCAGCTAACTACGTGGGCAGTTATCCGGTACCCTACAACTCGATGCCCACAGTAACTCCGACGCCAACGGATTATACGTATCAACCACCGGTTCACATGGTTCCCACGTATTATCCGCCTGGACAGCCGACTATGCAGCCACCACCTGTCATGTACAGAGTACCTACGCCACCGAATACACCGACATCGAATCAGGTAATTACTAACAGTTACACTGATTACGAATTCCCTATATACGTCCATCTTCCTTCACTAGTTAATCCACTCAGTAGTAATTGCCAAATTTGCTGGACAGTATAATTTGTCCGGATTTACTGATTATTTTCTGTAATTTTCATGAACTGCCAAGCAAACTTGTAGTACTCTTACTTGGAAACAGATATAGCCTGCATGCGTAGAGCTAAACTGATTCTGTTCTCATCCGAAAAGTGTTATTTTATGCTTTTACCCTTGGTTTACGAGTTTCATAACTGATAAATCAAAATGTTCGACATTATGTGGTATCAGGACACGGTGAGGTCGAAAGTTTCATGGAAAATGTATGGTAATGACTCACAGATGCCGGGCATGTCGCTAATGTACGTGAACTCTGGCAGCTATGGTCCACCAGCGATGATGTCGAGCGGAACATTCGGTCATCAGGTTGCTCACAATGGCACGTCACCTGCGCCACCACCCAGCACTTACGTCGCACCTGCGCTGGTTCCAAATCTCGTCTTCAGGCAAAACGTTCCTGTGAGCAAGCAATGCCAAATTATTACTTCAAAAGCACCCCATTCAAACTTGTAACTTTCTTGTACTCATCACTCACCATACGTTGCTGACCCATTCATGGACATATTTCTCATGAAAGTAACGAACAGTAGAACTGCTTAAGTCATTGCATATTGTAACAGTTACAGATTTTTACCATATTGCAATTTTAATTACATGGTTCTAACGGTGAAAAATGTTAACAATTCGTCAATACACAAAAGACGGTTCGTTTGCTATTTTCAGTAGCCGCAGTACTTATTCACTTTTAGGCTTTCTGTTATGCGAAACAAACGTGCTTATACTGTATACCTTTACTATAAGTTACATAACAGCTGTCGTAAGACACCATGTTGTCAACATGTGGCAGAAGTGAAGATAAGAGATGAAAGTGTCCTTTCAATTAATAGCTTAAGTGCCATTCACGTTTGACTGTTAATGAAATACTTAAGATTTTGGTATAATGTCTTCAGCAAGTCGTTGCCGGTGTTCGAGCATCGACGCCTGGAAGCTCTCAAAGAGCAAGCAGGTCGCCTACACCAGCGCATGAGTTGTTTGGAGGTGGGAGCGGGGATAGAAGCGCACAGGCCCAGCCACGCTACCCACTGCCAATGTATCAGGGTGTCCATATCGTGCAAGGTATCAATTTTCACTCCCATTTTCCAGAAACTTTATAAATTGAATTATGAGCAATCAACAAAATATAAAAGTGACAGATAAAAAAGTACGAAACATTGTTGTCGCCTTGCCACTTCATAATGGAAAAACTAATGTGCCAAGGTTCCTTGTTAACAGTAAACGTTGCTTTTCAAACTATTGCAATGTATTACCAAAAGAATTAGAGTGTCTTGTAGTAATTTTAAGTGCCTAGTAATTTAATAGAATTTGATAAGAATGTCATATGATCTTTCGTTTGTAGGAGATATGAGGTTGATGCATCCTGGAGTACCATCGAATCCACGGTTGCAATATGCACCGGTACCATCACCGCCAGTTGTTCAAGGTTGCCCACGACCGTATCGACCGCCATCATACTCTTCGAACACATCAGGTGCCGGAACACCCACATCGGTTGATGGGAAAAACCAGAAGATTCGCAAACAGAGGTATAGCGTCATTCCTATTATCGTAGCTACGTCATTCTAGCTGTTTACATTCGATCTAGTAGGGAAGAAACAGTTGTATAAACCTTCGCACGACTTTACCATTATGTCGATTTGTTGTCATATCTTTAAATGATATACCCCCTAGATTACAAAGAACAGTCATTACTTCCACGAAATAAACGTAGGAAAAAGCTAGCATAAGTTAAACGGTAAAAAGGGCTGTTTTTGCTTATGTTTCCAGGTCCAAAGTAGCACCTTTGCCACCGACCGGCACGCGGCCCAATATTTATCAAACTCCTTCCATGCCATCGCTCACGTCTAACATACCAAAAGATATCAGAGAAGGTAAGGCCAACATAAACTACGCGACATTCGGCGATCGCTGAGTACGTTGCTTGAGATGGTTCAGTTACCTTCTACTTTCGTTCCGCTTAAGGACGGATAACGTATAACACAAATTTTTTGACACCTTCTTGTATCCCCTCAAAAGCGAAACCTGTGGAAGACAATATGATCTAAGGTACATAACATAAGTATAACGTACTACGAACAACACCATATCGGTTGTATCCACGTCGTTACTGTAGAAGCTTCTTCACGCGTGCTCTCTCATTTCCTTTCTCCAGTCTGGACACTTCTTTTGACACTGCCCCAGGGCTCCTTCGCTTTCTGAGTCACTCAGAACGTGCTGGAAAGTGATGGTCGTGGAGTGACACACACTCGGCTCGCAGTCGACTAGCGGCGTAGTTAAACAGTTTCTGTTTGAACATTTCTTACGGCCGCTCTTCCGACACTTTTTGTTTTCAGAGGAACATGGAAGAACATCCTTTTAGCACACGTAACCTCATACACGACATCCATATGTAACGCACACCCGCTTACAGGCTCTCACGCGCAGGCAAATGATGGCATTTCTATTGCTACTTTTTTTTTTGGAACACAGTGTGCGTAGGCTCGGCGTTGGTTGCATTTCTTGCACAAGTCCTTTGATCTGTCATTATCGTTAGTCTGTACCGTGTGCTTTGCGCAGCATCTCAATTCAAGGTGCCTCAAAGGTCGTGATCATTTCAGGCAGAACACCTGACATCTTTCCATTAAGATCCCGATTTCTGTACATGTTGAATTTACGTACCGTGTACATTGGGTTCTCATTAGCGACATGCAGCTTCGTCGAACAAAAATGCTTTTTGCTTTACGAAGGTGATACCCAACAGCATTCCGAGACTCTCATACACGCTCGACATTTAACCATCCGTCATTTGGTTCATGCTTATGAGCTGAAATTCACTGACGTTCGATGTTCGACAGAACCGAGCTTCGGCTTTGAACGAATCCCGATGCTCACCACGTACGTTTTCATTTCAGGGACCGTGAAGGTGACAATCACCCGTCGAAACCAGTTGGTACAATATTAAATAACGGGCTGGCAGAAAAAAAAAAGCGCACACGGTGACACACACGGAGGACAGCAGGGACACAGTACACGTACACACGCACACGACACACGACAAGCAGCCACACCGCTGAACGTACGAATACAGAGTAACAATTACCAAAAGAGAATAAAGAGATGTTTAAAGTGGAAAGAGCTGAGGCAAGAAAGAAGCTAAAACGGCAACCTACTTTATCGGTAGACATAAAATTCGTAACGCTATATCACCTATACTCTTAATTATTTAACGAAGGCTAAGGCATAATTACTAGGTACATGCATAGACGTATACATACGAAGGTGGATAAACGTGAAGGGGACGAAGGTGAAGGAAGACGAGCAAAGAGGAAAGCGATCATTACAAGCGCCGCGAGAGCATCACGAGGGCGCTTTCCTTTTTGAACAGAGCGGAAAACCGTGAATATCGGAATATCGAACAACCCATTAATCCTATTCGCTCACGCCGAATATCGAACATCCAAATTATCATGACAATGCATAACGAGTTGGGAGTGAACGACGGTTATAACGAGCGTGTCGCTCCTGAAAACGGACGAAAATATGTGACACGCCAGTTCGAAGACATAAAGTGGAAGATGGGAGGAAGTCGCAGTGCTATACCGGACAGAGTTTTGACTACTATTACAATTATTATTATATTAAATATAATATATCACGGTATAATATAAATATATATATGAATTATATATATTACATATTATACGTACGATATATTATACCTGAAGATATTTTAATCGCGGTTTTACAGATACTATATGAATGTGAGATTTAATTTTAAGGAAATATTAACGTTTAAGACAACAGACACATCCTTAACACGATGACACACGTACATACACGCGCATACACGAGATGATAAGGATCTTGCGGTGATTGATGGATCATCGTGAATATCAGAATATATATATTATATAAATATATATTTTACTGAGTACGTTTACACACCGGCCGCTTTCTTCCACTGTGTTCTGCCACTTCCTTTTCGAGACGCTCAGTCATGTTCATGCGCAGCCTCTTGCACAAGTTCTTTTCCATCGAAACAATCGCGGGCGACAAAAAGAAAGCATTCTAAACTCTGTTAACACTTAGCGAATCTCACACGAGAATTTTCGACCTTCGAAGACGACCGATATGATATAGATACGTCTAAGTCTCAAGTACAATACATGTCCGTTGAAAACGGACTTTTCGCACACGCTACAAAGCTGTTACCAAAATATCAGTGGTTCTCAATAAGTTTGGAGGAAGTACGATCTTTGATCGACGTTCGAGAAACGTTCTTTCTAACGCTGCACGCGTCTAAAAAGCAACCGCGCCCCCCTACGACTCCCCCAAGCAAAACTTCAATCGCACTCCCGAACGATGTAAACGTATTCAGTACACAGTCTATATGTTTAGAGTGAAACGATAGTTAAGTAACGTGAAAACTATCACAGCTTTGCAAGGAACTCTCTTACCGTATCGTTCCACGGATCGCCCGACATTGTAACTTTCATTTCGGCGTCGTATCGCCAAATCGAATTCGCACGAGAATTGGCAAATGACCGTTGATCGAAACCAGTCACCGATGATTACGAACTCGTCTTCCAGAGTGATGTGCGACACGCTTGGATCGAACCTGGCCGCGAAAGCGACGGACGGCGAACGAAAAATGCAGGAATGCGGGACAGAATTGCAGAAGCGTACGAGATGAAAAGCCGATAGAAATTCATAACGCGTTCTAAGTTCGCTTGAAGCACGCAATAACGAAGCTAGATAAAGAATAACCGCTCTTAGCACTGCTGCGGCGAGAATTGCGCCTCTCTCTCTCGCACACGCATTGTCATCAGCCACGAACAGTGTCGACGTTAACAGCTGTGATCGTCGCGCGCGGTTGCAAAGTGAACAAAGTCTCCGTCTGCGAACTATTTTGCGGATCAACGAAGGCAGCTCAATTTATTCGAAAAAGGAGGGGGGGGGGGTACCCTTTTTCCCGCACTCTCGCGAAGACGCTTCCCCGTTTCGTTTTTCGCGTCGCCGAACAAAATTTCGTACCGGCACCCACTTCTCTTCGAAAGCTAGAACGAACGTTGCGACGCGACGTAGAGAAGGTGATCATTTCATCGTAACGGCTGCGTCTTGGGTTTTCATTTCTGCGATACTTCGACTTTCCGAGGGAAAAGATGACCGGGTTATGCCGACGATCTGGCATGGCACGGCTTATGATTTTCACGTGTCATTCTTGCACCGCGAACAAACAAGAGTGTCTACGTTGTTCTGCGCGGGAATAACAACAATGAACAAAAAACTTATGAAAAAAAAAAACATACCAAGTGGAATCCATCCAGAAGCTTCGCTCACGGCGATTGTACTTCGGGACGTAGGTGAGGAAGGTGTGCCTATCTTTTTATGATAATCACGGCAGGTAGGACGAGAGAAAGAGAGAGAATGCGTCAGACTGAGCCGCGTAGCAAATGGTTACTTTTTGTGGGAATGAAACATTAAGAGCGTTCGCAAATTTTCGTAAGCCGTTAAACAATTTGTTGAGGATCCTTCGGTTACTCGGATTACCGTTCGAGTAATTGGAGAGTTTCTTTTTTTTTCCCTCTGTACTTATTCACTTCTCTGTCATCGAACGAACGTTACTCGTTCTGAGTATCTTGCTCGGCTTTTACGTTTGTCGAATCGCTGTTCTCAATTGTTTCCGTTGCCATTTGAAACGTAGACTCGACGAGACCCACCGTAGGTTTCATCCTTAGGAAGGTGAGTACTGTGCTTCTCCGTACGGAAGCTCATGAGAGAGGAAAGAGCATCGCTCGCCAGACATGAGCATGGTCCGATTAGGCGAGGCTAACCGATCGTAACATTCGACGGACGAGTTATAAAGAGATGGGCGCACAAACGTAGTATTTAACTGTACCTAACGTCGTCGTAGCGGTTAATGAGAAGAAAAAAAAAATTAAGTGTACCTAATAAAAGCAGTTCACGAATCTATCTCTCTTTCACACACGCATACATATACACACTATGATTATAACGAGACGAAGGAATCGGCCGTTCATCGGGGGTAAATACTATGATGCCGAGCTAATGTGCCATTCGGCACGAACATTACGATGTATTTTAGCTAATCGATCATCGTTAGCGAGACAGTTGCGTTTACGTTGGCCACTCGATGTGTAATGTAAGCGAGCGCGATCGTCGACGCTTCGTAATCCGACATCGACCTCGAATCCGATATCGATCATGCGTAACGAACGAATTCCAAACGTAGACTGTCCGAAAAGCTGTGGCGTCAGACTGGCGGTTCAGCGTCGTCGCAGGTGACCTTGGTCGGCGACCTTGCTCGGCGACTCTCTGCACTTAGCTTTTTGGCCAGATCCGCAACTTCCGAGCAACCTCTTTATTCTATCGGGATAGATGCGGATTACGGAGAGTCAAGCAAGATAATCGACGCGGCCATGTTATCCTGATTTATTGCTTTGATCGTGCACTTCAATCGACACTTCGCTGCGCTCGGTGCGCGAACATTGACAGAAGGAGTTCCACGCAAAACTCGTTTCCCCGAATTAAGAGCGCACCGAGGGCGGTTGAGGATCGACGATCGACGCTGCACGTGCGGAATTACAAGTTTCTCTGGCTATTCTAAACGGGGGTGCGATCAGGACAGAGAGGACTACGGAGATAATAAAGCGAGTCCGATCTTTAACGGATTCATTGCATTGCGTCGCGGATCATTGAGAACTATACAGGGTACTCGCGAAGCCCTCCATTTTAACGAAATTGTTAAAGAGTAAGGTAAATTCATTTCCGACGCGACGGGAGGTCGTTTACCTTCCGCCGCGTCGCGACGAAATTTTTGGCCGGCTTGCGAGCTTCGAAACTTGAACAGGCGAGCTCCCATTACGACTTTCACTTCGATGGATTACGCGAATCCTTGCTTAGAGCGCCGTTTCGCCGATTCGTTTGTCCGATCCCTGCAATCTTAGAGTTCGCTGCGTCCGGCGCTGAATTCTTTGCAATGAACACGTTAAGACACAGACTCGCCGCCGATCGACAGTACAGAGCGGGTGATAAATCATTATAAGTTCGCAAAGACCTCAAGTTGGTTTCCTACTATTTTTCTATAACGCCGTAAAAGTGGAGGACGGTCGGTTAAAAGTGAATTGTCGCGGAAGGATGGACAGAGCGATGGTAGAATAAAATCGGTGAAGTTCAGACGCGGGAGATCGGAGAAAGATTGGAAATTGAGAAGAAGGCGAGAAGGAAAGAGTTGGAAGTATGAGGTGAGAACGGAAACCTGGATGTTCCTACACGGGGATTCGCATCTTCCAGATTGGCAGCGGTCTTTTTACTAAGAATTCCTTCCGTTTTTCTGTCCCCGCGGACGTCGTCCCGCATTTCGTCATTATCAATACTTCGTCTTTTAGCGTCAGGTGCCGCCTCGAAATTAATTGTTGTGTGTTCCGTAGATGCCCTTCGTAATCCCGATATCTTCAGTAATCGACTATTAACGCGCGATAGACCCGTTCGTCCACTCGCCATAGCGCGAACTTTCACAAGTTAAATAACTTATTCAGTGTACGATTTTATCGTGGTAGAGCGAATGGAGGAGTTGTGCGGAGTAACGAGGTTTCGTCTCTTGCCGTACTAATTTTCGGCCGGAATTCTCTTTGAAGTGATTTCTTTCGAGTGCTTCAGTTACGCTAACCGTCGACGAGGATAGCTTTAGTTCAATTTGTAAATTTGATTATGTTAGAATTCGCCCGATAACGAATGTACGTAACGCTTCGTTACTTTTCTTTACGTTAAGTTTCGTGTTAAGGCCATTCGTTGTTACGCTCTCAGTGACCGATTGCGAGAATGGATTCTGTTGTATATTAATTGGAGAGCGGGCCGTGTGCGTAATGTGCTTCTTTTCGTTTGTACAATGCGGAGAAGAGAAGAATTGAAAGCACCTCATTATTTCTCACGCCCTTCGAGCGCGGTTAGTCCTGTTTAGACCTAAAATAGATGACGATGTGAACTCGAAATTGCCTCGTTGTTAAAGATAGAAATGGAAACGAATTATCTTGCTGTTATTAAGAAAATGGCGGAAGGGGGGGAAGAAATGATTTTTCACGACCTCTTGGCGAATGATGAGATCGACGGTGGATATGTTTGATATAAAACATAAGAAAAAAAGAGAGCCCTTATTTCGATGAAGAGTATGGATGTGAGAACGCGCGACACGGATAGTTTCCGTTTGTTAGGTGTGAGAGAGTTGGATCGCGAGGGCAAGTTCTAAGTGAAGCATTACACGGCGCCATCTGCCATGTTCTCTTCCTTCTCATATTCAATTCCTTTACACATTTTCATACAACGTAACCGTGCAAATGATGGCTGTGGCTTTAAATGATTTCTGTCAGGTACAAATGACACGCAATTCCACGCTTCTACCTATAAAACTCAACAACTTCAGCGGATAAATGATCTTCAAATTTTCTTTTAACTTGAAACAGACAACAGAGCCGATGGCGTTCATACACTCTAACAAGAACACGCTTCTAAATACTTATACTTTTCATACACGTTCGTTATCTGCAAGCAGACAAACTTCTGTTTATAAATTGACGTAACAAGCTGTGAGCGCTTGGAACTTGTCCTTGCATCGATGATAATGTACAATGTTTCTGCGAACGATGCGTACAAGTATTCAGGTGATGCGTTAGCGAAGAGAGATATACTTTATATTTATTAAGATAAGATTTTTATGCGTAAGTGGCACGATGAGGATAAGAGGTACAGGTTCAAGCATATTCACCGACTCTCCGTGGGCTGCACGATCGTGTGACCGTTCTATTGTTCGGGAATACATGTAAAATGTTAGTCAGGTGGGGGCGAGATTGGTGAGGAGAGTGGGGGGGCAGATGAATTAATAACAAAAAGCAAAAAATAGTAAATAATATTGTTTGCGGTTCCGACCATCGTGAACTCGATTGTGCGTGTGCATGGATTGCGCGGGCGACCACTGTGAAGGCAAAAGCAATTCGACAATTCATTGGCGCAAATTCAAGAGCTATATTTACTGACCCAAGATGCACAACATCATAGAGAGCCGGAAAATTTGATAGAACTCATGTCAGTCTAATTATATTTCTTGTTATATTATATACATATATATATATACATATACATATATATATTATCATATTTTCCAAAAACGAATTATATATAATTAAATAAAAAAAAGACACTCTCGTTTGATACTTTCTGTGAGACCTTTCAATTGTAGTTTGATTATGTTGTCATTGACTTACCGTCCTATGCAGTCCTCATCCTTTTCCCTTGAGATGAATAGTAAATACGTAGTACATTGTACTGTGAATACTGAAATTTGTACATTCGAACATCTCATTGGCATTCATTTATTTTGGCATGTATTTAAAATTGATACTTTAAAGATCAATACTAATTACATCGAAATATAAACATAGCATCATCTTTACTTGCCGTCGATGAAGATGTAGAATTTGTAATATATCGCACAATAAAAAAAAGTGGTCAATATTTGTAATGAAGCACAGTTGTTATTATTGGTGCTAATTACCTTAGTGAGACGGAAAAAGTAGTTTTTACTTTTGTTGACTGCCCACCGTTGTCCAATCAATATTAGCAGTATATAAAACCTCGTCAAACATACGTTATATTAGTAATCACATAAGGAATAACTAAAAATAAACAGAATATTATTCTTTTTTACTTCGGCACAATTTAAAGTCACTGGCATTGAAACTTGAACTAAAATCGTATGCGGCGCCCCATACATCCTGCCATCTACGTCATTGGTCATTCAGACATTGTAGATGTGTTTTCAAGCTACAGAAATGATTCATGCGTTGACAGAGGGCGCCAACAATTGGGTTCAATCACCGACGAGATATACTTAAAGACCGCTAGCCCTGGGTAAAATTTCGGGCACGCAAGGGGGCTCAAAGGGGCCCAAATGCTCTGTCGGCACGGAAGAATTCCGAGGTTCTAACTTTGTAGGTAACACCAAGCACCGACGAGGAATTCCTAAGAACCACTGTCGTGACGGGCGTGGTGGGGAAAAGATGTACATTGAGATGTATGTATACGTGCTCTCAGTCAGCGAGTCGTCTACTACGTACCGAACGGAGACAAGGAATAAGCTACGGCTCCGACTCCTCTCCGACACGATTGCGTACAAGTGTTTCCTTTGGCATAAGCCAGCGGTATTAAAATGCCTTTTCGTCCCTAACCTAACCGATGATCTGATAAAGTATCTTATTCGAAGGGTGATGATGGGGCTCAAAAGCGATCCCAAAACAATTATAAACCAAAAACGTCATTCGATAGCTCATTAAACAATTCCCATTTTCATCATGATTTAACGTTGAATCTGCAAGGGCGATGGGCAGTGAGGTGTAAATTGAAAACTTCCCTTTTTGCTCATTTTTAAAAAAGGGGTGTCAGTGAAAAAGTCAAGATCATCCTTTCTAGTCGTTTACTGGCGTGTTAAACTAATTTGTAGAACGAACTTTTATACATTATCGAATCCCATCACTCCCAATTTTTGTATCGTGATAATTTTAAGTGCTAGCAGCACCGACGAGGTTGAAAATGTTGCAAAACGTACTTGTTTATTAAAGAAGTAAATGCCTTCCAATACACTTGCTCTCTTACATTGATTATTGTATTCCATTTCACACAAATGATCGGAACATGAGAAACGAAACGACCCTGTCTGTACGCAAAACTTCTTTATTTCTATCTTTACAATTCTAAAGTTTCTCCGTTGCTCGTACATCCGGTGATTTGACACGAATGTCGTCTCTGCGCCACGTTGCCGGCCACGCTGGGCCACGCGCCCGTCTCTTTGTAATTTGCCGACACCGCCAAACGTAGGGACAGTTGATATAGAAAGAGGAAGTGAAGGTGAAGACATTGTTGAATGATTGAATGCCACATGACGATGAGGCAACACTAGTGCAGCGAAGAAATTTTTACAACTTTGACTTTTTATGAATAAAAATGTCAGTACCGTATTGCTAATATTTTGCCAAGTAAAATGAGACCAAGCACGAAACCAATCGGGTTATATTTTGTTACTAATTAAAACTCGTATTTACATATAAAATTGCTTGCCACTTTATTTGCGTATGAGGAGTTTAAAGCCGTCTAAACTGTCGCAGGATCTCTGTGTGAGTTTGTGAGGAGGCACCTGCCAATGGTGTCCCTACACGGTAAGAGACGCAAAAAAAATGCCGCCAAATGGGCTTATAACGAATAGGGGACATTCATTCCACTCAAGAAAACTTTGTTTCTCATTCAGCTCCACGGTAAGCGTCGATTCATTCGCCAGGTACTTGATTCCCATCGAATAGAAGTTCCTTCTTCACACCACATTGATCTCGCGACGTTTAGGCGACAGTGTGTTTGACAAGTCAGAATAGCGAAACCAAGTGTCGTAACCATTTCGTATTTGGTCTTATTTTTATTAGGAAAACGTCTCCAATATACCAGTAAACTTCTTTTTACCGAAAAATTGCAATTAACAATTTTTGATTTCTTAACTAGGGTTAGTGTTTCACCAATAGACCGCGTCGCTGTTCAATTGTCAGCATCAAAAAATGCCACTGCGATACAAGCGACGGGGAACCGCCCGGCCGACGACAACCGCTGTTTGTTAAAGCGGCATCCGTGGACAAATATCGTGTAGCTCAAATCGGACTCATATAGAAAATCTACTGTAGTCGAATTCGTCCGTTTGCTCTTTGCCGATACGGATGATCAGAAGTAGAAACGGCAGATAAGGAAAAAAACGGACTGAAGACAAAACATATTAGTAATATTATTCCGAGTAAAATGAGACCAAACACAGTACAACTCGGTTTATGTTTGTACTTATTAAAAGGTTTACATATTACACGTTCGTACATATGTACACAGTCGTTGCTGTCACAAACGCAAGCCGGCGCATGTCAATGGACGCTAGAGCTGGCGGCCGCTGACGTCACCGAGCCAGGATTTGCACGAGGGGAGGCGCGAAGCGCGTTTCTTTCCGGGATATAGCATTTTGAGTAGTAGAGGAGAGCAGACGCAAGGAAAGTCACAGTTAAACCGAATAGTAGTTGTTTCCTCGAAAATCACCTTACATTACTTATAAGATTATCAACTTTTCACCACGTTACGTTTGTATTCAAAGGAATTACGCTGCGATATCAGGCGTGACAGTTGCCGAATGCGAGGGGGATCCCGCCTAGTGGTGGGGTTTAAGCGTCAAAAATCTGGCAGATCTCATGAAAAATTCATCGGGCCTCCACTGTATCGCTTCCGTGAATTCTTAAAATTTGGCTGCTAATAAATGTTAATAAAAATGTATGCAGGATTCGAAAAATTTCACACTCAGGTGAGGAGTTTGAATCGTTACCATTGGATCTTGAGGCCGGCCAATTACATGTCCTATTAAACATTTCGCATATATATTAATGTTTTTCTTGTACAAATACATTGTAAGAAGAAGAACATAAAAATGCACGTAAAGGATACGTCGAAAATATGACAATCGTCAAGAATACGACAACCGCATGAAGGAGGGGTGCCCCTATGCCTAGTGATCTTGAGAGTATTGGATTCGTGCGCAGATGCCGAAAGTGTAAATGAAAGTGTGTACGTGTTCCCGGAACGCAGCAGTGGGAAGGTTTGAATCGGCCCGGTTTACATTAAATGCGCTTGAACATTACATGAAATATAATTCGGCGCATGCACCGCATTCGATTTATGCGGGGGCTACAGAACATGGGTCCAAAAAAGAAGCTGGCTTTAATATATAATTGAATATAACTTAACCTAAATATTATGTTAACTTATCTCTTGGAAAAAGAAAAATAAAGGATAAAATACAGAGAGATTAAGCTGCACAAAAAAAGCAAGAAAAAGAAAGAAACGACAAAATAATAATAATAAACTGAAGGAAAAAATAATAAAGAGAGTAGTACTGAGAAAAAAGACGTTTTGCCGTTGTGCAACCGGTAATATTAGCGGAACTACAAGTATTTTAGCATAAAATAACAAGCGCCATTACTACATATTCTCCTTGTTTTAGCAGTTTTCTTAGGACCTATATTTGTTTATTGTACCCCATCTCATAGCATTGAATATTGCATAATATACTTATCTTATAAAGGATGCATGAAAATTCGTTCTACAAATTAATTTTAACACGCCAGAAACGGCCAGAAAGGAGGTTCTTGATTTTTTCACGGACACCCCTTTTTTAGAAATGAGCAAAAACGAAAGTTTTTAATTTACAACCTACTGCCCCTTGCCCTTCCAGATTGAAAGTTAAAACGTGATGAAAATGGGTATTTTTTAATGTGCTATCGAATGGCGTTTTCGATTTATAATTGTTTTGGGAACACTTTTGACCCCATCATCCAACTACACCCTTCGAATAAGATACTTTATCAGATCATCGGTTAGGTTAGGGACGAAAAAGCATTTTATTACCGCTGGCTTATGTCAAAGGAAACACGCATGCGATCGTGCCGGAGAAGAGTCAGAGCCATAGCTCATTCTTTGACTCCGTTCGATACATAGTAAACGACTCGCTGACTGACAGCACATATCTGAACTTTCCCCCACCACGATCGTCACGGCAGTGGTTCTTCGCAATTCTTCGTAACTTGGTGTAAAAACTGGAATCACTCAGTTCGTTGCGTTGCCTTGAGTTTCCTGATTCGGCCGTTCTATACGCCGAGAGGGCGTCCCAGTACGGCTCAATTTTCGTGCGACACAAAGTCCCATAAGGCTAGCGGTCTTTAAGTATATCTCGTCGGTGCCGCTAGCCTTATGGGACTTTGTGTCGCACGAAAATTGAGCCGTACTGGGACGCCCTCTCGGCGTATAGAACGGCCGAATCAGGAAACTCAAGGCAACGCAACGAACTGAGTGATTCCAGTTTTTACACCAAGTTACGAAGAATTGCGAAGAACCACTGCCGTGACGATCGTGGTGGGGGAAAGTTCAGATATGTGCTGTCAGTCAGCGAGTCGTTTACTATGTATCGAACGGAGTCAAAGAATGAGCTATGGCTCTGACTCTTCTCCGGCACGATCGCATGCGTGTTTCCTTTGACATAAGCCAGCGGTAATAAAATGCTTTTTCGTCCCTAACCTAACCGATGATCTGATAAAGTATCTTATTCGAAGGGTGTAGTTGGATGATGGGGTCAAAAGTGTTCCCAAAACAATTATAAATCGAAAACGCCATTCGATAGCACATTAAAAAATACCCATTTTCATCACGTTTTAACTTTCAATCTGGAAGGGCAAGGGGCAGTAGGTTGTAAATTAAAAACTTTCGTTTTTGCTCATTTCTAAAAAAGGGGTGTCCGTGAAAAAATCAAGAACCTCCTTTCTGGCCGTTTCTGGCGTGTTAAAATTAATTTGTAGAACGAATTTTCATGCATCCTTTATAAGATAAGTATATTATGCAATATTCAATGCTATGAGATGGGGTACAATAAACAAATATAGGTCCTAAGAAAACTGCTAAAACAAGGAGAATATGTAGTAATGGCGCTTGTTATTTTATGCTAAAATACTTGTAGTTCCGCTAATATTACCGGTTGCACAACGGCAAAACGTCTTTTTTCTCAGTACTACTCTCTTTATTATTTTTTCCTTCAGTTTATTATTATTATTTTGTCGTTTCTTTCTTTTTCTTGCTTTTTTTGTGCAGCTTAATCTCTCTGTATTTTATCCTTTATTTTTCTTTTTCCAAGAGATAAGTTAACATAATATTTAGGTTAAGTTATATTCAATTATATATTAAAGCCAGCTTCTTTTTTGGACCCATGTTCTGTAGCCCCCGCATAAATCGAATGCGGTGCATGCGCCGAATTATATTTCATGTAATGTTCAAGCGCATTTAATGTAAACCGGGCCGATTCAAACCTTCCCACTGCTGCGTTCCGGGAACACGTACACACTTTCATTTACACTTTCGGCATCTGCGCACGAATCCAATACTCTCAAGATCACTAGGCATAGGGGCACCCCTCCTTCATGCGGTTGTCGTATTCTTGACGATTGTCATATTTTCGACGTATCCTTTACGTGCATTTTTATGTTCTTCTTCTTACAATGTATTTGTACAAGAAAAACATTAATATATATGCGAAATGTTTAATAGGACATGTAATTGGCCGGCCTCAAGATCCAATGGTAACGATTCAAACTCCTCACCTGAGTGTGAAATTTTTCGAATCCTGCATACATTTTTATTAACATTTATTAGCAGCCAAATTTTAAGAATTCACGGAAGCGATACAGTGGAGGCCCGATGAATTTTTCATGAGATCTGCCAGATTTTTGACGCTTAAACCCCACCACTAGGCGGGATCCCCCTCGCATTCGGCAACTGTCACGCCTGATATCGCAGCGTAATTCCTTTGAATACAAACGTAACGTGGTGAAAAGTTGATAATCTTATAAGTAATGTAAGGTGATTTTCGAGGAAACAACTACTATTCGGTTTAACTGTGACTTTCCTTGCGTCTGCTCTCCTCTACTACTCAAAATGCTATATCCCGGAAAGAAACGCGCTTCGCGCCTCCCCTCGTGCAAATCCTGGCTCGGTGACGTCAGCGGCCGCCAGCTCTAGCGTCCATTGACATGCGCCGGCTTGCGTTTGTGACAGCAACGACTGTGTACATATGTACGAACGTGTAATATGTAAACCTTTTAATAAGTACAAACATAAACCGAGTTGTACTGTGTTTGGTCTCATTTTACTCGGAATAATATTACTAATATGTTTTGTCTTCAGTCCGTTTTTTTCCTTATCTGCCGTTTCTACTTCTGATCATCCGTATCGGCAAAGAGCAAACGGACGAATTCGACTACAGTAGATTTTCTATATGAGTCCGATTTGAGCTACACGATATTTGTCCACGGATGCCGCTTTAACAAACAGCGGTTGTCGTCGGCCGGGCGGTTCCCCGTCGCTTGTATCGCAGTGGCATTTTTTGATGCTGACAATTGAACAGCGACGCGGTCTATCGGTGAAACACTAACCCTAGTTAAGAAATCAAAAATTGTTAATTGCAATTTTTCGGTAAAAAGAAGTTTACTGGTATATTGGAGACGTTTTCCTAATAAAAATAAGACCAAATACGAAATGGTTACGACACTTGGTTTCGCTATTCTGACTTGTCAAACACACTGTCGCCTAAACGTCGCGAGATCAATGTGGTGTGAAGAAGGAACTTCTATTCGATGGGAATCAAGTACCTGGCGAATGAATCGACGCTTACCGTGGAGCTGAATGAGAAACAAAGTTTTCTTGAGTGGAATGAATGTCCCCTATTCGTTATAAGCCCATTTGGCGGCATTTTTTTTGCGTCTCTTACCGTGTAGGGACACCATTGGCAGGTGCCTCCTCACAAACTCACACAGAGATCCTGCGACAGTTTAGACGGCTTTAAACTCCTCATACGCAAATAAAGTGGCAAGCAATTTTATATGTAAATACGAGTTTTAATTAGTAACAAAATATAACCCGATTGGTTTCGTGCTTGGTCTCATTTTACTTGGCAAAATATTAGCAATACGGTACTGACATTTTTATTCATAAAAAGTCAAAGTTGTAAAAATTTCTTCGCTGCACTAGTGTTGCCTCATCGTCATGTGGCATTCAATCATTCAACAATGTCTTCACCTTCACTTCCTCTTTCTATATCAACTGTCCCTACGTTTGGCGGTGTCGGCAAATTACAAAGAGACGGGCGCGTGGCCCAGCGTGGCCGGCAATGTGGCGCAGAGACGACATTCGTGTCAAATCACCGGATGTACGAGCAACGGAGAAAAAAATTTTAGAATTGTAAAGATAGAAATAAAGAAGTTTTGCGTACAGACAGGGTCGTTTCGTTTCTCATGTTCCGATCATTTGTGTGAAATGGAATACAATAATCAATGTAAGAGAGCAAGTGTATTGGAAGGCATTTACTTCTTTAATAAACAAGTACGTTTTGCAACATTTTCAACCTCGTCGGTGCTGCTAGCACTTAAAATTATCACGATACAAAAATTGGGAGTGATGGGATTCGATAATGTATAAAAGTTCGTTCTACAAATTAGTTTAACACGCCAGTAAACGACTAGAAAGGATGATCTTGACTTTTTCACTGACACCCCTTTTTTAAAAATGAGCAAAAAGGGAAGTTTTCAATTTACACCTCACTGCCCATCGCCCTTGCAGATTCAACGTTAAATCATGATGAAAATGGGAATTGTTTAATGAGCTATCGAATGACGTTTTTGGTTTATAATTGTTTTGGGATCGCTTTTGAGCCCCATCATCACCCTTCGAATAAGATACTTTATCAGATCATCGGTTAGGTTAGGGACGAAAAGGCATTTTAATACCGCTGGCTTATGCCAAAGGAAACACTTGTACGCAATCGTGTCGGAGAGGAGTCGGAGCCGTAGCTTATTCCTTGTCTCCGTTCGGTACGTAGTAGACGACTCGCTGACTGAGAGCACGTATACATACATCTCAATGTACATCTTTTCCCCACCACGCCCGTCACGACAGTGGTTCTTAGGAATTCCTCGTCGGTGCTTGGTGTTACCTACAAAGTTAGAACCTCGGAATTCTTCCGTGCCGACAGAGCATTTGGGCCCCTTTGAGCCCCCTTGCGTGCCCGAAATTTTACCCAGGGCTAGCGGTCTTTAAGTATATCTCGTCGGTGCTAGCGGTCTTTAAGTATATCTCGTCGGTGGTTCAATCACCGACGAGATATACTTAAAGACCGCTAGCCCTGGGTAAAATTTCGGGCACGCAAGGGGGCTCAAAGGGGCCCAAATGCTCTGTCGGCACGGAAGAATTCCGAGGTTCTAACTTTGTAGGTAACACCACGTACCGACGAGGAATTCAGAAGAACCACTGTCGTGACGGTCGTGGTGGTGAAAAGATGTACATTAGATGTATGGATACGTGCTCTCAGTCAGTGAGTCGTCTACTACGTACCGAACGGAGACAAGAAATGAGCTACGGCTCCGACTTCTCTCCGACACGATTGCGTACAAGTGTTTCCATTGGCATAAGCCAGCGGTATTAAAATGCTTTTTCGTCCCTAACCTAACCGATGATCTGATAAAGTATCTTATTCGAAGGGTGTAGTTGGATGATGGGGCTCAAAAGCGATCCCAAAACAATTATAAACCAAAATCGTAATTTGATAGCTCATTAAAAAATTCCAATTTTCATCATGTTTTAACTCTGAATCTGCAAGGGCGATGGGCAGTGAGGTATAAATTAAAAACTTCCCTTTTTGCTCATTTTTAAAAAAGGGGTGTCAGTGAAAAAGGAAGATCATCCTTTCTAGTCGTTTACTGGCTTGTTGAACTAATTTGTAGAACGAACTTTTATACATGATCGAATCCCATCACTCCCAATTTTTGTATCGTGATAATTTTAAGTGCTAGTAGCACCGACGAGGTTGAAAATGTTGCAAAAAGTACTTGTTAATTAAAGAAGTAAATGCCTTCCAATACACTTGCTCTCTTACATTGATTATTGTATTCCATTTCATACAAATGATCGGAACATGAGAAACGAAACAACCCTGTCTGTATGCAAAACTTCTTTATTTCTATCTTTGCAATTCTAAATTTTTTCCGTTGCTCGTACATACATCCGGTGATTTGACACGAATGTCGTCTCTGCGCCACGTTGCCGGCCACGCTGGGCCACGCGCCCGTCTCTTTGTAATTTGCCGACACCGCCAAACGTAGGGACAGTTGATATAGAAAGAGGGAGTGAAGATGAAGACATTGTTGAATGATTGAATGCCACATGACGATGAGGCAACACTAGTGCAGCGAAGAAATTTTTACAACTTTGACTTTTTATGAATAAAAATGTCAGTACCTTATTGCTAATATTTTGCCAAGTAAAATGAGACCAAACACGAAACCAATCGGGTTATATTTTGTTACTAATTAAAACTCCTATTTACAAATAAAATTGGTTGCCACTTTATTTGCGTATGAAGAGTTTAAAGCCGTCTAAACTGTAGCAGGATCCCTGTGTGAGTTTGTGAGGAGGCACCTGCCAATGGTGTCCCTACACGGTAAGAGACGCAAAAAAAATGCCGCCAAATGGACTTATAACGAATAGGGGACATTCATTCCACTCAAGAAAACTTTGTTTCTCATCCAGCTCCACGGTAAGCGTCGATTCATTCGCCAGGTACTTGATTCACATCGAATAGAAGTTCCTTCTTCACACCACATTGATCTCGCGACGTTTAGGCGACAGTGTGTTTGACAAGTCAGAATAGCGAAACCAAGTGTCGTAACCATTTCGTATTTGGTCTTATTTTTATTAGGAAAACGTCTCCAATATACCAGTAAACTTCTTTCTACCGAAAAATTGCAATTAACAATTTTTGATTTCTTAACTAGGGTTAGTGTCTCACCGATAGACCGCGTCGCTGTTCAATTGTCAGCATCAAAAAATGCCACTGCGATACAAGCGACGGGGAACCACCAGGCCGACGACGACCCCTGTTTGTGAAAGGGGCATCCGTGGACAGATATCGTGTAGCTCAAATCGGACTCATATAGAAAATCTACTATAGTCGAATTCGTTCGTTTGCTTGTTGCCGATACGGATAATCAGAAGTAGAAACGGCAGATAAGGAAAAAAGACGGACTGAAGACAAAACATATTAGTAATATTATTCCGAGTAAAATGAGACCAAACATAGTACAACTCGGTTTATATTTGTACGTATTAAAACGTTTACATATTACACGTTCGTACATATGTACATAGTCGTTGCTGTAACAAATGCAAGCCGGCGCATGTCAACGGACGCTAGGGCTAGCGGCCGCTGACGTCACCGAGCCAGGATTTGCACGAGGGGAGACGCGAAGCGCGTTTCTTTCCGGACGGCACCGGACGGACACGGACGGACAAGGGATATAGCATTTTGAGTAGTAGAGCAGAGCAGATGCAAGGAAAATCAGAGTTGAACCGAATAGTAGTTGTTTTCTCGAAAATCACCTTACATTACGTATAAGATTATCAACTTTTCACCACGTTACGTTAGTATTCAAAGGAATTACGCTGCGATATCAGGCGTGACAGTTGCCGAATGCGAGAGGGAATCCCGCCTAGTGGTGGGGTTTAAGCGTCAAAATTTATCTGGGAGATCTCAGGAAAAATTCATCGGGCCTCCACTGTATCGCCTCCGCGAACTCTTAAAACTTGGCAACTAATAAATGTTAGTAAAAATTTATGCAGGATCGGAAAAATTTCACACTCAGGTGAGGAGTTTGAATCGTAACCATTGGATCCTGAGGCCGGCCAATTACATTTACTATTAGACATTTCGCATATATATTAATGTTTGTCTTGTACAAATACATTGTAAGAAGAAAAACATAAAAATGCACGTGAAGAATACGTCGAAAATATGACAATCGTCAAGAATATGACAATCGCATGAAGGAGGGGTGTCCCTATGCCTAGTGATCTTGAGAGTATTGGATTCGTGCGCAGATGCCGAAAATGTAAATGAAAGTGCGTACGTGTTCCCGGAACGCAGCAGTGGGAAGGTTTGAATCGGCCCGGTTAACATTAAATGCGCTTGAACATTACATGACATATAATTCGGCGCATGCACCGCATTCGTTTTATGCGGAGGGCTACAGAACATGGGTCCAAAAAAGAAGCTGGCTTTAATATCTAATTGAATATAACTTAACCTAAATATTATGTTAACTTATCTCTAGGAAAAAGAAAAATAAAGGATAAAATACAGAGATTAAGCTGCACAAAAAAAGGAAGAAAAAGAAAGAAACGACAAAATAATAATAATAAACCAAAGGAAAAAATAATAAAGAGAGTAGTACTGAGAAAAAAGACGTTTTGCCGTTGTGCATCCGATAATATTAGCGGAACTACAAATATTTTAGCATAAAATAACAAGCGCCATTACTACATATTCTCCTTGTTTTAGCAGTTTTCTTAGCACCTATATTTGTTTATTGTATCCCATCTCATAGCTTTGAATATTGCATAATATACTTTTCTTATAAAGGATGCATGAAAATTCGTTCTACAAATTAATTTGAACACGCCAGAAACGGCCAGAAAGGAGGTTCTTGATCATTTCACGGACACCCCTTTTTTAGAAATGAGCAAAAACGAAAGTTTTTAATTTACAACCTACTGCCCCTTGCCCTTCCAGATTGAAAGTTAAAACGTGATGAAAATGGGTATTTTTTAATGAGCTATCGCATGACGTTTTCGATTTATAATTGTTATATTATGTTATTTTGACCCCATCATCCAACTACACCCTTTGAATAAAAAACTTTATCAGATCATCGGATAGGTTAGGGACGAAAAAGCATTTTAATACCGCTGGTTTATGTCAAAGGAAACACGCATACGATCGTGCCGGAAAAGAGTCAGAGCCATAGCTCATTCTTTGACTCCGTTCGATACATAGTAGACGACTCGCTGACTGACAGCACCCATCTGAACTTTCCCCCACCACGATCGTCACGGCAGTGGTTCTTCGCAATTCTTCGTAACTTGGTGTAAAAACTGGAATCACTGAGTATGTTGCGTTGCCTCGAGTTTCCTGATTCGGCCGCTCTATACGCCGAGAGGGCGTCCCAGTACGGCTCAATTTTCGTGCGACACAAAGTCCCATAAGGCTAGCGGTCTTTAAGTATATCTCGTCGGTGGTTCAATTGGTAGGAAACTTTTCGAACCTGAGGTAGATTCATGGCCATCAGTTGCTCCACATACCTGCGCACGATGGATATTTTTCTCTCGGGATGATTGTGAAACGTATCCTCAAGAAACAGAGCAACGATTGATAACAACACGGAAGAGATTTGCTGTGAGAGCGACAGCTCGTAAGCGGTAGACTGGTAAGTCACGTTTCCTCTTACCTCGGCTGTCGTACGTTAGAATTTAATCGACAGTGGAACAAGATTGTTTCTGAGGCAACAACGATGATTTTGAGGTCCGGAGCTGAGACATATTTCGCTCTAGACTGTCGAGTTAATTGTTGACGCGATGCCGATGCATTCGTTCCGTAAGGACGATTCGTTCGTGCGATATCGTTTTTCCATTTCATCGCAAAAGCTCACCAAGTGAGACGGTCCTTGAACATAAGAAACATAACCTCACTGTTGTTGTGCGAGCCTTTGGCAACCTGGCCCTTTTGATTTCTCTTTCGATCAACTTGCCCGAAATCCTGTCACACCGTTGTCACACGTTGTTTTCGACACACCTACATCAGTCTGGCTAGTGACGGTCGAAAAAGTTTTTTTACATGGATGTACTTTTTGATGTTTGCTTGTTTCAATGGTCGCTGGATGCACTCTATGAGTGCGCGTCCTGTTACAAATATTCTGCAACGATGATTCCGAGTTTTATCTTGTGTTGAGCGTATACCAATACTCGAGAGACCTTTGATGGCTTATCGTTTCTCCTCGCAATAATGCAGCATCTTTTATCCCTTAACACAATGTCTGCAAAGTTAAACGAGTTTAGCTTTGCAGGCACAAAGTGCTTTAATGTCGAATGAATTTGTTTTAATGTTTTGTGGCAATTGTGGTTCCTGAGAGAAAGAGAGAGAAAAGTCGAAAGCTATCCTTTTGACCGGTAAGTAACTGGAGTATTTGCGTGTATACTCCAGTAATGTGGTAAATTGTAATCAAAAATATCATTAATGAATAATTCATTACATATTCTACAGTTGTATAGATTGTCTAGATATTTACATTTAATTTTGAATTATTTTATACTTATAGCTAGATTTTAAATGTTCACATGTATGAGACAAACTGTTAATGGTATGTTACGAGAGATCTTAATAACTTCTATATACTTGCCTTATTCAATAAAAAAATACGAATGCTTATTATTTGCCGCTAATTAATGAAATGTATTATACAAATTTTTACACATATAGCATGAAGCTGGTAAGTATGTATGGCTCTTTTAAAGAAATTAGCTTTTTTGTGATAACATTTAAGTTGAAGTTATGAAAGTTATGTTTGCTACCGCAGGGTTTATTCATTGAGTTAATCGTAATAAGGTAAATGCAGATAAAAGTTCTATTGTTAATTTTATTATGAACATATATATACATATTATCGATGTGATTATCTACTATCTGTTAGCCAAAACTTCTTGGTGTGCAACTACTTGTATGTAAACATCCAAATTACTAGGAAATACTACAATAATTCAATGACGCACTGTGTGACACAATTAAACTATTGTATTACTATTTTCAGAATTTGTTATGGGAGAATTTTCTCTTCACGGTGGTACCATGCAGAACTTTGACGATCTCGATATAGAGGGTCGTAACCCCTCGCATGTGTCAGAAGAGGACAAAGAAAAGGTAACAGCAATAGGTGACTGGCCGCCAAAGATCGTCGGCAAACAATTTTTTATGTGTGCAAATGGCAAGAGCGACCAGATACGTAAACGAACATGCGGTATCCACGCGATGGGAAAGTATCACTACATTACAATGCGATTTTGACCGAAAGTCTAGGAGTAAGCGACTCTTTCCTCTGTTACATCTCGCCCACATGTATCATAAAGCGTCGAAAACAATCTTCGCACGATTTGTTACCGCTATCTCCCGTTACCTACTGCTCTAAATAAACTGGGAAATTCTCGCAAAAGATATAGAGGTTAACAGTGGAACGTGTAAGACCGATTCTGTTAAGACATTAGGACCTATCGGCAAGCAAATGACTACCGCAGCTGACAGTCCACCGAGATGCCGATTGAAACTATAGACTGTATTTATATTCCACAGGAAGAGCATGATCGAAAGCGTTTAATGCGAACTAGCGTCACCGCCGAAGATGGTACCCTGAGACCAGTCTATTCCGACACCGACGATGGCGACATATGGTGCCACATATGCAACATCGCCCTGTTCGGGGCACATAAGCTCGTCAGCCACAATCTGTCGAATCGTCACAAGATAATGCTGGACGAGTGGCCGTACCCGGTGCTACTCTGGTCGGATAGATCGGAAATATCGAAGACGGCCCCGGTACAGTCGACCGCGATTAGCGACACTCTAGCGCCCGGCGAGCCAGTCCCGCCCGGCATGGAGGATCAGCTGACGAGAACGACGGCGATCCAGGTCAGCCTGGATCGGCACAGAAGCTCGCCCCTCGTCGGGCTCGAGTACCTGCTCGAGCTGGTGGACAATGACTCGTGCGAGCCGAGCTACACTTGCGTCCTCTGCGACAAGCGCGGCGACCCGAGAACGGTGATGGCGCACATCACCAGCTACAATCATCGGATAACGTACCTAAACCGGCACTTTCCGACGATATCGCGCGCTATTGCCGAACTGCCGCGCACGCCAAATTACAAGCGCGGCGCCAACGAAATATCGGTGTTAGTGGCGAAGAAGATCGAAGAGCAATTCGGACGGTTGCGTCCGCAGTTAGTTGACAAGAATCAATTTGAGAAGAACAAGATGCTGTACATCAAGAGAGTGTATCGGGACTATCACTTTAGGTAAGTTGAATTACCCGCTCGCTTGACCGTGCCTCGCTTCCTTTTTTTCGTCATCCGCGCCCGTTACTTATGGCATACAACTCTCTCGTGACGTTTGGTCGTGTCGTTGCGCGCGGTGTTCGCTGGAGTTCGGTGCCGAGCATTTTCAATGTTTACCTTCCTTTCTGTACTTGTTCAATTTTAACCATTGCGTCGCCACGAATTGAATATTGGCTGTTTCCTATACACGCAGGGAAACGCCTGAGTTAACGTTTATGGATGTTTACGATGTGCGATGGGTGACAAACTTCGAAGAGAAGATGGCTGAAATGGGTGGTGGTAGTGCGAAGAAAGGTGAGTATGCGAATCGCAGTTACTTTGGACTTAAGCGGCCGTCGCCCACTTCCAATTTAAATACCGTTCATCGTCGTTTCATATCAAGACTCACAGTCTCCGGACGAGAAGAAAGACGACAAGTATAGTAAAAAGGAAGATAAGCGCGGTGATAAGTCATCTCCTAAGAAGACAGAGTCGAAGTCGGAGTCATCCAAATCGTAAGTAAATGATAAAATACAGCCATTACAGAAACATTTTCTTCCCTCCATCTCAGGAAGCAATTCTAACTCGGCAAATACGTTCAATCCATTACTCTCGCCGATACTCTGTCACATTTTGTACGTTACAGCACCTTTATTCCTTCCACTCGCCACTCGCGCACGCACTTACCTAACGCTAATTCCGTTTTATTCCACAGGCCTACCTCCGTACGTCCTTTGATACACGAGACTTTCTCATTGCAGAGGCTTCAAGATTCGCATCCTGACGAAGGAGAAGCTGAATCTGCGCATATCCTCGGACAAGGCCGAGGACGGCTCGAAGAAGTCGCCGAAGCGTCCGTCGGACGACACCAAGTCGCTCTCCTCCTTGTCCAGCATATCGAGCAGCCCGTCGCCTTCTCGCTCGCGAAGTCGTTCGCCGAATCGCGGACGAAAAGGCAGCTTGCTCGAGAAGCGCTATCGCGGCAGCCGATCGAGATACTCTCGCGACCGTGATCGGGATCGAGATCGCGATCGCGACCGGGACCGCGACCGGGACCGGGATCGAGACCGCGATCGCGATCGCACCCGATCTCGAACACGGTCCCGCTCCCGTTCCATGGAACCGCTGAGGGAACGCGACAAGTGGGACAAGTACAGGGAGCAGATAAGACGAGCCGAGGAGACGCTCGATCGAGCCCTCAAGTTCCACGAAAAGAATCCGGAGAAGCATCCGTCCTATCCCGACGAGTGGAAAAAGTTCTGGAACAGACGTTACAAAGAGCTTCAGGCGGAGGGCAAAGATCCCAGTAAGCACGACTTCAAGCCCGAGTGGATAGAGTTCTGGAACAAGCGAATGCGGGAGATTCATAATGAGCAGCTGCAGCAGAGGAAGGAGGAGATCAGAAAGAGGTTAGAGTTGCCGGAGGACAAGCCTCCGGAGAAATGGATTCCGCCGAGGAGGGAAAGGTCGCCATCCTCGAAGCGTAGTAGGCACAGAGTGGAGAGCGACGACGAGGTCGAGTATGTCGGCACGAAAACGGTTAAGCCCGACTACTATGATCGGCATGAGAGGGATAGAGATTACTACTCTTACGCGAGAGGTAGAGGTAACGTGTACAGAAATTATTATCGCGGCTCCCGATCTAGGCCGATACATTATGCCACGCCTTATCCAGTGAAGGACAAGTCGCCTAGTCCGCCTGGCAAAGATGAAGTGCTCAGCGAGGATCTAGAAGTAGTTGGCCTTCTTCGACTGCTCACTGCGCTCGAAGGGCAGCTAGGTTCGCTAGGGCCGAAGATAGTCTCGCTATTGTCGAAGGCCTTGGCTGCTGAGAAAGCTAAGCCGAACTCGGCCGAGGAGTTGTTGTACGATGAAGAGGTGAGCGTTCTCTTCGAGACGGTAAAGGAGAAGTTGAAGGGCCAGCTGTTCGCTGGCATGATAGAAAAGATGGCTATAACGCCGACGAAAACGGCCATACAGAACATAGCGCAGCTCCTGCACAAGGCGCAGGAGAGCAAGAAGAAGATAGAGGAGGAGAAGAAGAAGAGAGAACTCGAATTGACGCGAGCAGCGAGTTACATTGCTCGGGCTTCTTACACGAGATCCGAAAGCGTTCAGCCGACAATCAAGTCGGAACCAGTAAGCGTTCCTGGCGTAGGTACAGTGGACAAGGTGGCAATAGCTCAGCAGATAGCGGCTGCGTTAGTGGCTCAGGGTAGATCAAATGTCTCTCAAGAAGAGCTTGAAACTCTTATCAACGCGGTAGTAGGTATGGCCGAAGCATCGAAGAAGGCAGATAAGCCAATTACTACGGCAGATTTTGTACGAGGCTTGGCGGGCAGTAATATTTCTGCAACAGTAGACACTATGCCGACTGCAATAATACCACCGGTCGTGGAAAGACCAGATCCGCAAATCTCGAAGATGGAGAGTCTCTCAGATGCAGATCTAAAGACCTTGCTGCAAAACTTCAAGGATCTGGGCACGCAGGAGCAGCACGGCCTTATCAATTTCTTGAAGAAACTCGAAGCGAGCGACTCGGCGAGGGTAGAGAAGCTAAGAGCCTTCGTCAACCTCGGTACCTCACTCCCGTCCATTCCGAATATTCCTAAAGTCAACTCACCCGTGCCCGAGACGATAGAACTGTCCCACAAGGCGAGCAAGAGCATATCGCCGTTCTCCATACGCAAAAGTACAAAGGACGATGATAGTAAATGGAAGCCATCCGTAGACATGTTCGCCAACGACGACGACGAAGAAGAGCAACAGAAATCGCAACAGCAAGGTACGAAAAAGGATGACGACAAGAAAGTGAAACTGGAGTTGTCCGACGACGACGACGATTACACGTTCGAGGACATTTACAAGGCCGCCGACAAGAATGTGAGCGAGAACGAGAAGAAGAAGAGGAAACGATCTTTCTCCAGATCCGTCACGAACTCGCCCAGATCATGGTCTCGTTCCCGATCCCGGTCTGGCTCGAGGTCGCCCACCACCAAGTCGAAGGAAGTCACGCGGAGCGATGACCCGAATGCCATCCTGAACGAGACCAAGCGTCTGATAGCGAACATCATGGGTGATCTGCCGAACAAGTACGTGCCAAAGTCGCACTTGCCCGTGCAGCCAGAGAGCAACAGTACCGAGCAAACACTCAGCGCCAAGTCAGCGATATCTCAAGTGCCAGCTCCGAGTGCATCTACCGCCGGCATGGGAAACTTCTACAACGCAGGATACGCACAGAGCACTCAGCCACCACGGCAACAGCCGCCTCCGCAGTCCTTGGGCTATCCAAACATGACGAGTCAGTTCCAGAGCTACCCTCAGCAACAGCAGCAAGTGTTCACGGGCCAAGGTTACATGGACAACGGCTACAATTATCAAGGCTATGGGAATATGACGAATCAAGGCCAATACGGCAATCAGGCCATGTCCAGCACTCAGTACGCACCTCAGCAACCTTACGCTGCGACCAGTTACAGTGGTCAGCCGAGTCACATGACCGGATATCCGCAGCAACAGCAGCAGCCTCAACCGCAGCAGTACGGGAACTACGTGCAGCAGCAACGTTTCTACTAAAGTGCGCGCCAAGTTCGAATCTTAACAGCGAGTGATTCCGGTTTCTATTGTAAACTACGTGATTGACTTGCGCTCCTCCGAATTGAGAGTCGTCTTCGAAGCGTCGGTAAACCGTGAAACGGCGACGATCATCGTTTTGTCCCCCACGTAAACGCCTGCTTCATTCTCCCTCCCGTAAGTGCATGACATGTTCTCTACTTAGTAATTCGAACGCTATACTTAAACGCGACTACGACGTTGCGAATCCGGCGTGGCATTCATACGATCGATTTGTCAAGGAGATACGCAAAGATGAACGCCAACGATTCGCGTACCTTGCAGCTTTGTTCACGGCATTTTTATGTATCTTTCCCGGTCGACAATTTTGTCACGTCGACGTTACGTCACTTCCGGGCTCGTCGGGACTAAAGTGTGTCTCGCGACCCCCTCGTTTTTTCCCGCGTCCTATTTCAGTTTGCAATCGCGACCTACAGAAAATTGACTTCTAAGTAAAAACCTTTTATACATTTGTAAACGACTTTACATGTACATATGGTGAAATGGCGTTAAGCTGAGCGAGGCTTATACATACTACACTGACAGTATGCGTGTCTGTGCTAAAGTGGACCATAACGAATGGACTATGAAGTGAATCGTGTGTGCCCAGCAAGTGTGTACGCTGGATTTATGTACAACTCGACGAAAGAGAGTAAGTAAGACAACAGCAACAAAAAAAAGAAACAGGAATGAACAAAACGTGACAAATACCTGCAGGAAATTTTCGCCCATTGTAAATGTCTCATCTAGGTGATTTAAAATTTTATTAAGACGCATCTGTTTGCAGACGACAAACGTGCTTAAGTGATCCGTGATACTCGTGTCTCGTCAGATATTAATTTCATCCCATTTAGACGTTGCAGGAACACGCTCTTCTGCGAACTTTTCGGGGTATAGCCCGGAAAGACTTCGGAACTGATCTATGTTTTTTTCACGATATCGTTCTTACAGCGTAGAAATCTTTTGATGCTACAAGCGCTTGTACATCCCCTCTTCCCCTTTTGTTTTCCTATCATAAAGTTCAACTAGTTTGTTGAATAATTGTTTGTTTGTGTGATCTAAATGAAATAGATGGGAACCATCGAGTTTCCAGGCAACCGAGAATGATTCAACAACGTTCTTGTTAAAATAAAACTACAAAAAACGACTGTATTATATACCACAAAAAAAAAAGAAGAAAATATATAATTGAATCTTATGATCCTAATACTGCGAGAGTCAATTTCTTTATCCACATGAGGCGGGTGTTCGAAAGGAAAATGTCGTAAACGTTCTCTTTTGTGCTTTATTGTTACAACGATTACGATAATCGACATATCAATACCATGTTTGGCTGCACATTGCACAGTGACTAGAGAATTATAAAGATTGCGGCTAATTGACGCCATCGTTTGCCGTTCAATAAGGTACCAGCAGCGGTGTTGCGAAGGAAATTAAATAAAGCACAAGAGGCGGATCGTACAATATTTACAAAATACTCTTCTTTACAGGCCACGATCGAGAGACAAAACGCAGAGAGACCCGAATTTTCGCAGGGACGGGCGTCTAGCTCGAACGTTTCTACGTCGGTCATAATAAATTAATCCTCGAAAACTAGAGATGCCGTACCTTGTCCGTGCTGCCGAACGAACGACGATCAGGTTCACGTCCGTCAAACGTAAATAGCTACGATACCGTATAAATTATTGCATTGTACTGTATAGGACACGTTACAGCGGTCTGTAACCGACGCTCGGCCTCTTTAAATACGCTCAAGGCCGAACGAAAACGTAAGATCCTCTAACGTCGCAAACTCGCCGAACTATCGCGGAACAAGCGAACCTTCGAATCGATTCGCGTTCGAGTACGTCGAGTACGGGGCAGAGCACGTTCTGCCGGCTCATGGGCCTGGAGACGAAACGAGAGTCTGCCAGCCATGACCGTCAAGGTCAACGTTCAGCGTCCGCGCGCTACGTCGCGCGCACTTACGCAAGCGAGTCGACGAACCTAAATGGTCCGAGTCAACTTCCGCCCGTCCCTGCACGATTACGCATGTCCAGGTTTACTTCGGCACGAGGCCTCTCGTCTTAGGATATACCGGCGCCGGTATTTGCTGCATCTTGGCGACGCTCTTCGGCCGAATCCTCGCCGACTGAATTCTGGTCTTCGGCCGGAGCTTCACGTTCGAGGCGTCGACGTCGATGTCGCCCTCGTCGCGAAGAGCTTCCTCGAGTACGGCCTGTATGGTAGGCGCGATGGCGGGTCCCTGATAGTCCATTGTCGTCCTGGTGGGCATGTCCAGGTCGAGATTCAAAATATTTTCGCCAGCGTAGCGACAGCCCCGTCCCATAGCCAGTGCGATTCTGGCGTATTCGGACACCGGTCTCCGAGCACCTGGAACGGACGTGGGCCGCTGGATGGTCTCTATACTGGGCTCCGGGTCGTTGAGGACCCACGAGTCATCCTCCTCGTCCAAGTGGATCCTCGACAGAATCTTCGTCTTCTCCTCCTCCGGAATGAAGTTCTCTATTATCAGATACTTCAGCTTCAGCTCTTTCATCAGCTCGTGCTGACTCTGCTCGAGCTCCCTTCTATCGCGATTGTAGTCGTGCGTCACGTCCTCGAGTTCCTGCTTGAGTGCCTGGAACTTCGTGAAGCACTTTCGCAGCTTGCGGGATTTCACGTCGACCTCCTGCTGCAACGTGGTATATGTTTCTCGCACGCCGACCATGGTCAGCTCCTCGTCCTCCAGCTTCTGCTGCATTTCCACCTCACGTTTCTTCCTCTCCGCGATCTCGGCAGCTTTCTGCTCCAGCGCCCGCTGCTGCTCGTTCGTGTGATCGATTATGTTCTTACCGCCGCACAGCATCTTGCTCTCAAGGTCCTTTATCCTCATCACGAGATTCTCAGTCTCCTGTTTCTCGGCCTTCAGCTGTTCCGCTATCAGCTTCTTGTCCGTCTTATTGTCGTCTTCAATCTTATTGTCTTCGCCGCGACTGTCCTCCGTTTCCGACTCGGAGTCCGCCTCATCCTCCTTTTTCCTCTTCTTCTTCTTTCTACGCTGTACCGTGCCACGCTGAGCGAGCTTCTCTTTGAGACGACCGATTTCCTCCTGATACTGTCTGAGCAAGGCATCCTTCGGATCCTCGTTGATCCTCGGCTTGTTCTTAATGTTCTTCGCTCGATTCGCATACCTCAGTGTGGTCAACGTCTCGTCATAGTTGTAACTGGCCGGGCCAATGTTAGCTACCATGATAGTCTTCGAATTTCCCCCCAGCGAATCCTGCAGCAATCTCGTCAGCTTCGAATCCCTGTAAGGTACGTGACTCGTCTTCCCGTCGACCAAGGCCGAGATGACGTTACCCAATGCCGAGAGACTCAGGTTGATCTTGCTGGCCTCCTTCAGTCGCTCGCCGGAAGCTCCAGTCTTACTCTGCCTCTCGCTTCCGGCCAGATCCACCAGATTCAACCGACCCACTCTGATACCAGCACCGCTCTCCTCGATCGAGCCCATCTCGATCGTTATCAAAAAGATCGCGTGCGACCTTGAACTGTGCTCGTTCATGTTGGTCGCACCGATCGTCCTGTTCTGATTGCCAGTGTGCATGAGCTGCTGTATTTCGGCCGCGCTCTTGCAAACGGCCGTCGACAGATCTTTGACGAACACACCGGTGTCCGGCTTCTCCTTCAGCTCGAATCTCAGACTCTGATCGGGATGCAGAAGGTCTCTGATCTCCTCCTGATAAATCTCTAAGTAACTGGCGCGCACGAGGTACTGCATGTTCTCCGACCGGCCGATGTGATTGAAGATGTGCTCGAACGACCTTGGAATGATGCCGCGCTTGTCGTGGTCCAGCTTCGAGCCCTCCATCGTGTACGTCTTACCGGTGCCTGTCTGGCCGTAAGCGAAGATCGTCCCGTTGAATCCATCCAGGACGGATGAGACCAGGGGCCGTACAGTTTCCTCGTAGAGGTCCTGCTGCGAGGAGTGCCAGTCGTAGACGGCGTCGAAGGTGAAGACCTTGACGTTGTCGCTCGCTGGGTCGTCCCGCGGATTGCGGATCTCGACGACGCCTCGCGAGGGTATGACGTCGACGACTCGACTGTATCCTCGGGTAGTTTCCTTCTCGTCCATCGGCCGACATCGCACCACCACCTGGACGCATTGCGTGCCAACGTCCGCTGAAGAGGCTGACTTCGCGCCAGCCCTCTTCTTCCACGTCTTCGACTGATCCGCCTTCTCCATGCTGGCTTCTATTTCTGTGGGACAACGTACTTGTATAATTGGCGGTACGAGCGTCCCTTTTCTGGGAGGTGGGGGAAGGAGCAGCGTGTGTTTGCTGTGTTTACCAACGGGGTGATGAGGGTAACGTATGTTGATACTGTCACTTGATTGATGACGGAGCGGTAATGATAATTGAGAGTTGTGAATGAAGGTGGGGAAATGTTTGGATTAGGGCGATCGTTGCGGATGCTTAATTTGTAGATGTGTGGGAATTTGTGTATCGAAGGAAAGTGGCGAGTGACTGATCCTTTTGGCGGGAAAATGTATATATAATATTGATGTCTGTTAAAACAGTATACAGTGTAGAGACACGCGTGTGTGCGGTGAAAGAAATGGGATAGCGATGACATCTTTAAAGAAGATCGTCAACATTCGTGTCTTGACGGGCAATGACGTTGTTATTACTGTAACCGCGATGTCTAGTAAAAGAAACGAAGCAGCGATTATACTCTTTGAACGGGGGCCGACTGATATAACAATAATAATTAGAGTGAAAATTACAGTGATTGTCGCGGACGTAATAAGAGCCTTCGTTGCGACAACACGAAAATTCACGACACGCCGTTCCAGTTTGTTCGGACATGACCCGTTTAGATCTGACGCAGATAATACATAAACCGAAGCCGAAGGAAGCCGTCGAACTTTGGCTAATTTCGCCTGTTACGTGTCGCTAGATGCACGGAGAATATACCTGATACCGCGACTCGCGCAATCGTACGCGCAGCTCCCAATGACAAAAGGCATAACAGAAAATGTGTCAGATTCACCCACACCTCGAAATCGATGAAAAAGTGAGTCATAATTTCTCCGAAGTCTCGAACGCGAATGCCGTAGACCGTTCGTCTATGCGGCAAAATAAACATACCACGATGCGAAGGCTTACGTCCCATAAAGCATCCGGAGGGGGGACACATAACATATTCGAAATTCTTGACACAAACGTACGCCCGCGACCGATACACGTACAACCTGCCGACTCGATATTCCGCCTCTCGCTCGCGAGCAGCGGGGCCCTAAAAAAGTACGTGCAATGACGTGCGTAGATGGGAAATCGATAAAACGCCGCCGCTAATGTTAAGGTTAACCGTCAAGTGCAATTTGATAATTTCCACCAGCGACCTTCGCGATACGAACGTCGCCCACGTTCGTCATCGTCGTGTGTCGGCGGTAACGATCGTAGGAGGTATTTCTCGCGTGGCATGAGAACGGTCGCGAAGGCCAACGACAGAGAGCTTAGCCGACGATGCCTGGCCGATGGGGGAACCCGGAAAAATCCACGGTTACCTTTATTATCGTTTCTTGACAGCGACGAGAGACGGTCGTAGGACGTTCCTTGCGTCGATAGGGCCCTACGCCCGTTAAGGGACAATTATTCTTTGCTGTGCCTGCAGGTTACCCTTCTCCGCAAGGTATTGGTATTGATCCATTGTTTGGCTCCAGGACTTCTCTCGTCGCACTTGTCAACACGCTCGCCCCTTTTCCCGACTCTATCGATCCGACTTCGACGGCGACGGATATCCCGACGGAATCGCGGACGAATTCTGGCGAGAGCGGTTATGCCTGTCGTTCGACAGGTACGCGTTTCACGACGCTTGTGCCGCACGAAGACGATCGCATCGCGATATTTTGACAGCAAAAAAGAGTCGCACGTTCCCGTCGTGGGCGTCGAGCGTGCGCAATGAACGTATCGCCAGTGTGTCTCTCACTCGGCAGCCGTTCCGAATCGATCTCTCGCGGGGTCGTAGATTACGCGAGACGCTAGACTGGAAGGTCAGGTGAGAGGAAACTGCTGCCACTCTACGCTACCGACCGTGCCTGCTGCTTTGAATTTAGTCGCGGGCGAATATGAAAATATATAGCGTCATCGCAGACCACTGGTTGGGTAGAATAGAATGATTATATGTAAATAATTAAAAATGAATGTGTATCGATTAACGAAGGAGCAAATATAATGATTATTTAGTGATACAAATTTTTCACTGAATGTACAATACAAATTATATGAAAATAAGTGTGAATGCCTTTGAATATCAAGTAACGCTAAATGTCATGACGTCAGGCAGTACTTTTCGTATTTAGGCACAGTATGTATGTATATGTATTCATGACGTTGCTGACGTGTACTACATGTCAACGTCCGACGGACTATTGATTAAACAAAGTCATTCTTTCTTTGCTGCCATTTTTGATCTGATCTCACTTCCAACTATTCGTCCTAACGCTTTCATTAGATTAGTTCTAATAGATACTTTAAGCCTTTTGTACGTCAACGTATTGCAAGAGGCGAGGGCAAAGTCAAAATAAAACTATTATAAAAAGAGCATGGGCGCGTTGTTTGTGTAGCGCGCGTTGAGGTGACTTATCTCAAAAAGTGCAACGTTGGAAGAGCCACGAGGTGCAGTTTGACTTCACCGTTAGTTGGCGCTGTTAACGTACATGTGGACTGCTTCCTCCTTTGCCTTGTTATAGGCCACGTTCGAAGCGTGCAAGTCACCCACCTCTTTCGACGGAGCGGTACTGTTATCCAGCACGATATTTATTCCGTACAACTAATTAATGAAATCAATGTCGGGGTCGTAAGAAGATTTTCGTAGGAAGACAGACTCGTCGACCTGGTGTCAGGGTGCTTTCTGCAAACAGTGGGTTCCTTTTTGTGTATCTTCGGTATTTTGAGTGATCCTTGAACATGGCTAATTTAGACAGCAGCTAATTCGAATTGGAAGCGATATTTTGCAATTCGTACAACTCGTTTCGAGACGCAGGCGTCCACGCGAATTAGCTTGAAACGTTCCCAATATATCTGTGAAACTATTTCACGCCGTCAGAAGTGCGAGTATGACTGACGTGTTATTTAAGGCTTCTGCCGAAACCTGTTTACCACAAGTATATTTGTTATCAGTGTGTTTGCCCCCATTGTTATTTATTGTTTTCTCAAGTGGCATTGCATTGATCTTTATGTTACAGTGAAGATGTGGCTGGTGGTTGTCCACATTGCGTTAGTTGTAACCAATGTATGGGTAACTGCACACTTCCAGGAGGAAACACCTGAGGATAATGAATTTGCGGAGTTTGAGGATTTTGAAGATGAAGCACCTCATACACCGCCTGTCGAAAAACCGCCAGGGCCAGCTGTAACTCATGATTTTGAAGAGGATGATGTCCTTATAGTTGATGGGGACAGTGAGTTTGATCATTTCCAAGATGAAGAAGAATTTGAAGGCCTTGATTCCACTGGTGGCGGTTCTGGACCTAAAAGCGATGAACCATCTACCTTAACTATTACAAAGGTTCCTCTGCATTTACGTGCAAGATGGGATAGTTTTTATCTTGAAATACTCATGGTTGCTGGGTTAGTAGTTTATTTCATAAACTACATAGCTGGCCGATCCAAGAATGCCCGAATTGCTGAGCTTTGGTTGATGGATCACACCAAGCTTTTACTAGACAATTTCTCATTAGTCGGAGACACTGGAAAGACCACAGATGGTGTTCCTGAGACTGATATAGTAAAAGAAAGTGAATCGCAATATAGTCTCTACTGCTCAGGACGGGTTGGCTGTGAGTCTATGCTAATAGAATTAAAACTGATCAAGAGGCAAGATTTAGTTGCTGTCTTAGCTCAGTTAGTGAGACCTCAAAATGATCAAGCTCACATACGAATTGAGCTTAGTAAGGATGATGTAGAAAATTTTGTCATGGCAATCGCCACAAAACGCACTGCCGTGCATTTGGTACGTGATATGGGAGATATTAGTGTGTTTTGTCCAGAGAAGAGGCCTGGAGAGAAGTTTGGCCTCCCACCGGGTTTCTTTGTTATGTCTGAAGTTGCAGAAGCGGCATCAGCAGTACTAGACACCAGAGTTGTACAGGCTTTTACCAAATATAGCCAGTACATAGATTACATTCATATTAGTGACCAATTCAGTGGACCTAAACAACAGGAGTATGTATTACTTATATTCTGTCATGTAACTATTTCTTAACTGGATAACTATAATAATGGATTATTATTGTCTTGTTTTTAGAGATACAACTCAATTAACAATGCCTGAAGTGAAGAGGGTACTGTTGGTTGGTCTGAACATAAGCATCAAAGGTCGCACGTATAACGCTGATAATCGAGAGAAACTAAAGTTTCTTTTGCAGCTAGCTTTTTACATTCTCGATAAACTACGGCGTTTTAAGTTGTCGAAAGAGGTTTGTAGAAGCTTAAAATTATGTAACGTCTAGTATTTTCCGTACATATGTACGTAGCGACATTAAGAACGCGATTATCGTATTTTATCTTTTATCATACCATATGTGACATTGTAAACAAAGAGATGTCTGCAAAAGTCAGTAACAATCAATCTTCTGGTACTTAGGGTAAAACCAAGGCGGAAAAGAACCGACAAAGAGTGGAGGAAGCGTTCCGAAAGACAACGCATGCTGCAAGAGCAGAAGCAGCTGCGCAAAGACGCGAGGAACGTCGAAGAGCCGAGAAAGAGAGAATTCTTCAGGAGGAGGATCCTGATAAGCAGAGGAAGTGGGAGGAGAAGGAGCAACGTCGATTGGCAAAGAAACGTGCTCCGCGTATGAAGCAACTTAAGGTCAAAGCGTTGTGACCTGAATGGACTTAAGTAATCTGGGAAAATTTATATTTAATGGAGCGCACCGGGTGTTACGGACTCTCGGTGTATAAGCGATTTGAAAGTAATGTTGAAATAGCTCATTACGCGATAAAATACGTGATCGTGAACAAAAACTTTCATCGTCCCGTATTTCGATTTTTGCTATTGCGGTTTATTTTGCTCTACTGCCAACCTGCGACGTTGCGATTGTCTGAAAGCCGGCGTCACTTGACGCGAATTTATTAAAATTGTCAAACTGTGATCCACCGCTTGGTCAGAATCATGTTTCATCCTTCGGATCGTTCTCAAAGATCAAAGCGACCGAGTATATTGTCTGATCAAAGCGGATCATCATATTCACTTCGTGCATCTTTTTTCTCGTTCAATAATAAGTAAAGACATTACAAATTTTTAGCGAGAATGCTTCTGAAATGCGTCGATGTGCAATCTTCCATGAATATCTGTCTTGTTTATATGGGAATAAGAATGCTGACGAACATCATATAAGATAGTTGAGTGCCGGATTATTTCGTAGATCGGAGAATGATCGTGAGGGGTACGTTTCATTTTTATCAGTGAGACCCAGCAAGATAGACAGAAGAATGAAATGAGATAACGATACGTGGGTCGAGGTAGGTAGTCTTCTCCGATAACAATCGTCGCATGTCGGAAGTACCGGGGCTTACATGTGGATGTTGAGTCGACTGATTTGAGTCTGTTGAGTTCGAATGAAGGAACGTATCCGTTAATATGTCTTCATGCAATGAGGACGTAGACCGCAAGTATGTACCTAGCAATGTACTTCGAATAGAGATTTAGTCTATTCCTGTTATACAACCTAACGATAACAATCATTCACCTCCCGCAACAATTTTTATCCGTTGCCGCTGTCACTCTGTCAATGTCATTCTTTTAAACTTTTGTGCCGAGGATAAGAGGAATTTTGTAGAGTTAAGCTCGATCGACTTATGCGCAGTGAGAACGTATTATTTATTGTATAGAACAAACCCAGATTTTCCAAGCATCGCGGAAAGCTTGGAACAATTACGATGAAATATACATTTACATATATGTTATCAGAGTCAAATATTGTATGTTGATTTTCGTTGTCTGTCGCCGAAATTCGGACAAATTGTATGATTTAGAAGAAGTTTTAATTACATCACAAGATTATGGTTCTTGAACTGCGTAATCGCCAAATTTGGAACACATGTCCTTTGTTATTTATTATTTGTTACATGTTCCTTTAGTACGTTGAAATTTATATGTACTCGATTTTAATTACGTAAATTTATTACTTTCCATTTTTTCGCTAGTTATAATCGTTTCTCCAGGACACTTACCATAATTTATACATTGACGCTATATTTGACGTGAACCGCGACCATCAGGTAAGTAATAATTAAACGCGAGAAAATATTGTACTAGACATTAAATGCAATTCCACATTGTCTGGTATAATCAAGAATACATTCTGCATCCCATTTGCTTCGTATAAAGAATAGATGCAACAATTTTATTGTTTAAGGTGATACAAAAACTAACACTCTCTTCCTTAGGCGTACTCTAATTTGATCTCGTATAACTTGAAAAGTCTAAAGTTAGATTACGGTAACAACACTTGGCAAGACGACGAAACATGTTCAACAATAAAAGATCAACAAGGGTATTTCACTAGCGAAGCTGCGAACGACACGAGTTGCCCAGCAGTCGATCAACGGCGCCGCAAGAGTTTGGCATTACTTTGGATGACGGTCTTGGAGAACACGAAGTTCCCTTCGGCCACAAAATCGGCAATGACCACGTTCAGCCCTCCTTCACCGGGCTGCTTCTGACTCAACCAAGGAATCGTGGCCTTCTGGCAGGCCGGCGCCAGATTCCTCTGCAACGTCCCGCAAAGATGCTTCAGGACGTATGGTGTGTCAGGCGTCAGCAAGCACTGCGTGACAAGACCAATATCCGACGACCTGGTCTTCAGTTCATCATCCAGGAATCTCACCAACTTCTGCGTATCGACAGTGTCCGGCCACGGAGTTGGCCACAGTCCGCTAGGCCAGAGATTCGTGTAGTACCTGGCAAAGGTGTTCCTGTAGATTATGACGACGTCGTACTCGTTCGTCGTCAGCCAATCCAGCGATATATGATCGAACTTGGAGAAGACCGGACATAGTCGTCCGCGGAAGGTCTCGTTTATGATGTCGACCAGCCGATGATGGTCTACGTCGGAGAAGGAGTAAAAGTGCTGGAAGTCGAGAATGACGATCTCGTTGACGTGAGTCTTCAGCCACTCGGCAACGTCTCGGAGTGGCTTGTGTATCCCAGAACCGTACAGCCCGTGCAGGAAGTAGATATCCTTGCTGTCCGGCTTCGTGGCTACTCGCAGATCCAGATACCGTATGCCTCCGTTCAGCTGCCGCTTCACATCGTCGTCCTGCGTGATGGACCAATTAAATATAATGGGCTTCGAGATGATCGAGCAGTAGCGGGCGAGCGATCTGATGAAGGCCGACTGGTCTGGCCCGATATCGCTGTTACGGTCTATGGTGTAAGTCATTGTGTCGTGAGAACCTGTTGGAGGACAGAGCGTTTACACTGTGAGTGCGATTAGACGGCGGCTGATTTATAGTTGCCGCGAATTCAGCCGCTGATGCTGATACGGCAATCTGTGCGTAATTTGGCACAGGAAGCGTCGATTGAAGATTCTTTTTCGCTACCGATGGAAGGTGTTATTAAGCGGGCGTTACGTGGAAATTGTGGGGAAGGCAGGTACGAAATGGAAACGTGAGAGAATGGGGTAACATCGTTGGGTGCGAATCGCGTAAGGCGATGTTTTGCGAGACTTGATGGGGAACTAACTAGGGAATGAAAATTTAAGAGAACAAGGTGAAGTGTTTGGGTGTAGAGGTTGATGCGATGTGTTAATCCCTTAACTTCTGACTGTTTTTACTTGAAAATTGTTTTTTGTCATTGTAGATGAAACGCGCATTAGGTAGATATTATATAAAACTCGTTGGGAGAGCATGAGCGGAAAAATATGTTTACTGCGGATATTGACAGTGCGGATGTGTAATTCTTTGATCTTTACGACGACTAAATTTTAATATTTTTTACTCAGGAAGGTACTTGAAAGACGTTAATGGCGATAAGATCAATACATTGGTTATGCTAAGTGTATTCGAACATCGTAAAATGCTTTTAGAAAGCGAACGTCTTGAACAATGGAGTAAATTTCGGTTGGGTAAATGCCAGAATAATATAGGTAAAGTATACACAAGTACCATGACGTTAAGTAATAAAATCACGGCATGTTCTTTATACATGAAATGAAGTTTAATCTGTGACCTAATTTCACCGTTTACATCAGTTTCCCACGAAAACTGCATCTCATGCACCGCATTTATTGGTACGGAGAATCGGTCAGTCATCGCTTATCTATGTTGCGAATCAATATATCCAATTTGGCAGACGGTTTCGCATGCCCCCGGTAGCAGGAAAAATCGTCAGCAATATAAATGCAAACAGCCACCCCACTATTTGCCGAGCAAACGACGCTAAAAGCATTACTCTTTCGAGCGTTCCACTCTGCGTGCGAATAATTACACGACACCGGAAGATGACTTTGCAACGGCAACCCTTAACGGTCGCAATTAGCACAAAACAGTACCACCTTTGACATTCGCTGACGTTTCTGCGCACCTGTTAAAAAGTGACAAATTCACCTGATTCCCGTAACTAAGAAAACAAAGGGTATGCCGTCGGAGTATTGGACCCCGTACGAACTTAATATTGTGTAAAATTTTGTAAACAGGTAATTCGCGTATAACGCATGCAATTCAAATCAAACTTGAACGTGCTCCACTTTCATATCAAACGGTTCAGTGATGAATACAAATCTATCAAACATCCCATGAAATAGAAATATGTCTAAAAAGAAATCTTATTAGACATCAAATCCAACTTAAACCTGATCCAGTTTCACATACAATCCAATTATCATAAGAACAAAATTATCAAACATCCTACGGAATAGAAGTATGTCAGAAAAGAAATCCTACGATAAACCCACTGGAAAAACAAAGGGTTCCTTTCAAGTATACCACGAATGTATATTCAAACGTAACAGGCTCAGCAGCATTACAAGCACGCGTCAACTCTGAGAAAACTTACTTTTCGAAAGCGCGAAAAAAGCAGTGTGACAGACCGTAGAGAATGCAAGCAGATCGGGAACGTTCAAACGTACCGGGTATCGCGAGGAATATTATGGGCAAACTCTTAAGCGGCGCCGGAAGTCGTGCCATCCAGTGTTCCAGATCGCCGTGGAGAACAGGATCGCCGACCGGGAGTCCGTTCCTCGCATCCTCCTTGCTCTCCATCGCGACCACACGCTCCTGTCGTCCGCACTCTCACGTAATAAGAAATTCGTCGCGACGCATAGTCGACTCGCGGAACGTTCTTCCTGGCAATAGGTACACGATCGTTTGGCTTAGTCCGCTGAATGAGACGGGAGTGCGGCGATGCATGGCTTCGGACGAATCATCGTCGCCTGGCCGCCCTTGACTACTGATTTTCTCGCGTGCCGCCGATGACCACCACCGCGCGATTAACGTGTCATTCTAGACGAACGCACCTTCATCCTCGGACGCATCGCTCGCGACGCTATTATGACAGCGAGGAGGGAACGTTGCTCGGGCATCGAGCAAATGTTTTGGTCAATTGTTGCCCGGAAGTGGACGGTGTCGCCAGTTTGTACTGGTTATCGATATCGAAGCGGCTGGCTGAGTCGGTCGTCGCTAACTTAGCTCGCGCTTACGGATGAATTCCGTTACAGTCTGGCTTCAGACTATTTCACGAATGAATTTCGAATAATTGATCGGCAACGTAACAGAGGTCTTTTTTCTGACGAAGATAGTTTAGTGCTGGTTACTTAATTTTGAATCACTGCGCGATTACGTCTTGATATTTTTGGTCAGTATGGTGTGAATCGATAGTTTTTGATGAGTCGGTTGTGATGTGGGTAAGTGATGTTAGTAAGGAATACTTGGAATTCATGAGTTTAGGATAATTTATTAATATATTAGTTTGACTGATGGTGGGACTTTTTTCGAATACTTGATATATGTTTTATTGTTATTTAGATGTTACTGTTTGATATACTGATAAATATGTATAATTGTTGAAAAACCGGCTATGATGAGAGACAAACAGATATTATTTTTAGGAAAAACGCGGTCTTAGTTTTTATTATGGTTTTCCTCGAAAACCATATCTCCCTGGTTGATTAGAGTGTGAGTTGATGGATTACAACAGCATCATAAAATTATAATATATCAAATTTTTAAAAGTACGTTATGTACGCCGTATTCGCATACATATACCCATAAGCATAGTTAAGACATAAATTGTTTTGTCTCATAGAGGGTGCGTGACATAAACACACAAATTTTTATTTTTAAATAGGGTGATTGGACTCATAGTTATAAATTGTAAATCTTCAGTTTATTATTACGTATAAAACAGTTGTTTGCTCATATATGTATAATTCATTTCATTCATTACTTTAACTAACAGGCTATATTTCGAATTATGTATTTCAATACCATTTCTTACGCATTTCATTTTGAGGTAGCGTGTTTTGATAAGTTCCCGTTGCGTGTCTGAATATAAACTGGTATTTCAGCACACCTAAGTATTGTGTGCCTGATTTCAGATTAGGTTTAATCTGAATACGGACGGTACAGTGTAAAGTATGCACGTAAGGTCACTTAATCGGAAATACTACTTATTCAAGGCAATATAAATACTAGTATGCCCGCAAATTATCGCACGTCAGGGTAGATACCGTCAACGTGTATACTTTGTGCACTACACTGTAAACTTTTTTCAGTGTAAAAGAAACTACAAATACATAAAACAGTCATTTCACATGAACATCATGTTTTATATACTGTTTGGTCACGTTAGAAGCTTTTGCGTTTTTAAGTTCCACATTAACATGATTTTTACCCAAATTATCGTATTACGGAAATTATTTTAATGATCCAGTAAATGTTTACTTTCAACGATTATGCTGGAATCAAAGTAAGCTAAATTTACAGATTTTTAATTGATGTGTGCGTCAACGCATCAAACGTAAATTTTACGATAGTTTTGTAATTTTCAAATAAATTCCATTCTTGGGGCCGAGAATAAAGCCTCTTGGATTAATGACAAATGGTATCTCAGTTTTCTCGCACACGTCTACCCTGTGGTTCTGCAAGATTTTAATCAGTCCAATTTTCGTTTGAAATACCGCAAAACGGGCACCTGGAAAAAAACAGATAGTGGTATTTATATAAACAATAATAATGAATATTAATTTAGTCAGTTGTCTGTTCGAATACACCGCACAAAAATGAGAGATATTTTTAAACGATAAGACAACTGCAATATTTATGTAGAAGTCAAACTAGCATGAAAAGAGAATATTCTTAAAGATTGTTTCACAAACATATATGTCAAAATTGTGGTTTAGAACATTATATGTACATCGCTGATTTGAAGAAAACTATTAATTTAAAGTACAGTGATTGTTAAATATCCCTAATGGAATAATGCTTTATGAAAGTATTCTGGTTGTAATTTTACCGATGCAATTTCTTGGACCATCGCCAAAAGGTAGAAAATCCATAGGATGCCTCTGCTCGTTATTATCATCGCTCCATCTTTCGGGCTTGAAGTCGTCCGGATTGGAGAAAATGCTAGGGTCTTTCTGGATTCCATAAGTCGGTAACCAGACAATTTGTCCTTTCGGGATCGTAAGGTTCGTGCCGCGAAAAGTATACTCCGACAATGATTTTCTCATCAAAAACGTTGCAGGCGGCAATATCCTCAAGGTCTCTACAATGGCATTACTCCTATTACCTGTGATCTTGATTACTCATAGCCCGGTTTGTCATTAATAGAGACACATATGTAGAAGAAAATCGAAAGCACCTAGTCGCCGTGTAATATCAAATATAAACACCGTGTTGCTGGTACAAACAATCTTCAGTGTATATGAAAAGATAACATACCGAATATTATTTTGCCACTCACCTCTGAATACTTGATCCAGATACGTCATTCCCTTTACAGTCTCATACTTAAGGTCGCCATTGCACTTCTTCCACGTCGTTCTAATCTCTTCGCGCAGCTTGTCTTGAATGTCTTGATGTTGGGCTAACTCGTACAGAGCACCAGACATTGTCATCGATGAAGTTTCAAACCCAGCAGCGAAGAACACGAAAGCTTGCGCGGCCATCAATTGATCAGTAAAATCTAAAGCACAACCATTAAAGGTAAAGTCAATGTTAAATAATGATAACACTCTTAGTACAACTTCATGATTACATTAACATGATTGTATTAATTAAGAGCATACCAACATCAGGCATCTTCTCCGGATATTCTTTCAGCTCGATGAGCAGGCCAATGAAATCATGACGAACGATCTTGTTCTCTTTTCTGTAGCGAATCGTATCCCGAATAGATTTTGTGAAGAAGTCTGAGACTGAGACTGTTTCGGGCAAAATATAGGACACCAGGTTGTACAGTATCGGTATCGACTTCAGCCTGGACTTGAGCATCTCCGTAAAGCTCATATGGAAAATCTTCCGGCCCATTCTTCGGAACTCACCCTCCTCCTTCGCCATCGAGTTCATCTCGATGCCGAACACGCAGGTACCGATTACATCGGTGGTAAATTTAGCAGTTAGCTCGCGACATTCGACGATGTCATTCTGCTGAATGGTCTCGTCAATAAATTTTTCGAACTGGTTGCCGCAATTCGCTATCATACCGAACATTTCCTTCAGGCGACCGGAAGTGAACACCGGTGACAACTTGGTCCTTAAAGGTCGCCATCTTCTTGGCTCTAAGTGAAATAGGTGGACCGAAAGTGGTTGATCCTGGAAGCATCAGTTACCGGTTTGTCATGCGAAGACGTACGCGGAAAAGTATAAAGATATTATGCGATTGAATGACGTATGCGAAGGTCAGATGCGTTTGGCAAGTGTTAATCCACGTATTGCCAGTGGTGACGTTCTGTTTGCAGGTGTGGACCCGGCTATGCTGATCAACTTCTGCTCTCTTATTCATTGATACGTGAAGGTTCATAAGCGGGCGTATATTAACAATTGCAGAACGGTAAATTTACTGTATTCAGTGTATGTATAAGTGTTACAGTAATAGGTGTTCTGCGTTTATAATTTTGTACTGGAGTGTTGACCGCTGAAATATACGTCATCCCATTCTCCTTTATCTGTACATGTTGCAATAATGTTCACTTTAAGAATTTATTTGACTGTATGACGTATAATTCAATCGTGTAAAGAAACGTCACGACATTCTAACTGTATTTCATTTTCAAAGAAATAGCGCTTGAATTAATACGCATCGTATATTTATTTAAAGTGTCGAAATTTACATCTTTATCTGTCTTGATACGTGAAATAAAGACATATTAATTACCGAGCGTCTGGTTTTCGGCATTCATATGCCAACGATAACTGCTCAAGTGGACAGCATTTCTTATTTCCGTGTGATAAAAAATGTCATGGAGAAGATGACTTGTGCAACTCGGTATACTTATTTGTGATCCAGCCGGATTGTATGAATTACTCGCGTTGGTATTCTCAGTAACGAGACTGTATTTAGTTACGTAATATCAATCGGTGATCACTACATGCTACAGAGGTATAAAGTGAATTTATACATGTCGCTACTATATTAAGAGACGTGTCATGAACATTACCGGAATGTTTCTGTTGTTTAGAAACCTTGAAATATTAGATGTATTGTTAGAGAGACTAGATGTTATTAGTACTTTACGCTGGAAGGCGGAACAATTTGGGATTTGCTCACGTATCGTATCGCGTACCATACATTAGAAAGGATAGTACTTCGATAAACAAACATCTAATAATTCCGCAAAATATATGACACATTTCAGTTTCAATACATATCTCTATGGCTGTACATTATGTTCTTTTTGAACTTTGAGCAAAATATAATTGTTAATTTAATTGCTAATAGAGTTTGAGATCACGTAAAAAGAAAAGTGAAGTATGATTTACTTAATGTCAGTGCAAATCCTAAATGTTCTTTACGAGCCGCGCGATTCACAAATGTTGGGTTGGCAACTAAGTGATTGCGGTTTCTAAATAAGAATGAAGACCCAAAATTTTTATATTTTTTTTTCAATGCATGTATGCGGTACATTCAGCTTCTCTGCAATGTCACATGTTGTGCTATGACGATCTAAATCGATAATGGCCTTGATATGGGCCTCATCGAGTTCAACCGAACGGCCAAATCGTCGAGCATTTTTAGTGAAAAATCACCAGAACGAAAACTGGCAAACCAATTTTGACACTGCCTTTCTTTCAAGGCTTCATTCCCGCAAACGGCACATAACTTCTATTGCGCCTACGATGCGTTCTTACCTTTTCGGAAATAATACAAATAATATGTCTGAAATGCGCGTGCTGTCTTCCATTTTTAAATTGCGATAAAAACAGAACTAAAGAACTAATCGATATAATTTTTGTACTGAATTAAAGATGGAAGTCCAAACAACAAGAAAAAAATATAGATTAGGCGCTTTGAACACGTTAACGAACCCAAAGAAGTGTATAGACCACCTATCGACAAAATCCGCAATCACTTAGTTGCCTACCCAATATACTTGCACTTATTGTTAATTACAAGGTCTTACCTCTTCATGAACGGGCAACCCGCGATCAGCAAACGTGGAGAAGTCTTTTATGAGGATATCTTTCATAAGATCCCGGTCTCTGACCAGCAAAATAGGACTTTTTCGCATGTATAAGCCGACCAAAGGCTCGTTGGGATACTCTTCATAGATCTTCCTTACTAGTTCTCCGACAAACATTTTCCCCATAATAACTCGTGCTCCATTGCCCCAGAATGGAACAGGCCTTGGTCCCGGAATGCCACGGTCTTTCCAGAAGTTGTACTTCAATGTGCAATAATAATAATAATAATACACCAGCAAGAATACCGCAGCAAAGCCGCAAAGAATTTCTATCGGGCCCATCTTATGTCAACGCTGTAACATGCAAATCAGATATACCTGTATAGTTTATTAAACTGACAGCAGCGCGTGTTAAAACCGTACTATTTCGAAAATATTTCAATTTCAAATGTTTGCGGTTTACAGTGGCCATATATATTTTCCGTTATGTCAGAGAACGTTTAGTAATGACAGTTAAAGATTCTAACACATATACTATAGGCCATAAGTATCTGGACACCTACTGCATTTTCACTAAAGGTGGAGTTTTGCATATACTGAATATATTTAGCGGCTTAATTTTTTGAATTTAAATTGAAAGGCATATTTAGTTACAAATACCTTGCCCCGCTGTAGTTCATTTATAAACATAATATGAGTGATTTGCAAAATGCGAACACGATGTTGCTGGTAGGCATATTGGCGGCACGAATTCTGCGCTCTATTGGGTTCTTATTATACATATAATCTTCTTACAAATATTTCTTACTCAATACTATTTTATTTCTCTATTAAATCGTGAAAAATACATCTGAAAATTGTCGAAGAGAGAGTTCCTATGTCCAAATACGTTCGACATTGTTTAGTCCTATTTCAAACCTCAGTACAATTATAATGTCAGGAAAATCTCAAGAATTATCAGTGCATGTGCGTTCGCAACTTCTTACATTGCGAAAAGAAGGTTATTCGTTAAGGCAAATAACCGCTGAAACTGGGGTATCAAAATCTTCCGTGTGGGACATGATACAAAAGTTCCAGACCGGAAATTTAGCGACCCAGCAACGGCCTGGTCGGCCAAGAATGACGACCGAAAGTAAGGATCGGTACTTTTTTTTAGCAATTAAAAAAAAACAGACGCGTTTGTGCACCGGCAATTGGAGCGGAAGTCAACAGAGACTGCGACGCACCGCTTTCCCTCGCGACAGTGAAGAAGCGACTCCATGAAACGGGCTTGAAGGGATGTATTGCAATAAAAAACCTAGTACTAAAGGTACAGAACAAGAAGAAAAAGTTGGAGGGGGCTTAATCCCACCAGAATTGGTCGGCAGACGAATGACATAAAGTGCTTTGGATCGACGAAACTAAAATAGAGCTGCTAGGCAACAAACGCCGTGTTTACGTCCGTCGGAAAGTTGGCGAACATTTAAATATAAATTGCGTAGGGCCGACTGTTAAACATGGTGGAGGTTCAATTATGATTTGGGGATGTATGGGGGCCAATGAGACTGGGAAATTAATAAAATTAGATAGTCTTATTGACAAAAGGAACAGTACTTGGATTTGTTAACGGACCATGCGGTGCCATGCGGAATCCAATTAATAGGTCAAAATTTTGTGTTTATGCAAGATAACGACCCGAATCACACAGCAAAAGTGTGCGTTCAATACTTGCAACACATGGAATCGGGGAATGTTTAGAAAATTATGAAACGGCCACCGCGATCACCCTATCTAAACCCTATAGAAAAATTGTGGGATGAGTTGGATAAAATATGACAAATGCAGAATATTTCATCAATGGGGCAAATGTAGACACAAATGCAAATTATATGGGACAACATTTCCCAAGATGTGGTAAAAAAGCTGACCGATCGTATGCCAAAGCTGGTAAAGGCTGTAATACAAAACCGCGGCGGCTACATCGACGAAAGGAAGTTATAATAAAAAAAATGTATTTCTTATTGTTTATGCATACTTTTTCCAAATAAATATGTTCTCTAATCTTATTACTTATGGCCTGTAGTATACTTCTAGTTTGAATACTACAATTTCTGAGACAATAAATATTATCTAGTATGTTAATGACAGATAGTTTGAACTCAGAACTGTAGTTTTCGCAGTGCAATTCTTGAATTTTAAATTACGTAATTCGGTTAAAAATTTGTAAATTACTTTTCTCGCCATTACATCCTATCATTTCAACATCTCTGTGCGTATTTCATAAATTTAATTGTCTGGTACGATCGAAGTTAATATAGCACATTGTCTCATAAGTGTTAAGTGGAATAAATATTATATAATAAGTGATTATATATATAGTAGGTGATATCACTATCACCGTATATTCTGATTTGACTATCCGAGTATGTCAACCATTCCATTAATGAGTCATATTCAATAACACAATGACGGCGTTAAATTAATCAAGAAAATATGAATGGCATTAAATGTCTATAGTGTACATTTAATCAATAAATGGGAAGCAATTAAAATAGGATTTTCTCACTAGTCAACTCGAAAATATAAGTACGAATAAATCAGACAGTTTTAGCCATAAAAGTATTTATTTAATGAAACTGTCGCTTGGTCCTAAATGGGGTCAGCCTTGGTAAATGTTTAAACGGTTTTTAACAAAGCCAGAAATGCGAATCTTGGTCTAAACACAAGCGATTTCCCCAATGCACTGTTCAAATGTTTGCATCTCAAAAAAATGTTTTAAATATAAGACCCCTCAGTTTTATACCAATGAAGCATCTAACTACGCCAAGTGCGTTTTTATATACAGTGCTGTGGATTCAAGTACCCTGTTGCTCTAGTCGAATACAAGAATTAAGCTTCAGATAACTTAAAAGAGGTCTTATCGCGATTTAAACGACCGCATGATTACAGTCACAGTTAACTAACTCTGTATGCTCGCGTACAGGCCAACTAACAACGACAATTATTTTTTCATATGCAATGATATGTTCTTTGAAATCCCGTCTCTGAAAACAACCACACCAAACAAAGTTTTACTAACAATACGCGTTCTATTGCGGTAGCAATCCAACGCCTTTACGATCATAATCACAATTCAAGACGTCCGCTTTTGCGTAGAAGCCATGTAACATCAACTATTACATTTGTACGTAACGCGTCCTCTAGCATCTCATGTCTCTAAGCGAAAACTACACAGAACTCCGAATAACTCAATACACGTCACGCGCGACTTCAACATCCTCACGCTCATAATCGCAACCAGTTATCATCTTCGCGTTCGCGTGTACGAACGGTTCCCGAACGGGCTCTAGGAGCCGCTAACTACGGCACTGACGTTACAGCGACACTGTCAGTCGCGTATACGACCCTGAAACGGAATAGCGAGCACAGCCTTTTGGCCGGCAGCCGCGCTAGAAACCGGGTGTCAATTTCTTATCGACGATACGCACTGCGCCAATATTGCGTCTCTGCTGGCGGAAGTGGTGAATTGAACCCTAGTGTCGGTTATATATGCATGTATACCTTTTCTGCGATTTGATATGCAACGGGCACCTTCGCGCTATTCACGTTACCGCGGCACGACCTCGCACAACACTGAGCGCGTGGTCTCTCGTCACACCGAATTGTATGATCGATCTGGAAACTACGTGACTCACGATGTTTTGCGATTACCGCGGAATCGAACATTTTCCGTACGGCGCGATCCTCCTTTCGCGCGCGCCGGTATCCTTCTCCTTCTCACCTTCCTTATCATCCGCGCTTCTCGCTCTCCTGTGTGGCGACATGAAGGCTACGTCGGTGATAAGAAGCTCACTGCGCCATAAGTGGACGATGGGTGAGCATTGTTACTTGTCGCTTCATACTGCTTCATACCGACAAGGGAGAGGTTGTCGCCGGCTACGACGAAGTCAAATGTGGCCCAAGTAGTGGAGGGATGATGCGCTGATGAATTCAACTTGAACGTACTCCATTTTTATATCAAACAGTCCAGTTATGAATACAAGTCTATCAAACATCCCACGGAATAGAATCACGTTTAAAAAGAAATCCTATCAGAAATCAAAACCAACTTAAAAGTGCTCCAGTTTTATATGAAGTAGTCCAATTATCATGAAGACAAATCTATCAAACATCCCACAGAATAGAAACACGGCTAAAACGAAATCCTCTCACAAACCCACCGAAACAACAAAGGGTTCCTTTCAAATACACCACGAATGTACATTCAAAGGTAACAGGCTCAGCAGCATTACAAGCGCGCGTCAACTCTGAGAAAATTTTTCCTGTGCACGAAAAAACAGTATGACAGATCGTAGAGAATGCAAGCAGTTCCGGAGCGTTCACACTTACCGGGTATTGCGAGGAATATTATGGGTAGACTCTTAAGCGGCGCCGGAAGTCGTGCCATCCAGTATTCCAGGTCCCCGCGGAGAACAGGATTGCCCACCAGGAGTCCGTTCCTCGGCTCCTTCTTGCTCTCCATCGCGACCACACGCTCCTGTCGTCCGCACTCTCACGTAATAAGAAATTCGTCGCGACGCATAGTCGACTCGCGGAACGTTCTTCCTGGCAATAGGTACACGATCGTTTGGCTTAGTCCGATGAATGAGACGGGAGTGCGGCGATGCATGGCTTCGGACGAATCATCGTCGTCTGGCCGCCCTTGACTACTGATTTTCTCGCGTGTCGCCGATGACCACCACCGCGCGATTAACGTGTCATTCTAGACGAACGCACCTTCATTCTCGGACGCATCGCTCGCGACGCGATTATGACAGCCGGGAGGGAACGTTGCTCGGGCATCGAGCAAATGTTTTGCTCAATTGTTGCCTGGAAGTGGATGGTGTCGCCAGTCTGCATTCGTTATCGATATCGAAGCGGCTGGCTGAATCGTTCGTCGCTAACTTAGCTCGCGCTTACGGATGAATTCCGCTACTGTCTGGCTTCAGATTATTTCACGAATGAATTTCGAATAATTGATCGGCAATGTAACAGAGGTCTCTTTTCTGACGAAGATAGTTTAGTGTTGGTTACTTAATTATGAATCAAGGCGCGGTTACGTTTTGATGTTTTTGCTCAAATTGGTGTGAATCGATAGTTTTTGATGAGTCGGTTGTGATGTTAGGAAGGGATACTTGTAAATAATCAGTTTATGATGATTTATTAATATACTAGTGTGACTGATGGTGAGGTATTTTTTCGAATATTTGATATATATTTTATTAATATATAGACATTACTGTTTGATATACTGATTAATATGTATAATTGTTAAAAACCGGTTACGATGAGAGATGAATACATATTATATTTAGTAGCAACACGGTTTTAGTTTTGTTATGGTTTTCCTGGTTGATTGGAGTGTGAGTTGTTGGATCACAACAGCATCATAAAATTATAATATGTCAAATCTTTAAAAGTGCCTTTGGTATGCCGTATTCGCATTATTGTACTCATAAGTAAAGTTAACACATAAATTGTTTTGTCCGATATGGGACATGCGACATAAACACACAAGTTTTTCTTTTTAAATAGGGTGATTGGACTCATCATTATAAATTGTAAATGTTCAGTTTATTATTACGTACAAAATAGTTGTTTGCTCATATATGTACATTTCATTTCCTTTATTTCTTTAACTAATAGGCTATATTTCTTATTATTCCAATACCATTTCTTACGTATTTCACTTTGAAGTAGCATGTTTTGATAAGTTCCTGTTGCGTGTATGAATGTAAACTGGCGTTTCAGCACACACAAGCATTGTTTGCTTGATTTTAGATTATGTTTACTGGACGGTACAGGGTAAAATATGCACGCAAGATCACTTTATCGGAAATACTACTTATTCAAAGCAATATTAATACTAGTATGCTCGCAAAATTTTCGCACGTCAGAGTAGATACCGTCAAACTGCGTACTTTGTGTACTACATTGTAAACTTTTTTTCAGTGTAAAAGAAACTGCAAATACATAAAACAGTCATATCACATGAACCTCATGTTTTAACGATTAAACTGGAATCAAAATAAGCTGAATTTTCAGATTTTTAATTTATGTGTATGTCAACGTATCAAAAGTCAATTTTACGAAATTTTTGTCATTTTTAAATAAATTCCATTTTTGGGGCCGAGAATAAAGCCTGTTGGATTAATTACAAATGGTATCTCAGTTTTCTCGCACACATCTACTCTGTGGTTTTGCAAGATTTTAATCAGTCCAATTTTCGTTTGGAATACCGCGAAACGGGCACCTGGAAACAAACAGATAGTGGTATTGATATGAACAATACTAATGAATATTAATTTAGACAGTTGTCTGTTCGAATACAGTTCACAAGAATGAGAGATATTTTTAAAAGATAGGATAACAGCAAGATTTACGTAGAAGTCAAACTAACATGAAAAAGAGAATATTCTGAAAAATTGTTTCACAAACATATATGTCAAGATTGTGGTTTAGAAGATTATATGTACATCGCTGATTTGAAGAAAACTATTAATTTAAAGTGTAGTGATTGTTAAATATCTCTAATGGAATAATGTCTTATGAAAGTATTCTGGTTGTAATTTTACCGATGCAATTCCTTGGACCATCGCCAAAAGGTATAAAGTCCATTGGATGCCTCTGCTCGTTATTATCATCGCTCCATCTTTCGGGCTTGAAATCGTCCGGGTTGGAGAAAATGTTTGGGTCTTTCTGAATTCCATAAGTCGATAACCAGACAGTTTGTCCTTTCGGGATTGTAAGGTTCGTGCCGCGAATAGTATACTCCGACAATGATTTTCTCATCAAAAACGTTGCAGGCGGCAATATCCTCAAGGTCTCTGCAATGGAATTATTCCTATTACAACCTGTGACCGTTGATTACCCACAGCCCGTTTTGCCATTAATCGAAATACTTATGTAGCAAAAAATCGAAAGCATTTGGTCGCCGTGTAATATCAAATACAAACACCGTGTATGTGAAAAGATAATATGCCGAATATTATTTTGCTACTCACCTCTGAATACTTGATCCAAATACGCCATTCCCTTTACAGTCTCATACTTAAGGTCACCATTGCAGTTCTTCCACGTCGTTCTAATCTCTTCGCGCAGCTTGTCTTGAATATCTTGATGCTGGGCTAACTCGTACAGAGCACCAGACATTGTCGTCGATGAAGTTTCAAAACCAGCAGCGAAGAACACGAAAGCTTGCGCGGCCATCAATTGATCAGTAAATTCTAAAACACAACCATTAAAGGTAAAGTCAATGTTAAATAATGATAACACTCTTAGTACAACTTCAAGAGCATATCATGATTGTATTAATTAACAGCATACCAAGATCAGGCATCTTCTCCGGATGTTCCTGCAGCTCGATGAGCATGTCAATGAAATCATGACGAACGATCTTGTTCTCTTTTCTGTAGCGAATCGTATCCATAATAGACTTTCTGAAGAAGGCTGTGATTTCTGATTCGGGCAAAATGTAGGACACCAGGTTGTACAGTGACGGTATCGACCTCAGCCTGAACCTGAGCATCTGCATAAAGGTCATTTGGAAAATCTTCCGGCCCATTCTTCGGAACTCACCCTCCTCCTTCGCCATCGAGTTCATCTCGATGCCGAACACGCAGGTACCGATTACGTCGGTGGTAAATTTGGCAGTCAGGTCACGACATTCCACGATGTCATTCTGCTGAATGGTCTCCTCAATAAATTTTTCGAAGTCGTTGCCGCAATTCGCTATCATACCGAACATTTCCTTCAGGCGACCGGAAGTGAACACTGGTGACAACTTGGTCCTTAAAGGTCGCCATCTTTTTGCCTCTAAGTTGAATAGATGGACCGAAAGTGGCTCAGCCTGAAAGCATCAGTTACCGGTTTGTCACGCGAAGACGTATGCGGAAAAGTGTGAAGATATTATGCGATTGAATGACGTATGCGAAGGTCAGATGCGTTTGGCGAGTGTTAATCCACGTATTGCCAGTTGTGACGTGCTTGTTTACACGTTTGGACCCGGCTATGCTGATCAACTTCTTCTCTACTATTCGTTGATACGTGCAGGTTCATAAGCGCGTGTACATTAACAATTGCGGAACGGTAAATTTAAGTGCGTCTGCAACACTATACATATAGGCACTAATGTACGCATGTCACTGTATGTACAGATGTAACAAAAATAAATGTTCTGCGTTTATAATTTTGACAAGCATAATTTTGTACTGATGTGTCGGCCGCTGAAATATAGGTCATCCCATTCACCTTTATCTGTACATGTTGAAATAATGTTCACATTACGAATTTATTTGACTGTACGACTTTTAATTCAATCGTGTAAAGAAACGTCACGACACTCTAGGCAGAATTTAATTTTCAAAGAATTAGCGCTTGAATTAATACGCATCGTATACATATATATGCATATATTATACTTATCACTCACAGAGTGTTTAATTAAAGTGTCCATATTTACATGTATATCTGTCTTGATACGAGAAATAAAGTCATATTAATTACCGAGCGTCTGGTTTTCGGCATTCATATACCAAAGATAACTGCTCAAATGGACAGTATTTCTTATTTCCGTATGATAAAAAATGTCACGAGGAAGATGACTGTGTGCAACTCGGTGTACTCATTTGTGACCCAGTCAGTTTGTATGAACTACTCGCGTTGGTATTCTCAGTAGCGAGGCTGTATTTAGTTACGTAATATCAATCGGTGAGCACTAAATGCTACACAGGTATAAAGTAAATTTATACAGGTTGCTACCAAATTAAGAGACGTGTCATGAACATTAGCGGAATGCTTCTGTTGTTTGGAAACCTTGAAATATTAGATGTACTGTGAGAGAGACTAGAGGTTATCTGTACTTTACACTGGAAGGCAGAACAATTTGGGATTTGCTCACGTATCGTATCGCGTACCGTACATTAGAAAAGATAGTACTTTGATAAACAAACATCTAATAATCCTGTAAAATATATGACACATTTCAGTTATAATACACATCTCTGTGGCTGTATATTATGTATTTTTTATGAACTTTGGATAAAATATAATTGCCAGTTTAATTGTTAATAACGTTTGAGATCATGTAAAAAAAAAAGTAAAGGATGATTATTTAATGTAAGTGCCAATCCTAAATGGTCTTTACGAGACGCGCGATTCACCAACATACTTGCACTTATTGTTAAGTACAAGGTCTTACCTTTTCAAGAACGGGCAATCCGCGATCAGCAAACTTGGAGAAGTCTTTGATGAGGATATCTTTCATAAGATCCCGGTCTCTGATCAGCAAGATGGGAGTTCTTCGCATGTATAAGCCGACCAAAGGCTCGTTGGGATACTCTTCATAGATCTTCCTTACTAGTTCTCCGACAAACATTTTCCCCATAATAACTGGTCCCCCATTGCCCAATAATGGAACAGGCTTCGGTCCCGGAATGCCACGGTCCTTCCAGAAGTTGTAGGTCGATGTGCAATAATAATACACCAGCAAAAATACCGCAGCAAAGCCGCAAAGAATTTCTATCGGGCCCATCTTGTGTCAACGCTGTAACGTGCAAATCAGATAATACCGGTATAGTTTAGTGCACTGACAGCAGCGCGTTTTGAAACCGTCCTACTTCGAAAATATTTAAATTTCAAATGTTTGCAGTCAACAGTGGCCATATATATTTTCCGTTATGTCAGAGAACGTTTAGTACTGACAGTTAAAGATTCTAACATATACTTTTATTTTCAATACTACAATTTCTGAGAAAATTAATATTGTCTAGTATGTTAATTTACAGATAGTTTGAACTCGGAACTGTAATTTTTCCAGTGCGTTTTTGACTTTCAAATTACGAAAACCGATTAAAGATTTGTAAATGATTTGTCTCGCAATTATATCCGCATTTACACACTATAACTAATCTTGTTGTCATTCTTGTCATAAAAAATGCGGAGATGGCTACAGATTGATCGTTAATTTCTGATTTAAAGTAATTCTTCATATTTGTTTACAATACGCGCGAGCTCATTACGTTTCTATAGTCAACAACCACGTAATGCAAACATGCCTTGTGGTGGAATAATTACACATCTGAGTGTGTACTTAAAAGACGGGGAACATTACTTCGCTGATTACGTATGAAAATAACCGCAGAAGAAACTGTTTTTGACAAAAAATCATTTCTGATAAAAATCTTGTATTAACGGTAACATCATGCAACGAATAAAAACGAAAATGTACATAAGTATATTAAGACTTGCTACAGCAAATATTAGCACGCGTTGTTTAAACATTGGGAAAACAAAACTGATTCAACCATATTTTTTCGTTTTAATTATGTTTTCGGTTCAACATCTTTGTGCGTTTTCATAAATTTATTTGTCTGGTACGATCAAAGTTAACATAGCACATTGTTTGATAAGTGTTAAGTGAGATAAATATTATATAACAAGTGATTATATATGTAGTATGCGATATCACTATCACCGTATATTCTGATTTGACTATCGGAGTATGTCAACTATTCCATTAATAAGTCAAATTCAATAACGCACTGACGACGTTAAATTAATCAAGAAAATATGAATGGTATTAAATGTCCAGGATGTATATTTTAACAATAAATGGGAAACAATCGCAATAGAATTTTCTCACGTGTCAGTTAGAAAATAAAACTACGAATAAACCACACAGTTTTAGCCATTAAAGCATTCACTTAATGAAACGGTCGGTTGGTCTAAAATGAGGTCAGCCTTGGTAAATGTTTAAACGGTCTTTGACAACGCCAGAAACGCGAATCTAGGTCTAAACACAAGCGATTGCCCCACTGCACTGTTCAAATGTTTGCATCTCAAAAAAATGTTGTGAATATAAGACCCCTCAGTTTTATACCAATGAAGCATCTAACTACGCCAATTGCGTTTTTATATACAGTGCTGTGCATTCAAGTACCCTGTTGCTCTAGTCAAGTACAAGAATTAAGCTTCAGATAACTTAAAAGAGGTCTTATCGCGATTCAAACGACCGCACGATGACAATCACAGTTAACTAACTCTGTATGCTCGCGTACAGGCCAACTAACAAGGACAGTTAATTTTCCATATACAATGATATGTTCTTTAAAATCCCATCTCTGAAAGCAACCCCACCAAACAAAGTTTGACTAACAATACACGTCCTATTGCGATAGCAATCCAACGCCTTTACGATCATATTCACAATTCAAGACCTCCGCTTTTGCGCAGGAGCCATGTAACGTCAACTATTACATTTGTACATAACGCGTCCCCTAACATTTCGTGTCTTTAAACGAGAACTACACAGAACTTCGAACAACTCAATACACGCCCCGCTTCGACTTCAACGTCCTCACGATCATAATCGCAGCCAGTTATCATCTTCGCGCTCGCATGTGACGAACAGTTCCCGAACGGGCTCTAAGAGCCGCTAACTACGACACTGACGTTACAGCGGACACTGTCAGTCGCGTATACGATTCTGAAACGGAATAACGAGCAACAGCCTTTTGGCCGGCAGCCGCGCTAGAAACCGAGCGTCAATTTTTCTTATTGACGGTACGCACTGCGCCTATCCGGCGTCACTGCCGGCGGAAGTGGCGAATTGAACCCTAGCGTCGGTTATGTATGCATGTATACCTTTTCTACGATTTGATATACGACAGGCGCCTTCGCGCTATTCACGCTACCGCGGCACGACCTCGCAAAACACTGAGCGCGTGGTCTCCCGCCACACCGAATTATATGATCCCCGCTTGAGATAGCCTCTGGAAACTACGTGACTCACGATGATTTGCGATTACCGCGGAATCGAACCTTTTCCGTACAGCGCGATACTCATTTCGCGCTCGCCGGCATTCTTCTCCCTCCCACCTCTCTTATCATCTGCGCGTCTCGCTCTCCCGTCCAGCGACATATAGACTACGTCGATGATAAGAGGCTCACTGCGCCGTAAGAGGACGATGAGTGAGCATTGTTACTTGTCGCTTCATGATTCTCGAGAAGGGAGAGGTCGTCGCCGGCGACGGTGACGACGTCGAATGCGGCACAAGTGGTGAAGGGATGGTCCGCTGATGAATGAGATGATGTGTGAATGTGAGAGAGTCGAATTGGGTGAACGGGTCATGCGGGAGGTAGGTGAACTTTGGATTAGGGCCTTGCGAACAGGCTCTTATCTATAGAGTATTTTATCCACTTACCTGCATCGAAGGAATTGAACGTACAAGAATAGAACAATGTACTCGATAGTTATGAAGTGCACAGAGAACCGTGTCGTGGGCTACTTCATTAGCGTTACGCGTATTTATCTTGTGATAACGTACATTTGACTGGGTGAGATTAAATGCTGGTACGTTAAGTATGAAGAAAAAATGAAGACGGAAGTATTATTCTTGGGCAGCAATTATTTGTACTGCTGATGCGGCGTTAAAGAGGTAGTGTAGAGAGTTATTTTTACCAAGATCGACATGCGTTAGGTGCACGTGCTGATGAGAGCATTTGAATTTTTGGCCGTGGGACCTTGATTACAGTTTACTTTATGAGTAGGTTGGCAGGCAAGCGTTTTTGGAGCAGTATCACGAAATCTCGCCTTTCTGCGGTAAGAATGTCACTGATTTATCGCTTATTTGCTAATACTCTAATTACACATGATTCAAGTCATCGTAAACAGTACGCTTGCTGAGTCTTCGGTGAGGATTACTTACCAAAATGACAGTGCGTTTCTCAGCATCTCACGAGATAACGTCGTGACTACAAGGCCGACGACTTTGACTCGATTTGCCTCTAACTGCTTCTCCATGATTTTAGAATCTACCTTCTGTCAATAATTGAATCAAGCGGTGAAAATGGAGCCACCTTGAGGCTGAAAATGTTTGAAAAATGTAATTCAATTCTAGGTAGTAACATATTCCAGAGATTCTGTGTGGGTGATTATAACGATCGTATATTGAAAAATAATGCAATGTCATCCCAACTTTTAATTTCTTCTTCTTCGATTATACGAAATGTTTATTTAGATTGCTTTCACAATATGTAACGTATCTGTAAAAGGGGTACCCTCAGCCTCAGAATAAACCGGGATACACATGTATACAGAACACATTTATTCTATACCGTGAGCTTGCAGTTGGGAGTTTTTTTATTGCATAGTCATATAGATTTGAGCATCAATGAACTCAGCTAAAGATATTTTCAAGACGGTATATGAAGTTTACGTTGCAATGATAATTAGGCGATCGTTTTTATTAATACTGAGTGCAAATGTCAAGTTTCATTAATAGTTTTCCTTTGTCATGTTAAACGGTGGACCTGGCACTATGCAATTCACGTTCCAATTATGGTAATTTGGCAAATGCAATACTCGAAAACGAAACATTTTTTTCTTATAGATAAAAATTCATATTATAGAAAAACAAGTTAATATGATTTTGTTGGATTTTTTTCTCACAAAGAAGATCGAAATTTGTAACGATCTTTTCGTCGATTCAACAAACTGTTCGATAAATGAATGTGTTATTGTACACATATTTCCGTAATAAAATGATTAAGTTTGTACCAACCTATATGAAAACTGAAGTTTTACTCCAACACCTAACCAAATAAACTGTAACGATTATGTAACTTATAATTGGAAAATACTTAGAAATTATATGTGCTGTACGATTATCTTGTTTTGTGGCACATTATGTATACTTTCGTTAAGGAGTATTTAACAGAGCGATTAGAAGTAGAATAACAATGACGAAAACTATGTTAAATAAGCTATGTTACCTATTTCATTTATTTATTGCGATAATCTCACCAGACCACTTACATTTAAACAAGAACTTGGATGTGGCGCCCCCTGAACTATAATTTACATTCACAATTGGAAGTAGTGATGCCACCTAACAATTGCGTGCGTAACTAGAAACGACCAAAATATTTTGTCATCGCGTAAACATTATTTAATACGGCTGCATATCACGAAAAGTGTCAGAATTTTATTAGTGTTCCCAAGCAATACATAAAACATACAAATTAAATTAAGATATTTAATATTAAGTTAATTAATATTAATATTAAGTTAATTTAATTTTTTCCCTAAAAATACATGTCTCATGTTAAATGGAAAAATTCACCCTTTTTCTCTACGTAAAATTCCATTTAAAAAGAGACTTCATAGTGTGCGCGCGCATTGTTATACTTTTCACATTTTGAAACAACCTATATATATTCCACAATTGTTGGTAAATGTTTCCCTAGTGTGGCGCTAGTGCAGTATTTTTGTTTGAAATATTCGTAGCATACTTTGGTAATTGTTGGGAATGACTCGTTCCTCACCGATTTTCATGAAACTTTGCAAAAACATTAATTTTTGCATAAAAATAAGATCTGTAAAAGCAAAAAGTGTCGCTCGCGTCTAATTAAAAAGTTATTAAGCGTTAAAGTTTATTAGAAAATCTGCCTTACCGGCAGCAAGAATGGTATCCCAGCGCATGCGCACTGATGTCTGCGCATGCGCACTGATGTCTGCGCATGCGCACTGACGTCCGCGCATGCGCACGAACAAGTTTGCAGGTAGAGTGCGCGTATTTGAAACGAAATGATATTGAATTGGCGAAGGCTAGGTGTGGGCAAGGCTTCCCTTACATAATATTTAAGGGTTTCCAATCAAAAAAGTGGGTTGAGAGTTGGTTTAGGTCTATATTTCTTTCAGCCAAATCTCACTTTTCATTTTATTTCTACGGCTAGGTGCGGGCAAGGCTTCCCTTACATAATATTTAAGGGTTTCCAATCAAAAAAGTGGGTTGAGAGTTGGTTTAGGTCTATATTTCTTTCAGCCAAATCTCACTTTTCATTTTATTTCTACGGCTAGGTGCGGGCAAGGCTTCCCTTACATAATATTTAAGGGTTTCCAATCAAAAAATGGGTTGAGAGTTGGTTTAGGTCTAGATTTCTTTCAGCCAAATCTTACTTTTTGTATTATTTAAGGGCTGGGTGTAGGCTAGGCTTCCCTTTTGTAGTGCTTTTGTCGATAGAAATGATGTTGCTGCACTTTTGCTATTAAAATATAACCCGAACCTACTCTCAAACCATTGTTTAATTGAAAACTCTTAAACATTATGAAAGGGAAGCCTTGCCCACACCTAGCCGTAGAAATAAAATGAAAAGTGAGATTTGGCTGAAAGAAATCTAGACCTAAACCAACTCTCAACCCATTTTTTGATTGGAAACCCTTAAATATTATGTAAGGGAAGCCTTGCCCGCACCTAGCCGTAGAAATAAAATGAAAAGTGAGATTTGACTGAAAGAAATATAGACCTAAACCAACTCTCAACCCATTTTTTGATTGGAAACCCTTAAATATTATGTAAGGGAAGCCTTGCCCGCACCTAGCCGTAGAAATAAAATGAAAAGTGAGATTTGGCTGAAAGAAATATAGACCTAAACCAACTCTCAACCCACTTTTTTGATTGGAAACCCTTAAATATTATGTAAGGGAAGCCTTACCCACACCTAGCCTTCACCAATTCAATATTATTTCATTTCAAATACGCGCAAACTTCCTTCAAACTTCACCGTGCGCATGCGCAGATAGCGTTCGCGCTGCCGGTAAGGCAGATTTTCTAATAAACTTTAGCGCTTAATAACTTTTTAATTAAACGCGAGCGACACTTTTTGCTTTTACAGATCTTATTTTTATGCAAAAATTGACCATTACACGAAGTTTCATGAAAATCGGTGAGGAACGAGTCATTCCCAACAATTACCCATACTTTTATCGGTCCGATAAAACTGTCCGAAATCCGGGAGTTTAAATGGTTTTTTTGTGTCTAATTAGAGAGATCTTACGTTCAACTTATCTAGTGAAACTACTTTCGATGAAAGGTGATCATTATCAGGTGGAAATGTGTCAAAGAAGGTACCAGAGGTTCAAATGCTAATGTGAGCAACATTGGTAAGTTTGACAAACTTTATAAATATTGTCTTCTCAGTTAAGATTAACTTTTCTTGAGGGCATTGATTTGGTTTTCATTGTAGTGGACATGTATGTGTTATGTGAGTACAAAAACTCACAATATATGTCATATTTATTATGCATACATTCTCTGACCTGTAATTGTCGATTAGACTTTAAACAGACAGGTATTAAACCGATGCAGCAATAATTTCAAAACTTACACGCTGTGCCATCTAACGAGAACAAAGCGATTTAATGCTACTTTAATCTATTGGTAACCACAGTTTTCCGTGATAAGAACCGTATTCCCAACCGATTACACAATACACTGTGACACAATTTTCACCTGCCTATATATAATACATTTACCTGACCCATCTCCCATTATTACAACCAACCGGCACATTCACATATCACTTATACTATTCTACATTTTCCAGCATCGCTAATAACGTCGACACTAATTTCCATAACATCATTAATTAAAAAAACTTGTCAAGAGTACAAGAACTACTGCATCAGCCGCCAAAAGTGATTACGTAAAAACACGACTCGTAACTAGACTAACTGAAAGAGGCTGAATTCGTTGTTCTTCATTAAGACGTGCAATTTGAAATTATGTTGTTCTATGACTCCCACTGTTCGTTCTCGTTTGACTCCTTTACCTCACCTCAAATTCAGGCTCAATCACAGATGGAGCTAACAAAGACCGGGGTCGCAAGCAATTTGACAGCTTGCCGAGCAATTTGACAGCTCGCCGAGCAATTGGGAGGCTCTCGATTCTTCTAACGTTCAGGAAGGGATCAGCGAGTTCAACCCGCGGCCTGTTAGATCGTTCGTGACCTCTATCGTCATTGATTGCATCATAGTAGTCCAGACGCACTCGCGAATCACGTGCAATCAGTCAGTCACGTTTAATACATTCGCACATCCCTTATCACGTATCGACCCCGACTGGACGACTGGCTGCCCCGAATTCAAATCCAGAAGTCCAAGGCTTTGAACCGATGCTGCCGACATCGCTCTTTGACATTTTCCGTTCAGCGGAAAAACGTAAACAGGAATTGGGACGCCAGATTTTACGTAAAGGAGATTTTCGGCCAATGCATAGGAATTGGAAAGATGATTTCGGAGGAAGAAATGGGAGAGTAGGGAGCAGAGATTAGATGAACTGGTGCACGTTTTTTTTACCAAAACATGATGTAAGTATGATTAGAAATTCTTTGCGGGAGGCTGTTAGGAAAGCGTCAGATCGGTGTGATGTAAGCTTGAGTTTGGCGGAGAAAGAAATCGATGACATAATGGAATGATACAGTTAGCTGAATTGGTATCTTTTCTCGGATTGAGATTATGTGGTTTGGTCAATATTTACTGTACTACTGCCTTTAGCGTTTAAAGACTTTTAATGTTCAGATCGAATTATGAGTAAAGCTATATATTATAGATTCGGGATGCTAAGAAGAACTTGGTACTTTTTACCAAATGAAATTCGTATCGATTTGCTGAATTTTCTGACGCAATATCTACAGTAAGATTTTAGGTTGCAGTGAGGGTTGCCCGTAGGTATTTAATATTCTTGAAAGGTCACAGTTCTCTTGAAGCAAACTAATTTTCTACCTGACTTTCTGATAAAATTGTTTTTCCCGCTGCAAGAATGCTTGCATTCAAGTACTGTTTTTATCTGAACAATACAAAAAGTAACTGTGCATATCGCTTGGCATTGAACAATACATCAGATTTCCAAGGCTTCTGGAAGATTCCAGAATTTAATACACCCACGTTGACATTCTTGCATTTCGTGTTCGTTCGCATTGTAAGCTTTTTTGGCCTGCACACGTCAGCAAGGCAGGTGGAGATTTTTGCCAGCGTAAATAACCGGCAGCGTCGATATGAAAATTACATATGCCGGTAAACACAGACTACCGTAATGGAATGCGAACCAAACAGCGTTTCAAACACTTCCTTAACGTCCACTCGCTCCTATCTAAGACCAAAAAGTAGAATGTAATTTCCTCATCGCTCGTTTACTCGTTCTGCTCGACTTAAACCATTAATTGTATTATGTCGGCGGCGGGGCATCGTAAAAAATGTAGAAAAAGTGTATTGCAAACTCGGTATCGATAATTGGCTCCCCTAGTGACGACAATCGATCGTCAGGGGTTAAAAATCGAGCTGACTTTGGTCCCTCGACGAGCGCGATAAACTCGTGTCGAAATACTGGCTAGCACGGATTAAACTCTCCTATTTGCGTAAACATGTGTACGTGACGTAATCTGAAGACGTCTAGGCTAGACACGCGACTAATCACGAAACATTAGTCAGTCGTAACAACAAACTCATGAAAATGCTCTGTTCCAATGGAAAATATATCTAGCGCAGAATATATACTCTTTCTTATCGATGAAATATTTGTAATTTGGCCAAAATGCAGCAAAATTACAGTACCGGTGGTTGACGTTTACACTTTTATGAACTTTCCTATTGGAGTGACGTAGAAATCACGTGGAGTCAATTGACAAGCTTAGACTCAACGAACGCAACCGTCTATACGGAAATCCGTCTGACTTCTTCCTAATTGATGTGCATCGACAAAGTCACCCTATTCGCAATTACACCACGAAATTCCCCCATCGTGGTTTTCACAGAAAATTCTGTCACGCCGTGTTATACACGGCAAATTCGAATGACGAATGAGTCACCTGTTGGAAGAAAATACCCCGTGTCAATTATTATTTGGCGAAGATCGCCCCGAGTTTCTTGCATTTGTCCCAACAGGCTCCATGCCAAAAAGTACCTAACAAAGGCTAAGTGGGCCAGGCCTACATCGTAACGGTATTGTCGCATGTATCAGTTCGATTTATCAGTAAAATTAGCAAGTGGCTCGACGTTAATTGTCAGACTTGTTTATATAATAGCAATGTTCATTCGCCAAAGATTTCGTTCGATGTGTCGGTTACTAACAAAACTAATTATATCCTCTGTATTCTTATTATGTCCTCTCAGCAACAGAAATTAAATTATCTCAGAATATTTGACTGAAGCCGTTACTCTTAACCATCACTAATTTATCAATAATCAACACATGCCAACCATTCAGTCTTTACCTGCTTCCTCCTAGCAACGATACAATTACGTGACTAACTATTCTTCGGCCGCCAACGAGGGGACAAAACAAAAATATGTACGGAGATCGTCGGTAATTCCAGACAAGCCGCCACTGCCGACAGATGTTCGAAGTTAACCCAGTGACATTAAGTGGCTCGAAAACTGAGAATTGACTATCCGCGGCAGCTGAGCAGCGTCGAGGAAATGCGCTTCTGCAATTCTGGCGTCCTCCTACGATCGAGCAGGTCAAGACTCACTCCGGTAACTCCGGATTTAACTCGATAATAGCGACCGTGCCGAGTCGAGACTTTGCCTGCCCGTGCCAAGCGAAAGCGAAAATAGGAGAGGAGAGACTTGGACTTTGAGCGCTCTATTATCGAGCGGGAAACACAGCGTTCATTGAGGACAGAGTCGTGCAACACGATCTCCGCACGCGCGTCATTTTTTCCTTTAAGCGACTTCTTAGCGAGAATGACGTTCGGCGAATGAGGTCCTTGCGATTTTGGCACGCGAGACTGACCGCGAATCTCGGAAAACGTTCGCCTAGGTCCTTCGAACCGGAAGACAGCGTTTGGCCAGCTGGTCGTTCAAGGTCGCGGCACGTAGCAAAATTGGACGTCATAGCTTATTAATAATAGATGAACAAGCGCGTTAGGAAAGGATTTGTTATTGAGAGGAAAATTTGCAATGCTGTTTTTGTTATTGAATTTTCGAATCGAGGATGAGGGAACGAGCATTGCATAGAAACCGATTACGGCTGTGCGGGAGAGAAGAGATGTATGTTTTGATGGATGCCAGCGTGTAATGGGCTGTTTTTATGAAAGAAGTTGAGGATACGTTGGTTTGGTAGACCGTAGAACGTGTAATGGATATTTATAGAGTGATTGCAAGTATATGGCGGTCTTTAAATTTATGACTTTGCATAGGAACAATAAGAAGATAATGAAGAATCGGCTCGTGCTGGATCATGCCGGTGCTTTTAACTTTTACCTTCAACACAAAGCACCTATTCGAAATAGATGAATACCGTATCTTTGTTTAATTATTTGTGCCGAATCATTCCTTCAGGTATTGCTATTTATAGCCCACACGTTTTGTGTATTACAACTACTCCGTACTCGTATGTCAGCATATATAAAGATTTTATTTCTGTCGACGATAAATATATGCGATATTGTTATACAACCTAGCGTTTAGATACAGTCCAAGGACCAACAGGTTACACACGCATAAAATTCTCATTAGCTCACTGACAACGGTGTGATAATTCAATTCTACCTGGCTCTCGTTCATATCAACAATGCTATCGACTTATCTTTGAACTTCTTAAACTTATTTTCGTTCCCTATTTCAAGATATTCGAACCTTTGACCAGCACCTTAAAATCTTGTGTATTCACTCGAACTACTTTGACTCTACTACAATTCAATGATAGACACTACCACTCTTGAATTATTTACTAGAGTATCGTAGTTAGTAATCGAATTTGAAAATAGTGGTTCAGTAACGTAATGATTTAATTTTACTTCTATCAACCTTCATTTCATATTTATTCCTTATTATTCCTGAAGTCCTTAAACTCATTTTTCCGCCCTATTTCCAATCAACCCTACTCTCTGCTAACAGCATACTCTCGTTTCTCTGCGTACAAGACCCTGACTCCAGTAAGGTTCATCAATACCTGTGAAATCTACTTATCCATCCGAGAGTCAAACCTGATCACCTCAATCAAAAATCATTTCCTCACAAACCACTTCGCCTAACTAATTCTCAACTCTATATCGACAACCCACGCCCTCGTCTCCACGCAAACGACCTTGACTCCACCAAAGTTCAACGACACATCCGTTCTTCCGTTATCAGAGTCCACACATCGGATAATCGAAATTTGACTTCCCAAATCAAAAACAATTTTCCCTCCACCCTACCGAACCAAGACGTTTCATCACAGCATAAAAACCTCGTCTCCCCACCCCACGACCCTGACTCCCGAGGTTCAACGACATTTCCTATTTTTCCTCGCACATGCCTCGACGGGTTCAGGCATCGGCTCTGATAATCAAAATCGAAAAACAGAGTCAGGCCAACGCGGCAGTAGGAAGTGCGTTTGACCGCGACTGACCGGCACAGGCGTGTGTACCTTCGTCCCCTGTATCCGACATCGAAGATTGGCCCTGGAGGTCACGGGGGGGTCAGCCGTGCGTCGAGTGGCCCGTTCTTATGTGGAAAAGCCGTGCGCGATGGTGGGGGAGGCCGGTCGATGCTGCTAAGAGCCGCGCCAAAGCGGGGAGCTGCAGTCGCAGAGAACACTTCGAGCCAGAAGGAACTAGCAGAGTTTCCACGCCAAAGTCAGTTCCAGTCAACAGTACGAGGCGTCGGTGTCTCGTTCGGAGCTTTGTTACGCCCTAGCCTGGGATCCACGGTGTTTCGGGAAGATCCTTGTCGAGCAGCAGGCCCCAAGTGAGGCCGGAGGCTGTCGCGAAGAACAGGATCGATCGACCCATATCGGGTGGCTGCAAAAATAAGCTAGCGCGCACGGCAGCGAAGTCGACTTACTTTCGCTCTTTGCCGACCGGCGGACCGGGAAGAGGGTCCTGACACTTTCAAACTTTCGGAGGAAGCACGCTGGGAGAACAGCGTCGGCGGGTCGGGAGGACGATAAGGTCGAGAGCGCGATTCGTCGCGGTCGACTATGTAAACCTGTCGGCCAGAGGTCGGTGGATGAGTGAGAAAGGGACGGCGCACAGGTAGAGGGTTAGAAGAAGTGGTGTCTGTCGGCGCCTGCGCAGTAGGCCGGATTGGCCGCGAGGCGGGTTGAGAAAGACAGCGGATTGGGACGATAAGAGCCGCCGATTGGGATCAGTGAGAATTCGAACGGCGCGAGGGGGAGAGCTGGGCAGTTCGTCGATCGAACGAAACGAAATCCGCAAACTGGCTCCGGAGGTGAGGATCAAACAAATTGGAATGAGGGAGGACCTGCTGTCGATAATACGGCACACGAGCAGCGATCACTTTTCGGAAGAGCTTTAGCCGATAGATCGGCGTAGATTAGCAGAGGGCTCCTGCTGAGACGGGTCTCGAGTTTCGCTTGATATTTTTGTTCTCCGCACCTTTCCTTAACGGGGAACGAAGGGAAGACAGGGACAGCAAGAGAGTGTGTGAGAGAGAGAGAGAGAGAGATAGACATAGAGAGGGAGAGAATTTTCGTATCGTCCCAGTTTTAAGCTCGGCGTGTATATACGCTTGCCGGACTCGGCGAGGTTTTTGGCCGGCCAAGAGGAAGAAGAAGGACGGAGATACGGCGAAAGAGAGGGACCGAACGTTTAACTGCGTATCGCCACTTCGCTCTCCCTTGCGAGGCTCTCTCCCGGTGTTATGCCCTGGGTCGCCGCCTGTTTTGACCTGCTGGCGGCCCCTTTACTGGGTTATTGTCTCGTCGTACGAAAACTCGCGCTCCAGGCCGGCCTATTACAAGAAAAGGGAACTTCGCCGACCGGCGACAGCGGCGAGAAGAGGACAGGCGCCAATAACAGCGAGTCCTTAACGAGCTCTGACGATATGGGACCCAACACTGTCGACAAGGACCCAGGTAACATAACCCAGGTCCATACCTGAACCTCTCTCCTCGATCCCACCCTGCGATCCTGCCGATCAGCTGACGGGGAAAAACATGCACTTTCACGAAGCGTTCGCTGGAGAGGCTCGGGTCATCGTCGATGTATGCACACGCGAAACGTATGCCTCGCGTGTTTATATTGCAGCGTTCAGGGCTCGGCCATTGTTTTCGGTGCCGTTCGAATCGTAATTGCGCCGAAGTAGGAACTTAGCTGCGCCATGGTCCGAAATCCGTTGTGCGGCAATGTACATTTGTTATTCTGCCCGCAACGGACAAGGTCGCTGCTTTTACCTGCGTTCTGCTGGGAATGAGCAGTCCTTTACTCCTTGTACGGACAATAATTTTGCAACGACGCTCAGTATGACGCGGCGACAATTCTTTTGTACTGCGACACACAGGGTCTTTGTATGTTGAGCCACGAAAAGCGTTGGAGTGTGGTGGGGGCGGGTCTTGTTGCTCGTTTTCTGGAAAGTCTTAGGCAGGTTCGTGGGGAGGGTTCGTATTCCGGGTTCGAAACCGGCGTCGCAACCTTCCCTGCGATCTATCATGCGTTGTTTCCTTCTTTTTTCGAATCGTGGCACGCAGCTGGCCAAGCTTCAAGCGGGTCGATCAAACGGTGTCTATTATGCGGGAAGGTATTAGATGTGAACGTAGAAAACCGTGATCGGACGGATACCTGATACGGGTCAGCTCCATATTAATCATTGCGTCAAAGTGAAAGTATTTAAGACGGAAATTCTGGGGGATTTATGGGTTTTATTTGTATGCGTGATAGGTAGACGAGTTTAGGCTAGCAAGTTATACTGGCATCACTGAAAAGCAGTTGACTTATGTTTCATATTCATCAGTATGCAATTGAATTGCTGCGGCATAGTACTGATAGTGGAGGGAATGTTAGCTTGGATAATTTTGACGATTGTGGCATGGAAAACTGCAGTCTCGTTACTGTCGAGGCTGAAAAACTTTTGGCTGCGAGCTGTAATTTACACCAGACCCGGTATATGGTAACTGCCACGGAGAGAGTATACAGTTGGCCATAAATTAGGGTAGCGCACGTCCAAAAACGGAGAAGTATTCGTATGGCGAAGTAATTATACTTTTCAACACATTGGCATTTTCTTGTAACTTGTTATCTACATAAATCTTCCTCGTTTTGGCCTGTTGACAAGGGTGTTAAATAGAGCCATCCATCGGAACCTGCTTATTGGCTATAATTCGGGAAACCGCATACATTACGCCTCCAACTTCGATGTAGCTAACAGAAACTCGTTGAATTGTAACATGCATACGTATATCAGCATCGACAGCTTATATATTTTCTTAGCTATCGAAATTGGATACAGATATATACATATAACACAAATCCGCAGCACTTGACTGTACAGTCTTTCACTTGTTCAAACAATCCTCGGCGACAGTGCACAGGAAAGGTGTACACACTTATTTCCCTTATCATTCACTGATTACCGTTCCCACAAAATGACGGAATTATAACATTCATTTGCCGGCAGATAAGGAAATGAGCCGCCGACGATATGTGAGCACCAGTCGCATTAACGGTATCTCAAAATTATTGCGAAGTGTGTACGTTCCGAGTAATTAAGACGAAAATTGATTGTAACTGATTAATAATGTCACTCTCGTGTTAAACTGATTCGGGAGAAGAGGGGGGAGTTGAAATTTGTAGGCATGCGTGTCCACATTAGAGCGCGGCAGGTTTTAGTGTTCATTTGCAAAGTGCAGCCGAGCCTGGAGCGCAACTAAAAATACGTCGCGATTTTAAATAGAACCGTGCTCGAGCGAGCAGTTCGCGTTTAAACGCTGCAGGTTCTAACTTGATTGCACCGGAACGAGCGTCATTGTTAATGTTTTATAGCTTCTCCCTCAGGACACATTTTCGGAAAGTTGCGCGCAGATTTTTCAGAGTTGCGTCGAGATATTCTGTTACGACGAAACTAAAATAAACAAAATATTCTTTCCTTTTTCCTTCGTTGCTGTATCCATCGGAAGGTGTTGTCGGACAATTGTGATCAGACTTTTTGAACTCCGCGCAATTAACTAATTTGTATCGGACAAAGTTAACGTGGTTAATTGTCCATTTACCGTTACGGTCCATTGGTTTCTTTGTTTACTGTTCAACAAGCGTTTGCTCGTCGACTGACGCGTTTCGATTGGCTAACGTTTTCTTTGGCATCTGTATTCCACGCGGACGGAATACTTGCAAACAAATTGACATACTCTAATCAGTATATGCAATCGGAATGTTTGTCCCGTGCGCAATTTGCTGTCTCGACGGATAAGTTGATGGCCGTTCTAATTGTTTTATGCAACAGGAAATTCTGCTCGTCATTCAGCGTGGATTGTCGCGGACAAATTGATATGTCGCCGGGCTGAATTCATTGTTTAGATCGCGATGTTGTCCTCGGCATAGCTGGCCGCCGGTAGAGATGATTGTGGGTAGTTAAGGTTACGACAGGGTATGCGTTAATGAAGGACAGAGTCTCTGGATGGAAAGTGAGCGGTCGGACTTTGCGGCGATGTAGTTATCGATTGTGAAAATACTCTTTTTTCTCACCTTTGTAAAACGCCTCGACCGAGTGCAGTTTGACCGGCGAATTCTTGATACACACGCACGTACAACTTAAATGTCATCCAGTCTCCAACGGTAATAACGGTAGTGCTTATCAGAAAAAGTTGCTTTCCCCTGTAAATACATTCATATACATTCATATTTGTACGTATATTTTGCCAAATTATGATAGCGTGTCACTCCAAAAGAATTTTCGACGAACGTCCTGCTGCCTGTTATGAAAGAACCATATGAATGTTTAAGTGACTGCTTTAGTCAGATTTTCTTTGTTCACGTAAATGACTACATGTAATTAGCTGGCCGTAACATCAGCTTTCTGCATCTTAGCACAATTTTCTGTTACTTCTTTTTACCTGCACAATTTGACTTACATATGCGTGCAACTTATTACGTAATCAGCATTACATATCAGGTTACAGTAGAGATAAATCGTAATTGGAACCCTCTCTTGTTTAAATTAGCACGCTACAATCTTACTTGGCGTCTACCAGACTTTTCTTCGCGCTCAATCGAAAACAGTCCGTTCTCTGGACAATCGCCGTCTTTAAAGAACCAGTGTTGCAGCCCGATATCCTTGAGCAAATTACTTCATTAGTTTGCGGCCGTATGTCGCGAACAAAGAAATGAATACGCTTGCGGCCCGTGAAAGTCAACGAAAAGGCTAACAAAACGGTGAGCAAAGCGAACACAATGAAGCGTACACGACTGGGACACAAGTTTTTCACCTACGAATTCTTGTTGTTTCTGGCAGGAGAAGTCGGGTGACTTCTTTATCGTTCTCGGTTTTTAGAAAGGCGAATCACGCGGACTTTATCGGCCACAGGCCGCGATCGGCAAACTTGGCACTTTATTCGCGCAAATTGCCTCAAAAAATATCATCGAACGAAAACACAGAATGTTGACATCCTGTGAACGTGCCCCTCTCCTGATTAAAGTTCACGTTACACGTGACCTTCGTTGGGCGCGTACGCGAACTTTTGCTCCCTTCTATCGTGCCGACAGCAAAGTTCAGTCGAATCGGAGAAACAATTTCACCGAAAGTCGAACGATAATTCGTATCGAGTCAGTCACGCAGCCCGAATCATTCACTTTTGGACATTGTCGTTGCGAAACGCGAATGTCGATAGGTGAAAGAGTAGATTCCCCCGATGACATACCTCTCCCTGATCCTCTATAAATAAACGCCACGCCCATGCAATTCAGTTTGTTTGTTTCCGAAAGGCGAACGTTAATCCGCCGGACTTGAGTGATCGCCTTCACTGTTGCGGATACGAAACCGTATCATGGGCTCATAGTCGGCGGAATTTGTAATTTATTGAGGGTTTAATTGCCATATGACTCGTCGTCAGGTGCGCAGGTATTTTCCGTTTGCCTTATACGCACACGTGCATCGTATACATTAAGCGTGTTTACTTCGTACGAGGCGAGGTAGAGGTGTTCGTTCGCGTCGCGGTGAAAATAGAGGCCGGTGACGTACAAAGCGCAAAATAATAAACAAACGTGTCCTGCCACATTCATTTTCAGTTGCCATACGCGTCCGAGGCACGCAGAACGTTCTCGGTTACAGAAACGGCAAAAAATTCAATGAATTCTAGCGCGGCAAATGATTCCTACGCTTTCGGCTCCCTTTGTTTCCCAGGTTCACCTGCTTTCAGGCCGTACAGCGCTTTTCAGCGCAACCTAGTATAGCGATGACTACAGTATGCCCGTATTGCCACGTATCTTACCGCCTCGTATTTCTGTCCTCCCCTGAATGTATCCGAAGCTCGTATTTACCAGCTTGAACAGCTGTAGACAGTCGGCGTCGATATCGGCGATAATGAGAGATAGTCTTGCCAACTTGTTTCCGTATACGCGATAGGCCGTTGGGAAAGTCATATTCACTATTGATACCGAAGTCAACTATCTTCTCTCGGTAACGCTCGATGAACGCGATAAATACGCTATCGCTCCTGACAGTACATACTAAAAATGACACTGGTTACGGAACGCGTTGCACTTAGAACGTTTACGTTCAATGAAAATCAGCTGTTTTTCAACGCCACTCAGCTCCGCCATTGTAGGCGTACAATTATCAATTGACTCCAATGGCAATAATACCATGCCTTCGCCGTCTTATTGGATTATAATGGGAGGTGTTATGTCAACATTGATATCTTACGTTGAGACGATCTGTCGATGTCAGTGACGATCTTATCGGTCAATTGCTGAAGTCCGGCTTACAGGTGATGGATCTGAACTTCACGCGATAAAACGTATACTTCGCTAATTTCGTCGCGGACATGCATTAAGTGCATCTTAAGCGTCGGACCGAATTTCAGATGGTAACGCGATAGGCGATAATCGCTGTCAATTGACACCTACCGGCTTATTGTTACACGATGCTCTACTTGTCATTCGTCTCTTACGGCGAGGATCGTTGCATTGGCATCGAGCTATGTTAGAGCAATTCGTAATCCTATTAGCGATGTTATCACACCTTTATCACGCGATCAATTCTAATATAGATAGTTCAAGATCGATCCACACGTGTTGCAGATACAAGATAATATCATTTAAGATTGGCCGTTGGCCAGTCGAACGTGGCACTAACGTCAAACTAACAGGAACAGATTGAAAATTACGCTTTCCTTGAGAATATTTTTTTAACTTCTTCGGTCTCGACTATCTAATCTTCGATGCTCAGCACTCGACGAACGGGGAAAACTAGAGTTTCCCGGAAAAAGTGAAATTGTTTTGACTCGCGTTATCATTTGCTAAGTGAAACTTACGGTCAACAAGGGTGAGATTCTGTCTCCGTCTGTCACGTTTAAATTTATAGAGCGATATATTTCAAGCTAGATGAAAGGAGCTCATATTTTTTCTTAGATTTGACTGCAGGTAAATAGAACGGTGATAGGTTATCGTGGAGTGAAAAGTCATAAGTCTCGCGCGTTGCTCATAACGTCTGCGGTAACGTTGGAAGTCTGATAATTTTGAAATTTGTCGTCAACTGAAGTCGATGTTTACCTCGGTTATTGCCACGTTTAGCGACCAGCTGGAAGGGGTCTCAAACGAGACCCAGACACGTGCGATGCGAACGTCACATTGGCCGCGTTACTTAACGTTCATGCTAATTCTTTGCGTCAACAAGAATTTACTATTTCCAGTTTTACAAACGCTGTAGTTTACTGTAGGAACTTGTTTGACACGAAAACACAATTTTCATCTTATGTTACGAGATTATGTCCTAATTCAACACTTTCTCTTTACGATGTAACGTAATCCTTCTTATCGGATCCCAAGATAGGGAGACAAGTTTTTAAAATTAACTTTAGTCTTATGCTGTCCGTAGAACCGTAGGTACGAGCAGTGAAATTCATTCCCAGCATGCATCGTGTCAATTTCTGTTGATACTCGATTCAATCGCAAAGGAAGGTCATCAATCAACTCATCACTATGCCGCCGATTTCAGGCGTGCGAGACTGAAGGAGACTCCGCTTCGGCTTAATATCGTTATCAATTTTCAGAACTAGCTCATCTCGATCAATCCACCGTATCGTTCGCGGAATCGATCGAATGTCGATATTAGCGCCAAACTCGTCTGGCTGTCAAGATCGTCGATCGACACGGAACACCTTTTACAACTATCCCCGTATCGTCAGTTCATTCGGGTCATTGTTTTACGACGACACTCGAAGCTGTATCGGATATCAGTTGTCAACCATCGATCATTTAATCTTTCGGCCCGAGCATCCGGATTGATCGATATCCGAGACTCGACGTTTCGCGAATTTTTCTCACTTCGCATATCGCCGAGTATGGCGAGCAGGAAAGTCTGGCTAGAAACTGATCGAACGTCCTGCTTCCGGTGGCCGACGTCTGCCGGAGGGATGAAAGTGTATCGAGAGAATTCGAGAAACCCTAAGGGTGGCAGCACCAACGTGGAACGATGAACTTTGTCAAGGCTGAGGGGGCGATAATCGATAAACCACGCTCGTGTCGCCCATTAATGTAACTCGGTTACAGGAATAGTTTCCCAGTTTCGCGCCACCGTATCTGTTCGCCGGATACAATTACGTTGATCCCGCCGACCGAATTATTGGACAGCAGGGTCAAATATTATAATGCCTCCGACAAACACCTGTCCTACATACGTACGTGCATCGGCGACGGTTATAGATTTCAATTAGTATTGACGATGTCATCGTTTGCATTGCATCACGCGTCCGTGTGCACCGTATATGTACTCGATCCAATGCAAACGTAACACGAGCCTACTATCGCAATTGAGCGCGTGTCGAACGATTATAAATGACCTAATATCGCTGGCGAATTTTGAAAGGCTCGCAGGCTGCGTGCAAGTTACATAATGTCAAAATGCATAAGCTGCGAGCCTCGGTCGAATATAACGGGGTGGTTTGCGAAAGTGGGCGAAAATTAGTTCGAACTTCGGACTCGAGAATTGAAGCTGGACATGTTTAACCGCGCTTCCGGTGGGGTTAGCTCGATTTCGGGGAAAGTTACCGATCATGAGGGATTCGCCGGATTAGAGTCGCGAACGCGAACCGTGCGCCGCTTCCAAGATTAATGCTGTATCGACGGCTGATATAAGCAATTTGGCGAGGCCAGCCAAACGCAGCGGGTGCGTTCACGGGTCTAAATATAAAATTTTCGTCGCCGGCGACGGCGGTGGTGGTGGTGGTAACAACGTGTGGCCGAGAGCGTTGCCGAGGTGGCCTCTCAGTATCGTTCAAACACACGAAAGGTATCGCACCACTTCCTTCGATTGTCGATTACCGATCCAGAACTGTCGCCTTTTCATACGTCAGGCAAACATACTCGACGAGAACCGGAGGACTCGCAAAGATGTGCATTATTGGTGAGATCTCTTCTGAGCGACATGAATTTCATTTCTGACAATTTGTAGTTAATCACTTAATTCGCGACGTCACACTTTCCAGGTACGAAATCAAATTTTTTTTATTCATTGAAACCTGCAATTGTGTGGCAGACAATGAGTGTTGCGCGTCGATTTAATGATTGAGGATACGCCTTGATTTTTGTCTGTTTCGAATTTTAATTTAAAATTTCTCTGTTTATTTATTTGCATACGTTCATGATCATCGCCGCTGTCATACGATGACGTAGGGTAGCGGAAAACTTTTGACCGACAGTGACGGCAGTTCGGAAGCGAGCGTATGTCGCCCGACAAAAAATATCCGACAAATATTTACGTTTGCGGATTACGCGCGTCTCGTGTCAAGTGTCGCCTATTGTTGTCGATGTTATTGTCGTCCTCGTTATCGGAAAGGCTGTCCTCTTCCGACGTTCGATACGCTGCGAAAATGCACGTCGCGACTTCCTTCATTATTCGAAACATGTACATTGGAGCCAAGACGATGAGATTGCTGACGACGATCTTCCCGCTGCGCTAGCTTTCGCCCGTTGGGCCTGATGCCAACCATCAGTTGCTCTCTATGTCACCTCTTGATCCTAGCGACACCTCAAAATATTCCGTCTTTTTCTTCCTACGCTCGATCGTTCCTCGCCGAAGTGAGTCATTTTTTTGTTTGACGTCTTGCGGCTTTCTCCTGGACATCATTTTCCCTCCTTCGTTTCAGCGTAGCTTCCCTGACATCAAGGAAATTGATCACGCCGATGATGCTGACAGTCCACTTGAAACGGTGGACATATTTTGCTCGGGAAAACCGTGTGATGCAAATGTTCCGATGTTTTCGTCAGCTGAATTCGTTTAATAAATACTGCGCTCCTCTGTCCATGCCCAGGAATGCTCGACATATGCATAGAATTTAGTGAACTGAATTTCCGCGTCTAAAATCTCGCTTGTCACAACAACGCGACTCGCGGAATTGACATGGTAATTTCTTGAGAATAACTTCTACGCTTCAGTAATTCTCCGAAATTGCATTGTCCCAAACATTTCGGGGAGACTAGACGAGATTCTATATAGCACGTTGATCTAGTTCACTGAATAAGGCATGAATCGGTGACCTTACTTTGTTCCGATATTAGATACAAGTGTCAACCGTCGACGTTGTCACAGCCTCGATTTCGAGCGAAGGGAGAGAAACAGATCCACATTACGTATCCGCGATTATCTTCGATGTTATGTCATCCGAAAACGAGACAAACAATGTTATCTCTACTTCCTACTTCTTCGAGTGGGCTTTGATAGTGTAAATACATCTTTGCTGCACATTTTGCCTTCCGAGAGTTCAACGCGCATGCTTAATGCGGTTTCGACATGTTTCTTTTATCAACTCATGCAAGAACCCACGCAAGGTTTCTCCGCATGAGGCTGGATGTCGCCCCTGTGCGAATCTTCTGCCCGACTCTCGTGCTAACGGCTTGTTCCTTTTTCTTTCAGAACCGGGTCAAGAAAAAATGGCGGCACGCAGTGCCCCGATCGTGGGAAAATCGTCGCGCAAATTTGCCGGCGTCGTTATCGCCACGTGTGGCTTGCCGGCCCGTGGCAAAAGTCAAATAGCTCAGAGTCTCGCACGCCGACTTAATTGGAACGGCGATTCAACAAAAGGTAAGTCGACAATGTACTTAAAAGTCACCTTTCTCCGATCCGTTGTTAAGCCGTTCGCTCAATTCTGTAATACGCTCAACGATATCTACATTAGGTAATCCGTAAGGATTACTTTTTATCGAACACCTTTGAAAAACAGACACGTCAAATCCGGTAAAGGTAAGTCGGTTTACCTTGAAGTCACCTTTTGCTGCCGCGGTCAATGTTCGTTCGACTGCAACGCGCAGCAATATCTGAAGAATTACGTCACGGATCGTGGAACGGTTAGAAAGTTTCACTTTACCGTCGAATATCGTTTTAAATTGGCATCGCGATTCTACCAAAGGCAAGTTGTCGGATCTACCTTGAACACCTTTTCGCCCCAAAGTCACACGTTCGTTCATAACCTAACAACTGCGCGAATCGGGTAGAAACTAAATTTCACCTCTTATCGAATCTCATTTGCAGTTATGTTGGCTAGATAACAGCTGCACCTCTTATCGGGTTGCATTCGAAGTTGTGACTATCGCGTAGCCATAAATATCGGGTAATGAGTTCGAAGTGCAATTCATCGGAGGAATGGAGCGAAAATCGTGCGCCCAACAAATCAATCTGCCGACGTATCACCCTCGACACATTCTTCCCTAACGGCACGTGACTGTTATTGTCGGCTTCGATATCTTCCGCCGTTCTAGAGCAGTTGCAAAAAGTCTCGTCTGCTGCATCGCTCACCCGAGCTCTCGTCTGTCTGCCCGACTTCGATAAGATAAAACGTCCCTTTAACCGTTTCGCGTCAGACTCGCGATCCAGACTGATTCGGACCATTAATTTCGCACGTCTCGCATCCGTCTTCGTCCGCTCCGTTCGATACTTTCGACCCGACGATTCTGGCCAGTTAATCAGGTCGATCAGTCAATATGCTAGTATTATAACAACAGGCCAAATTAATCGTTCGGAGAACCTTCGATGTTCGTCCAAGCTCACGTCGCTCACTGTACGGGAAGGAAAAGCTGTATTTTTTTTTTATAATTTCGATATAAACCACTTTTATAATCCCTCTTAATCCACTTCGTCGATACTTTCGATTCGGCGATTTTTACCAACTAATCAGGTCGATCAATCAATATGCTAGTATTATAACACCAGCCGAAATTAATCGTTGGAAGAATCTCAAATGTTCCTCCACGCTTACGTCGGTCACTGTACGGAAAGGAAAAGCTATATTTTTTTATAATTCCGACATAAACCACTTTTATAATCCCTCCTAGTCCGCTTCGTCGATACTTTCGGTCCGACGAGTCTGGCCAGTTAATCAGTTCGATCACAGTCAATATGGTAGTATTATAAAACCAGTCTAAGTTAATCGTTCGAAGAACGAATGCTCGTGCACGCTTACTTTGCTCACTGTAGAGCAAAAAAGAGATATATTTTTTTATTGGTCTGACATAGACCAATCTTACAATCCATCGTCGTCTGCCTCGTCGATACTTCCGGTCCGATGAATCAGGCCAGCTAGTCAGGTCGATCAGTCAATAGGCTAGTATTATAGCAACAGTCTATGTTAATCGTTCGAAAAACCTTAAATGTTCGTCCAAGCTTACATCACTCACCGTACGGGAAGGAAGAGCTGTCCATTTTTTATTATCCCGACATAGACCACTTTTATAATCATCGGCAGTGTTATCCAGTTGAGCGGACGCTGTTTATTCGCCAGGGCAAGGTCTATTGACCCTGCCAACGTTGAACGGAATAGACTCGCGTGCGAAGCGTGTATTCATTCGGCCGCTAGAAAATATTGTGACTCGACGCGTCTCAAGGACTCTCCCAGCGCACATTTTGACATGCGTCACGTCTCCGATACCAGGTGCGTAGGTTATCAGACGGAGACGAGATGGTAGGGGGACGTCTGCGACTTTCACGACGACGGGATCGATTAGGGACAACATTATGCATAGCGTGACCATCCATTGTTTATACTTACAATGCATTATGCAGCGGGGAATATTTCATAGACGGTCTTAGGTAACACGTGCTGACCGGTACGGACGTCTCTCATAGATTGTTAATGATGTTCGAGGAATAGAATTGTATTTCTTTTTATGCGGTTTCGGGTGCAGCGATTGAGTTAACTTAATTGCGGCGCGTGGTTTTTTCTTTTTGCAAGAAGATATCACGGTAGGTTAGCGTCGATTGCTTTTCCGGGATTGTTCTTTTGTAGGTTGATTCGGTGGGAGGAAATCGCGTGCCTAGGATTGCGTGGTCAGTTAACGGACAAAAGAGTTCTATTTAGACTTGAACGAAACGTTCTCAAAACCAAGACATTCTACTGGAATTTATACTTCGCTTCAGCGTATTGAGTCCGGTTGCTCTCCGAGTTTTTTCAATTGTATTCAATGATAAATTATTTATCATATGTTTTGTTTTATTGATCATCAAGTTTAAACTCAATCTCAAACACAATAACACCCACCTACAATCTCCACATCAAAGTACATACTCTCCATCCTACCGCATCGTCAATTCTCATCGTACCTGCAACAAAACGATACGAACAGCCCAAATCATCGAAACAATCAATTCCGTACCCAGAATATCTTCAATCATTCAAAACAGATCGTAACGCGTTGCCAGAAACTTCTCGAGTACCGAAGCACACGACAGCCGACAGCTCGGCTATCTTCGTCGCAGTTAAAGTTCACGCTCGCTAATGAGAAATTCGTCCGTCAATTATCTCGCGAGCGTGCCGATAATTAGCTGTTATCGTCGTACGTCATTAAGACGTGGCATAAGGTGACGAGGGACGCCGAGGAACGATAAGAGGGGGGAGGGGGAGGATGGGTCGGACACAATTGAGCGAGAATTCACGTAGTAGCGTTATCGCTCGAGATCTAATCTGACCGAATCGAATTCTTTCAGTGATGCGAGTCAGCGATTATCGACGAAAGAAGCTCGAGCCGTACGCCTCGCACGAGCTGTTTCGGCCAGATCATGTCGCCAACGCCGCACTGAGGGCCCTGGCACAGAGAGACGCCATGCAGGATTGTGCTGCTTGGCTGGCTTCCGGGAACAGCGTCGCTGTAAGTATCGGATAGCAATCTGAGTCTCGCGGCTCGGGCGAGCAGCGCGCGAAGAACGCGTGGCGAACGCAAAGCAGTTTTGGCCGCAGATGAGGGGGGGGGGGGGGGGGTGCAGCAAAGATTGCGAATCGATACGGGACACAATGGATGATTTGGATGTAAAGCTATGGGAGATTTTTGTATGATGAGAGTGACAAGCACATTGTAGTGTGAAGTTAAGGTGTTTTTTTTCCACATTTTGAGATAGTTTTTGGTTTATGTGTGCTGTATACGTTAGTGATTGTGAACTTGAAGAAGTAGGGAGTACACGGCTAACAGATGCACTGCCAAAGGGACAGATTGGAATATGAGCATCGATGCTGCATCTTTTCAATTTTTTCGATCATTCGGATTCGGACTTTTTCGGTCGCGATCCTTGCGAAATGATCGAAAGATATTTTCAGAAGTCGCGACAGGCAACGGGAAATTAAAGGTACGAGTCGGATGCGAAGTCTTCCTGGGTCGCGCCTGACCCCTCGGTCTTCGGTTTACGACCTCCGGAGTAGAATGAATCAACGTGAAACCTGTCAAAATCGAACGGAAGAGCTGTCCGCATTAGCGCGAGTCTTCCTTTTTCCAAACAAGCGCGTGTTCACTGCAGTAATCTGACTAAGACGATCGATGGCCGGCGGAAATCTTCCTGCGTCGGCTGAAAATTGATTAGTCGGAATGGAAGGAAAGTTTCGTTTGACACGCGATGCATGAGTTACGACATCAATGCTCGCTTGAATGAAGTGGCAACAACTGATCGCTGATGTCTGGACAAGAGATTAGTTGTTAAGTAACTCGGTAATGTTAATATAGGCACTTAATGTCGCGCGGACTTTGTTTTAGCTGACTGCTTCGAAGGAAGAGATTTCGTTTGATTTAGTGTCTGCGATTGTTTCCCGGAATGAGAGGTTTCGAAGAATAAAATTGTTGGGGCGGACGCATAAATATCGCGTCAGAGCCAGCATTAATGTGGGAAGCGATGGTATCGAACGGAAGTACGCGTAACGTATATGCAGGTTGATCGATTGTTTTATCATTGATCGAGTGAATCACACGGGTAATCGGATTTAGTGGCATTGACGGTTACAGTTTTGCGCGGGAAGAGGGTGACATTCGAGTTAAAGTAGTAAAACTGTCCGTCGAAGGATTGATTATGACCAGCCGCAATAGTATCATTACGTGGAAAAACTGGATAGTCCCATAAAAATATTTGAAATACGGTGCAGTGTTTGAAAAGCGACCGGTTATTTCATCGCACAGTGTCTGAATCATTCGACCGATCGATTTTGAAAGCCGTAAAGATAATACCACATAATCTTCGCCCTGCGTTCTTGTTATTTCGCGAATTCTTACGTCTTGCTAGCGGCAGGCGTTATAAAATTCACGCAATTCATCAATGCTGAGTATTAGCGACGATAATATTTTATCGTTTTTAACGTTCTAATTATACTTCACAACCCGTCAAACTTTCCATAACCTATTCTTATACCTTCTTTATCTAACTGTCTGTACATTGTGATCTTACCTTACCGAATTCTTTGCAATCGCATAATCCAACGTGCACACGCACTATCGAAAGAGATAATTTTACTTTTGATACTTCCATAACTAAAATTAAGTGATTAATGACTGTCAGTGTATGATGTATAATACTAAGTTTTTGGCGTACTCGGTCAGTGTTGTACTTTCGACTACTAAATTTCAATGAATTTTAACAGAAAACCGAATTAGTTGAAGTCAATGTTTTTCTGTTAAAATTCATGTTAATAGTCGAAAGTGCAACACTGGCTGAATACGCCAAAAACTAAATATTATAGGTACATTATACTTCCATACCTAAGGCAAATCATAAATTGTTATAAAATCATTTCTTGTGAAGTCGGCTCATTGATAAAATAATTATCCAATTTTCGACGTGCAAGTTCACGCGCACAACTTGCAACATAACCTATGAAGAACTCTGCAACGACCTATGAACCATAAATGACTTACTCATATATTTTTCCTGCCTCAGCTACGTCATTATCCTCTTTCTTTACTGTACACTCTGTAATTATGTAATCACATTTCAAAGTGACAACTCTATATCTATAATAGTGAACCGTCAAAACTAATTTCCGCTCCCTACGACATTAGAAATACCCAACATTCAAGTAAATCCAACTTTTTGCGCTTCGAAGAAGCAATCCTCGCGTAAAACGAAGCAAGTTCGCGTCTCATCGCGTGAAAATTCATGATCGTAAAATTGCGCAAACAGCGAAGAACTGATCGCCTATTCCTTCCGTTGAAGATTCTCGACGCAACGCTGGTGACGCGTGCCCAACGAGCCGAGGTCTTCGAGTACTTTTCCGGTCAGCTGGGCTATCGCGTGCTGTTCATCGAGTGCGTCTGCGACGATCCAGCCGCGATCGAGCAGAACTGTCAAGAGATCTTGCGACATAGCAGCGATTACGCCGGCATGGATCCGACGCTGGCCGCCGAGGATATCAGACTGAAGATCGCCCACTATCAGCGATCGTACGAGCCGATGGACGAGCGTACCTATCCGAGGATCAGGATCGATACGGCCACGATGGACATCGAGACGTGCAAGGTCTCCGGACATATCGAGACCAGCGTCCTCGGCTATCTTGGCAGCGTCAGTCTCAAGTCGCACACGCTTTACTTTTCACGGGTAAGTGGCCAGTTCTGTTCATTGGCTCCTGATCACTCGAGCGTAGCCAGCGGCCAATCATACTTCGCGCCGTAATGTGGCATAGGTTCGGAGGATAACGACTTCGTTCTTTGCTCAACGCTATGCAAATGTCGTTCAGCCACTTTTATGAGAATGTAAAGTCGTTAAAACGGTATTAGGAGTCGATATGGACGGATACCAAGACGATGACGCGGTGGAATTCCGTGGGTTGGGACTAATTTTAAGTGGACGCACGCTGCGGCATGCGCAAAAAGAGTGCGCGCGATAGTCGAAAAGATATACGACCGGATGATGTAACGCGGATAAAACGAAAATTGACCGCACGTGTCCCGCATAATCGCATTATGAACAGTTTATGATAAAAGGCATCTTTAATTGGAGTGTTCGATCGGCATGTGCCGAAGTCGCGGGTCAATTGGTGTTCAAAGTCTAAATTCTTGCGGTACGTGTTAAAGCGTAGTACTCACTGTCTTCGATTGCCGGCGCAGAGAAGAATTCGATCACGCTCAATAAATCGATACATTGTCGCTGCTGTTTATAAACAAGGGCCGTACTATGTTGCGAAGCGTTGCGACAGAGTGGAAATTGCTTCGCGTATCTGCATTGAGAGAGTGGCCAACAATTTTGCCGCCGTTTGACCCTTTGACCGAGAAATCGAACGGTCGCACGTTCGCGACCTGTCTCCGAGGAGCAATAGAGATAATTGCATAATTCGATTGCAGCATGGCGAAAGTGAGTACAACGTCCTGGGAAAAGTGGGAGGCGACGCCGTGCTTAGTGCCAGAGGCGAGAGATATGCGCAGGCTTTGGCCACGAGATTCAACGCGATGCGCATTCCTGACTTGCGAGTCCTTACCAGTCGTCTGCGAAGGACTATCGCCACGGCCCGTGGGGTTGAAGCTCCTCAGGAGCACGTCGCGGCCTTGAACGAGCTTCACGCGGGCGTGTGCGAGGGACTCTCTTATGAGGAGATGCAGGAACACTATCCGCAGGTATTGATATGTTTTCGTCATTGTTATCGTTATCATGTACGTAAACGTGTGGCACACAGACAGGACTTCGTTGTTCAACCGTCCGTTCCTTATTTATGACGGTGAGATAGTGGTACGGCAGGTCTGAACGGAAATAGTTACTTGATTTATTGCAGTAATAGATAGTGTTATAGCATTTTTATGTCTGGAAAGTCTAGTGCGCTAGGAGATGTCTTTTGTGTTGTCAATATTTATTCCTTTATTGCAATATCTGTAAGTTTTTTTTTAAATCTGATTCCTAGTTGACAAGATTGTGAAAGTAAATTGAGTCGTAGTGCAAGGTTTTCAAGTTGTTTTATTTATGTTATCGGGTTTAATCACAGGAACCTAGAATAGTGTCTAATCTTATTCTAAATGTTATCAGGTTAGACATCTGATCAGTTTAAACTTAGACCATATGTCGGCACCTTTTTTAGAGTGATCCATTATATAGTAAAGATTGTATAGGGAAATCTAATCTGAACTCGAACTCATTATTTTATAACTGCTGCAAGTACGATAATAGTAAATAACATTGATAGTTAGACATTCCCGAGTCTAATAAATTGTTGGTAGAGTGCTAATTATATCTAAACGTTATTGCCGGAAGCATTACTATTTTTTCGTTGAGATTATCTGTTTGTACAGTCTCTACAGTGACTGGCGTAGTTTGGGAAAAACAGCCAATCAACGATAGTACATAAAAGAAATAAGAATGACACGACGTTTTGTACAAAACCAACAATTGTTCTAATCATCCTGATTTCTTCTGATCGTTATCCAGAGTTTATCAAGCCTCTATGTCCTTGTTTGCGATTCTACTCGCTCTATGATAAATCTCGGGTTCGCAATGCGTATCAGATGGTGTCATCTGATAAAGCATCACTGGATTTAAAATGTTCATCCTTCGAATGAGATCTCCTAATCTAATTTGATCTCCGCATTTAATCTATTGTGCCAATCAACCGAACTTCAACGCTCCAATTCCTCGATATAACACTTTCCGATCGCCTATTCCAGATTGCATACTTGACGTCTATACATCTCCCTACCTCAGTGGCTCCTATAATGTCTTCCGCTCCAAATCCTGAATTCTCCCAAATATCATCAAAGAGGTCTACCGTAAAACAAAATTTGCGTCACTGCCACACTGACAAAGAAGCTCTCCGCCCTGTAGTTTCTAACGATTTTCTTCATTTTCTTCTTAGGAATTCGCCTGGCGCGACCAAGACAAGCTTCACTATCGATATCCTTGGGGCGAGAGTTACGTCGACGCCATGCAGAGAGTCGGTCCAGTCCTGGCCGAACTCCAGCGTTCCAACAACGTGCTCGTGGTCAGTCACCAGGCAGTCCTGCGCTGCATAATCGGCTACTTCCTGGACAAGAAGCCAGAGGAGCTGCCCTACATGGAGGTCCCGCTGCACACCATCATTCGCGTCACCAGCAAGGGCTTCAACTACGAGGTGACCTTCTACAAGCTACCCATCGAGTGCGTCAACACGACTCGCGTCAAGCCGACCAACTGCAGCGCAGACAGAACATCCGACGATGCTCTCCTAACTGTTCCGGCCCACTTCGACATCCCGGATCCCTGGAGAACGCCGAACAACGGGCCCACCCTCGTCCAGCAACACTGAACGCATAGAAACTGTTCTCTGCTCGTACTGCGTCTTTCCTGACTTACCGGCCATCGGATCGTTGACGCTTGTCTGAGAATTTCAGCTGCTTTCGAAACTCTGCATTGAATCTTTGTCAAGGTGCAAACTGTTGTGGTAATTGTTGATTCGACACGGATGAGGGATCTCTGACAGATTTTGTTGGGGTTTTAAAGAGTTAGGATGGAGGGTTGATTGATTTTACTGCGAATGTTTACTGTTGGATTAGATTGAGTATGTTACGTATTTATGGGGGTTTTACTACTTTTCGTCTGAGTGTTTAAGTTTCGATTATCAAGCTTAAAGCCAGACGATCGATTGAGATGGTTTTTTAGACGGATTTGCGGATGTTTGATTGTTATGTAAATGGTGTCGTGGAGGGGGAGCTGTGCGAGATAATTTTGATAACTCTGCAGATGTCGTATTGGCGCAAGAAGTGTCTGTTCACATTTGGATGCTCTCTTTGCTGTTATTTTTACGTCAGAATCAAAATGGCCCTCGCGACACCGCCCATTTTTCTTATCCGCTAATCTCGCTCTGATAAGTTTGCCACACACGCGCAGAGTTTTGACGCGTCGACGATCACGATATTGGACGGCGGCCGTTACTTGAACAAATTTTATGTTATTAGTAATCGTAAGGTAAAAATTATTGACGCGTTTGGTGCAACGGTCGTCGTCGGACAGCTGTCCCGGAAGTAAAAAAGGTCGGAGACGTCGGAAAGTCGCAGATCGATCCAAATTCAGATCGTAGATGACGCTGCAATTAAAACCTGAACCCTGTCGATCGAAATCATTTTGTAATTGCGCGTAGGCACAGTTTTACAAACTTTACAATACTGTTGGTCTTCCATTTTAGGAGACGATTACTTCAAAAGTACATCGGCAGCGTAGAACTGTTAAGATTCGATGTGAGACAAGATGTTAGAGAATGTTAGATGATAATCAAATATATTAATTGAATTTGTATCAGTCACTGTTTATCCGCACAGTCAGTCTGGTATGTCGTTCGATAGAGAACACAGTGTGCGACAAACGAAGCTTTAAATCATGATGATAGGTGCGTGAACAGAATGATAGTCGATCGCAATGGGTCAGTGGCATCTTGATCAAAATGCGCCTTCGTCGAGGAGGAAGGAATGTACGCAAGAGTGCGGAATGCAAAAAATTGAGTCTTTGTGACGCCGAGCGTAGAGCTCGAAAATTCTCTCTATAATACTGATTCAGTTAACGTGAAACCTTTTCTCCTAATTTGGCAGCAAAACCGAGCCGCTGCTCGAGCCCTCTTAGCTGTACGCATAGTTTTAGATACATATACACGTAAATATATAAATAATTGTATACACATATACATATTCTTGTAACAACCGATGCTCGTAAGTTCCCAGATTTACGACGCACGGAGAGGATCTTTTAAGGATTTATCGAAGTTCATCTTGTAGACCGTAGGAGATGTCTTGTGGTAGGCCCAGAGGTACTAACTCAAAAAAAAATAACTTCGTAGCTAGTTTCGTACGTGTTTTAGTCGATAGGTCGGCGTGGATATACCGTTCTGAGGACGAATTCTTTCTATTTCCGTTTAATCGAAACACGCCGTAGGTGCGAGCCCGGTAAAGTGTACATGTACGTCAACTTAGTTAAGTATTAAACAGTAAGACACTGAGCCTCGAACTGTCGAGCTCCAGGAATATTTAGAGGACGAAAATCGGTACAGTCGAAATTGGCTGACTTCACGGCATCGCGAATAACTATTTTCAATTGGCAACGTTAGTAATGAATGCTCGTCGTTCGGGGCGGGGTTCCTTTCAGTCTTTTTGTGAACTGAGCGATTGCGCTTTACCGATTTTCGGAGAAACCCTGGTAAAGGGGAATTTTTCTGAACGAAGAAGACTCTTTCGTAGGTTTATTGCAATATTTATTTCCTTAGCCGGTTGGAACTTCTTATTTCCTTACTATTATTAACATGAATATCTTCTCCGATTGTGTTGTCGTCCGAATGTAACTCGTATATGATGATCAAGGCTAGTGCTGTAAAGTATTACAAGATGAAAACAAAAGCGCGAGTGCGCTCGCGAGAATTGCAACTTGAGAGATGAGCGAATTTTCGATACTGTTTTTCAATGACGAAAATCGATTTTCATGGATGATCGGCGATGATGAAGTACACTGAGAATGGAAGTTGAATTCATTCATCGTATTTTAAATAATTATTTTTCAAGGAGAATTTGCTTCTATACGCTTGTACGATGTAGTTAACACTTTGCCGATTTGCTGATTTTACTGTTGTGAAGGATCACAGGATTGTACAACGATCTGAGATTAGTAGTCCGTTTGCTTTGGAATTGACTGAGTTGCTGTTTTTATTCACACAACACATATTATATGCATCGTTTTATGTATTTTTGTACCGACGTAAGCAAATTTCGCGAATCGTTAAAAGCGGCACGTTAATCTATCGAAATTTCAAATATTAGACTCAACGTGAACTCAATCGACAAAGTGTTAATGAACCGTGAGAGATGAAAAATGATTGTACCTCAAAGATATGCGATAAGTCAATTCAAAAAAGTTTGTCGCGAAAGTGCATAATTAACTACGCGAAGAAGGGAAATCTATGAAGGCGAGAAAAATTGGCAAGAATTGTTGGAATGGCGATGACATAATCGATCAAAGCAATGCAATAATTAACGACCGTGAATTTGATGGACTCGACCAACGTGATCCTTCCACCATAGTATAGTGATGCGAACAATATGTTTGTCGAACGATTGCCGTCGACACGACTCGTTTAATCTACCGTCAAATTTTTCGTTCAGCGATTCATCAAGCCTAGCTCGCGGACCGCATATGTGCGCATAATACTTTGTTAATCGTTAAAAGCAACTTCCATGCGACTGAAGTCGCGAAAGGCAGGCAAGAATGGCGGCGAACTGACAATGAGCCTCGACGATAACCGAAACGCGGAATGGAATGTGAACGTGTCGGTCTTTCAATTGCCGGAAGATAAACTAAGAATTTTATTATACATGCGAAGCGCGCGACGCGGATTAGAGCTTCCGGAACGTTATGTTAGTTAAGTCGTCTTATCATAGGTATTTTTAAAAGGTGTTTTTTTTTAATTGTACATTACAAAATAAATATTTTTTACAGATATCCGCGGTGTGTTTCGTTGGCGACAACTATTGCGTGCCTTTGCAACTATATAGAAATATATATATATATCTGCATATAGATGTGCGTGCGTTCTCTTATGTGTGTGTAGCTTGATATGGCAGGGAAAAGGGAAAATATATTTTCAGCATTGTCAGAGCGTACGTTTATTCACACGCTTGATCAACATCGGGCAATCGATTCTTCTCCATTTGAACGGAAATCTTACGGACGACGATCGATTCAATCGACCGAAGGACATTCGGCACGCTTATGGTAATCAAATTGAAGGAAAGTTTCCCTTTTTGGATATCACAGTGTGACTAGATGATCCCTTGACTAGAGTAGACAGTTACAAAATGACTAGATACTTCGCTTAAAGTAATCACATGAAAGTATGATTGAAAATAAATTACTAATGTATAGGCGGACTTTGGAGCAAAACAGTCTCACATTTTGCTTTCTAATACTATAGATTCGCGTTCTGACTCTTTGACAATTGCCAACAAATACAATTGCATTCTTACGTACTTGGCTTACTTTACTTTGTCGACGAATAAGATTTGTAACGACATCTTGCCGCTTATTCTAGAAAAACGCCGTTTTGGGCAATCAATCATGATCGTTTGTCGACATACACTGATTAAATGTTCAGATAATGTTTAACGAATGCAGTTAATCACACATTTGGCGATAATTTGGTAACTGTCGTCGGATATTCACAAAAATACTTGCAATCTTGCGTCTCAGAATTCATAAAACTTTCAATAAGCCAAATTGCAAATACTCTTCTTTCTCATTTGTTCCGATAACATACTCAACTAGTATTGTCATTATTACAGCAAGTACTATATCAATCCCTAACTTCGAATCAAGGATATGAAATGTTTTACCGATTGCCAAAAAATCGTCATATATCGCATTCTCTGCTCAAAGCCACTTGCAGCATAATAATAACAATACCGCGCAGTACAGCGTCAGAAACTCATCTTTCTTACATTCCATAAATCTCTCGCACTCTTATCCGCATTTTTTAAAAACATCATCCGTTATCCTCCCTCTTTATGACCTCATCAATTTTACCGTGTAATCTCTTTGCTTTACGGCCAAGTGAAGGTCTAAGCTCTTCAACATCCTGTTCTGGACTTCATGATCGCGAGTGGTAACATTCCATCTTCTGTCGTGACTTTCCAGCAAACCGGAACGTCGATGGGCCATTCGCGGCTCGTTCCTCGAGTAAGTTCCGTACCGGAAGTCACTGTTGTCCAACGTTGGCCTGCCCTCGCGAACAACGCCCTTCATGAAGTCTATCGCAGTTCGCCGACAGGTTTCATAGCCCAGCAATTGAATTCGCTTAGTGCGAATCAGGTCGAGCTCCGCCGGTCTTCCCTTTGTTAGGTTCGCGATGACTCGCTTCACGGATGACGTTGTTCCGGGCAGGTTCTCGAACACTTTGCTGACAACTTCCTTCGTTAAGTCCTCGTCGCTGCCATAGTCATCTGTCGAACGAAATCACATTGCAGTCTGCGTCCACGCGGGTATACTCGTACGCAAAACCAACGTTTTGGTGAGTTAGTGTTACATTTACTGAAGCGATTAACTCGACTGGTTTGATGTAAAGGCAAGTATCAACGATTTCTATAGACGTTCATTTAAGATGCTATACTATAGTTCATATTTGAAAAAAAAATGCTATATCGTATAATTTAAGAATAATGTAGTGTAAACTTTTTATTTATGTGATATTTAATTTTTTTTTAAATATGGACTTGTACCACTTTCAAAATAAACGGTCCATATACCCTATATCTATACTATATATCTCTACTAGTAGTAGAACCATACTGGTACTAGTATATATATGTATACTATAGTATAGTTATAGCATAAGATACTGTACATGTTCTCTTAGGGTTGGATGAAATAATCTGATTGTTTTATGTACATGTTGTCATGTAACGAATAGTTATTGAGAGAAGTTAAATTGAAGTGTGTACATGAATCATCGGAAGTTGTACCGTTACTGCGGAACTTTACGAACTTGTCGCGAAATCTATTAATTTATTATCGAATTATCCGAAGTGAGTAATAGGAAAACTCTGATTCCTGTATAGCCCGGCCGAAAGTCAATATCCAGGCGTGGGAAACTTCCGAGGTGAATTCTGATGAAAAATTTGTTACTTCAGTCTCGTTGCTCGATTCGCGGAAGGAAGTTTCTTCTCTCAAATTATCGACACGCAATCAGGTCTGGTGCGAATCGATGAACACATCGGAAGGAAACTTCGCTCGCGTATTTCACACTTCCAGTAACGTGTGCGAGAGTGTGTGCTGGATATCGTGAAAATGAAAGAGAAAAGGGAACTGGACAGGCCAGAGGTTCCCAATCACATTTTTCTACCACTGCATTCACAGCTAAAACGTAATTCACCGATTCCTAATTGCATTGCGCGCTTAATCGTTAAACTATTATCATTCTCAATACGAACGTTTTCTTGAGAAACAAGGTACCTTTACTTTATAATTATTACATAATAATTGAATCACTTTCAACGATACAAAATTGATAAATTCCATACAAACGATGTTTCAAAATGTTCTCGGCTCGAACTATTGTAATACAACGCCGCTACACCTTTGACCATCGAATAGAATCGTTTATTTCTTTAGTAAAGTGCTATACACTTTCCATCCGACAAAACGTGACATGCGTGAGTAATTCAAACAAATCATTCGTTCCTTCGCCGACCCCCCTAACAAACGCACTCCCATTTGCATTCGGAGTGAGAGTAGTTGAATCAGATTAGTCCTTATCACTTTGGGAAACACTGTGACGGATAGTTACCTCGATCGACAGCGTCCTCGTCGGCATTAACGACGTAGCTGCCGTCTTTGATCTCCCGTTGCAGCTCCAGCACCCTGGCCAGCGCCAGCTGGAGATACTCCTTGGCGTTTGGTTCCTGCGAAAATATGTCGAGCTTCACTCGCCGGCTTGTTGATCTTTTGCGCGAAATTATGCACCCTGCGCGCGTTACGATAATTGCGACGGGGCGAGGGTTCTTTATGGAAAAGGGGGGACGAGAAAGGCTGGCACTTGTTTAAAATGGACGCCTGCTATTTTAGGTAGGTAGAGGGCGAGTATATCATCGGAGGGCGTTTGGAAAAGTTTCAGACGCGAGCCTGTTCGTTGCTGAAAGTGCATCGGAGAGTAATTTGGAGAATAAGACGAAATTGCCGGTCAATAGCAGGGTAAGAGTTCAATAGCAATGATGGCAGCAAATTGATATATTGAAAGTTTCAGTGAAACGCTGTTACGAAGGCATACGTTAGATGCTAAAGTGAGGTAAGCGTACTGTGAGTGTGCTAAAGTCGTATTCGAACAGATAAGTAGTTTTTGATGACTGCATCGTCGTACTTAATGAATTACCTGTTCCTCGGTTTTTGTCCGCTTTGCTTCTGTAGTGTCGTCCGCCAGACAGGGTGCCTTTATAAAAGGAAAATTTTATTAATTACGAGTTATCTGCGAACGCTTCCGATTTACGGCGAATCGCGAGAACCGGCAATCGCATTAAGCAGCCACTCTGTATATTAACTTTACGCCCGATTTCTTAAAGGTAAATATCTTACCGAAGAGTATCTCTTCATTTTCGGCTAACTTGGTCGCGGCAGCTGCAAAAACAAATTCAGTCATGTTCCGAGGAGTAACGTGGTAAGAGATTAGAACTAGACGCGTTTTCGTGTCAGTGAACTTTGAGCAAACTGATACTTGTGATTGGTTTAATATTCCGTAAAGAATATGGAGTGAAGGTACCGCCGTTATGGCAGTATGACAAAAATATATTTATGGTGTTAGCAAAGAGATTGTAAAATACATAGCAAATTTTTTTATCAAATAAAAATTATAAATTTTAGCTTATACAATATTTTGTGAATATTTTAATTATGTTAAATTGAGTTACGACAATTTAATAATTTTCATATTTAATGAATAGACCGGTTATTTTGAAAGTGGTATAAGCCCATTTTTTTAAATAAAATATGATATCTATAAACAGTTTGCACTAAATTAATAAAAAATTATGTGATATCTCATTTTTTTCTAAATAGATTTACACCACTTCCAAGATAAACGGTCCGAATATCGAATTTAACCCAGTAATATTTCTTACTTTACAAAATTACTTCACGTTCTTACTATTTGATATATAGAGACAAAACGGTCTCAACTTGCACTCCTATTACCAAACGCATATCACGAAAAATCCATCCGTCACTCTATCCTGCCCATCGCAAAATTCTGGATTACCTACCTATAAGAGGATATCTCGCAAATCCGTCCTGTCCCACTTCCGGATTCGGAATACGGACTCCTCCAATATCTTGACGCCGATCCTTCCGAACACTAGGAGCTTCTTGCCGAGACGAAAAAAGAAGCGAGGAAGATCCGATCCACCGAGAGTGCTTCACGTGTGTTCTCTCTGTGCGACAGTTATTGCCACTGTCGATCGTCGTTGACTATCGGAGCAGCGGTTTATCGTACGGCTGCGAGGGTGTACCTTTAAATCTCGACGCCAATACTCCCGGACAACTGAATGCCACTTGACGAAAAACGGAGAGGAAAACGGAAAAAAAGGCCGATCGTCCGAGAGTACTTCGAGAGTTGTTTGTATATCCGGACTGTCGTCGATACTGTCGATCGTCCTTCACTACCGAAGTACTGACTTATCGTACGGCTGCGAAGGTATACCCCTCGACCTGGATAATGCGCACTCTCGAGTAGTACAAATCTCTTTAACATGAAAGAAAATTCGGTCGGAGAGTGCTTCCCGTATTCCGAATTCCTCGCAAAGCAGTCGTTGACTGCTCAAGCAGCGCTTATCGTACAGCAAGTCCAGGTACACACTTCAATCTTGACGCTGGTCCTTGCTTACCGGCACTGAAAGTCTTTTTCGCAAGATTGAAAAAAAGTTACTCCACCGATAGGGTTTCACGAATTCTATCTTCTTCGGAAACAAATCATTGACTTCTCAATCTGCGCGTATCGTACGAGAATCGAGGTGTACACTTAATCCTGTCGCTCCAACACTAGAATTCTTTCGGAAAAGAAAGGAAATCCGATCAGCCTAGAGTGTTTCACGTATTCTATGTTCTTCTAAAACAAAACAGTGATTTCTTAATCAGAGCTTATCGTACCACAAAACAAGGTACACACTTAATCCCGTCGCTTGGACACTAGAATTCTCTCGGAAAAGAAAGAAAAGCCGATCGGCCGAGAAGTGTTTCACCGATTCTCAATTCTTCGGAAACAAATCATTGACTTTTCAACGAGAGTTTATCGTACAGCGGTCAAGATACACACTTACACACTCAATCGTGTCGATCGAACACTAGGACTCTTTCGAAAAAGAAGGAAAAATCCAATCGGCCGAGAGTGTTTCTCGTATTCTCTGTTCTTCGGAAACAAATCATTGACTTCTCAACGAGCGTTTGTCCGACTGCAATCGAGATAGATCCTCAATCTTGCCTCTCGGACACTAGAATACTTTCGGAAAAGAAAGAGAAATCCGATCAGCCACGAGTGTATCGCGAATTCTCTGCTCGTTGCAGAAGATTCCTTGCCTGCTCAAACAGCGTTTATCGTACAACAGTCAAGATACACACTTCAATCTCGCTTCTATTCCACCTTCTCCAACACTTAAAACTCTTTTCCGTAAGATCGAGACAAATCTGTTCGGCCAAGAGTGCTTCGCGAACTCTTTGATCCTCGCAAACGAATCATTGACTTCTCGACCGGCGCTTATCGTACAACGATCAAGGTACACACTCGACCTTAACACTAAAAATCTTCCGGAAAAGACGGGAAAATCCGATCCCACCGAGAATGTTTCACGAATCCTCCTCGCCTCGCGACTGTTGTTGCCACTGCCGATCGTCGTTGACTACCGTGGCATCAGTTCATCGTACGGCTGCGAGGGTGCACTTTTCACCCCCTTCCCGAGCAAACACGCGTGCCCCACGCATCCGAGTCGAACCCCTCGAACCCTCGTTCTCGGGCGAGGGGTCCACAATGGGCCGCAGATGCAAACGGTTTTTCGTGCCCCCCTCCGCCCACCCTCTCCTCCACCCCCTACCCCCGTCCCCGCGACTCCCTTCCTCCAGGACTCTTTCACCTTTCACGGCACACCCGTCGCTGGTCGCGTGTGCGCACGAGGGGCACGCGTGGGGGAGCGAAGCGTGTGCCGTGATACGCGTGCTCGCGCGAGACGCATGCCGTTTGGGCCCGTTCTACAGGGTGATGCAAAGTCTGTAGGCCTGTTAGACAAATGGATTGTGCTCGTAAGTTTTTGTCTTGCGCTCTTGACGGTAGTCGAGAAATTACGGCGGAGAGGGAGCAGGTGCAATTTTTTGAGATAGAAGAATTCTTATCATGTTGATAAAGGGATTTTGACGGCGCGTAGGGACCTTGTGGAAGGAAATAGTTCTACTCTTTCATCGACCTTTCGACCTTTATTCAGGTCCTTTTCAAGAACTACAGTGGACATTTTTACAAATCAATCATACAAATTTTTGCTTACGATGCTGGTGATGTTTGGTGGATTATATATATAAGTTTGTTTTTATCATTTTGTGGAGTAAGTCACAGTAAGAACAGGATGTAAGTAATTGAGTAGTGGTTGATACTAAAATGGAGAGGGTATTACAGAGGGAGTGAGTTGTACGTTATTGTTGATAAAAAGCGTAGCACGTCTGTTAGATGTAGGCGCTTGTCGTTTGGGCATATCGTACAGGTTTGTACAAAAGAACAAAGTTACTCGTGGTCTTAACTATTGTTTGAGTTAATTTTGTGAAAAAGAAGAGTTTATTTTATTCGTATGAGTGGTTCAGTGCATGGAGAAGGAACTACGTAGTAGTTGGCCAGAGAGTAGTTAGGGGAGCATTAAGATTTTGATGAAAGAGAGGGTGCAGACTGGCACGCTGGATTTACGATATGCTTATTTAAGCATATTCTAGCAGAAAACAGAATATATTTCGCACATTGTATAAGACGTGACAAGATGGTGAACAATGATTATCCTTATTTTTCACTGGAGTTTTTTAATATATGTGGTTATAGAAAGTAGTTAGAATATGATGTTACAGTGTTGCCGAATAATTTAATAAGGACAAACATGAAGAAAAACGAATCTGTTAGTCAATTATATTGCAATGAAGATTGAGTACAGAAGATTTCCGAATAATAAAAAGTAATTAACGTTGTTAGAGAAAAATTTTGTCAGCGTCGAATTACGTAGTAAAATATTCTATTCTTTTCCACGTCTATTATTTTTTCCATTATGCTTGATTAAGAAAAGCAGATGAAAAATTGCGGTAGCTTGATGCATAGCGTGTACCCAGAGATAAACTTTGTAAAGAAGATGAATGAGTTAATAGTGTGAGGTCGACGAGGATATTGAGAAAGAAATTTCTTTCAGCAAAGTATCGTAAATAATCCGTTCCGATGAAGTCACCCAATCTGAGCACATTGTTCGACATGAAACATAAACTGGCGGAAATATTTAAGAGGGCAGACGAAAATTGAATAAGTGTTGCCAATACTTTACCGTAGCCGTCTTTCATTTTGTTGAAACTCGTAATCAACCTAACTGGGGGTGTTAACTTTGCCGCATCCTGTACATTTCCGAGGGCGGGCGGAAATGGCCTGGAAGTATACCTTTCGCGTCGTTGTCGATTATCTGGAACTGGTTATTATGCGAAATTATCCTGACGCGCTGAGCGCGACGCGAGGTTGTTTGATTAACGCTCGTTGGGAAAATACTTGTATTCGTGATAACGGAATTTGGGTCGGTCGTCCATGCTTCCAGAAATGCCTGATTGAACGATGATTGTTGAAATTTACGAACGCTCGTTCGCTAAATATGTCTGGCGATCGTCCGATGAGAAACAATTTGTCCCTTCGCCAATGAATTGTTGCCACGTTGTGAATTCCGTGGTTGTCATGAATCATTGCTGATGACGTGGACGCGATTTGAGTAACTTATCAATGTTCCATCTTGGCATGTATTCGGTGAAACACTGATTATTCCGAAATTCATTTTTCTTTCCAGCGAACGGTACAAGGTAAACTTAAACAGTTAGCTCTCCTATAACACTGCATCCTGTAACACTGTTCTGCTCTAACACGATAATAAAATTGATAAAATCTTTGCATAAGACTGTACTTTTTCAGCACTGGATAACACGATTTTTGTCTAACATATTTAAAAATTAAATTACCTTAAAATAATGATGGGAAGGAATAACAAACTGTAGCGTGTTTGCATGAATATATATAAATAAATTGAATTTCACTAATTCCAATGTTCTATCGTTGATGTTATCGTTCAAGCGAAAAGCTGTTCTCGTTTGATTGCACTGACAGTGAGTAGTGATAAGAAAGAAATTTATTAACGTAAGGTTACTAGAAATGAAAATACTATATATTTTTTTGTTATATCTTATACACACGTGTACATTGTTGCTAAAAATTAAGTTGCTCATATTGAATTTAAAAAAAATGGTTATAGTTAATAAGTTTTCGGAACGCAAGCCCCGTAATCGTACTAGCCCTGTGGCCTCATTTAACACAGTTTCACACAACATGGGCATTTTCTAGGAACCTATCTATCGCGTTATAGGAGGGTTACCTGTAGTGCCCAGTCGTTCTCGGCCGATCGATATTTCGACCGTTACGGATACTATTTTTCGTTTCGATTTCAGGATCCCGCCTTATGCCTATTTGTAACAGTGGCAGCGTTCTAACAATAAGATCTCAAATGATTTTCACTTTACGGTGAAAGCCGGATCCCCAGGCGAATTCTCTTATGTTGCACCGCACTAAGAGGCGTTTAGCATAAACAACGTATGTTGCTTGGCCGTAAATAGTTTAGCATGAGACCGGTTGCTCCCCTGGGCTGCCTCTCTTCATCCGAAACCCAGAAAACCTTTGATCCGCCTTCAAGGCATCGGGTCGGCAAACGTTACGAAACAGGAGATAAATTATCGCCAAAGCCGCGTTGCGCTGGGACAAAAAATTCCCTAGGGCCCGCTAGCTCATGAACAGTTTCGAAGAGAATGACTCTGTTGCTGCGTAAAGTACTGACGGGACGAAACTTTTTGAATTTACTTCTTCGAAGCCGTGATCAAACATGGCTGTCAACGCGGTGGGAATAAAAATGGCTATAATCAAAATGAGAACTGAGTCGTTACGAACAATTTATGTTCTTTTCTGTTGTTTGAATCATGTCTATAAACTCTGAGTGTCGGTAAATGGGATTAACAGTCGAGTAACGTGTTTCTCTAAGTCTTTAATCTTTGCTTCGCTGAAGAGAGGTGATCGAAAGATGGTACTTCGAATCGACGAAATTGGAAAAGTGGAAAGTTATGAGGAATGGAGTTACCGTGCTTTTTGACGTGTTGCGCACAATGAATGGATCCTCGACGAGCTGAAAAACCAAATGGTGCGAAACACGTACTCGGCGTGTACAGCTGGTGGAAGGAAGGGGGAAAGTTTGGTGCACGTTCGTATATCGTGCTCCAGTTTCCGCTTCGAGAGGAAAAAATCTTCCGCGTCGCTGAGCTGCTACGTTGCTGAAAGGAACGGAAGACAAGACGCCGGAAGTTGCTTAGAACTGTCACCAACGTCCGTATTAAATTACTGGGCACAAACTCCAAAGGACTATTTCTCGTTATATTAAAGTAACGTATGTATTTCTCGAAGTATCTTTACACTGACGTTTCTTAAGTATCGTTGAAAATTTATTTTATTAACATAGTGTACGATTTCTGGACATAGCTTTCGTTTTTGATTGATAGAATTTTACGATATATACCCAATTCGTCGATCTAACGTTTGTGTTACAGTTTTCGGATCAATACGTTACATCGTAATGACTGATATACTTACTTATCTTCTTATAACGTAAGTCGAGCGTACACGTGTTCCGATTTGTCCACTTAAATATCTCTTTCAACTTTCAGATCAGTATATTATATCGTAACGATTTCCTTACTTATTCCCATACAACGCAAGTAGAGAGTACATATTATCCAATTAGTCCATCTAACAACTTCAATGTTCAGATCAATATATTACATCACAACGATTTCCATATTTATTTCCGTATAAAGACAAAAGTTCGAATTCTTCCCTTAGCTCGACAAAGATTTTCGTTCAACCTTTGATTCAACGCATCACAACAATATAAGTACATATTTATCTTTGTATGAAGTAAGACGAAAGTTCGAATTCTTCAGTTAGCTTATCGAACATTTGCGTTCAATCTCCCACCCGACGTATTACAATGATTCCCATATTTATTTTTGCATAAAGTAAGATGAAAGTTTGAATTACTTAATTAGCTGGTCGAACACTTTTGTTTAATCATCGACCCAACGCATCACAGCAATTTTCGTATTAATTTTCGCATAAAGTAAGATGTTTGAAATCTTTAATTAGCTCATCGAACATTTTCCTTCAACTTTCTGTCCAACGCATCGCAACGATTTCCATATTTATTTTTGCATATAGTAAAATGCTTGGAATCTTCAATTAGTTCATCGAACATTTTCATTCAATCATCCACCAATGTATCGCAATCATTTCCATATTTACTTTCGCATAAAATAAGATATTTCAAATCTGCAATTACCTCATCGAACATTTCCGTTCAACTTTCTATCCAACTCATTGCAATGATTTCCATATTTATTTTTGCATAAAGTAAGTTGTTTCGAATCTTCAATTAGCTCATCGAACATTTACATTCAACCTTCCACCCAACGCATTATAACGATATCTATACTTTTGCATAAAGTAAGATGTTGGCAATTTCTTTTTTGCTCATCGAACATTTTCCTTCAACCTTCGACCCAATGCATTGCAACGATTTCCATATATTATTTCCACACACACCAAAAAGTTCGAACTTTTAATTATTAAGCCGCTTCAATTAGCTCGCCGAAAATTTTCGTCCCACTTTTCACCCAACGCATCACGATTTCCATACTCATCCTCGTAAAAAGAAAATACTGAACAGTTCCTATCACCCTCGCCATCCTGAGCAATCTGTTATTCGCATTGAGACCCGTAAAAAGGCGAAATGTCCCATTTCCGCCCGACGCCCCTTTCCCGGCTCGGTCCATTTAATCGTCAATCATCCCCGCTGAAAAGTCCGGAACCCGAATATCAATGCTGTTGACACACGTTACGAAATTCCGTGCTCGGAGTGTGACCGGGTTCCTCCCCGGGGGGAGCGAAAGAAAAATTGCGATCGTAACGTCGGCGAGCTGGAGTGCTGACTCGATCAACAGCTGACCGTACGGTGCAGTCGAGTTGCAAGGTCGATATATCACGGCAACCGTTGACGAAGCTGTCAGCAGGTGATAATGGAAAAATGTCGGTATCCGGAACAAGCGTATGTGCCGTGCGAGTCGTTCGGGCGGCCAGGGCAAGTGGTGCGGGGTGGGGGTTGGGGGGTCAGACAGAGGGTCCACAGGAACAATGATCAGCGGGATGGCGATAGAAGCAGAGCCAAAATTACGGAGAAGGAAGACAATTTTTCAAGATGGAGGTCTGGACGCAACGAACGTGAACGAAAGTGTCGGGTAAACAGGCATGAGGAGGTAAGATTGACTTCCGGAATGACAGGGGGCGAGAGTATAATTTGAGATACAGGGACAGGTGAAAGAATGGGGGGAGGTATGAGTTAAAAGTAAGGGTAGCTGCGCGTGGCCTCGGGAGAGGTGAGAGGGGGAGGAGGATGAGATAAGGAAATGGAAGGTGATATCTCGAATCAGATTGCGGGGGTAAGATAGTGGCAATAAGAGGAATAGTGGGGAACTAATTTTCGAGATAAGGGCAAGGGCTGAGAGGGGAGGGCCGACGAGGGAGGGTCAAATTGAATAAACATGAGGATCGGGATGGTTCGAAAGAAAGTGAGTGGACCGTAGAGATATTCGGCGCGATAGGCTTCGAAACAAGACCCGGACGACTCTCGCAAAGGGTGGGGAGGGGAGGTGGGAGTGAAGGGGTGAATTAAATTTTAGAAGAAACGGCGAAAGCGGCCAAAGAGACGAAAGTTGACAGAAGTACGGGCAAACGTCGAAGAGCGGAAGTCTCGGTGAGGGAAATCGAGGGGGATTAAAAGGTGCGTAGGCTGCTGAGGACGGTGTCTGAAATGAATTGAAAGGGAACGTCGTGTCGACGATGATTGATTCAACGACCTTTCGGCGAGTTCGATCGGCAAACGGATCGTCCGCCCGATAAATTTTGACGTGACGCGCGCGCGCGCGATCTGTGCGGATCACGCAACGTTCCACACTCGGGGTTGATTCTATAAAACGGAAATGCGTGAGGGTCGCTGCTTGCCAATAGCTGAAATATATCGGGCGGCCCGCGTGATTTCTGGCCTTCGCTTCGGAACGGTTCGACTGTTTGAACGTGCTCTATCCTTCGATAATCCGGACGTCCACTTTCACGTTCAATGCGCTTTTTCCGTTATTTTTCCTCTTTATTTTGTTCCGGCTACTTTCAGTTGTTTTGAGAGATTGCAAGAGTGAGCGGAAATAAGTATGCGATGAAGTGAACGGTTAGTGGTATAAGTTGTGTGCCGATAAATGTGTTTTAAAAGGTGTGCTGTACTGATCGTTCAACTTTTATTTTTTTCATATTTTTCAATTTTCGTTTCGGTAAGAGCTGTCGATGTAAAAGAGCTTATAGATAAAAATGTTGCATTTGGCTTTACGATACATACTCCTCGTAGTTTTGTTGAGAGATAGATGTGCATAAAGTCACTGTATTCGTGTCATTCATTTTCTCTGTTTGTTATGAATTCTTGGTCGGTGGCGTTTTATAAACTAATTAATGTTTATTGTGATATTGTGTATGTCATATCCGGTCGATTCGTCCAGACAATGTCTCAAACCATTTAACCGATAATACAGTGCTGTTTATCACTGCTTTTGGCACGTGACCGCGTCTAAAATGCAAATGATCCTCAATTTACATGTCAGTTCCACACTACCAGTTTCCAATTACATATATACGACCCTCCCTCATAAAGAATTTGAAATACACGGAATAATTATATTTGTTCCACCAGCCTCGCCGCTTTGTGGCAAATTCTCAGATGACCACATTGGCCAGACTAATCAATATTCAAAATAATTTAGTGTATATTACCGGTTTAACTCCTCAAGTGACAGTTTGACAAAATGTCTCAAACAATTTACCAATAATACAGTCCCATCTGCCACTGCTTTTGACATGCGGCTACCCCTAAAATCCAATTCGCATGTCAGTTCCACACTACGACTTTCTAATTGTACTTCTATGACATCCTTGGAAAAAGAAAGAGAACCGTACAAAGTAATATTATTTGCATTACAAGTTTCACCGTTTTGTTGCAAATTGTTAGAGTCCTAATTTGACAGGCTCATCAAATTAATTTTGCGTATACTAGGAGTTTAACTTCTCAAGCGACAGTTTGACAAAACGTCTCAAAGAGTTTAACAGATATTACCGTCCAACCTGCCACTGCTTTCAATAAGTGGCTACTTCTAAAATTCAAATGATCCCCAATTCGCATGTCAGTTCCGCACTGCCATTTTCAATTGTACTTCTATGACACCCTTGGAAAAAGAAATTTAACTGTTCACAGTAATTTTATTTACTCCACGATCTTCACCGTTTTGTTCCAAATTTTCAGTCGTCAACATTCGGCAGACTAATCCATATAGATTCGCGTATATAATCAGAGTAACTTCTTAAGCGACAGTTTGACAAAATGTCCCAAAGAATTGGACAGATATTACAGCCCCATCTGCCACTGCTTTCGACGCGTGGCCACTTCTAAAATTCAAATGATCCCCAATTCGCATGTTAGTTCCGCACTGTCATTTTCAATTGTACTTCTATGACACCCTTGGAAAAAGAAATTGAACTGGTCAGAGTAATTTTATTTACACCACGATCTTCACCGTTTTATTCCAAATGTTCAGTCGTCAACATTCGCCAGACTAATCAATACAGATTCGGGTTTATATAATCAGAGTAACTTCTTAAGCGACAGTTTGACAAAATGTCCCAAAGAATTGGACAGATATTACAGCCCCATCTGCCACTGCTTTCGACGCGTGGTCACTTCTAAAATTCAAATGATCCCCAATTCGCACGTCAGTTCCGCACTGCCATTTTCCAATTGCACGTTATGCCCCCCCGCGTTGACGAGGCCTCGTAAAACTGAACGTTGAGCCTCCTTCCACGTCATGCTCGTCGGCCATGCGTGTAAGTGGTCATTCGCGCGTAACGACGTCAAATTGTTCGACTTATCGAGACGAACAGACCCTCGCTTGAACGACGAGTCGACTTTGGCTCGCAAGACGTTACGACTAATCTCGTCTGAATATCGATCTCTGCCGATTCACAAACCCCGGGGAGAGAAATTTACGAATTTCATTAATTATTAATCCGATGTGTTCAAGTTCTGAGTGCATGCGCATTTTGTAGCTGTTGCTCCTTATGTACAGAGGAGTAAAAAAGATAAGTGCGATTGTTTGTCGCGAGATTTCTGACGATTTCTCTAATGATTAAAAGAATTTTAGACATCTAGCAGTGAGATCTATCTGTTACGGTAAATGTAATAAAATGGTGATTATGTATAGTTACCGGTAATTGTTCATAATCATTAGTAAAATTGGTAAAGATGACATACTGAATGTTTATCAAATTAACTGGCGAGTTTATATCATTCTCAACTCGCAATGACCAATGTGTTAAAGTTCGCAGCTTTACCAGAATTCGCCCAGTTTGCGCAGCTGCTTGGGTTCTATCATTACGTAGACCATTGATTGGTAACGCGTGACTAATAATCTAAGTAATTATAATCGAATAATAACAATTATTTTCTCTGCTTAGGTCTTTCATTTGACAACTAACTTAAATTTTGTTAAGACTACATTCATGTGACTTTAAATAATTATTTATTAGATTCTCAATTGTAAACTATAAAATATTGTTATTGGCAGTCTCTTGCGCTATAGAGAGCAACGAAAAACTATGCTTCCGACTAGCAAATGCTTAAAAATCTGTCCTGTATTCTACTGGCTCAATTAGTTAAGATATATACCACATTCGTCATTACGAGTTGGGAATTATACAAATTCATCGGTGAATTTGATAAATACTCAATCATTTATCACATTCTCCAAGTTTAGTGGTCTTTACATATAATAACCGATAATTATGCAAAATCACCGGATTAATCATATTTACTATAACATATCTACATAAATCATCACGTCTTCAAGACTTGCAATCTCAAATATTTTTGATTAATCATCTGCGTCACATTGTCAACTCTACATGATTGCTCGACGTGGCCATCAGTTTTTATCTTTATATAAACATTGTTTGACGTGATCTTTCGCTTGTAACTTTATTTTACAATGTGCCTGCTATAGATGCACTTCCGGCATTCGAGATAGGTGCTCGTAAGATGAGCCCTGGCAAGTGAGCCTGCGGATTCGATTGCGGCTTTTCAGGGCGCGGAAACTAAATGCGCCGCGGAAATCTAACAGCCTCGGCACCGTGGGAAAGCGTAGGATGCTCGTAGGGCGCTTAATGTGTTAACGGAAGAAAGCGGGTGGAATGTGCGACGCCCTCGAAGGTATCGACGCCTTTCAAAATCGACGCCGGCCCCCGAAGCGCGGGGACGCTTAATCATTTCGTGAATCTTCACCTGCCGCGGCATTACCCTAATTTCTTCCTCCTACACCTCTTTACATTACCCAAGCGCCCCCTAATAAATTGGCTATCAATTTCACGAAGTGGTTCCTCAATTTTCCCGCGTAGCAGATAACAATGACGACAATTTATTCGAGGGTCGAGATAAATATCGACGATTAACAGCCGATCGTCGGGGTGGTAAATAAAATTTGCCCGACGATCGGACCCTCCGACCTCACCAACCCAATGACAGGGCCACATCGTAAGATTAACTTAATTGCAGCCAGTCACGTGGCGCAGATTACGTTCTCTTCTTACTCTCCTTATTCCTCCTTATCAAACTCACACCTCGAAAAGTCCATTTTCAACTATCCATGCACTACATCCACACACTCGAACTCCGTGTCCCTCATCAAAGCTTCATTATATTCTCGCAAACGTATCGATCAAACCAGAACCTACCTCGCAATCTTCATGAACACCGACAGCTCACCCGAAACTCAACGATTCCACTGCGTCCATTCCGTCCTAATTCGAAGTTCATCACGGCCGAAGGCCAGCGTCCTTCGGCTCCGCTTAAAACTGGCCGTATCTACCCGTCACCTTGTCAGCCTCCCCTCCCCTCCCCTGCGCCGCTTTGAGCTCGACGATCGGCTCGATCCAGAGTCAATGCCGCACTTCGTCCTGTCAGTCAAGCGCGTCAACGTCGCACGATCGTCGCACGATCGTCGCACGATCGTCACATGATCGTCACATGATCGTCACGGGCGCTGACAGCCGCCTGTTGCCTCATGCCGGCCTCGATATTTCGCTGCCCATCTCGAAGAGGGCGGTCGAGTTCGGCTCGACGGCGTGCCTGCGGAATGTCGAGCTGAAGCTCGTCCCGTAGAGGGTGCCATCCCCTCCCCGGCCCCTCCTCGAGAAGGCACCCTCGCCCTTGCCGCATCTGTCGCCCTTTCCGCCTCGCACGCCCACGCACGCGCCGCCCGACCGAACCGGAAGGCAGTAGCAGAGATACTCGTTGAACCTGAAAGGAGCGAGTCGAGGATCGACGATTACTTGCCGATCGCATGGGGGTGGTGCGATGCGGGGGTGAGAGTGTGTGAGATGAAGTGAGGATGATCTGGTTTCAGAAGGTCGTAGTCGGAGTTAGTGGATGGGTTTCTTGCGTGGAGAAGTGTTTTTAAGTTGATGGTAGGACTTTTTTTAATATGGTTTAGAAGAAGTGAGGTTAGAGTAGTTACTGGTGTAAAGGGTTCTTGATGGTACGGTATTCGGGAAATATGAGTAGGTATGGGTGGGAGGATGGCAGTTGTGGAGTGAAATTTTGTTATAATGTGATTCGATAGCGGGAGTATGTATAATGGGCGAGATGACCTTGAAAATTGGTAGTATCGTAGAAGAGACAAATTTTGAAGAAATGTATAGATTACATTCTTCGAACGTTTTAAAGGACAATCCTTATATTTCTGAATGCTTAATTTTTAACTTTTTCTAATGAATGGGTTGCCGTTAGTTATAGAAAAATGTTTTGAATTCGTTGAGTTTTGAAATCTAGCACTATGACTTGCGTAACAGCGCACTTTCTCAAAATCCAGCAACGTCATTATACGAAGGATACTTGTATTCGAAGGTGCTGGAGTCTCAGGAATGGTTGGGAAGGTTGCGTCTGATGTGACGGGGTTAAAAGATACCCGTTATCTGGGAATTCTGGAGGAATATGTGCTAGGATGGCTGCAGTGTGAAAATAATGACAAGCATAGAAATCTGGTAGTATGCCGCCAAAGGACAGCTCAACAATTTGTACGCGCCATTATCAGACATACTATAGTCAACAAAATGTTGTCATAAAAATAAAATTCAATAAAAATAATGATTTGACTCTTGCATACTTTTCAGAAATCAGTTACCAAAATCATGACTCTATCTGGTGTCTCTAAAGAAAAATTTAGATTTCAGCGAAACTATTTGAGTATAAAACGAGCGCCTTTTTCGATCGCCGCTCTCGAAATTATTCTATCGCCCGGAAAAGCGACGTCATCGTTTCACTAACCGATTTACCAAGCTTTTTTCCCGCGGGATTATGAATATTTTGAAGGGACAGCCACGACAACCCGATCGGCCCGACAACATGAAATCGATGTTTCGGTTGTCACGCGCACGGATTTCACTCTTCTAGCCTCTATCGAAATGCGGACACTTTTATCCGCGGACAGAATGAATCGAAATTTCGTCGCGAGACCAATGCATGTCATGAATAACAAAAATCGCTTCGGTCAGCCTTCGGTAAAGTAAAAAACGATAAAGGAGCGACAAAGTTCGCACACGCATTGCTTTTCCTGCAAACAGCGTCGAAACTTTGACCTTGACAGCCGATCTCCGTCCGCCGTCGTCAAGGTCGTTCAAGTACGACAATCGAATTATGCGAGTGAGGGCTTAGCTACAGAAATCTGGAACTAAACCCCCTCCCTTACCCTATCAACGATTCCTCAACAATGTCAGTCGGTCAACGCCAGATTTGTTCAGTTCGAAAATACAGACCTTTATTCGCCGGCGTCGTCCGACTAATTTCATATCATCGTTCTCAACTGACGTTCGAATTTCTGAAAGGACCGCTCAGCGAATTTCCTTGACGGCAGCCTCAATCGTCGAACGTTCGCTGTGCATATGCAGCTGCATACACGTATAGGTTCACACACGTGCACACAGACATACAAGCGCGAAGCAGACGGCCAACGTTCGACGCTACATCGGCTTCAATATCCGGAACACGTCCATCAGACCGGAAATGCCGGACGCGCCAATAGCATGCCGCACACAGACGCTCATATGCCCGCGCGCGCACACAAGCATTGTCGTAATGACCAAAGGATGGCTACTAATTGTTCCTACTCGCCTCTTCCGAAATGCGCCGCTGACGAAGTAGAGTGCTATAGGATTGACGCAACTGTTGACGAAGCTCAGGCAGAAGCCGACTATCCGGAAGGCGTGCCAAAAATCGTCGTAGTCGTCCCTCGACGATGGACAGAAGTGGAACCATAGCATGAACGTGTGATACGGCAGGAAGCAGACGACGAACACGATCACGAAGGCGATCACCATTTTGCCGACCTGCAAATTTGTTTCGACCAACCCAACGGCTTGCCTCGTTAACTTCTAATCAACCCGTTTTGTCAGGGGGTGTGTGTGGGGAATGTCGATGCGTCAGTGTGACTTTAAACAATGTTCGGGGTTTGAGGACGTGCGAACTTTGCGCACTCGTGCTATACACATGGTATATGTTAGAACAAATAAAACAATATTGGTGTTATCGTCTTTATGTCATGGGTTAATTCGAACTTTAGCAATTTGGAACTTACGGTTAGAGGACCTTCATAATCAAAGCAGCGTATAAGTGTCGAACAGATCATGGTAACATTTAAATTCAGATCTCTAAACTTGAATGAATCAGTTAGATGTACACGATTGTTGCTTGTTAGGATGTTGTTGAGATCAATATGGTATTAGATCAAAGATTTTCGGACTAAATACACAGGATCACTATACTTAAATGCCATATAAAGATGATAGATCATATAAAAAAATAAAGCGGAATGCTGTAGACGAGCAGCATTTTATCAATTAATGAATTCACTTCAGGTCACGAGACCATTCTCTCATTAATATTTCATGTGTCACTCATTGTCGCACATTATCAATACGACCTTGTTAGCCATTAAACGCAAGAATGTAAAGTAAAAACGAATGTAGTACAAAGAATTGGACGTGATCATAAATCAGCGTAATTATCTGATTGTTAATCGTTCGGACGTTCGCAAGATGATATTAAAATGCAACGTGCTAATCATTATAGAATTTTCCCGTAACCGTGGAAAATTATTGAATGACGGCTCGCAGATAGATGCAAATATACATACACTTCCCGACTTGCAAATATTGCGAATCGTTTAGTTACCGTGCGCTATACGACTCGTTAATATTCATCGCAGGCACAGTTACAATTTTCAGCGTTCACATTTTCGTACGCCAGACTGTCCACATCGTATGGCCAATGGCATAATTAAAATTTAACGCGTTAGAGAGTACTTTGCGTAAATCAATCGAGATAATGCGGTCATTATTTCAATTACACGCGAACTCCACTTGGTCTTTGTACGTTGATAGAATCAATTGGTGACGGCAAAAAGTATTATTTCGAGTGTTCCGCAGCTTGTTAACGACTGCTTTATACAAAGTTTCGTAAATGAGCTTAAACAGGGCACTTCTCCAATTGCGATATGAGTGAGTGCACTGATGCTGTAGTTAAAATGAAAATCATCTGGAAAGAGGAGACTACCCGAAATTAATTCAACATTTACCAATGTACATGTCTAGTTTTATAAACGGGAATGTTAGTAAGACGAAATGTGAAACAGTATACGTCATTCCGCGCTGTTTTAAAGTAGATTACCAAACAAGTATAGTCATAAGTGATTTGCAAATAATATTCCATGTACAAACCGATAATTTTTACAAAAACTAAATATCAGCCACAAAACTTTAGAAATATTCTGTAAGATGAAAAAAAGGTAGGTAGAAAAATATATACTGCAAGTAGTTAATGTGCGCTTAGCCCTTAATGACTTGTCCTATATTCAGTGTATTAAATCTGGTCATCTCCTGATCAGCATACCTAATGTAATTTTCGTAGAAGCAATCATGTCTTGCATACTGCAATGGTATGTCTTATATCGTTGGTCTCTATCATTGACATATGAAAAGAAGTACAGTAACCTGCGAAACATTATTCTAAAATGTTTGAATACGAATAAATAATTCCTTTTTTATTATATTTATTTTATATATAGTATGCCCTTATAGCAGAATTAGTACTAATTGCATTTGCATCTCAGCTTGAGAAAAAAAGAGTACAATAAGATTATTCAACAATATTTGCACTCTAGTCTCAGGAGTAAAAGTGGTACAAGCCAACATCTGATTTGTTGTCCGATTAGGTATGCATAAGATGAATCCAAAGTGTTCCATATGCTATCACCTTACGTCTTTGACAAAAATTTCAAAGAAAGTAAAGCGTGCGAAACATTTCCGACACACAGTTCGCAGCGCAATACTTTTTTACAAACATAGCACATTAATCAAATTTCTCTTTTTCTAATCCATTAAATTACTCTTCTGATATTACAGACGTGAGCTCACACTCAAGCATTAACCCTTTCGGTCATAGTGTCGTCAATTGACGACATGACATTTTACCCCCTGCTGTTCCTAAGTTTTGAAAAAATACCGCAATTAAATTGTTTGTGTCTAATTGTTGAACATTTCTAAGGGTATTTTCATTGGCAACATTGTTATTTGACGCACGTAAACAAAAATATATCCTCAAATAGTTGATCGTTCTCGGCAGTTTCAGTAACGTGCGAAACACGGCCAAGTTGATCGATTTTTCGATTTTCAATTGGTGAATAAATAATCCATACCAAATGCTGTAACTTATCACAGTTATAAATAAGGGTCCGCTGTATACGTTCAACGTGTAAAATTATCGAATTTTTCAATAGCAACGTTCTGAGGATTTTTCGAAATCTCGTATCGTCATTTTTCGACATGTGATTACACGTGATGGGGGGAGAGTAGAATTATGCCGATGATGCCAAATGGTTAAAAAAGTGCTAAATATTTAATAAACAAGAAATAAGATTTTAAGATCAAAGGACAATAATTCGTGACCGAAGGGGTTAAAAATTACATTCATCTCTCCTCAAACAGAGGACTGAAGCTTTTGAACCTACCAAGGATTCCGCACATTTCCCACCTCAATCCTAATCCCTACAATTCCACGCAAGGTCCTTATTCGAAGTTAACCAGCCTCAGAATCTCGATAAACGTTACCGCCATCGTTACGCTCGGATTTGGCGGCGTGAGAGGATATTGAACGTACCTTCTTGCGCGCGCGAATCTGCTCGAGACGATGACCGCCGCCGGGCACCTCGCCTGGCATGTTCCTGGTGGAGAGCTCCAGATGCCGTGCCATGCCGAGATAGAAGCCGGCTATCACGCAAAGCGGGATGGCGTAGTAGGCGAGGAACTTGAAGAGCACCATTCCCTTCTGGTAGTTTCTGCCTGCGTCGCGCGAGTTTGGAAGAAAGAGACCTTCATTCTCGACTCATCGGACACGGAAAGTTGCATCATTGTTGAGGGAAGAAGGAAGCTGGGTAAGAACTAAGACGTACGTAGGTGGAAACAGGGTCAGACTGCTGCGTCGGAGGAGGTCTGCAAGGTTTCTGGATTCTGCACGCTTGGTAGAGCGTGGATTGTAATGCGAAGGGATATCTGCCATGGGAGACTTAGGGCGGGGGGTGCAGGGGTTGAGGGCTTGTAAAGGGTTTGTTGATAAGTACTTTGGGATTTGGTTTTAAGCCTTTTAGCGTGGACCGGAAAGTTGGATGAGGAAAGGGAAAATTCCCGGTTGGGGATGTTGGTAATTAGAAAACGCTGAATATAATGTTGCTGTAGGATTATCAGCAACATTCGAGTGACGTTTTATGAACAGCGATTATTTATCAGCACTAAGGTTGAATAAGTTTCATATAAAGAGAGTATATTGGTTTAAAATTATCTAAAATGCGAGGATGAGAGTAATGCTCTAAAGGCGATGACGCGAAGTATTGAGATAGTCTTAATTTTGGTCATGTTACGAATTGTTAATGAAAAAGAACTGTCCCCGTTAAATTTGAGATTGCGCGATGAAAATTCGTTGTACTTCGATAACGAACGGTAAACGGTGCTCGTTTATCTTGTTCAACTTTCGCCGAGCGAGTTCCATGTTTGGGATGGGCGCACCATTTATCAGATAAGCAATTTCGGTGTTTGAAACTCTGGAACTCCCTCAATTGAGATCTAACGCGGCGACCGCCAATATGTTTTAAGACTCAACAGTTTTGTCCGAATTCAGCGACCGCTACCTGTAGAGTACATAACATGTAGGTGTGGACATGGTTATGTACAACCTAGCGGTTCAGTTTCGATGTCGATAAAGTTTCGTTTTTAGGTGTCGGTGAACTCGATAGTTTCGTAATTTAACGAACTGGAAGCTAGCACGGCGACTATCGACATATTTTAGAAAACAAGAGTTTTAATCGAATCCAACGCTTATGTAAAATATCATGAGTTCGCGCATCGAGATCAACAAAATTTCGTTTTTGGTTGATAGGATAACGCAGCCTTCCAATTTCGTAAATCGAAATCTAAACTCGTGGCCGCTAAACAGACACTCAATAATTTCGTCCGAATTTAACTTCTACCTGCCTGACAATTAACTCGTATTCCAGTTACAAGTTGCAGGGGCGATTGCGAACTGGGCAAAGTTTTAATTTTAATTGTTGGCTCTCTAACAAGTATTGTAATTTCACGAGTTGAAATCCAACGCGGCAATATAGTTTACAACGAAACAGTCGTGCTCGAATTTAACGCTGCCGCTTGAGACCTGACATGTACTGTATAGATACGTGGAACTCGGAGGTCCAGTCTCGATCCAGGTAAAGTTTCGTTTTTGTTGCCCGGCGCGCTCGACTTGTAATTTCATTCGCACGGAAACAAGTTCGTCGTCCGGCTCGATTCGCGCCCCACGCTAGTTTATGCACCGTCATTCCTCAGGAACGCTATATCTCCACGCCGAAGTTGCATTCCGGTTCATCGGGTTTGAACCTGCCTTTCGATACGTCGTCGAAGGAGTTCTGCCGGAAGAGCGACGAAACGATCTTTTCCATAAAGTTAGCGGTCGCTCGCAACCCACCCAGAAACTATGCACGCGATTCATCAGATCGGAATTAAGACCTTGGAACTGCGAATAGGAACGCACTTTCGTGCGAAAACTCGTACGGCGTCGGTCTCTTCTAATGACCCAGAAACTCTATCCGATAAAAAGTTCCGAGGCCGATGCCGGAGCTGCGAAAGTTGCGAACAGTTCTGCTGGGATTAGGGAAACCCTGCGGAGTCGCGGAACGTTCCTGCATTCTGCATTCGAATTATCGGATGTGGGGAAGGTTAGTAATGCGATACTCGGCGCATAATGGTGCGTCGAGTGCGCGCATCGTTCGATTGGATTAATGCGGCTTATTGGCCTGCGACTTACCGAACTCGTCGGGGAAGGGGCTGCAAATCAGGATGCTGTGGTTGCCTTGGAGGTGAATCGTCGGCACGTGAGAAAAGAGGGCGGCCGGCAGGGCCAGGATACTCGCCAGGATCCAGATCATGGAGGCGGTCAGCACTGTAAGCGGTTTAGCGCTCAAGCCTACTACGTGCCGTCGAATTGGATTCACGATTGCGCAATACCTGTGGATCAGTGTCGATATGAATGCATTGCGACGGAGTCGGTGGAAACTTCGGTTCGCTCGTTACGATCGCTTGGGGATGAACAGTAACAAAGGCGTAGAGGGTAATTAGATGCTTCATGTAACTTTTCTGCTTCGATGCAGAAGTTTTGATAGATGAGCAGTTTACTTTGAAATTGGTATGGTTCAGATGGGGTATTCAATTTTTGGAATAAACTATCTTTTCCTTTTTCTATTGTCTCTTAAGAGTACAGTGATCCAGTCGGCCAAAACACAGTATGATTATTATACGTTTCACCGACGATCATTAAATACATCCCTTATTTAATATAGAATGTTTTAGTATGATAATTTAGAAATAATAATTCATTTCGAAATATATAATCGTGTAGATCGGTTAAATAAGAGGTGGAATAATGTATAGGAAATATTAAGTGCATACGGAGTGGAAGGTAGATGATTATTTTAAATGTGTCCTTTGTCGTAAAAGTGACGGAAAATTATTTACTGGTCTCGGAAACAATTGTCCCGTAAAGAGGAGCCGGTGGAATTAATGGAACTGTAGATATGAAGTACGGTTGTTTGTCGGATATCTATTTAGAATGGGAGTATTGTAGATAATGCTGAAAATGTATAGTTTCTGATAAATGGTATCAGGTAACAAACTGGTTTCCTCGATATTTTAACTTACATCAAATATTCTTATTCATACCAAATACTAAAGCAACATCTATTAAAATGTATTAAAATGTATTAAAATGTTTATCACACATCATATATAAAAATTAACAAATTCCTCATGTCATACGAATATGTTTAAAATTAATATTAATGCCTTTAATTTAACTCGTATATGGTTAATAATTTCTTTAAGAGCAAAAATTACTGAGACCAAAAATTACAGAATTCCATAAAACAAACAATCTTTACATATTCGAAACTCGCCCGAACTTTAACGGTATAGCGAACAATCCGCGAACGCTCAAAAGGCCGAGTACTTCGGTTACATATTGGGTGGCAAATTTTTACATAACGACCGCGTATTGTCGCAGCAAGAAAAGCCTGGAATATCGCTTCCTCCTGCTTGTCGAGACAAGCGACTTTTAACGGTAATGATATTCGGAGCTGGCGAAGGAATATTCAATCGCTCGCAGTCATGGTCGACGGAAGCGTGAGACTCTCCTTTCCGTTCTATCTGCCGCGAACGTTTCTACGCGTGATCGTTTACTTTCTTCCCTCCCTCCCTCGCGGAACGTTGAAGTGCGATCTCACAGTTTACAATTCAGTGGACTTGGGACGCATTTGAATCCATCGACTGCCACTCGGTGCTCATCTTCGGCCAGCTTCGGTCTTCAGGATCGACACGCGGATGTTTTCTCAGTTGACGTTACGGCGATAAGACAATACTCGAGGCTCGCATGCTGTGAGGCGGGAACTTTTCCGTTTCGCGGAAGACGGTAACGCGCGCGATACGCTCGACTGCTCTCTAGACTACACTTTGCGAACTTTGAGTTTTGAGGGAGATGGTATCGGGTTGGGCTTGGGAATAATTTGGTTAGGGTATTTGTTGGGATGTAGTACGGTATGATGTATGCTATTAGTGAGGATTTCTTAATCTTTAGGTTCTCATATTTATTGGAATCTGGTGTGATATTAAGACAAAGATATTAAATTAATTTGTTCCGTAAGGATGGTTATGCCGGTTTCTAGATAGTTATAAATCATTAAATGTTTGTGTAAACGATTATATCTTGTAAAAAAGATTGCAAAATATAGAGTTAACGTTTGTTACGTAACGTTTGCATTGCGATTCAAGGAATAACCTTTTAATCTATTATTCCGAATTATATTACCCCGCATATTTCGACAAAAATCCACATGATCTACATTAAGTCGGAAAAGCGAATATACCATAAGTATATCAAACAGGTAAAGGTGGTATTTCAATATCCATTCTAATAAAAACGTTGAATGAACCTGTACATTTCGAGTGCATGGATTTAAATTACCTGCAGGGACTTATGCACACCGTTAGATAGTCAGGTTTGGCTAATTTATGCGAAACCTGATTAAATTCAAGCGTTTTGCGCAAATTATTCACAAACTGGCGGTATCAGTATAATTTATTCACATTCCAGAATGTTCAGACCGTGAATTACAAGATGAGGTCAAATATACATTCCTTTCAGTGAAAAGTTGCTATAAATGAAACGCTGCTTTTTCTACTCTGTATCTCTGTCTCATTCTTCGTATCTTGACAGTAACCTATAGAAATATGTATTTTATCTGCGTTGATACAATATGTTTACCATCTTACTAATGAAACTGGAATGACCCTAATATGCTAATAATTGTAACGCCGAGATGATAATTTTCACTAAACTGGGGCAAATCTTGAATAAAGTTGATTGAGAAAATTTGATAAACTTCAAAATACGTACTTGACATTTATACGGTAATTTAAATTTTATTCAACCGTTATATACATCATGATAATATCGATTTCAATACCTCGGTTATTTCCGTCGTTGCTTCGAGATTGTCGATACCTGTATTACACACGATTTGCTCACCAATTTAGATGTTAAACCACCCGAGGCGTTCCTGTAAAGGACACATGACGACCAATATTAAAAGTTACAATATTTAATTTTATACACCAATACACAGGTAAAAGGCGTATTTTAAAAAGCTTACGAAGGTAATTTTGTTGTGGTTGTTCGGCTTTTAAAGCTAACTTTGATTGCAAAAAGGTGTGTATTACACACAGTTCGCCTGTCAATTTTCTTGGTAAATTACATCAAGCGTCCCGTTTGAACATAGTACCCACGGAAAAATGCGAAGTAAAAACAATTTTTTTCACATTCTAACACAAAGGATAAATGCAGAAGCCTAATAGATTTTCAAAATATAAATATTGATTCAATTTGTTTCCGTATTTTTATTTAATCCACATTTCAACATTGAACATTTCGTAGTAGAGTTAAAATAATTCATCTTAAGTTTTGCCGTACTATTTAAATGCCTGATTTCAATGTGTCGTTAACGTAAGGACATTTTCTTGGCTGTCATGTCCTGTATAAGTTCGACGTCAGTGACATCTGCGTTACACACGATTTGCCTGCCAATTTACATGGTAAGTCGACTGGCACGTCCCTGTTAAGCACATCTGACACGGCATCCTGCAACAGGACGAGCGCGGGACATTCGTCGGGATCGATATACGAACATGCACGGACGGCGATTCGATAATATTGACGATAGGATGAAGTCTCCTCAAAATTCATCCTCACTTTCTTCAGACGGGACAAAATTGGCGAGAAATCGAGCGATCGCCGTAAATGTTTCTGTGAAAACTTCGAAAGAAATGACTTCCGATATCGCAAGAGGTCTACGTAGAAAATTTGAAAAACTTAAAATAATTGTTTTAAACCAGTCTGCAAAGATTCAACAGAAAATGTTTAATCTTTCATCTTGATATTTCCCAAATCGGGATGAGGGGCCATATTGGCAGAACATGTGAATAATATTTTCGGGTTCGAGGTTCTGGGCACGATTTAGACAAGATCGTTGATCTACGAATTTTATCTTTTTCGTGTTAGACCACTTTTATAATTATGGTATACATGACAGGTTTTTGTTGAGAAGTACATTACAAAATTAGTAAAAAATAAATTTAGTGATGGTGTTCGTTATAATTCTACATTAAAAGCAAAATCCTTGCATATTTTGTTTAAAGAAAGGAAGTTTTACGTTATTTTCAAAATAAACTGCTCATATATATAAAACGGGGGTTATAAACACCTCTGTTCTTGTTATTAAGAAAAAAACAAATATCGGAGGAAACAATCGTTATGTCGGAGCAGACAAGTGCTGTGGAACAACAAATTCATTTTCCAAAAGTCCAGTTGTTCGGCATTTCAGGGTTATTTCACTTTTTCTTTCCGACGGAGCTTGAGTAGTGTCAAAACTTAGATTGTAGAAAAAATATAATCAATCAGACATACGATTAAGGAATTAGTAGTTCTTTGAAGCGTGAATAAAAGAAAATTAGTGGGTAAGGTCTAACCAATATTCCTGTTTGCCTCTTCCGTAAGGTAGCGGAGTTAGGCTTAATTACAATAAAAAAGCCTCAGTGATAAAGAGTTTAACTTAATCTGCAACTACTTTACCTCAATTAAAAGGCAAGTCTCTTTACAGTCTTCATGAAACACATATTCATAAAAAAACCTGTATTTTAGATTTCAATATCAATTCTGACTGTGTACTTTGACATGGTAAAGTCTTGTTACGTCAATAACTTGGAACCATGCTGTCAAAGAACAATTCAAAGTCCGACTCTGTGATGCGCACTTGAAACGTTATTACGAAACAAAGAGTTCGTACACCCTGTATGAGAAGCAGCTTTCGCCTGGCGGAAGAACGTGTCATATGATACTTTGTTGCAATTTACTCACCTTTCGGCGGATAGGGCGGTTAGAGTGAAGACTGAAACGCCGATTGAGATGTCCTTTGCGCATTCCGAGAGCTTGCAGACTGCCAGGCCCCAAGGCCATGATTCGATTGTGTAGAGGATCGATGTGAACGGTACGCAGGTCACGATTACCTGAGCAGAGATATACAATTCCTCAAGGTTATTTACTATTGTTGCCTTTTGTATGACGTTTATGTATATAGAACAGGTTCAGGTACTAGATGAAGCTATAACTTTGTTTCTGTTGCAGGTAGAAAGAGTTTATCAATATTTGGTGCTTGATTTTGTTATTGGTTACCAATATTTTTTGTTGAAACGAATGGAACAGTCACGGGAAACAATTACGTATTTTTGGTTGGAATCTGGAAGGATGATTGCTGTGAGATGACATAGAATGTCGTCAATCCTTTGGCAGGATGTCCAATTCTGCAGCGTTATGATTTGAATTGTATTAACGATTTTCGTTGTCGATAACCTCTGACGTTTGAGATCGATAACGGAAGGAAGAATTCCGATCGGGCACTAAAAAGTACACTGTTTGGAGGTAAACTCAATAAACTGGAGCAGGACAAACAGTTCATGAATCCCAATTAAGCTCGTCTGTCATACCCTCCATATTCATGGTACCCAAAACGCAATTTCGTTGCACGCAGAAACTTTCATATAATTCCACGTAAAAAGGGGCATTTCAAATTACGATAAAGGCTTTCTCTTACATGCGGCTTCACGCTGAGAGGTTAAAATAAAAGCGAGCAAAATCACTCCGTATCGCATGCAATAATCGACAACCTGTTGGACCTTCGTCAAAAGGGGAACGTCCGTGCTGAAAACATCGTTTCCACTCAACTTTTTCCTGCGAAGTCATTCTCTTCCGTCCGTTTCCCATTCCGTAGGGCGTTTAACGTATTTTCAAAGCGTAATATTCCTCGAGCTACGACTAGAGTCGACGGATACGACGTAACAAAAGTTTGATGACGAACAATGTCTCGCTGAGCCGAGTCAGAGGCAGCGACGATCGTTTTAATCGATTATTTGTCCCGCTCGTCATTTTCGGTTTATCGACTGCCTGACGGCATCGGAGCTGGGAAACATTATCAAAATTTGCCGTTAACCGACGACCGAATTTCGAGGTCCGACGTTTGACAAACTTTCGCGCGGCCGACTGCTTACCTGTCTAACTTTCGACGCAAAACTACGTGAAACAGTGGTGAGCATCGAACGCGCTCGATAATATTACTTCCGGTGTCACGTGGCGAGACTCTGAGAACCGTTCGAGACGTATTTCAATTTCCGGCGCAGCGGCCAACTTGTCGGCGCAGATTTTTTCGGTCGGCGGACTGCTAGCCGACGAATCTCCCCGGAATTTCAGTGGAATTCGATCGGAATCGGCGTGGGATGAGCTAAGCTCTCGTTATGCGGCTTCTCTAGCTGATCGGGTAACATACTCGCAATACTTGGTGGGAAACTGGTCGATATAATTGGATAGTGAGGTAGGAAGTCACGTGTTTAATCATAATCTACACTTGGAACAATTTTTTGAGAAATTCAAGGAAAGGACAAGAGAAGTGCAATGTTGTTACATGCAAATAAGTACAGAGATATTACGTTAGTACAGGATCAAGCGTAGTAAGAACTTCTTCTTGGAAAAATTAAGGCGGGGCAGAGTTGGAAAATATAAAAATGTGTTTATTAAAAGTAGGTGTTACCAGAATGGAAGGCTATACACAACTGACGATTCGCAAGCGGGAGAAACAACAGAATGCTTACATACTCGCCAGCAACTGATGAGTTCCTCAAATGTTACCGAGCGCCAAATTCAACTAATGCTAAATATATATCTAACACTTCTATTTGTTTCAAACTGAATCAAGTAATGATCATAAAAAGAAGTAAGAGCAGTGTTATTACACATTGTGAAATATATGCAGAACAGTGCGTAAACGGAAAAATAGAAACAGATGTATTTCCCTCGGCATTATTATACTAGTCATACCAACTATCGTAGATTCTGAAAGTTTCAAAGTAAAATGCGACTCACATCCCGATTCATTCAAAACGGCATCGTCTTCATACACACTACTACACATTGCAAAGCAGCAGCATTTGAACAATAGAACACTTCAGTAACAGATTTCAGCAAAACATCGCACAATATGATCACCGTTCAAATTTTGTACTGCTTGAAGCGCGCACTGAGAAGAAGGTTGAATCAAAATTGCAACGAAACATATCCGTTTGCTTTACGATTGTTTACCCCTTCGACGCTGAGACGTAATTAACGGCCTGGGCGTTACAGCGTGCAGGATGTAATTAGGGAACGAGGGACGTTGCGCAAGAAGCGTTCGGGGCGCAGAATGAAAAAAGGCACGAGCCCCAGGTGAGTAAACAAGGGGAAAAGGGGTAGAGGGCGAATCTCGAGGTAGGACTCGACCTTGTCTCGCGCCGTTTACAATCCAATCGAGTCGATCTACGGAAAACGGTCCCGCGAGACTCACTCCTCGAAGTCAGTCAATATCGGCGGCGAGAATCTGAGGCCATATCTCACAAATTCGAAAACCGTATTCCAATTTCTTCCCGCCGACTACGCTCCGCGCGCGACGCTTATCGTTTTTTGCAAAGTTTCGGCCGATAAGATTCTCGTAGTAAAACGTTGACCGCGATCGAGAGCGAGTAAGGTTGGAGGACGTCGTTAGTTAGTTTCAAACGAGATCGAGATATGACAAGAGTCGCTCTACTTCAATGAATTTGGACCAGTTTCTTTTGGGACAATTTTGAGGTTATGTAAGCGATCGCATGGGCTGAATTCATTTGTCGATGAGAAGTTGAGGTTTGATGTGGCTCTGAATAGAAAAACAGTGCGGAGGAAGGAAGATGGAATCTGTGAAAAGGTGAAAGGAAGGTTTCGAGGTAAGTTGCGTAACTTTTTGCCGAGCAACTTTCGCTGCACATTCCTCGCTGCTAATTAATGGCAGGTGTCTCGAAGAAGCGGAATTTTGATCAAGGTGCTACCCGCTGAACTGGGAACGAGGAGAATTCGAAATTAACTTATAACAATTGTTCTCAAACAACCACTCTATTGCGAAAATATTTTTTTTAACGCGGAATATAGAACATTGCGTAAGCGAATTGTACAACGTCATCCAGCGAACAAAGGCTGCGTTCCACTTGAAAAAGTGCCAGTTCAGCTTCCGTTGTCATAAATCAAGTTTATAGCTATATCAATTAATTCTTCTACTGACTGAATTCAGTATTCTGCAGAAGTCCTAAATAAAAAGTCGAAACATAAAAAGTCCAAAAGTCCAAACCTCGACGCTCCTATTATCTATATATCAATTAATGTTCAATATTTTTCTCAGAGTAATAAAAGTCCACATCAACGCGTCATGCATCATTCTGCGCAACATTCTCCTAAAATCTGCGCACTCACTCTCCTCGCGTCAAAATAAAATCCTGCGATATGCCAAAAGCATAGAAAATACCTACATTTAACGATCCAGCATCGTGCCAAGCTCTTATAAAAAAAAAAATAAGGACCACGTTCTCGAAAGTGTGGATTACGGAGGCAAGCTCCTAAATCAAAATAACAAATGCCCCGTATGACAGGCCGACGCGCATCCGGAATGCCAAGCAAGCGAGGAAAAAAGATTCTTACCAAGAGGTCGCCCAGGGCGAGGGAGAGTACGTAAGTGTTGGGCACGTTTCTCATGTTGGCGTGACGCAGGAGGGTGAGCACCAGGATCCCGTTCCCGGTGACGCCAACGACGAGGATGATCAGGAAGACCACCGGCACTATGTACGTCTCCGGACGTTCGTCGTAAGGTACGTAATTGTCCTCGTCGTCGTCGTTCCCGGCGTCGCCCTCGCCGAGATTCGACACGCTCGTCGCGTTTAAAATCTGATTCACCACCACGGCGACCATCTGTTAGCGGACCAAAAGAGGGATGAGGTGAGTGACGAGTTTAAACTCGATCGTTCTTGCGTTCTCGTTCTTTGCAGTAGGTTGGTATTGCGTTGTCAGGAATAGTTGCAGGATAGTGTTTGTTACAGTGGAGCATATATTTATAGATTGAAACATGTTCTTTACGTTACATATTTGATTCACTACGATGGCGACCATCTGTTAGCGGACCAAAAGAGGGATGAGATGAGTGACGAGTTTAAACTCGATCGTTCTTGCGTTCTCGTTCTTTGCAGTAGGTTGGTATTGCGTTGTCAGGAATAGTTGCAGGATAGTGTTTGTTACAGTGGAGCATATATTTATAGATTGAAACATGTTCTTTACGTTACATATTTAATTCACTACGATGGCGACCATCTGTTAGCGGACCAAAAGAGGGATGAGATGAGTGACGAGTTTAAACTCGATCGTTCTTGCGTTCTCGTTCTTTGCAGTAGGTTGGTGTTGTGTTGTCAGGAATAGTTGGAGGATAGTGTTTGTTACAGTGGAGCATATATTTATAGATTTAAACATGTTCTTTACGTTACATATCTGTTTCACTACCGCGGTGATCATTTGTTAGCGGACCAAAAGAGGGATAAGATGAGTGACGAGTTTAAACTCGATCGTTCTTGCGTTCTCGTTCTTTGCAGGTTGGGTTTGTGTCGTTAGGAACAGTTGCAATATAGTGTTTGTTACAGTGGAGCATATATTTATAGATTTAAATATGTTCGTTGTATTACATATCGATTTTACTATCACGGCGACCGTCTGTTACCGACGTAAAATTGGGATGAGATGAGTGAGGAGTTTTGACTCGATCATTGTCGAGTTCTCGTTCTTTGCAGTAGGTTGCATTTGTGTTGTTAAGAACAGTTGCAAAATAATGTTTGTTACAGTAGAGCATATATTTGTAAAATTCAAAATGCCCTTCGCGTTACGTATCTATTTCACTACCACGGCGACTGTCTGATAGCGGACCAAAAGGCGGAAGTGATGAGTGAGGAATTTGGACTCGATCGTTATCGGGTTTTCCTTCCTTGCATTTGGTTGGATTCGATATCGAGGTAGAGGATTTGTGTTGTTAGAGACTGTTGCAAGATAATGTTTGTTATAGTGGAGCATATATTTGTAAAGAAATGTAGTATAGGAAACATGAGCGCACTCTAGTGAGGGGAGAAGGAGAGCGTAGACAGAACGGACGAAGAAGGAAAAGAAGAAGTAGAAAAAGTACTGAACCAAAGATCTGCTCCGAAAGGTGGAAAACCAAAGGAAGAATTGGCACCGAAAGAAAGGACATTAAATGCCGTTTCGTTTTATTACAGGTAGGACACTTCGGAGTATAACCAGAAACTACATATAAATACGACAAAATATAAAACGTTTATTACAGAAACAATTGTGTCCCGTCATTTGGTGAAAAGGTTTTCCTGAATTAAAAAGTCATATTATATATTTATAGATTTAAGAATGTTCTTTGTGTTTCAAATCCAATTCACCGCCACGGGGGTCATCTGTTAGTGTACGAAACGGGGGGTCTGATGAGTGAGAAGTTTAGACTCGATCGTTGTCGACTTTTCGTTCTTTGCAGTAGGTCGGATTCGATAATGCGAGTAGACGATTTGTGTTTTTGGAGTCGGCTGCAAGGTAATGTTCGTTACAGTGGAGCATATATTTTTAGATTTAAGAACGTTCTTTGCAATTCAAATCCAATTAGCAACCATAGCGATTATCTTTTAATGAACCACAAGAATATGAAGGAAGAGTTTCGAGTCAATTGTTGCTAAGTTTTTGTCCTTTGTTCGTAGTTTTCGACATACCATTTACACTGTAATTATTTCAAATGTACAGTAGCTTGGGTCCTGTATTGACAGGAGAGTTTTGTTGTGCTTTTGAGATAAAGGATTTGTGTTGTTAGGAACAGTCGCATGATAATGTTTGGTACAGTGGATAATATATTAATAGATTCGAGAACGGTCTTCGCGTTTCAAATCCAATTCGCCACCGCGGCGACAAACTTTTAATGGGCCAAAACTGAAAAGTGATAAGTTAGGAGCCTCAAGTCAATCATTTTAAAGTTTTCGTACTTTGTTCGCAATTTTCGACATACGATTTGTACTGTAAGTACTTAATACAAATGTGCAGTAGGTAAGACTCAGAGTTGCGAGAACAGTTTTGTTGTACTATTGAGGTAGAGGATTCGTATTGTTAGCGACAGTTGCGAGATAATGCTTGTTACAGTGGAGTATACGCTTGTATTTCTAGATTTAGTCACGTCCGAGTAATCTGATTCAACACTGCTGCCACCATTACTTACTAGATTTAAAAACGGATGAAAGCACGACGCCATTGCCGCTCACGATGGCCGCTGATTTTTAAGATATTCTTTATGTTATAATTAATGCGAATGCGCAGTATGTTTTATCCCAGCTTAGGAGGACAGTTTCGCTTTACTTATAAGCTGGAGGATTTATGCTGTGAGAGACAGTTGCGACATAATGTTCGCTGTAGTTGAGCTTGTGCTTATATTTCGAGATTCAGCACGCTTGTCGCGTTTAAAATCTAATTCAGCCCCAGGGCGACCATCTGTTAGCAAGTGAAAAGAGAGGAGGAGCGAAGAATTCTGATTTGATGATCGTTATCGCATTTGTTGGCTCGTCGTTCAAGTTTGCCGACCATTTTTTACAATTTGTAATGTACTTCGTTAGGAAATAATGCTTGAAGTTGATGAAGCAGGCATTCGTATTATTTGAGTCAGACACGAGACAATGTTTGCTACCGACAAACGAGTAAAAATATGTTTACCACTCGTACTTCTAGATTTAGTACGACCGTCACGTTTAATTCGCCGCCTCAGCGATCAGTTATCAGCTTTATCTCGTATACGGGAGGAATAATAATTATCGAATTCGTCTGAAATCTTCAATATATGACATTCTTAATTAGACAGTGTGAATAGTAGCTACTCCAAGTGTATTATTTTGGCGTAAGGGAAACAGGTTCCTTTCACTTGAAAGCTAGAGGATTTGTGCTGCTCGAAACACTTGCCAGATAATATTTACCACGGTTGAACAACTACAATAAGTTGCATTATTCCAAGATTCGGCATGCTCGCTGAGTTGAAGACTGATACAAGACCGCAACGACTACCTATCAGCGAGCGAAAACAGAGTTCACGTACGCGACCAATTCCAATCCCAACGCCGTTCAAACTTACCAACAAGCTTCGACGTATTATCCATATGATACGTAACCAGTTATTTCCGACTTAGTGCCCTCAGTGGAAAGCGTATTTGTATAATACGACATGCTAGACCTTGCAGCAGAACCGCTTCGATTCTGCACCAAATGATTTGTATTGTGGAATAATGTTTACTATATGCCAACAGGAATGCATTTTCAAGCTGTTCTGCAATGTACTAAGACGCATTCGAAATTCTCGTTCATCATCGTGGGTAGCATCTGTCAGTAAATGAAAAGTGGGGTCGAATGAAGCGGGAAATTTCGATTCGATCGTCGTTAACGTCATTGTCAGCTCGTCATTCGAGTCTCCCGGCGATTTTCGACGTACCATTTGTATTGCAGACGCTGTTAGAAGCGTGAAATTTGAATATCGCTGCCTGCAGGTGTTTGGTTTCGTTGTGAAACGTGATTTCTGGAACGTTCGGGGTGTTAGTGGAGGCGGCAAGCTGAGGGACCGCCGACTGCGATTGAACGTGAATAATTAAATGATCGTAGATATTCTTGCACCTCTTATATTAACCGGTGTGGATTGGATGTGCAAGAATTAAAAGTTTAAAGCGACTGTTTCATTTTGAACGGCAGATTGCCGTGCAAACGGAAAGCGACTCCAACTTTAACCGTTTGAGTCCCAAGCGGCGCGATCGCGCTGTTTAGATTTTGTGTTGAAAAGTGCCAGTACCTTTCAACGGTGTGGACAAGCGACTGTGTACTCACAAGCTTTCAAACTAGCGCGTTTAACTTTCTTGACGCACGTACTTCGCAAACACTTGAAATGTTTATAAACGAATGGTACGAATATATAGTAATACAGGCACATTTCATAAAGTATCAGATTTTAATGTTTTTTATTTTGGAAATATTCAATTTAAATGAATGCAACAGCTAAAGTGGCATGCTTCGACACAAAACACGACAAGCGCCGATTGGCAGTTTTCGACGAAAAATAAAACGAGTACTACCGCGCTGTTGTGCATTTGTCGACAGTTTTTTCAATCACTCCTGGGACCAAACCGTTACTTAATTGCCGCGCAAGAAACGTGATACAGGAAGTTAACATTTTGTCGAACTCTTTTGTACAGTAAACATATACAGTGTACCCTGAATCAGTTTTCGGTAACAGGTGAACAGTCGCCACGAAAAGTTAATTTCTGTCTACGCGTAATCGCACGAGTTATATCAAAAGTAGAGTGGTAAAATAACCCTTCCAAAATCAATACTGTCGCACAGGGTGGAAAGAAAACGCGTAAATTCCAACAGCTCCGCCCGAATCGTTCTACATTTTAAACGCACGAACTCCATCCACCCTAATTTTCAGTCTGCGCAACAGACGTGACCAGATAACGTGCCGAATTTGCCACTACCTAAATTCCGGTTAACGGATGGAACGCGAGCAGACAGTTTTAGATTTATGGGGCACCTTCGATATATTAAAGGGGGTCGGCAGACAATGCGAGTCGCGAGACGCTGTATTAACCGCGTCGCAGAGATAAGGCGGATCAATTTGACTGAATTTCCAGACTTCGGCAAGGCTGGCCAACGGATCGAATTCTCACGTTTAAAGCACGATTCGATGCTACCGACGCCATGAAAGTCTGTCAGGATTGAGTGGACGAGAAGGTCTTGTCGTTACGTCTGCTTTTGGCTGTTCTTTGAAAAATAGTCCAGCAATCCTTAGTGCTCAGTACTAGTAATCACTAAATATGTATATAAATATATATTTACTGATTATTTAATAATCATTACTAATAATAATATTCTATTTACAAATTTTATAATTAAATGTATATGAGGCATTCCATGCCAAATCGGACACTTTCGGACCTCACCCCCTTCGATTTTTTTTTCAATTTTTTATGTTTTTAAGACTGATGAAATACGCGTTCAAGAATTTTTTCAGATTTTTTTGACCATCCGTTTCGAAAATATGAATTTTCTTAAAATTCGGGCTCATTTTTTTCAAATGCTCATAACTTTGCGAAATATGGACCAATTTGATCGTTCTTTTTTTCAAAATTTGTGTTTTTGAATGCTCTTTCAAGAAAAAAATATAATTTTTTTCGACATAATTTTTTTCTTTGTTTAATTTTTATTTCAAGGACAAAATATTTTCTATCTCGAAACACGTCACCTTCGATTTTTTTGAAAAAATTCTCAAATAAACTTTGATGCATGTAAGAACTATAAAAAAATTTCCATCGTGGGGAAACTCCTCGTTCTATCTTTTTTCTTTTTTTGAAAATATCCATTCTCTCAAATCGTTTGTTCCGTTTCAATGAAAAATGTTTTTTTTCGAGATGTATGCCCCGTCCGATTTTTTTGAAAAAATTCTCAAAAATACTTGGATGGATATAAGAACTTTCAAAATTTGTCCGATCGTGGGGAAACGTTTCGTTCTATTTTTTTTCTTTATTCGAAAATATCTATTCTGTCACATGGTATATTCCATTTCAATGGAAAATGTTTTGTATCTCGAAACGCATCACCTTCGATTTTTTTGAAAAAATTCTCAAATAAACTTTGATGCATGTAAGAACTATGAAAAAATTTCCATCGTGGGGAAACTCTTCGTTCTATCTTTTTTCTTTTTTTGAAAATATCCATTCTCTCAAATCGTTTGTTCCGTTTCAATGAAAAATGTTTTTTTTCGAGATGTATGCCCCGTCCGATTTTTTGGAAAAAATTCTCAAAAATACTTGGATGGATATAAGAACTTTTAAAATTTGTCCGATCGTGGGGAAACGTTTCGTTCCATTTTTTTTCTTTATTTGAAAATATCTATTCTGACAAATCGTATGTTCCATTTCAATTTAACCACCAAAACGAACAGAATCCGTGACAGAATAGATAGTTTCGAATAATGAAAAAAAATAGAACGGAGAGTTTCCCCACGATGGGAATTTTTTTTTAGTTCTTACATGCATCAAAGTTTATTTGAGAATTTTTTCAAAAAAATGGAAGGGGACATGTTTTGAGATAAAAACCATTTTCCGTTGTAACGGAACATACGATTTGTTAGAATAGATATTTTCAAATAAAGAAAAAAAATGGAACGAAGAGTTTCCCGACGATCGGACAAATTTTTTAAGTTCTTACATGCATCAAAGCTTCTTTGAGAATCTTTTCCAAAAAATCGGACGGGGCATACATCTCGAAAAAAAACATTTTTCATTGAAACGGAACAAACGATTTGAGAGAATGAATATTTTCAAAAAAATAAAAAAGATAGAACGAAGAGTTTCCCCACGATGGAAATTTTTTTATAGTTCTTACATGCATCAAAGTTTATTTGACAATTTTTTCAAAAAAATCGAAGGTGACGTGTTTCGAGATACAAAACATTTTCCATTGAAATGGAATATACCATGTGACAGAATAGATATGTTCGAATAAAGTAAAAAAATAGAACGAAACGTTTCCCCACGATCGGACAAATTTTAAAAGTTCTTATATCCATCCAAGTATTTTTGAGAATTTTTTCCAAAAAATCGGACGGGGCATACACCTCGAAAAAAATATTTTTCATTGAAACGGAACAAACGATTTGAGAGAATGGATATTTTCAAAAAAAGAAAAAAGATAGAACGAAGAGTTTCCCCACGATGGAAATTTTTTCATAATTCTTACATGCATCAAAGTTTATTTGAGAATTTTTTCAAAAAAATCGAAGGTGACGTGTTTCGAGATACAAAACATTTTCCATTGAAATGGAATATACCATGTGACAGAATAGATATTTTCGAATAAAGAAAAAAAATAGAACGAAACGTTTCCCCACGATCGGACAAATTTTAAAAGTTCTTATATCCATCCAAGTATTTTTGAGAATTTTTTCCAAAAAATCGGACGGGGCATACATCTCGAAAAAAAAACATTTTTCATTGAAACGGAACAAACGATTTGAGAGAATGGATATTTTCAAAAAAAGAAAAAAGATAGAACGAGGAGTTTCCCCACGATGGAAATTATTTTATAGTTCTTACATGCATCAAAGTTTATTTGAGAATTTTTTCAAAAAAATCGAAGGTGACGTGTTTCGAGATACAAAACATTTTCCATTGAAATGGAATATACCATGTGACAGAATAGATATTTTCGAATAAAGAAAAAAAATAGAACGAAACGTTTCCCCACGATCGGACAAATTTTAAAAGTTCTTATATCCATCCAAGTATTTTTGAGAATTTTTTCCAAAAAATCGGACGGGGCATACATCTCGAAAAAAAAACATTTTTCATTGAAACGGAACAAACGATTTGAGAGAATGGATATTTTCAAAAAAAGAAAAAAGATAGAACGAGGAGTTTCCCCACGATGGAAATTTTTTTATAGTTCTTACATGCATCAAAGTTTATTTGAGAATTTTTTCAAAAAAATCGAAGGTGACGTGTTTCGAGATAGAAAATATTTTGTCCTTGAAATAAAAATTAAACAAAGAAAAAAATTATGTCGAAAAAAATTATATTTTTTTCTTGAAAGAGCATTCAAAAACACAAATTTTGAAAAAAAGAACGATCAAATTGGTCCATATTTCGCAAAGTTATGAGCATTTGAAAAAAATGAGCCCGAATTTTAAGAAAATTCATATTTTCGAAACGGATGGTCAAAAAAATCTGAAAAAATTCTTGAACGCGTATTTCATCAGTCTTAAAAACATAAAAAATTTAAAAAAAAATCGAAGGGGGTGAGGTCCGAAAGTGTCCGATTTGGCATGGAATGCCTCATATACATATTTTATAAGTTACTTTATATAATACTATGCTTTATATATACTATACATATATATATATTACTATATATATACTATACTAGTATACTAGTGCTAGTAACTAAGAACTAATTCGTATTTTTTCAATCGATACGATGTTAGACAATTTTAAGAATTGAATTAAAAAAAGTTTAGAAATTATAATATTTTGAGTGTGATTTCACCATAAAAATAGCTCGTCATTACATTAGTTTGAAGAATACTGTAAAATCAACTATTTCAACGTTGAATTGACTATTTTATCTAGGAATCAAATATTAACAAATGCGTAGTATGTTAATAAAACTTGTAAATACTGGCTGCCAATAATGAATTAGCGACGAAATAATATTTGTTTCCTGTTATGTATGTTTAACCTTGAATAATTTATATATAATTATACCGCATTGACCGCATCTATATATATAATTAAACTGTCTATCTCGTTGGCCAATAACATTTCAATATGTAGGTATGTACTACAATACATATAATCCGGTCACTTACCAAATCGATTTATCCAACCTCCATAGAAAAAGAGACAAAAGTGATGAAATCATTGACATTCGTTTTCAAATTCTACCTTCGCGAAATACATGAAATGCTCGTTATAGAATGTATTAACTAATAAATAGAAGCTCAATTTACCTATAATCCTGCGAGAAGAATAAAAAAATGAAAAAGCAGAGTCAATCGCTTTGGCTTCAGGACGTGGCGCAAGTAATGATCGTTCGGCGAGAAACTCGGTGCACAATCTAATCAGGTAATCCGAGAATAGTTCAGTATTTCAGCGGCTTCGCGGTGCGCTAATAGCTTACTAGATCGAATCTAATATGTCGGCGTTATATTGCCTCGATTATTTTACATGTCTTAGAAGACTCTGGAGAAAGAGAGAACCGATTTTCGTTTTCCAATAAATGATTCATTCGAGAAGTACATCAGAAAATATAGGTGAATCAGAATCAGAATTCGAGGGAGAAAATTTAAGGCGTTGTAGAACACAATATTACAAGCAATTTTTGCAATACAATGTATGGACGGAACGAAAGGGGTGAAAAGTTCCACGGTAGTTTTCCACAGTCACATTTAACGCGTGTTAAACAATTATCAGAAGAATCAAAGGAGATAATTCAGAAAACATTTTATTGACAAGAATATTATTGGTTTATATGCTCAAAGAAAAAGAAGTTAAAGGGTAACACGCTGAGTTCCACGCGAATTTATGAGGAAATATCCGTCAGGCCACGCGCGCTGCTCAGAACTGCTTACTGCTTACTACTTATTGTTAGTGTACGGTTCGGCGGACGGGAATGCGTACGAGGCGGAGGGACTTTACCGTGACCAATATCCGGAGCATATAAATCAATAGCATTCCTGTTAATAAAATGTTTTCTGAAATATTTCCTCTCATTCTCGTGATAATTCTTTAACATGTTAACCGCCATGTCAGGCATCGGCGTTGCGCGTGGCAGTGAGCGCGTTAAATGTGACGCTGGAAAACTACCCTGTAACTTTTCACCCCTTGCGTTCCGCCGATACATTGTTTTACAAAAATTGCTTGTATTGATGTATTCTATCACCCATTATATTTTCTCCCTTGTATTCTGATTCACTCTGTAGATGTATAATTTTTGCGCTCATTCGGGTTTGATGGCTGGATACCTGGACTTCCAGAACAATAGAAGGTGGAAAATTGTTTCCGGGAAGGTGAACGAAATGGGAGAATCGTGAGTCGGCAATGTTACGTGATTAATATTAGGTCTGCTGGACTGTTCTGTCCGATTTTGCCATCTAAAGCCCTTAATACACATGAACGTGTTCATTTAGAACATATACGGCTGCCGTATATGTCCAACCTATTTCTGTGTCCTACATATGTACTCTTCTAAAATTGAAACGATGGATTATCATGTCAGTATTAAGGGATATTTGTTTAGCGTAAACGTGTGTATTGATAATGGTCAGTTACGGTATTGTATTCTGCATGAATTCCAACAAAATTCGAGAACTGAAAGCAAACGATTCCAATCTTATTGACACAAGCCACGCTCTGGGAGACCATTTTTGACCGACGTCAATAATGTTAGGACCATTGATCGATAAGATTCTTTCTTGACATCTGTGATTACTGACAAAGTCAACACTATATAATAAATCACTTTGGGGCATATTTGGAAGCGTGAATTGATGCACCGGAATTTTTTTAAAATCCGATCGGACCGAACTGTCCGGCAGATCTAATATATATCGTGCATATGTCATATAAATCAAACAAATTCGCAATAAGGTAAAATTGCATATTTGACTGCCGTAACGCTTTGCAGATATTGTTAAAAATTCAAAATTAAAACGCCCCGAAAGTATATTAAATGACACAATAACTGTCAATATTAAGATATGACTGCATTTACGAATGACGACGGAAACAGAGATGCATTTAAAAATTACACAATAACTTCTCTTTAAATTTATTTTAATAACGATGGTAGAACGAGCGAAATAATTAAAAATGTCTCGGATTTTTATTCGTATCACGTCCAATATTCATCGACAAATATATAAATTTGACACGATTACGTAACGGATGCAGTTCCACGGAAATTGTCCCCGTCGGTGTTTATCTCTCTTAAGCAAGCCGCGGCGATCTTTCGACGATATTTTAAAACATTTCATTGCATTTCGGAAGTACGAATCGGATCGCCATCTCGGTCTTACGTCTAACATTTCGTAATTTATGTACAACCTGAGCACTCTGCCCTGCTTCGATATTGATGAGCCAAGTTTCCACGACAATGTCTCTCTCTCTTTCTCTCCCCCTCGCTCTCTCTCTCTCTCTCTCTCTCTCTCTCGCTTGCATGCATCGCGCCGCAGCCGGAAGTCAAGAAGCGCAATGAGTTTTCCTTGCTTAGGAGACATCCGGAACGATGTAATACAATTTGCGTGGAGGGTGGAAAACGAAGTGGGGATGCTGGCAAGTAAGAACGAAAGATTGGTTGAGAGAAGCGTGCTAGTGAGTTGGCAAACAACGAAACCGTCGTGCGATGCGAAAAAAGTTCGCGGGACTCGTTTTCACGAATGAGCGTCTCGCTTTTCGTGTTCTTTCTTGTGAAATGGAGGGGTGTCTGATATGGTGCGATCAATAGATCGAGCAAAAGATCGCGTAGAGGCAATCATTTAATTGACAAATGCTATAGCTTAGATTTACATTTTTTAAGAATTAAATATGGAAATAATGACATTTGTGCTTTTGAAAATTGTTAGTGCATTTAGAATGAAATGTTATGTTTCTTGAAAGAATTACTGTAGATGCCGGTTTTGCACTATCGTTTGAAAAAATATTGTGCTTTTTCCCTTTCTTTACGTCAAGGAAATATTTGGAAGACTCAGCCGAGCAGAAGTAATAGTGTTAAAAGTAATGTCATACATTTCCGTTATCATAGAAGATAATCCGTCTTCCATTATAAGGATTACTTCGTTGAGACGGAAATATGTTGCGTACCATTAACAGTGGCGCAGCCATTAATATCGTCGAAGAAAATAATCGTAAAGAAAAATTGACGATGTCTCTTTTGTCGCATTTATCCATTGATCCTCAGCCAACGCAAACGTTTCTAACATTAGAGGAACAAAAGGTGTTGCAATGGCCTGTTTCTAGTGCACCCTCCTACATACTCTTCAGTAGTACGTATCGATTTCTGGTCAAACGTTTTATACAAGTCACTTTAATATCGTGTGCGAATTATCGTGGGACCTTTCTAATTATTACTTTTAAACGCCAATGTTGAGAAAAATGTGTCGTTTTCTCAAAATCTTTTCGAATTATGTCTCTTTATGCTCTTTCTCTATATGATTATTTAATTACGGAATTTGTTAAATTAACCTGTTATTAAGGACAGTAGGGTAAGGTTGCTCAAGTCGTACCCCCTAAGAAAAAACGTGCATAACAATGAGTATTTAGCAAATATGAAAAAACTATATTTGCTATCCGATTCTAGGGTAAATATTGTTTCTATTTATTAGAACAAATCTGGAAAATCTGTATGTTATCATACAAATTAATCTAAATTAAAAAAAGTTGCAAAGGTACGACTTACGAAACCAGTGTCCTAAGTCGTACCACCTATGGTTTAAGTCGTTCCTACCTAAAAATACAATTATTAGGTATTTATTTAGAATAAATTCATTAAGAATGGTCATTTTATTAAGAATTAAGATTCAATAACAAAAAAAAAATTCAATAATGAGTTAATGTTCATTATGCACAGGCACCACACACATATTTTTTTTATTTTTTTGTTAACTCCTGCGGATCGATCGTGCACCCATGTTTTACATTTGAAGCACCGAATGATATTTTTCTATCGATCTTCTGCACAAAGGCAACAAAACCACAGGTACGACTAAGGACACTACGTAAGTCGTCATCAAAATTAACATAACTTCACACTGATTGATCGTAATGCATGTTAGTTTTGCTCAAATGATTCTATAATAGTTACAAAACCTACAGCACTATCTGCAGAGCTCCAAAAATAATAAATACTTACAAGATTAACTATCACAGATATGTAGAATATTATACGAAAACAGCGACAAACTTATTAATAAGAATATCTCTTAATAAAAAGCGTGACGAATCACAATAAAACGTCCAGACTACATCTAGCACCATCTACATCCTAACGTGGCACCACTACAACTGTAGCAGTCATAACACCTGAAATACAGCACAGGTACGACTTAAGCACTGGTACGACTTGAGCAACCTTACCTAAGTATGCTCGATATTTTAATTTCCTCGCTTGAGTAAGCTTCACATTCAGCCGGGTTGATTTAATGGAGGGTTTAATGGAAATCGAATATTCGGCTTAGATTTAACAATTGAACTACAGGGCGCATGATGAGACCGTTTACTGACCTGCCTATTAGCATTCTTATTAATTAGCGGAAATGCGACTGTCTTAGTAAAGGAGGACAACTAATGATCTCCTGGCAAGGTTGGCCATGTCTGAAACTACGATGTCAATGTCCAATTAAGTTGAGCCGATTGGAAGCTGATTGCAGGCTCATTAAACTCAAACTCTTTGCGTATTTAAGACGCGATATTCTAATATGTTTCGAGTACCTATCATTAATACTCCATATTTAAGGGCTTTTTAATATTGATATGTTAATTACTTTCATAAATTTGATTAACAACAACCTTCTCAACAGTTCTCTAAAATCGAAAGATCAATTTCTAATAGAATTATCCGTTGTTTACACATGAGTCACATTCTTGAAAGTGGTGTACATCTATTTTTGCATAAATTCCTGTCATACTTTATAACAGGCATAATTCTACATTAAACCAAATTCCCTTAAACATCTTGGGTAAAAGAATAGACTTGTATCACCCTCATCCACTTCCATTTACATATAAGTACATCAATAGTCCAATTCAATCAAAAGCCTAAGACAAATCCGAAATCTATTATGCATACCCTCACAAACAACCCCTACCGCGTTAAATACAGCTTACCCTCCGCAGAAAATACCCTATAAACAATACCGCACAAAAAGCCTCAATCTCGCAGCACCTTCCAGCCGAAATCCCATCGCGCCGCAATGAAAGCCAGCGGAAGCCACAGGCGTCCCGAAGCTGCCATTTACTTTTGCCCGACGCCGATCCGAGACTCTCTCCGACCTTAGAATCGTCGGCCCGACATTGTTTACGCTACTTGCCTCGTCCGCGTTAATTATGCCCCGCTTTTTCGGGCCGCTGCCCTCGACGAAAGTTAACTGCGTCACCGCTTTACGGCCGGCCGCCAGTCCTCGGCGGGCGGACGGGCGGGCCTGTGATTGGTCCCGCGCTAATTGTCCGAGCCAATCCGAACTCGGCCGCGAGCTTCGGGCACGCTGCACGCTCAAAGGCTCAAGGCTCGCGAAACTATCGACATCGGCGGGCTCTCGGGCCGAATCCCTTTTTAGGCGACGCGATGTAATGAAGACTGCTCCGTCCCCGTCATTGTTCGGCAAATCGCGACTTCGGCGAACCTCGGCACCGAGGCATAGAGAGGCTTGCAGTCAAATCTCGTTGCTCGCCCTTCCGCGGAAGACGAATGCTTTGTCATCTACTTCGGGGCAAAGTCGAGTCGGACGCTGGTAAGGACGAACTTGGGCGATTGCAGGGACGTTCCGTATTCTGCATGACCAATTTCGTGTGTGTCGTATTTCATTCTTCCGAGTGAAACAGTAGGCTTGTCTGTAATATTCATCGCTTTCGTGACATGCAATTTCGCAGACAGTACGTAGTAACGTGCAGCTTTCGGGATTCAGAGATTAGGTTTGGTTGTTTTGTGTATTGCTTCTCGAAACGTTACAATTTCTTGTTCCCGAATTCTTTGTGCGGATTAATACGCATACTTTCTTACGTCGATGTTATTCGCATAGTGTTTATTCCGAAAAATTATCTACTGGGTAGAAAATGGATAATGGAAGTTCATATGATAGTAATTATTTTTAATGTTAATTTTTATTGTTCCTTCACGTAGATTCATGTAACGTACAAAATATTTGGTGCGTTTGATGGCTATCTATGATATGGCTCAAAACATTCACAAATGCTCTCAGCTTCTTTCTTTTCAGCCTCTGACTACCTGAGAACTGTGCAGAGGCGCGATACTGATTCTTTTTAGTAAGATCTATGTCCGCCAGTAGCGGTACTTTACATGAAAATGATGTAAAGGCATTATGTGACGTTTCTTACGGTTGAAAGAGTGAAGAGAGTTTCATGGTCGGGTTCTGCTTCATTTTTTATTTCGGTTTGTCTCTTGGGGTGCTATGGGATTACGTATTGGGGTTACGTTGAAGGTCTCTGGAAATACTAAATTCGTGATTTTGAAGAACAGCTTGCGAGCGAGTTAAGTACTTGTGTGGGTAAAAAGGAAATCGATGTAATAACGTCGCGTGACATATGGTGCACTTGTGAGAGCAAGGAGAGTTTTATGAGTGGGTCATGCTTTCTTTTGCATTATGATTTATATTACAGAAAGGTACGAGATTATGTATTGGCTTTCGGTATTTTAGTTGAGGAGCCATAAAAGCACTGAATGCATGATTATATATGCCGTTCTTCGTTGAATTAAGTTAAAAAAGAATACTTTCTTGTTTCGATGTTAATCGCGTCGTCGGATAGGGAGATTTAAATTTGTCGGGACAAAATAGTCCACCGAAGCATTATGCAGAATCTTTTTATAGAAGAAGATTTTCTTCCTACGTGACAGTAGATTTACCGTACTTGGAGCGAACATAAGCGCTTTTCAGAGCTGAAAATGCACGCAGATTCCGTCGGTTCTCTCTTCTTTAAATTTCAAGTTTTGCTTTCAAATGCACTGTACGAACTGTACTTAATGCAAAACGCATTTGCATAGTGCTGTATGTAAGATCCCGCCTTAGGAGATGCTGTTTTGTTTTACGTATACGCTAGAAGCTTCGCGTGGCCCCAGAGTGTTGCGAAATAATGCTTACCACAGTTGAGCAAGTCCATTTTTGCTGGTAATATTTCTTTCTAAATTCTCTTCTATTCGAAACGAATAAGAACCATATAGAAACAGACGGTGTTTACTTCATACTATTATGGAAATTAGACTTGTAAATGTATGAAGTAACTCCTGAACGTATTTATTTGAATCACAATCTCTTAATCAACCAGATATTTAATCACTCGCTTTGCACAATTGTGGTTAGGTCATGTTACTTTCAATGAACAGATTACATTTTTGATCACACATTTAAACGCTCGACGACTTGTAAACATCATATTACGAATGGATAAACATTGATCGCACTGTTTCAAAATATGTGTCCTATTTAGTCATTCAGTCAACTTGGTCTGCAACAAATGATCGGAAACGGCTTATATTTGCGATTCCTGTCGCTGTTAAATGCAATGTATTCCATAGAATAATACTGTAAATAATTTCATCGAGTGAGCATCCATGCGATTTTCCTTTGGTGTCCAGTCACGCGGAAAACAAGCGGCAGAACCATTGCAAAGTAAGCACCTGATATCATACAACGTGTCGAGTAGATCGAGTAGATCAATGAACTTCATTGAACCCGTACCTGAGAATGCTTTATTTAAAAAGTTGCTAAGGAAACGTTCTGAGAACATTCTATCGTGAAAAATATAAATAGGTTCCGCCTGGTATGAGATATGTATACTCAACCTCGATTTTCCAAATCCATCTCATATTGGACACCTATACCGGCAGCTATTTTTTAACCAATGAATACTTGAAACGTCCATGTCGTCAACGGAATATTTTGTAAATAGCAATCCACTTTTGTTAGAGTCAAAGAACATATTCTGGGACAGGTCTATTCCGAAAAGTAAAAGACAGTGTATTGACATCATGCATAGGCTCAGCTTCAAATTTCCAAATGCATCTCACACCGTGTGAACTTGTCTGTTTCTACATCTTAACTGATAAATGTTTCAGACACTGTACACCGTCAAACGTACAACGATACATTACACGTCGTATATAAAATCCCGCGAAGTTCAAAGAGAATAATCCTACACGGTTGTCTTGAAATCGGAGAAATCGATGGCAGAGCCAGCGAACGTATCCTCATGCTCGTATTTCAAAGAGTCAATTGACATCGTACATCGGTACCCCGCTATTTATTGACCGACAAACATTTCAAAGAGTCGACGCTAACGAAATATTACAGAAAAGCACAATTTTCGCCGGATTAGAGGATGCCGTCCGTCAGTGCGAATTAGCGACTGCTGGATCGAACGCTTGAAGTTTTGCACTTCGGGACCAACCGTCGAAGCATCCGACATTTCCAATACTGTATCCTATTGGCGGGAAATCACTGCCTATCGGCCGGCATGCTATCGCGACTTCCGAGTATCGGTCCACCCTTGCGCTTTAACGTTATTCAGGATATTGCAGCGGGATCCAATTTACTGTGACGGATCAATGTCGTGGCGCATCGTCGCATTTGTAACCATAGGTTTCCAATTTCTCCGTGCCGAACTCATTTTCGTTCACCGCCCCCTCCTTTGGCCTAGCCATCGACAACGACGAAACATAGATGCAACGCATCAGGCCGGATTGCTCCTATTGATCGAACCTCGTTCCTGTGACATGTATCAGTCTTTTATTTTTTTCCCCGCCACGATTATACTTCCTGCCATTTTCTTCGTGACTCTTGTAAGCCTTCTGTGTCTTAATGCCTTCAATTGCGAACGTTATGATATTGTTGAGACATATTAAAGTTTTGAGATTTTGGTTTTAGTTTGGGTTGCACAAGCACGAATTGTGTTTGAAGTTTGTTCTATCCTGTAACGCGCATCAGTTTTATTTTTCTACCTGCCTCGATCATACTTCCTGCCATTTTCTTCGTGACTCTTGTAAGCCTTCTGTGTCTTAATGCCTTCAATTGCGAACGTTATGATATTGTTGAGACATATTAAAGTTTTGAGATTTTGGTTTTAGTTTAGGTTGCACAAGCACGAATTGTGTTTGAAGTTTGTTCTATCCTGTAACGCGCATCAATTTTATTTTTTTCCCCGCCACGATTATACTTCCTGCCATTTTCTTCATCGACTCTTGTAAGCCTTCTGTGTCTTAATGCCTTCAATTGCGAACGTTATGATATTGTTGAGACATGTTAAAGTTTTTAGATTTTGGTTTTAGTTTGGGTTGCACAAGCACGAATTGTGTTTGAAGTTTGTTCTATCCTGTAACGCGCATCAGTTTTATTTTTCTACCTGCCACGATTATACTTACTGCCATTTTCTTCGTGACTCTTGTAAGCCTTCTGTGTCTTAATGCCTTCAATTGCGAACGTTATGATATTGTTGAGACATGTTAAAGTTTTGAGATTTTGGTTTTAGTTTGCGTTGCGCAAGCACGAATTGTGTTTGAAGTTTGTTCTATCCTGTAACGCGCATCAGTTTTATTTTTCTACCTGCCTCGATCATACTTCCTGCCATTTTCTTCGTGACTCTTGTAAGCCTTCTGTGTCTTAATGCCTTCAATTGCGAATGTTATGATATTGTTGAGTCATGTTAAAGTTTTGAGATGTTGGTTTTAGTTTGCGTTGCGCAAGCCCGAATTATGTTTGAAGTTTGTTCTATCCTGTAACGCGCATAGGCTTTATTTTTTACCTGCGTCGATCATACTTCCGGTCATTTATTCGCCGATTTCTGCAAGCTTTCTGTGTCTTAATGCCTTCAAATGTGATTTTTATGATATTGTTAAGTCATATTAATGTTTTGAGATTTTAGTTTCAGTTTTCGTTGCGCAAGTACAAATTATGTTCGAAGTTCATTCTATTCTGTAATGTGTACTGTTTTTTTATTTTGCTCCCTGGCCCAACGCAACACCGTGTTTTGTATCTTGGTGGAAAACTACATATTTCCCACATTGAGAACATAATTGACGATCATGTTCAAAAAGTATAAATCGACACAATTCTTCAAAACCCTTCCTACTTATACGTCCTCAATGAATCTGCAACAGTATGTTGCATTTGATCAAGATCATACATGTAAGATATTGAGATTAAAAAGTCGAGACGTTCGTGTAACAAGAAAACTATAATATATTGATTTAATATGATACAGATTTGATACTCTCACTGAACCGATTATTATTCAGGTTTGCTGCTGACCCTCTTTGTCCTTCGCCGAGGGCCCTTTTGGGCCTTCACACTCCCTACTCTCGCATCTCATACTCGCATCGCACTTATATCCCCTCATATACATGTTAATGGGTCCCACCGGAACAATCATCTGGCGTATATTGCTTGTGCGGTCTGAATAGCAGGTTGATCTCATTATCTTCGACGTTTCGAATCCCGTCAACAGTATCGACGTACCTAATGCTCCTTACAATTTCTACATGATTTCCCTGAAACCATCGTATTTTATCCTGCAGAGACATTCGCTATTAGCAGTACGTTACGACGTTATGCTTAATTACATCGTATTGACTTCGAAGAAATAGTAACTGACTGCCAGTGTCACAGATATTGCCATGCAGCTTCAATTTTCCACTAACCCTGTCCTTTTATCTCTGAATGACATTATCCGCGGACAGGCGAACACAGCTGTCATAAGGAAATTCCGTTGAATGCCGCGCGTGGCACGGCAAATTAGACATATCGCATGCGCATCAAATTATCGTATATCAACTTGACGTGCGACAGCTTCCGTATCCGTTCGCTTCTTCAGGCTTCCGTAGTCGGAGTGCCTGGCTTTCATCGTTATGTAACGTGGCGTCGATTGTTTATCCTTACGTCGACCCTGCGCTTTAAACACTCCACTCACTTTCGGCGCCATAAGCGTAATAAGTTGAATTTTCAGCTTGAGGCTCTCTCGACATTTTAACGATTTAATTACGCAAATACGGAATCAGTCCCTTTTCACGAATGCTTCCTGCGGGTATAGCAGTGCTTCGCGACAGCAAGCTTTGTAATGCACTAGTGACCGACACAGCTGCCATTGTAACTGAATCGTTACACGAGCGTGACAATGGTCCACTTCGCGGGTTCTCGACGCGGAATACGTAATTTTCGGAACCTGGCGTATTCGCGCGCTTAAATCCGCCTCCGGACTCGCAAGTGCGATACATTGTAATGCATCCGGCAATTGCCGAGTTACATCGCGTCCACGGCGTCGTATAAACGACGAAGCGGTCGAATTCTACGTGCGCAGGCGAGCGTCGAAAGTGGTCGACAAATCTTGCGTCCGATGCGAAGCTGACGGTCTTGCCTAGCTGTAAGCGTGTAACGTGTACACTGTTTTGTAACGCGGGTGCGACGTAGAGTGTAACTGCTGCTCTCTCGCTCGCGAGTGTTCTGGCCGATGACAGAACAGTTGGAGACGCGCGAGCTTAATTTGCAAGTTACAAGCGTGAAAATTGGCGAGGTCAGGCCTTATCTTCTTATCATCTTTCAGCCCCTCAACTTTGCCAAGTCTGACGTGGCCTGCTTACTTTTGATCCCGTCAGCGCGTCTTGCACGTGCGTTTCGCTCGAGTGAGAAAATGCTTTTTACGCTTTCGTTTGTTAAAGCAACAGATGCTGCTGGTTAATAATTCCTCTGGCTTAGAAGAGTTCCGTTGAAGTGGCGGATTATGTTGTCTGCGTGGCACACGTGTAATGTTATATTTAATATTGCAGAAGGTTGGAATGCTGAAACTGTGAAGGAAATGTTTGCTGCGTATCGCGTTCGATATTATTCGAATGTAGCGCTGTTGAGAGGTATGAATATGTAATTTAAGAATGGAAAACGTATGTTCCTTTCTCCTGCTGAATGAATAAAGAAGCAATGTGGAGGCGAAACGTTCTTTTGTACGAAATTGGCCGACACGCTCAGCAGACTGGATTACCATAATGTACCGAAACTTGGGTCTCATTCAAATTTAGACGAGCTTTACTGATTGTCTGTAGGGTATTTTTCAATGGTTAAACATTATTCGCGAATAGCTTTGATATCTCTCGTTAATCATCATTTTCAGATAACAAGAAATTGTATTTGATAGTATGATTACTGATAAATGACTTGTCAATTGTTGCAAACTGTTACATGAACTAAGTGAACCTCAGTATCGTGGCATTTACTAACAATATAACTGTGTTCATGTTTGAGTATACTACATAGTATTATAAAAGTATCTAAAGAGATTTCAAGAATTTTTATCCGTACTTTAAGGTCAATTCAACGATATCAGTGTTTGAGTCTACTATATATTATTATAAAAGTATTTTAATAGTTTTCGAAAGTAATTGTTCCAATAACATATAATACATCCCAGCACAGGAAAAGAGCTCCAATACACGATTTCATTTCTAAATGAAAGAAATTCAATAATTAGCCGCAAGTGAAACGCAGAGCAGTTCACTTTTGAAGTCACGACAAAATGGCGTTACGGATCGATCGCGATTTATGTATTCATGAACAATCGCCCTGTTCACAATAGACCCATAACTTTCGCCGTACGGCCGTTCGCCTCTTTGAATATTACTTGGAATTTCACGTGCGAAGCTAGATCCGTATCGCTTTGATTATGAAAGCGCCATGTATTAATGTGACACGCAAGCCTCGCGATCAAGCGACACGATCAGATTTCATTGCCGGTCCGAGAATGTTATAGGGCTGATCAACGATGTACATTTTCGGCCGCATTAATAGCTCTTTGCAATCAATACTTGATGCGCCCGACATAGAAGGCCAAAATCCGACGTTGTTCAGAAGTATGAAATAGAATGCAGTAGCTCGGCACGCCCGCTTAATTACCGCGGTTATTCTCCATGTAATGCAATGTAACGCGAAATTATGCGGTCGTTGAAGTACGCTCAACTATAACCGTGTTAAACGTCGACGATGCCAGTTTTAGAACTGAGTTCAGCATTGTTTACAGGGATCAAACTATTGCTTGAGAGTCCCGTAATATAGTTAATTTAAAATAGTCGCATTATTAAATAGATTTCTAAACGATTATTCGAAGTAGTATTATGTGAAATCACTAAAGTCAATTGAAGATATTTGATTTAACTTAATACTTCTCATCGAGGAAGACTAGTGTACGACAGTCAACGTAAAAAATTTAAAACTACCGCTCTTTTCAAACAAGAAAGCGAACATACGCTGGATTTCAGACGAGAGTTTCTCCGATCGGGCCGCCGAACGTATGTGGACAAAAGTTTCGGCGCCGAGAAAGTCTCGCCGGTAACATTTCATTTATAGGAGACGGCATCGGGCTCGTAATAAAGACGGGATGAGCGTTTAACGTCGAATCGTTTTCGGGCAAGACCGCGTGTCAGTACTATCGATCCTTGGGTGAGACCTAGCACTCACAACCTTCGATTAATCTACGAACATCGTTAGGGAGCGGATGATAGAGACGGAATGAGAGGAAAGGCACGCGTTCGAGACCCCTAAAGCATCGTTCGAAGAATATTAACTGCCGAACGAACTGCCCGACGAGCGATTATTGAGCCGCTCCTGTCTCTTGCTTAGAACTGAAATCGTTGATAGAGTCGCTGTCAAAGCGATGTCAACAAAGTGCGCGAGACTGGAGCTGATTTGTGGTTGAACAGTGGGCTTCTCCAGTCTACTTTAAGCTTAAAGAACAATATCACACATTATGAAAAACAACCGGGGCAGTAAAACCTTGTATCGTTCTTTTTATAATTATATTAGAGTAAATTACGGACAGCACATTGTGAATGTACTGAAACAATAAAAGAGACTTAAGGAAGGGAGGACAAATTTTTAATTATAGAGAGTTCTCTTACTAAAGTGCAAAGAAAAACTTTAATTAGACTGGAGAAGCCCACTATTCAACCAACTAGTCAATAATATCATACATCATGGAGCTGATTGTTCGTCGATTAGTTCAATCCGGTTGCCTGTTTAGTAGAAAAAATAGAACTATAGTCTAGTAAACGATAAGCGTTTGACTGTTCCAAAATTTAAATATTGACCTTCAACGTGATGAGCCCAATTGGTTTGGTAAGGTTCCCAAAATGTATGTCGTTCGTACGTATTTTAAAGGTCATCAAGTTCAACGTAAGTTTGTTAAATTGAGGGATGCGAAACACGGTAAATTTGAGAGATTATCCGTATTTACTTGTTGTTCAGCAAACCTCGTGGAATACTTGTCGAACACATCCGCATGCAACTAACCATTCCAATTTCCTCATTTCCCACTCCGACCAGCCGCGTGTAAGTCTGTTTCGAGATAAATTCCCTCTTCGAAGCGTCCTTATTTCGAATCAGCTTGGCCTTAGCGCGCATCCTCTTTTTCTCCCGACCCTCCGACGATTCCCAGTGCCAAATGTCCTTGGCACTCTTCCATCAGCCCGTTAACGTACTCGTACCATGTCAGCAAATCGCACTTTCATCTGCTTCCCCGACATTGGATGAAAAAAAGTTTATTCTCAAAGTAGAGAACATCCTTCAGAAAGGATGCAGAGCATTCAATTTCTTTCAATTCAAATAATATTGATGATGATGTTCAAAGCGGTGATAAAGATGACTACATTTTCTTTGGGCTTAATCCAAGTGTTATTTATGATAAGTATATCCATTAATGTCACTAATACAAGATTGTTTACGATTCATATAATATTTACGTTAATAATAGCTACGCTCTTTTAATAAAAATAAGCTAATACAAATTTATATACATGTTTGTTGATATTATTTTTGTTACATTTGCAGTCATTGTATTAAAAGGCGTAAGTACGAATAATACATTATTAATTCAAGTTACTCAATAATTAACCTTGGGCCAAAAATGAATAAAAACAATTATGAGCATGACTGATATATACCTAATAGTTGTCGTAGCTTCGAAGATAAAAAAATCCAATGCAAAAGTTTTCTTCGCCAATAATTGAATTTTTCCGATAAATCGCGAAGTATTAAGATTCTAGCCACATCCGAGTTAAACCACTCTATCATGAAATTGATTTCTCAGGTTTTTACCTGTGCAGCCACAGCCACTCAGAAGATTACTGAGAAAGCTTCGCGCGTAAAATTCAATTTTCCGTTACAAATTTCTAAAAGCATACGTAAGCATGATGTGGATACCAGCAACAGCAATATTTCACTTAGTCAAAACCGATAAAAAATTGGTTTTCGACTTCCTCATTTAGTCGTTCGCAACACTATGCGCGCGAACATATTCATAACGTGATAAACGAAACAGTTCCATGTCAGCGATTCAAAATTTACAATAACTCGTAGAGGCATTGTTAAGATTTAAGAAACGTCTGAGTTAGACTACTCTGGTGGAAAATTGACTTGAGACTTTTCTGCCACTGCGCTCATTTTCTGCAGAGAGAGGAACTCTTAATAAGATTCGGGGTAAAGCTTCAGGCGCGTAATTCAAATTTCACGATACCTTACCAAGATTCAGCACGTATGTACACGACCTGTCGGCGGTCCGTTTGAGGTGAAGTGAATTTTCGCGTACTCCCTAACGCAAATTAGCATAATCTGGCCGAAAGACTCTGGGCGGCCCGCTATGGGAGCGTTAATTGAAATTGCTCGCGGGTCGGCTGACCTGAATAGAACTTGGAAAAATGGATCAACAGGTGTTCCGTCCGTTTGGCAATTCACTCTTTTTGGCCTGCCCACAGCAGTTCCTTTATCTGTTGCTCTTTTGGATTTTGGTTTTGGGCTATTCGCTATACACTATGATATAAACACCTTTGATATCTGGCTAGAATTTATAGATTTAATATCAGTCTTCAAAATGAACAACTTTTTCGTGCGTTACGTTTTCGTTCATGAATTTTTTTTTTTGGGAGATTTTTTGGTTTGACAATATTCGGTTTTTGAACGAAACTAAGAATTGTTCTTTAGTTTCTAGAGACTTTAAGGTTCATAATTTTTTATATTTATTCCTTTCGTTATGATACTGTTTGATTTGGGAGCTTTTTCAGTTTCCAATGTGATAATTAGATGATTTTCTTTTCTGAAAAGAAGTAGTTTTTGAGCATTAGAAGACATCTGTTACTGTAGATAAGATGTATTTATGAGCGAATGTAATCTTTATTTTATATATTTGATGTAAAATATGAATTAATTGTTGCGTCGGATTAATAATTTAATGATCGACGTCATTAAAATATCCCAGTTCCCATTAACTGAACATCCAGCGACCATTGCAAATTATCGACCACTTCGCGTAAGCATAGTTATTTGTACTCAAAGTAAATCAATAATAGTACTTGTGGTGAAGCACCTTTGCTGCAGGCTTTCGTATGCAAATTCGAATTCTAGCCTGCCAGACTGAGCTTTGCAGTAGACTCGTGACGTCACGTGCTCTTGTTTTGCTCCAGATCTGGATGATTGTCAATTGTCTCCTGTGTTCCACTGTGTAACATTCCGGGCGACATTTACACGGATGAAATTGTTTTCCAATTTTCCTTTGCGTCAGATTGTTCAGAACATCGTTCCATTAGTAAAATCGTACTCTGACTCTACTGTTGAGCTTTACTTTACGAGGAAACAATTGCATCGATGGAGTTTTCGATAGTGTACTACCTTCAATAAATTGCGTCTCTGATTGTAAAATTGTTCAGAGCAGAGATAGTAAAAACTTAGTTTAACACTTCATTTTATACCGGACAATATCAACAAGTGTCCAGGACTTCTGGTAAGAGTAGTTTTAACTTCGTCTGTTTGGAAGATATTCAATGTGCCGACGTAAAATCGATGAAAATCGTATATGATTTTCCGAGAATCTTCGAGCGCCTGTCCCTCAACGTGAAGACGGTCGATACAGCTCGCTCGTAAGCACGTTTTTCCCTCAAATATTCGTTTCTTGACAGTATATTTATCTCGCGCCTGCTCATATTTCAGCCGAGTCTCTCATTTGATTCCGAGGTTAGGTCTGCGTGCAAACCGTCGCGCCGTATTTCATTACACCGATGTCCAATTTTCTGTATCACTCCCTGAATATATTCCAGCGGACGCGTCTGCTCGCGATAACGCAATCGATGCAGGTTATGTAATATGTGGATCCGATGTTATCGCGTGCAAGTAAAAAACGTCGCTCAAAATTTTTTATGTTTTTTCTGCGATAGCGTTTTTCATTCGCTGAATTCGGTACTGAAATGGAATTGATTCTTTTGCGATTCTTCCCTTTTATAACGTATTTCGGCATCTGCATATGTGCATCGATCTCCGCCGGAAATCTATTATCATAGATCACCTTCGATACATAATTTTCTTTGCATTTCGTGTTATAATACACTAATTTTGTTGTGACATGATCGGTGTTGAGCATAACTGAGAAACTTTTAATTTATATGACCTGACCATTCATGCGATTCTGATGACTTATTGTCTCTTCACATATTTCGTTATATTATTGTAGTTTGGCAGCCAGTAAACCATTCTGTTGATCGTAAATATAGTTATTACTGCTTAGTGCATATGAATAGATATTTTTCACGGTAATCAATATTATTTGCGTTTTGAATAATGAGTCCAAAATCTTGAGAACCCATATGTATTATCATATATTACCTGCCATATATTATATATAGACAGATTTGCTTCAAATAATGTTCATAATCATTACACTGTGATGCCAACAACGCCAAAAGCAGCAAGATCATTCTTTTTTGCGAAACGCACGTTTAATCACAAATTTTCAAAATAACCGCCATCAGCAACTTTATCAAAGCTGTAGAACAGATTAACATGGAAATCATAAGATTTCTATGAGAATGGAAGCACAGGTGGTTACAATCGCAAATCTCATAGCATTCAGCTCTGTAGCTTTGCCAAACGCACACTATCGAAGTTCCAGAGTTCACAGACGCAGATGTGCTAATGCATTCCGTTCTACGGATTACTTTGGGAATAAAAACCAATAAAAAATTTATCTCACGCTTATGTATGCTCAAACGTTCTGTTTCAGTACAAGAAATTAATGCTTCATCTCTATTTAAGAATTTCTTTGTTATTAACATACAAACAGTGTGAACATATTGAGACCTATACAAAATTATGAGAAGCGTAATTTGACCAAAAACACGCATTAACGAATAATTGCAAGCATTTGCCGAAGCATTGTAACACGTTGATTGATGAATGGTCGATCAACTTGCTCTTGTCAGTCACAATAGATGTTCCTTTCTTCCTTTGGCACAAACACAGTCTTCTGCTCGACGAATACTGCATCTACTGCAGCCCATTCCGACATGTGCAAGGTGCATGCTGCGTAATGCGATTAGCGTGTAGTCATCCATTTTAATTAGAGAAACGACGTTACGCTGAATATAGCCCGAATTACGACAAATGCGATAAGGAATAAATTGCGCGAACGTAAACGTGCAAAAAAAAAATACGAAGTGTCGGAATGACGTAATTGGATGAAATTGATAGCCGTCAGCGGAAAGCAGTGCACACGTCAAAGGGTGTCGAATGTGAACGTTTCATTTCAGGATTGATCGCGCTGCGAATACTGGACAGAAATTAGCCCCATTGGCGCACTCATTAAAGAACCGTACATTGACGAAGGCATTACCGACGATGTGTGAATTTATAACATATGACCAACGCAGCACTAATTACCGCTGCCTCGGATCAAAAGCTCGCCGCTGACCGAGATTCATGCCGAAACTAATTTTTTTTTACCATAATTGCTCGACGAGCGTCAAAGTGGAGATTGAAATCGAGCTACTGAAGTATTCACTCAGCCCAATCTTTCGCCATATTTACCACGCTTAATCAGACCGAGTAACGGCAAGTTTTATGTACCTCCGCCTCTCCCAATTATTCTAAAATCAGTTCATTCAGCTCTCACATTGCTGTCCACGTAAATTTAAACGGCTTATCAACCTCACCGTTCCGGCTCAAAGTATCTCGTTGAATCGTTTGAAAGGCGTACGCAAAACAACCGACAGAAATACCGCACACTGGTCTCTAAACTACCCCCTACCACCTCCCCCAACCTCAAGGCGAAACTTTCGACACCTGAGGTCTCACGAAGCCAATCCGAAGAATTCGAATCGTGCTCTCGACGATCTTCGTCAAAGGCATCGACCATTCGAATCTTCAAATCCTTCGAATCGCCCGCCATTCCGACATCGCAATCACGATCCATGACAGTAAGGACAGTAAGGACGGTAAGGACGGTAAGGACAATAAGGACAGTAACGGCAGCAACTTTGTCGGCCACTGGCCTCCGCGAAACTTCGCCTCGAGAGATTGACAGCGAGCCGGCGACCGGCGAACTTTTCCAATTGGCACTAAATTTCCCTGAACTGGAATTTCATCCCGACCTCCCGCGATCTCCCGTCGGTGGACTGGAGGAGGTGAGCAATGGTGGGCGGGGTGGAGGGGGGGGGGGGGGGAGAGTGTAGGTCTTGTTTTACGATGCGAAGGACGCCGCCAGCGGCGGAATTGCCCGATAAAAACGAAGATCGACGCATGACGCGTTATACCTGGCAACGTTCGCGTAAAGGACCTACCTGCCGAGATCGTATTTCACTTATTATTGACATCAGGGCACGACGCGCGTCCATCCGACTATATCAAAGTCGTAACTCCATCCGCTAGGGCCGGTTATCGTACCGTGTTCTTTTCTATTCGTTGTTTTCCTTCCTTCCGCTTCCTCACGGGACATGACTGCGAATGCGGCGCGAGCTGTGTATGTGTGTGTGGTGTGGAGGGTCGATTGGGCGTGATGCGTATTGGCACGTTCGATTGTACAAACTGATCTTCCGGAGTTTTCGTTTGCGGAGTTGTTGGAAAATGTGTGGGCTCGGTTGATATTTGGATTTAAATATGGTGTGAACGGCATTGTTAACAGTGTAATGTGTGAATGTTGGCTGTTAGTTAAGGATTTGTAAATGTGTGTCACGAAGGCTTATCGAACAGTGTCGATGCTGAAATGTGTGGTGTATAAGGAAACTTGTGGATGATTGAAAATGGGAAGTGGGAAATAGGTAAAATGGAAAAGAAATCACAAAATGCGGTAATGATAAAGGTAGTTGTAAAATGTCGTGGTCAGGTTGGTTAATATAAACTATTGTGTTTGAAAAAAAATATAGATATAAGAGAGGATTAAATATTGTTTAAGACATTTTGATTGTTTAAGACAGATGTGAATGATTATTTGGCCGCCTATATTGTTGAAAGATACAGCAAATGTTATTGGACAATCATTTAAGAAATTGTAAGGCGATAAAGTGTAATTGTCGATGAAATTTCTGCTGCAATTATGTGTTTCAATTTGTTAGTGGTTGAAAGTACATATTTAATTTTCCACTTTGTGGCAACTGTAAGATATGTATGAATGCGAGAACTTCAGTTGTAAGCACTTTGTGTCTCACGTATTTGGGTGTTGGTGAACAATAGTTAATGTTTGCAGATTACTTCTCTCTTGCCTTAATGGCATCATTAGTTTTTTTAATTTCTGTTGAACTGAGAACTCCTGCTAATTGTAAGATAAATTGAAACTACAACGTACTTAAAAAAAACATTTGTTCAATATAGTTACAAAGTTACATATATGAAACGCGGGTGGGCGAAACCGTACCTTAAAAAACGCCAGTTAAAACAGCAACAAATTATTTTACTAATCATCCATTAATGTAACGTTCATCGGAGGTAAAAACTTCAAAAATATTCCGCGCGCGGATAAACGGAAAATACTCTCGAACAAGTCAAGCCCAATGGCTAAAACCACTCGACACATTCCTGCACATTGCGAAGGCAGAAAGCGAAAGGTTATACCTTTTTTCCGAGGTTTTCCGACGCTCGCTGAAATAATTAAGTAGGAAGCTTCACAGCCATTTAAGCTTACTCCGGGTTGCGCCGAGCTTGAAAAATTCAGGAAAATAGACAGAGCCCGGCAACTACAGTCAATTACCAACATACCGGAACATAGTTCGGGCAAGGACGAGGGGCAGTTTGTTAAGGAGAACGAGCGTTTCGGATTGTGCGGAGTCACATTCGAATCTCGGACCGTCCCGAAATCCGAATTTTTCTCCGCACACGCTGGAATTGCCAGGAATTGTTCGAGTTGGCCGACGAGCGTCGGTCAAGCAATTTGGACGAACGTTAAATTCTGCCCGAACGAAGTTGCTCTCAGATTGTGTGCTCGGTCATTAGCATTAGCTCGGACCTGCGACGCTAGTGAGGAAAGTGCGGCGAGCGAATTGCTTCGTTGTTATGCCGGTTTACGGTGAGGTTTAACGGGCGTCGTAACTTTACGTTAACTAATGGCAGTCCGTGTGAGATGTTCGTCGGATCGTTGCGTCGAGTTTCGTTCAGGAGTGACTAAACGTTGATCCATATGTGTCTGTGCATATGATTTGACAGTTGCTGTTTGTCAATTTATACTTTGGTGAAAGGTCTAGTGCAACTGGGGCAATTATTTTATGTGCTTAAGATTTTGTGTTTGAGGTAGTTGATTATATAGTCGTTTTTGCTGTGAAAGATATATTTATTTTTTCAGTAAGGAATAGCAGTCGGTTTCGATTGTTTCACATATTCTTGTATTGAATTTAGGTAAAGCGTGATTAAATTCACCTGTCTGTCTATGCGTATGACTTGAGTAATGCTGTTTGTGAATTCACTCCTTCGTGAAGGAACTAGTTTGTTTGAAGCAATTATTCTATGTGCTTAAACTGTCGTATTAAGCCCTATAATAAAGTAAGGACTATAAAGTAATTTTCGTTCTGCAAAACGCATTTATTTTTTCGACAAATGAATGGCAATCAGTTTGAGATGTTTGACATATTGTTACATCGAATTTAGTTTAAGAGTGACTAAATGTTGATTCGTCTGTACTTAAGTCTGTGCATATAATTTGAATGATGCTGTTTGTAAATCTACATTTGGCGTAGGGATTGGTGTAATGGAGCCAATTATTCTAGCTGTATAAATTTCGTATTTAGGATAGTTGACTGTAAAGTGACTTTCGCTCTGCAAAATGCATTTATACCGGGAGGGTAAATAATGGCAGTCCGTGAAAGTTGTTTGCTGTGTTGTTACCTGGGGTTTAGCTCAACACTGACAAAATCTTGGTTCACCTGTGCGTGTATCCGTATGATTTGATTGATACTGTTTGCACACTTACTGTTTGGGGAAGAGACTAGTGTATATGGGTCAATGATTCTAATTGTAAGTGGAAATGATTATATGCCTCGTGTATTTTGAGTACAAAGTAATATTCGTGTTGCAAGACATCCTTATGTTATTAAGTGTGTAATGGCAATTCGTATAAGTTGTTTGTCACGTTGCTGTATTTAACTTGCCCCAACGGTGGAAAAATATTAACTTACCAATACGCCTATACATATTAGTATAATTGCGGTCATTAGTTAGCAAATTTAGAAGATTATCTTTTGAACTGAAACAATTAAATAATTGTCGCACTATCGTTTTCCTTTCGCTTTTTGTGCTTACTATGCATACACGTATTGTCTAACATTAACATGACAATGATTTACAACTATTATTTGACTTGTACCTGCTGCAATTACAATACTTGTTTTAGCCAATCACCACAATCTCATCATTAAGCATGTTGGTAATAAACAATTTCCACGCCGTTTCTGTTCTTTTCGCTAACAAATGTTTGTTCGACACATTACTTGGGTCGTTACAAAACAATTTAATCTGACTGCCACAAAGTAAGTTATACCAATCTATTGCAAAACCTCTAATCTTTTCACCAAATGGATATCCGCAGTATCATCTTCCTTTTCCATTTTCGTTGCGGATCGCAGTGACAATCGTATCGGTTTTCCGTGCTAATTGGCGTGAGAAATGAAGGGCATTGCACGTGCGAACAGCTTTAATTGATTGTCCGACGCATTTGTGAAGAAATAAATAGTTTTCATTTGACTCATCGAACACGGAGAAGCCGTTAGGCACCGACGGACAAGCGTTTGCGCGCAAACACGAGCCGAAATCGTAACCCAAACATGCCGAATGTCGCGTCACGCAAAAATAAACTCTAATCCTTCGGCCGGTTTTCAAAACGTTTCCACTCGACAAGCTTTATTAACCCCCGCGATGCGTCGGGCGCGAAATTAAAGCACCGGAGGAATTCTAATTTGTTTTCGAGAGAAATGTTTTCATTTCATCGCAATTCGTCGACTGTCCCCTCCGATATTTTTTTCGCTCGCTTTCATCCCTATTTTTTCAATTTCTGCCCTTTCCCGGCTGGAATTCATACGAGCATCTGCGCGTGCACGTCCTATTATTAGTACTAACTAGCCGAGTAAACCGGATGACGACGCCAGGGAAATCTAGCTTTGAGAGCATTCCGGAATATTGAGAGTATGAAGCGAATTCTTTAATTGAGACAGTACATCGTGGAATGCAATTTGGTTTACATTCACCTGGCACGATGCACTCATAATTTTGAAGAGGACACAATTTTTTTATACAGCCGATAATTGAGTTATACACTGCACAAACACCGCAACTTGTTTACGTATAGCATTTTAGTACTTTGCCCAACTTTTGCATTCTGCTATGTTTAACATGTGTTCGGATACGTGCAACATGCACTTCCGTTCGAAGGAGTTTGATTTATAAGCTTGTCTGTTCGTTCGGGACTTCTGTTGCAGGTACGCCGTACGAATTTTTATTTGAAGGGTATAGCTGAATAAAAGGATCAACAGTGTCTCTGAGCCGATTGAAAGGGCATAGCTGGGTAAGACAGTGAAATGTGCCCCCAAACCAATTGAAATTCTGAATGGGCCATTCGATAGCTTATAAAAAAAGAAACATTTTTGTGAATTTTCAACTTTGTACCTCGACCGTGGGGGGCGGGGGAGGGTAAAATGTAGTGTTCGCTTCTCCCACCATTTTCTCGGAAACTTTTGAATAAAAAAAATTGAAAAAAATCAGAGATACATATGGTCATGGTGCGCACACTTGAGATTTTTTTCAGATTTATATATAAAAACCCCAACTGGAAAAAAAATAAAAACCAAAAAGTGAGTTACAAAAACATTAATTTGACACCGAAGGAGGTCCAGATCAGTGATGCCGCTTTTTTCTGTGATGTAATATTAGAATTAACGTCTCCCTGATTTTTTTCATAATTTTTGTTAAGGTGCCACGGTGTCGGAAAAATCAAAAACCGCGTCTCTGGTCAGTTTTTGCCTGTCAGAACACCGTACGAGGTAAACTTTGGTTTCCTTTTTGCCACATTACTATGTCGTAAGATATTTAATGTTATTAAGTACATTGAACAGTCGTAAGAGTGCAAAAAAACGAAATAAATGGAAAAAGTCGATGTTATAGTGTAGGCTTATATGCTAAAAGATTGAAGATTAACCCAAGAACGTCGCTAGCGCAACTGACAAAGTGTCAGGCTTTTAAGTAGGAGGGAAACTTTTTGTCTGGTTTCGAATCCTGTTAGATCCATTCTTTTTTTTCATTCTTTTTTTCCTTTCTCTGTGCATCAATAATTAACATTAACTGTCAGACGTTATTACAACATTTTTGCAACTTAGATTCAAGAATTGTAAGCACACTGAATTAATCGGGGCTACTGAAGCACTACGCCAAAATACAATGTTGCGTTGAACTAACGGTCAAAAACGTTTTTCGACAAACCACGTGCACGTGTATTACACATTAAAATGTTGAGAAAAACATTGTTAAAATAGCTGACGTGTGAAAATATCTGTAAATGTTCATTATTGTTGCACAGAGAAAGGAAAAAAAGAATGAAAAAAAAGAATGGATCTAACAGGATTCGAAACCCAGACAAAAAGTTTCCCTCCTACTTAAAAGCCTGACACTTTGTCAGTTGCGCTAACGACGTTCTTGGGTTAATCTTCAATCTTTTAGCATATAAGCCTACACTATAACATCGACTTTTTCCATTTATTTCGTTTTTTTGCACTCTTACGACTGTTCAATGTACTTAATAACATTAAATATCTTACGACATAGTAATGTGGCAAAAAGGAAACCAAAGTTTACCTCGTACGGTGTTCTGACAGGCAAAAACTGACCAGAGACGCGGTTTTTGATTTTTCCGACCCCGTGGCACCTTAACAAAAATTATGAAAAAAATCAGGGAGACGTTAATTCTAATATTACATCACAAAAAAAAGCGGCATCACTGATCTGGACCTCCTTCGGTGTCAAATTAATGTTTTTGTAACTCACTTTTTGGTTTTTATTTTTTTTCCAGTTGGAGTTTTTATATAAAAATCTGAAAAAAATCTCAAGTGTGCGCACCATCACCATATGTATCTCTGTTTTTTTTCCATTTTTTTTATTCAATAGATTCCGAGAAAATGGTGGGAGAAGCGAACACTACATTTTACCCTCCCCAGCCCCCCACGGTCGAGATACAAAGTTGAAAATTCACAAAAATGTTTCTTTTTTCATAAGCTATCGAATGGCCCATTCAGAATTTCAATTGGTTTGGGGGCACATTTCACTGTCTTACCCAGCTATGCCCTTTGAAATTAACCATTCGACAGCTTATGATAAACAAGCATTTTTGTTGAATTTTCAGCTTTATACCTCGATTGTGAGGGGCGGGGGAAGGTAAAATTATCAATTTGTCTCGTTTTCGCGGAAATCAGAGGATAAAAAAACTCGAAAATAATCAGAGTTGCATCTGGTAACGGTGCACATGTTTGAGATTTCAACTAGTAAAGAAGCAAAATCTGAAAAAAACAACCGGAAAAACATCGATTTGATAGTGAAGGATACGCGAATCACGAATGCCGTGTTTTCCTGAGATTACAGGTTACAAATAAAATCTCTCTAATTTTTCTCATATTTTTGGCTTTGCTGGAACACTGTCGAAAAAATCAGAAACTCTTTCTCTAGTCAGTTTTTGCGTGTCAGAACAACTTATGAGAAAATCTTTCATTCATTTGTTGTCACATAACAGTTTTATGAGATACTTAATATATACATAATATAATATAATATTGAGTATATAAAACAGTCATAAGAATACAGAAAATTAAATGAACAGATGAAATTGATCTTATAGTGTGGTGTTATGTTCAAAAATATTGAAAATTATGCAAAGAACCTCGCAAACACTTTGCTAACTTCTACAACTGTAGATTTCTGTTCCGCAAACTTTTCTTCTGGATTCAACTCCTGTTGGCTGCTTTTTCTTTCCGCCATTTTTTTGTACACGTAATCAATGATATCGGTACGAATGACAGTCCAGGGATTAATGGCTGTTGAGAACTAGACTAGCGCGTAAGCCAAATGTAGCAAACGGCAGTACCAAGGATTAAAAGGTCTCAATCAAATCGATACTCGCCTTTTAACAAACGTTGCGCGATTGATCTCGCTCGGAATGTTTTGCAATCGAATCGGAAAGCTACTTTCCAACAAACGGGGGAAATAAATTAAAAGCAAATATTCGACAGATTTCTAGGCCTTTGCCACGAGCGCACACCTTTCCGACAAACACGGCGATTGGAATTTAAATATTGCTTGAAGCGATACTGGTTTTCTTCTTACTTATGCGCTATTATGGGTTATTGCAGCAGATTAAGTTCGTTTGTTGTAATATAAATAAAAGTTGTGTACAAAATTAAGATTTATTCACATTGAGCTAGGTTATACGTCAGTTTTTAATTTTTATACTTCTTTTTCATGGGATGTGTAAACTGTAATTTGGTTAATAATTACACGTTTGTTATGTAATAGGTTGAAAATATCTCAGGTCTACACAACTAAAATATAACGTTATATCGCTTACATAAGCAATGTAATAAATGAAAAATTAATGTAGTACAAACCTCGAGAATGGTAATATGATATAACAAAATAAAATTTTCTCGACAGACCCTATGTTAATATATCATAATAACGTCGTGAATATGATACATAACCCACGCCATCTGACTCCTTCATTCTCCACCGTACTCTCGTTACATCTTACAACCGTGATTAACTATTCCTATCGTATGATATAATCCACTTCAAATGTTTGTAACATTCTAAGAGTCGCCTAAAAATACCTCAACATTATATCGAACCAACACCGCCTAATGTATACAAAACCTGTACAAAATATATGGACAGTTTATTTTGAACGTGGTCTGTCTATTTTTTTTTTAAATGAGATATCAACTAATTTGGGTTTGATTTAGTGTATTAAATATATGGTAGTATATAAAGTATATTGAACTTTTTCCCTATGTGATATTTAATTTAAAAAAGAAATAGACTTACACCACTTTCAAAATAAAACGGTTCATATAACGGCCCTATCACAGTACCGATAAATGCACTACTCAACAATAGCACACAGAAAAATAAATCAAATCCGTTCGGGTGAACAGCAACGCAGGGCAATAAAATCGTACATCAATATATCACAATACCGTCGAATATCATATACAATCCACGTCATCCGACACCGCTTTGTTCCCCGCTTTCACCCCCGCCACTTTTTGCGTGTGATCAATTGTTACCATGGGAAGATAAAAAGCCACTTAAGCCGTTGCCGATACGATGCCAAGTTTATTCTCTCGATCGAGAATGTTATACCTGCCGCTGGCTTTTACGGGAACGGTTTGGAGAGGAACATTCGACAGAGAGTGCGGAGAGGGTGGGGGAGGGGGTGGAAACGAGAGGCGAGGATAAAAGCAAAGAAAACTGTCCGAGTGGGAGGCACTGGTGTGATCCCCCGCGGAATCTTGAAGTGCTTAACGTTGAAACGGATTGATGGCGTCCGCTCGGGACGGACAGGATGGGAATTGTTTATGGCGGGTTCTTTTGCGAAGGCGCAATTTGAGACGAAATGAGAATCGAACGCGAATCGTCCGTCGTTACGGCCCCCGCCGTTGAGAATTGTAGCACTCCATTAATTGTCACATGACTCGTTCATACGAGGGCCCTTCGCGCAAATTCCGTCCCGCGGGACTCCGATTTAACGTCCACTGGGTAGACATCGAATATTGGCGAGCGCGTTAATGAGGGTTGATGGGATTGGGCGAAAATGAGAATTAAACGTACGTGAGGAAAGGTGGGTTGGTTTGCCGGAGTGTCATGAGTTTTGCACTACAGGATTGTTTGCGATTGTAAGTAGTCGCAACATTTGTATAGGAGCGTAATTTTTAATATTGTAATAGAGAAAATTTGCTCGGTCACCGAAGAATGAATGGGATAAAGAATCTATTCTTGGCGTAAATTGAAGCAATTTTTCGTTATATCACGATGAATAACCGCAGTGCTTGCATAAAATGTTCGTGAAACTTAAACAGCGTGTCTTTTTCCACCGTTTGACCTAATCTGAATCGCGAGACTTTCCAGTCTTGATCTCAACAGCTTGTGGCACCGATACTATCAAACTTCAGAATCCAATCCCATGATCCGTTCAGAACACGTGTCATAACAATATCTATAGCACAAAACTCACAACATATTGTTCCAAAAATCATCTTAAATCACGTACAAAGGACACGTTCGGACTCGATCGAATTTCCATAGACGCCCTCGGCGACAGAGGCGAAAATGTCGGCCGCGCAGATTTCCCAAAATTACTCAATATCCGAACGGGGTTTTACGGGGCATAAAAGTTCTCGTCCGCGTGCCGTACGAAGTCAATCGCATCCCGAAGTTAGCCGAGGCGTGTCCGCTCGCTCCCGGTGCGAGTAGAATCAATCTGTTTCGGCATCTACCATTCTCATCACACCCTGTATGTATCGACGCTGGTGCGTCTTAGTGTCAGCCGCGGTTTTGTGCAAACCGTGCACGAATTGAATCGGAGAGCCTTTCTACCCAAATTCATTTTGACCCTTATTCTCTCCCCCCCCCCCCCCCCCCCCCCCCCCGCTGTCTCCCCCTCCTCACAGCATCTCGTATGCGAAGGTAACGTTACAACCGGCGCGAGAAATCGGAATACGCCGAGATGGGGGCCATTTATTGCCAAATACTCGAAGGTCACGGACAAAAGGTGAGGAGTAAAGAATTCGAACGTTAGGCAAATTGAGTCTAACGACATCGTTGTCGTTACGGGACTGCGCGTTTGGGATTCGCATTCGGTTAACGGAACTTGATGTGATCGTAATGGCGGTAAGGGAGGCAGGAATTTAGGGAGCTGTTAGGCTAACTGGGTTGAGTAGTTTCGTGCTTTAGTTCTTTGGACGTTCCGTATTGTGCGGGTCTGGGACTGGTTGGAACTGGTTTCTTGTTTTTATTTTGTGGTACGGTATAATACGCGCTTAGTGGAATTCGTTGGAGTAAAGTATGGTTAAAGTAGGTACTAACCTGCGTAAGTAATTGCGTGTAGTCGGCTAGATCGAGTTGTTTCTGTATTTACTTACTTATACGTTTTTTATTATAGACGTGTACGAAACTTTTCCAAAGTATGTTTCTCAGTTTTGACTTACTCTGCTGTTACGATGCAATTGGCCATATTAGAGCATAATAGGCACACCCTCATTCCGAAACTCATGTAACAAGATATGGCTGAACGATAATCCAATATGCGTTTAAAATTTCGTACTCGTTACCGTATCGAGTAACGAGCTTACGCGCGATCGAAACTAATAACTTCGAGGATGCCGGCATCCTGTTAGCGAGGAGTAAGGATTTGCGATAAAAGAATCTTTGAGAATCAATGTTACACCTCGGCAGTCGTTTGCGAAATTATGAAAGGTCGGCCCGATACGGTGTTAAAAGCTCAACAGCCGCGCAGGGACGAGCGAGTAGAAAAAGTGGAGCAAACAAAGGTCAACACGTAGGTGGAATAAAAAAAAAAGTTTGCCGGGTGTAAAAAAAATTTTGCCGACAATAATTTAGAAAGTCCGCGAAGAATTACGCCGATGGACCGGCGGAAGGCCGTAACTTTCGTTCATTAAAAAAGTACTAAAAGTGTAATAAATGCGCGTACAAGGGTGCAGCTAAAATTGCTACAGAGCGGGACGAAGAAAGTGACCAAAAGTTACGCGTCCGTGCCACGGAATGCAATTATGAATTGTTCGATTAAAAATTCAGCTCGCTGCAGGTATTGCATTCGACAATTACTTGCGCAATGCGCAGCGGAGTAATCTAATTTCTAACGCATTAAATCATTACATGTAACATGTTCCGCGTGCGCTACGCAATTATACATTTCCATAATTAAAGCTTCGGGCAACTGAAGGTATCCAATATGCACCAATATTTCTATGAAATATTTTCATATCGCAGAAAAACTCATTTCTGACGATACTCTAATCGTTAATCGACTACGTATTTAAGCTCAGATTAAAATTTGAAGTCACACAATAAAAATTCTGGTTAATTGAAGATTGTTAAATCATGGAATTAAGTACTGGAGCATTTGTTCATGTGAAAATAAGTTATTTTCTAATTTCAATTCTTATCGTCGTGCTGTAAATTTGTGTAATAGCGATGCAAAAATTGAAAGGCCTCGTTCTTGTCCGCGTCCTGCTGGCAAATTTCCAATACGCCAAACGTACAAGAGCGATGCCGCTGATTGGGCCGAACCGAATTTCCCACGAGGAACACCGGCGATTGGGGGAAAATTTTGAACGCGGCCCGGAAAGCGACATTATTGGTTTTCAACGATCGATGTCCCCGTCGCGTTTTAGGCCTCAAAAAGGTGTTTATTGCGTTTAACCCAGCCGCTGAATTGCTGAAGGATATTGTTTCCGGATATCTCTGCGTTTCATTCTGGCAGAAAACACATTTCAAAAGATGATTGCAATCAAAGAATTCTGCTTCACGCCTGAACTTAATAAGAATATAATCATCAAACACAATGAACAAACATTTCAGCAGTCCTAATGAATAATATTGAAAAATGATGTATGAATATTTATGTTCTTAATTCTGGAAAAAATGTTAATATGTTGTATTATAAAGTATGTTATACAGTAACAGTGATTTTAATTTTTTCATGGCCTAATTAAAAATTTCACCCAACCGGATTAGTTAATTTTTTATATGTTTCGGATGCAGCTTGTTGGTATGTTCTTCTGGCCATAACGGGTTCATTAAATGAGCATTTGAGCTTGGGCAGAGGTCTAATTATTCCTCATTCCTTAATAGCGTAGTAGTCGCTTAATAAACCGTACTAATCGCATTGCGTTACGTTGCGATGAATCTTGCCAAAAAGAAGAAACTTCTGGCTCGTATGCGCACCAACGGACTATATTAACTGCTCTCTGTCATAATAAACCTTCGCGACCCTTCCACTCGCGCAGACAACATTAATCCCACTGGGTACGTTCCCGTAGATATTTCGGGCCGAGGATCGAAACCGAGCGAAAAAGCATTTGATAACACGATTGGTTTTCAGGAGTTTGGAAAGTTTTCATAAACGATTGCATTTAAGAACTAAAAATTTGTTATTGAATGTTGTTGTTTTGTAAATTATTGTCGAGATGTATGATCAATATGATTAACGTTTCCGATTGCAAGTTCAATGCATTATTATCGACGTGTGAAAGATTGCGTGACGCAGACGCAATTTAAGATTTTTCTTAGGATAAAATAAAGTTGTTTGACTTCAAATTGGGATGTTAGATAAGAATCTTGCTACCAGTAAAAGTATCATCACTGTTGGGCTAAAATAAGCATAGCATGCAAACAGTAGCATGCGAATGTCTCATAAAAAATCACTCAATACTACACTAAATGTTCAGAATCGCATGTTACCATAGCTTGCTTTATAAACAACAATTTATAACAAGCATCACCACCGCAATAGCAGTAAATTACGAAAAAATTTAATCTTGCTTATAATCGCATATCGTCATAAATACCTTTCTCAACGGTTACCAGTCTCATTATCATGTCAAAAGGCCAGACTAAACAGCTTTATAAAAGCGTAAAGTATACTCTCCTGCCGTTATTTGTTTACCAAAGATTTACCAAGAGGATTAAAATTACTTCTGCAACTGATATTTATGTTTTTTCGTTCATCAAACATCTTACTTAATGAGACTTTATTTAGTTTATAATGATATAAATATATCCATATGCCCATGATTATATCGAACGTTTTCAATCGTTTATTACATTAAAACCATGTATGGACCGTTTACTTTGAAACTGTAAGTCCATTTTTTTTTAACCCTTCGAGTGCCGAGTGGGGTGCTACAGGGACCCCAGAAAGCATATTTCCTTAATAACTTTGTAAATAATTTTTTGTAATTTTTCATATTCCATGTACTTGCTCACTTTCATCGTCAAGTATTGTGGATGATATGTCCATTCTAAAAACATTACTGTTATTTTGTTTTTAACTCTAAACGTACTGGGATCTCCAGGAGACCCCATACCGCTATTAGTGTCCACCCATTTCTCGCGCAATAAATCGGCAGATAACGCCAACCAAGTCGGGTTCCTCGCATTTTTTTACGATATAATGTCGAATGTTCATCTGCACTGATCATAGAAGAGAAGTAATAGAAAAAACTGTACGTTGCCTAGACCATGACGACGAATGAATTGTATCGAATGTCTTGATGTATTAATTTTGTTGTGAGAAGAATAAAATTTAATTTTATATTTTCATACCGTAAATATGTCAATAAATACATATATTAAACATCACTCAACAACACTCTAAGAGTTAAATAAAATATGACATAACTGAAAGTTTTACACTAAATTCATCACAAGCTATGTGATATCTCATTTAAATCAAAAATGAACGTACACCACTTTAAAAATAAACGGTCCATTTAGGGACAGCTGATTCAAATTCAAATTCTTATACCACTTCACACTAGTATATGGTTAATTGTTTTCCCAATCACACATGCTACGCATGTCAAACCAGAGTATTATACGGTCATCAGACTACTGATATCATTGTCGTGTAATAAGGCAAGTCCGTCCGCTGGAACCAGAAAAAATCGAAAAACAGCCCGCCGCCATAATATTGCTCATCGTCGAGTCCGCGAAGTATCAAGTTCCGCTAACGACTTTCGGTCAAAAAGTGACGCCCACGCGCTCGATTGATGGCAATTTGCCCGGGACGTTACAATAAATTCCGGCCGGGAGAATTTCCGCCCGTCGGCCTCGAGGTCGGATGTAACGGGCGGGCAATTTCATAAATATTTTCGCGGACGCGGCCCGATTGAATCGTCTCACGCGGAAAAACGCTTATCGGAAAGGGCATTTGGCGAGCTCGCGCGGCCGGAAGTCTCATTATCGTTTGCCGGAGATAGCATTGACGCGAATTCAGCTACAAAGGGCATTAGCTCGGCGTCCGTTGCGATAAATTCCGTCGTTGCTCTACTCCTCCCCTCCCGCCCCATCCGCCGCCGACCCTGTTTAGCCCACCTCTTTCTGCCCCGAGCTTCCCTCATTTGGGACGGAAAAGGGCGTTTATCGAAATTCTCGGCCGGCCACGCTCGCCGAACAAAGGAAACGTATCGCGAAGGAGAGAATAATCGTTTGTTTCTACGGACGTTAGATCCGCCGACGTAAGCTCGATTATGTGCCGGTCGGCGGATAAACGGGGAATTGTAACTATTTGTTGTGTTAGCGTTTCGCTCGCTGAGTTACCGTTAGCGAGTCTAGGTGGGAATGCTATCGGAAAGGTGTAATTCTGGGTCTCGAAGTAGAATTCTCGCTTACTGTGACCTTTCAATTTCCTTCGGGGCAAATATTGATTGTATCTCTATATTTTCGTGCCTGATTCAGTGGACTGAGTCATTTATGGTGTTTTATGAGTAATGATAGGATCGCGTATTTCGTACGGTACGGCAGACAAAGTGGCAATGTGATTATGACTTGCCGGAAATTATAATTGTCAATTATGCTAGTATATACTTTGCATACTAAATTAGTATAGAGGCGTTTGATTCTGAATACTGTAACGGCCTCGGCGAACAAGTTGGAGAGTGGAATATCATAGTTATTGGTTACATAATGATTGCTATAAAAAAATGATCATTCCATGTATCAAACGCTGATCCACGTAATATTACTAATTTGTCTCGCACATTTCATAATAACGAAAGCATAAACTGTCGTTACATATCACTAAATTAATGACACGTCCTTTGCGCAATCACCAGCTTCCGAACTCACACGAAATATACGTAAAGTGGGATGTACCAAAATATACCAGTTGCAATCTACTCTTCCACAGATCGGCTCTATGCACTGTGGTACACGGAAATGTGTGTTCAAATGTGAGTGTGTGTGTGTGAGAGTAAGAGATAAGGAAGGGTATGAATGACCCGATCGGAGAGTAAAAAGAAAACGGTACAATGAGGCAGTCTATGGAATATCCTCGTGCATTTCGGACGAATCTAAGAGTGTTGGATGCCATTGATTGAACTAAAATTATATTAACAATTTGTATAACCGTCAACATATAAAAGAATCCTTTGGAATATCCTTAATCCACAAAATTGACAAACCATTCTTTTCACCCATAACAACCCCCGGTCCATTACCCGCCGACACCAAATTATGCGCAAAAAGTCCATTAACTCGTTCTTCGCCCCCACCCTTTCCAGAATACCTACAATGTCCGAGTCTCAACGGAGAGACATTCAAAAACCCCGCCTTTCCTATTCAATACTAATTGCGCTTCTCATCTTAAGCACGGCTCTCGAGTCAACCACTCAGGAAGTCTAGAAAACTTAGTTCTAGTACAAGATCTCGTGTATACAAGTTTAGTAAGAAAAAAGTTAATTTCTTAAAAAACTCCAAACATCGAAATCCAACAAGAGTCAGCGTTAAGTCCAACCTATATTGCCAACTCTACAGCTTCCAACTTATACTTCATTTGTCAATAAACCAAAATCCTACAATGTTACAACCTCATCTCACGGCGTAGGAACCGACTCGTTTATAATGACGTAACAGGGCAGTGTATCTCTGGCCAGTCGAAATAGCTTCGCGCTCAACACGTGCCTGCGAGCCGAAATTCCTATGACGTCATCGTATCCAACTCGGAGACCCCGAGCTAGCAAAAATTACTGACGCGAGCCCCAATGTTCATAGTCGATCGAACGACATCGGGCGTAAGAATCCATATTGGAAAACGTCTTTCACGCAACGGCGGGCGCAAAACGTTCGGAAGGTTGCGCGCGCAAGCTTGAGACGTACGATTAAATGGCACGTTCGCGGAATAATGGGGTATCATTAAGCGCCGCATTGATAAGCGAGCTTATCGTCGGACTGCACGCGGCAGACTCTTATATTTTACGCGCGAAAAAGTGGCCGAAAAAGTGGCCATCGCGTTTCGGAGAAAATCTGGGATATCCTGGATCAGATCAGTAAACAATAGACGGAGAGCGTATTAAAAATAGACGTGTTTGACGGAATCGACGCGGGGGGTAAATTGCGAATACCTAAAATCCGCGTAATTCATGCGTGTCACTCGATTGTTTCGCGTCCTGACGAATCGATGCGAGCGGTTTGAATCGTTCGCATTTGAAAGTACAAGGATTGAAGAATGGGACGGATGAGGGGTGAAAAATTGAGAAGGGAAGAGCGTTGAATCGAGATCGATCGCGAGCAGGAATCGACTCCGTGAGATTTCGAACGAATCGAGTGCCAGCATGGGGGCTTTTGATTCAAGCTCGTGACACCTGCTGGGAAAAAACTGTTTACTGGCTGGTGTGTAGTGAATGTGCGGCTCCTTCGCACATTTTGCCGAACGTGCCTCGATAATCGCCCCGGCATATATTTTCCGTCGAACGGACCTCACTGATGTACTCTTGAGAGTGACGTTAAAATCGATACTCTTCTTCGGGATTTTGTACGGCCGAGAAACGCTTATTACCCTTCGTTCGGATGAGGGAGGCTAATCGGTGGCTCCTTTCGGAGCAAACAGAGTCGTTCGACTGAGAGGAAGCTGCTTTCTTTGAGTATATGAATGCCTTCAGTGTGCGAGAACATATGATCGATCCATGATTTTTCGAATCGGTGGAATTTAAAACGCCGTTACGCGGCATAGGTGAAATTAGGATATACGATAAGATTTCAAAGAAATTCTGCAAGTAATGTACATATGCGTAGAGTATAGTAACAATTACATTATTGTGATGTAATGTGCGTGATTATACGCTACAAGTGCTCTGCAGGGTATGCATACTTCATGGTGTAGAAGTATTATTTTTTGGATAATTCACAATTCAGAATTGATAGGAAATGAAATGATACGAGGTTTCGTTATGTTATACAGGTATGACTGTGCAAAATTTGCGACGAGAGACATTTTTTATAGAATGCAAATTAGTGATGCGCCTGAATTGATGGAAAGAATGATTGTTGAGTGATATATATGATTATGAGCTGCACAGTTCATGTTTTGGCAGAAAACGGAACTAGCGATATATGTGGATTGATGGAAAGTACGATTGTTAAACGATATGTGGATTATATGCAGCATGACAGATGGTTGGCATTAAATAGAATTAATAACATAATGGAAGTAATGGAAAGTACATATCTTGCGAAGATGTATTAAAAACATGTAGCATTTATCAGTTCTCAAAACCAACATCTATACAACTTTATTCGAAATAAGTTCAGAAGATATTTTAAGCCCCGCAACAGGCTACTAAAGTAGTCAATCTTATGGCTGGATTCTTCGAGAAACTTAATGCTTTCCGCGCTGTCTTTCCCCTCGCTCAACTACGCTTTCCCGTTTCCGGAGAAACAGCGATCAGCTTTGAGTTAACAAAAGTACGATGTATACCGTTGCATTTCACGTTACATTACATGTATTGTACATAATACAGGCTGCCTGCGGAAATGACAGTCTGTTCATTTTTCATCAGCTTACACTCAAACAGCAAACACCATCTGTCAGAACATCATTTCACATATGTTTAAAAAGACTCAGATACTCTTACCAGACATTAGAGATAGACGGGCTTATGGCTGTTGCATGTCGCTTTACTTTTTTCTTATGTACGTTCTATTATTTCCACTACGACTGTCAGAAGTATGATACTGATAAACTCGCGATGGATCGCTTTGTATTCTACATAGCATGATATATGATAAAGTTTATATTTCGTCATTATACGGTTGTTTTTCATTAAGATACAGTTATTACAAGGAACAATTGTAATTGTATAGTTTTCATCAGCATGTACCAGTTGTCAGATTTATCCGCCCGTATTTGAGTAATTTGGCGCTAAGCATTCTTATGTTTTAAAATACATTCGGAAACAAAGAAATCTATCAGCCAGTATGCTCCGTGAAAGTTGTCTAGAAATGTTTTCTCAAGTAGACCACAAAACCTATAAATTTCTTGCTAGAATCCTCCAGAAACTTAACCTTCTCCATGCCAACTTATATTTCCCGCTACCTCACCGTCAAATGTGCTCTCCTTTTCCATGCAACTTCTATTGGCTCAAGTTAACAAACGCATAACGCTGCATTACACTTTATATTGTACAATCAAATCCGCAGGTGTCTGGTCTAATAACTTTATCATTGACGGAACCTCGCTTTTTTTATATCACGCAGTTTTCATCAGTCAGTACAAACATATGACCTCGACGCAAAGCTTCTAAATGTGCCCACCTGTTAAACAGTCCCGTAAAATGCTAATATACAAGAATCTTCACGAAAGTCAATACTTTCCATGCCAGCTCCGTCTGCATCGATGAAACTCCGATTGGCTCCCAGTTTACACACGCAAATCGTTGCATTTCACTATACACTACACGGCAGGATTTTTTTGAAGGACCGAAAATTCGATCATTAACAGAACCTTTCTTTTCCTTAGTTTATACTGTTCATTGGTCAACTACAAACATATCATCCGATCACAAACATTCAAGATATGCATATGTCTTAAACAGTCCCAAAAAGAACTAACATTACAATAATCTTCACAAAGCTCAATATTTTCCATCTCACCACCGCCCATATCCACGAAACTCCGATCGGCACCGGTTTAATAATCGCACAGCACTGTATTTCATTTTACATTATACGACATGATCGTCTTTAAAGATTATTAATTTGATCATTGGCACGCCCTTCCCTTTTGTATAGCACACCTTTTTAATCAGTCCCAAAAAGAACTAACATTACAAAAATCTTGACAAAGGTCAAAACTTCTTATGCTACCTCCGCCCACATTCACGAAACTCCGATCGGCTCCGGTTTAATAATCGCACAGCACTGTATTTCATTTTATATTATACCACATGATCGTCTTCAAAGATTATTAGTTTGATTATTAGCAGACCCTTTCCTTTTTCTATAACACATATTATTTATCAGTCAACTGCAAATACTTGCTCCGACACAAAGTTTCAAGACCTGCACACTTCTTTAAACAGTCCCAAAAAGAACTGACATTACAAAAATTTTCGCGAAAGTCAATACTTTACGTGCCACCACCGCCCACATTCACGAAATTCTGATCGGCTCCCGGTTAACAATCGCACAGCACTGTATTTAATTTTATATTATACCACATGATTGTCTTCAAAGATTATTAGCTTGATTATTACAAGACCCTTTCCTTTTTCTATAACACACATTTTTGATCAGTAAACTGCAAATACTTGCTCCGACACAAAGTTTCAAGACCTGCACACTTCTTTAAACAGTCCCAAAAAGAACTGACATTACAAAAATCTTCGCGAAAGTCAATACTTTACGTGCCACCACCGCCCACATCCACGAAACTCCGATCGGCACCCGGTTAACAATCGCACAGCGCTGCATTTCACTTTACATTGTGCGAACAAATTGGCTGGCGCGGGTTCTGTGCGCGTTCACGAAACGAGAGGGTGTATTCGGCGCGTAGGTAAAAAACGGCTGAGCGAGCATGCCGCGAATAGACTCGGCTGGCGTTAGAAGCATTAGTCGGCTGCCTTCGACTGTCTGGAACGAGAGGGCCTCACGCGAATAAACTGGCAATTACGCCCTCCGCTAATTGTAAGTCGACGAGCGTATCGTGTGAGCACGATCGTAAGCTCTTATTCCGGAAATTATCTAACTTCGAGATAGCGAAATAGGGCTGGAGTCTACGCAGACCCCTTCTCTTGCCAGTTGTGAAAGATACCTTCTGACTTTAATAGACGAAAAATGGAGGCTACGTGATTTTACGACCGGGTTGCTTTTTTTCCGGAATTTTTTTTCGTCGTTTGAAATGCGTGACGCTGAAACACTGGTTCTATAACGGGTGACGCTTCAATTTCGGGCATGAGGGGGTGCAAGTGACGGCGAGTTACTCGACCTATGCATGTGGTGAGCCCGTTTATATTTTGGAGATGGGCGGGTTGGACATTGTTGAGAGTTTATTGTACGTGGATGAAGTTGAATGTGTGGGATTTCTTTGAGCGGTTTGATTAATGGTGCTCGTGGATTCTTACTTGATATAGGGTTCGAATATATTTAACCACTTTTGAAGGAATAATTTTGCAAATATTACATGTCTGTTGTATTAAACTTTGCAGAAATTATACGGTTAATGATAGGTATAGAAGTTCCAAAGCATTTACTAAAAGTTACTTCCAATGCAAAACATAGTACATATGTCGTATACAATTAACCCTAAACATCATTTCACTAAACATTGAAATTCATTTCATATGTTTTATTTGGACAAAATAATTTTATATATTATTCTATACCTTTGATAAAATTGATTAGATTCGCTTCTGTGTTCATCCTTCTCAACATATCTACTTTTGATATTAATATTGTTCTTATAATTTGGAACAACGCATTTATTCAAAATATCTTTGTCAGATACAGTACATTCTATTTTAGGAACCTGTGAGAACTCATGCCACGAGTTATGGTGTTCGCATGAAAGAACAACGCAATCATGTAAATTCTATGTAACCACGGCGAGTAAAAGCGGATTGCTGAGCGATCAGTCGCGATCTCGTTGAATTAATGTCACAGATTTTGACTCTCCCTCGGTGGGTCGCCCGATAATTTTGTCCGTCGAAAGTCAAACAGCGAGATAATTGGGGTCGGAATATATACATTTTTGCTCGAAATTTTGACGTGACGAATTTCGCCTCGAGAATGGCGCCGAATAAAGTAATTGAACACTGTTCCCGATTTAATTGGTAAACATTTCGGCGGTGAGCGACAATTTGAATTTATGAACTGTTACCTTAATATCACTTTTTTCGACGTAATTTCGAATTCATGGACACTGTTTGGTGAAAACTGTAGCATTTGGAGTGTTTATACACTCATAAAAGGGGACAATGGAAATATTGATGGTGCCAATTCTCAAATTAGTTTACCTTGGAACCGTAATCTTCTGCCGGCTGACCTTGTTATGCTTTTTCACGTATTCAAGAAACATTCTATTCGATGATATAAGTTTACATTGCAAAGGCATCGAGCGATGTAGTTGACAAAAAAATCGGTAGAGGAAATAGAGGGAAAATAACATTTTCTCGGAAACAGAAAGAAACGAGCATAGTACGTGTCAAACTGTCAAAAACTACTCTAAAAGGAACAGCGATTGTTGTACATAGAAGAACAAACATAACCTTTTTTCACCAAATGAACATTCAGCCTTAACGCACTGTCGTAAAAAAAATCACAAGAAATTAAAGTATCGTATTGTAAAGTTCATCATATCGTAAAGACAAAATGATTGAAAACCAAATACAAAAACCATGAAAACTACAGAAATATAAATATTGGGAATACAACAGTGAGAAAAATTGTTCTGGAACGTTGTAAGCAAATCTCATACAAGAAGAAATTCATAACCTCGTTCTAAAACTAAACACATAAATTCACCGTTAACGCGCTGTCGTTAAAACGGCCAGCTAAAATCTTCGAGGTAAAGCTTCTACAAATTTAATTTTTCCACTGGACATCGCTTTTAGAAAAACATGTACTTACTGATAACTAACAGCAAGAATTATCGCAAAAATGAAAATGTAAGCTAGTGTCGTTAGTATCAGTGACAACAAATCACCCCAAAACGTCAAGTAGGCAACATGCAACAATGGATACATAACATATGTACTTCAGATATAAATATGCAAACTCACGCACTGTCATTAAAACGTTAGGCTAAAATGCTTTAAGAAACATATAATACTTCCACAAAAAAATGACATCAAAAAATAATGAGAAGAACAAAAGTATTATTCAACGACATTAGTGTCTGTGACAGCAAATTACTCCAAAACATCAAGCGAATTATATAGCAGAAGTAATGCATAACTTCGCTCAATATATAAATACATAAATTGACCGTTAACGCGCTGTCATTAAAACAATCGGTTAAATACTTCAAGAAAGACCTTCCACGATTTATAAAGATAGGTACCAAAAATCAATTTAAAAAATAATGAGAAGAACAAGAGTATTATTTAACGACATTAGTGTCTGCGACAACAAATTACTCCAAAACATCAAGCGAATAATGTAGCAGAAGAAATGCATAACTTCACTCAATATATAAATACATAAATTGACCGTTAACGCGCTGTCATTAAAACGGTCGGTTAAAACGCCACGACGAAAGGCTCCCGCGAATGAAATTTGCCACCGTACACTGCTCTTAAAGAAACAGCAAACACACACGCCGACGGGCCGTAATGGCAATTTTCAGCTGGCGTAAAATGTTGCCACGGGAAGGGCGCGTAAAAGGGCCTTGCAAATCCGTGTTATTAAAAACCTGCTGGACGAAAAGAGAGCAAGGGTGGGTGGGGGTGGTAGAAGTGGTAAATACATCGTGAAAACTTTTGCAGCTCGGATGCTTCGACATGGACTCCTGACCGCGCTAATAAACGAGAGAATGCACGAAGAGACGGCGGTGATTAACGAGGCACGAAAATAAAGATGAAAAATTATCGCCCTACCGCCGGCAAAAAGGTGGGATGTAATGTAAGAACAACTGACAGGCATTTCGGCGTGAGAATGAAACCTGGACGAGGGCAGGACGTCGAGTGAGATAGAAAAGGAAGGAGGGTGGAAGGGGGAGGGAGAATATTAAGAAGGTAATCGGTCCGTGTTGAAAGGAGTTTCTTCGCAAACGCGATTAGATTTTCCAGCTTATCGGGCGCGTCGCTGTCAAAAACGGGCGACCCCATCTAATTACCACGCAGCGAGTGGCATGAAGGACGAGCCAGAACGAGGCAGGACGAGGCAGGACGAAGGAGAACGAAGCAGGACTCTGTCGTCCGAAAAATTTCGATGCTCCGAAATGAGATACAAACATGGCGCCTGTCACGTCCTACTCGTTCGGGAACGACTCTCGACGAGGACGCTTGTCATTTCACTCTCTGCCTACGCTGTCAACCTTTCCTCTGTCACGTTCTTCTCCTGGCATTCGAGTGAATTGCGAACAAATTGCTCGGATTCGGAAACGCGGGTTCGAGACAAACGAAGATTCTGTCAGCGTCGATTTCGATGCTTTCGTTGAAAAAAAAAACAAATGGTAGATTGGCAATGCGGATGTGGATTGATTTAATCGTTTAATTGAACGGGAGGGGTTGGTTGCGTTGCATGAAATTTTAAACGTTTTATTTATTTGTTCAGGCCCGTACGTGCTTGCGTCGATGGACGAGTAATGGGTGATATTTAATTACAGACGCGTTGCTCACCTTTTTCGAACGTACAATGATACGTGCGCGGGTCATTAATTAGTGATAATTGACCATCTCGCATTCGCGAAGTCTATTGTTGCATATCATTCGCGGATAGACGGTGTATTGTATTTTATCGATTGGTTATTGAGTAGTATCGACGGTGTATCGTATTTTATCGATTGGTTATAGAGTAGTACATGCCGACGTCTACGAAGCTATGTCCTTATTACCTCGTGTAATTGTAATACCGTGTATTCAAACCGTTACGCTAGTTCTGGTGATTGTAATACGCGGGATGGATTACGAACCGTGTAAATTCAGTTCCAGCGAGTCGTGAAGCGAATAATTCCTTGTACTGAGACCATGTTTTGGTCCCAACCTGCGATAGGCCTTATTGTTAGTATCATAGTGTACACACTTCTTTAAGGTAAATACATCGAAAATATTACCTTTTCATTGACCTCGATTCTGCCATGACAACGAGTGCAATCCTTTTATTGACGAATGGCTTTTTATGGCTCCACGTAAAACGTTACATAACATTAATGCTTCAGCGTTGTTTATCACTTCCAATTTATTAACTATATTACGAAACACGCGGACATCGCGTCGCGGATGAAATTTGTGTGCAGATATAATTGACATCACGTTTTTTACCTACTATTTTCAACAGTCAGCAGAGGTCTCACTACATGTAAATAATAAGATTAATTAAAGTATTTTACATAGGTAACACGATAATGCATCCCGCGCGTAAAGCGCGGCATAATCGAATTACTTGTGTCTCTGATGATGGCTTGTATCTTTTTTCAATGATCGAATAGAATTTGTTCACTCGTCTGCTGCAAAATGACTATATTAATACTGTATACCTACATCTAAATGAATAACATTAACTTGTACGGTTTATAACATACGCCGTTTCTACCAAATTATAATTAAGCCATCTTTACAATCACTACAGAACCCAATATTGTGTTTATATCCCAATATCGAAATTTAATCAGGTCAATGATAAGATATTCGACCACTTTACCAGTCGAAATTTAAAATGTTGATCAGTAATTCCTCGACGTTTCGGCTGGATTATCCTGGCCTTCAGGAGTTTTTCAAATTACATTGGCACGAAAGTGTTTAAATGAATATTGACCCATACCATAACAAAAAAATAATCGGATTAATGTATTTATTGATATGTTAAACCAACCAATACAGGCATGTGCGAGTAGAAAAGACATATTTTATTTTTCTTATATCTTGTCTTTCTGTCAGAAGTCTGCCAACTATACAATACTGACATGACCCAACTCAGTCAACGAAAACAAAGACGTCACCCCACCACTTATCTCACACCTTCTCCTGCAGTCGTACTCAGTCAATCAAGCCCTATCGCATTTAACGACAATTTGCAGCCCTTCATCCGGCCGCAATCAGTGCCTCCAACCCTTAATTCGCATAAAACTTAACCGCTGCACCGACATAGTAAAATCCTCACTTCACTCGCGAGGCACAATAACATTTATCGCCGGCTTTCGAGCAGCTTTCGGCCGATATCAGTCGCAATTTTTAATGCGCTCCCATCCCCCGCTCGTAAAATTGAGCACCGTGGCGTCGGGACGCGGGCGTCCGACGGAGCGTGAAGGTTTAAAATTAGAAAATCGCAGAGGTCCGCCAGACGTCCGATCGCCGAGGCGATAGGCGGATATATTGCGATTTAAGTGTTAATTAAATTTCCCGCCCACCCGCGCTGCGGCCGGATTAGCAGTCGAAGCCGCCGGCGTCGAATTAAACGGTAGGTTGGGATCTTCATCGGACCGAATCGGCGAACTGCGATCCGGTTACCATCGGCCGCTGATCGTTATCCGTTCCGTCGGCAGTTTCAAAAATATCAACGCTACGTAACGGGATACTTCGGTAAATAGGTTGGACATTGCGAGGATGTAAGTGAAAATAAAGAAATAACTCTATTTGTCCTTTATTCGAGTGTCGTAAGCTACCTGGAGGAAAATAGTACGTACTTCAAGTTAAACTAGTACAAACAAGTACTACTTTCATATGTTGTATAGAAGACGGCGCTGACGAAAAGTTAACGAAAGCCAAATGAAAATATCTTCACAAAGACAGAAATATATACTAGAATCGTGAACACAAAAGTGAGAAATATTGCCTCGAAACGTCAAGAACACCTCTCGTACAAAAAGAAATTCATAATCTGTCTCTAAAACTAAGCACATAAATTCATCGTTAACACGCTGTCGTTAAAACGCCCAGCAAAAATCTTCGAGATAAAACTTCCACAAAGGCTATTCTACCAGCCATCGTATTCAAAAAAATAATTTCTGAAAACAAACTGCAAAAATTATTGGTAAACCAATAATGTAAGCTTTATGTCGATGACGTCAGTGACAAAGCCGATATGTCAGTATATATGTTATTATTATTCGTTCATTTCGGCGTTTTAAGCGAAAATGAAAAAAAACTTGTTTCACCGCGCTTATTTGGGTAACGTAAATCACATAAAGAAATGAGCAGGTATTTCAAATCCCCCGAGTCTTCTCGAATAACATTCATAATTAGCGCCTCTGCAGACAATAAAATCCACGCGTCCGAAATTTGCACCGCTTCTTCGTGGCCGTCAGTCGACTCGATGCCCAGTTTCCACCGTGCTTTTATTTCATCGTAAACCCCGACAGCCGCCCATGCAAAATATTGAGCTCCCCCACCTCTCGTCACTGTCGCAGAACAAAAAGTTTGTCACTCGCTTGAGACGGAAGAACGAGATTCCGTCATACGTCCGCCACGTGGCTTTTTATACTACTTTAACGTTATATCGAATCAATATCCCCCCCTCCCCCCTACCCTGCCTCCACCTTCTCCTCCTCTTCCTTCCAACCCCTCTCACCCTCCTCACACTGGCGAGCTCGTCCTCCCTTTCGCCTCCCCCCCCCTCCCCCCTCTCGCTCCACTCTATTTTTCCCCCCGATTGCTTCATTGGGGACGGATTTTAAACTAAAATCCGAAGTGCTCCGCGCATTCAGAGTGCCTCGGCACAAAGGACTCAAGGAATTCCTGTCACTGGCAGGTCAAAGCTTCGGCGTGCGGCCGTGTGCGTGAGACGTCGGGATGTTTTTGCGTGTCGGGGCCGTGGCGCGCAAATGGGAATGCCTAAATATCCCTTTCGCCTTTTTATTTGACGCCATGAGCGAGACTCGGGGGCGCTGAGGGGTGCGGGGCAGTGAGAGGGGGGGAGGTTTAATGACGGTAGAGTTATTTGTTTTCCGGGATCTTACGTCGATGTCGCGCGTTTCGCGAATTTAAATGGACGTCTCTGATTTGCCGTGAGGATGGAGAGGGGGGAGGGGATGAAGCTGGGTCAGGAGTGCTGTTGCGTTATTTTGGAGTGATTTATGGTCGTCTTTTCGTAAAGGAATGTGACAAGTTGTTTGAATGCGGCAATTTGTTGCTTAGCTTCGCGCCGGTAAGTTGACGCGCGAGAAATGTACAATTTTGGAAATTTACAATGTCGTTTTACAATCGCTGAAACATATATTATGATGATTGATGTTTTTGCATATTACGCTGCCGTAGTTGATTGTTTAAGTCCGTACAAATGTTGTATAGATGTTATTATGTAATATTTGTGATATTTTGTTATTGGTTTCCATATTGGTTTAGAATAAATAAGACGGTGTGGAATGAACAGAAAGTTTTTACAATGAAATGAAAGAAACAGAGTTATGTTAACTTGACTTTCCAGACAGAACTGTTTTCTTAAATACGTGGATTTTACTATGTGGGTTAAGTCACGCTTTAGTTGCTGAAGGATGAGAATTTCTTATTGAAGTTTTAATACGGTATGATACCTGGATTCTGTGGTTGAATGTCTTTGAAGAAAAATCGAATACGTTATGCTATCGTTCTGAAAGCTGCCGCATTTCAATGCCAGTTTGAATACATAGTTAAATCGCAGAATGTTCTCTCTCCGCTGATAAAAACCTGTTACATTTTCTGCTGTCATCCGTTCAGTGGGGAAAAATGATTTAGGGAGAATTTAACGCGTCATAGAGGCGACCCTCGCACACCGAGTATATTTTACGGAAATATTTGTACAAATGATAGAGGACTCTCGAAGTGATCTATCGTCGATAGCAGATTATCCGATAAAAGCCAGTATATCCCGCCGAGGTTAATTCCTTCGCGCGGATATTTTTCTCGCAAGGCACTAGATTTTTTTCCCCACCGAAATACGATTGTCCGGCAAAATGAAATTCGCAACCGCAAGTGCTGACGTTGACGGAGTGGCAAAACGCGTGGATGAAACTCGGTTCGCCGCTCTATTCGAATTTCCCCGAAATTATGCGAATTGTTGCACTTTCGACGTCGCCGATGCAACGCAATTCCGCGCTAATAAACAATCATGGAGCACTGTAATTGTCAATAACAATCGGTAACCCGCAGGAGCCTACCAACAGCGAATACGAAAACATCGGCATGAAATTCAGTTGGCGCGAAATTAATCAGCGCGACGTTTGAACGGTACCCTCAATCAGCCATAACATTATTCCCGACCGTCACTCCAGTTAATCTCGACCTAAAAAGTCAAAACTCGATTTGCGCTAACCTCGCTGATCCGAAACTCTTAAGTAACTTGAGCCCAGACTTCGTTTGAAGTCCCCGCATCTTCCAGATAACCACCATCGATCGTAAAACCGAGATAGAGCACGTAAAGCGTCGCGAAATTTCTTTCCACAGCCTACAATTTTGGCACATTTCGCAAACTATACGCGACACGATACGTGACTCGCGAAAATTGCGCCTTTCGCAACACCATCATCTATTCCGATATCTGCATACATATATAATGAATCGATTTGGTTTTTAGTTATCCGCGGTAATCAATTATATTTTCAAAGTAATGTTAGTTAATAACGATGCACCGAGTTAGACCAGATTTTCATTAGCGATCGTAAAACAATTCCATTCTGGAGCAACTTGGACTAAAATACGGAATTAGATTCCCATATCCCTGCAATATGTAACTCCCAAGAGCTGATACGGCATCCTGAACGACGTGAAATTAATTTCCTGATCTTAAATCGCGCGTGACATAAACCGATCGTCCGAACATAACCTCAACTAATCTCAGAGCGCAGACTCAGATTCAATTTTCGTTACCGATCACAGACCTCTATTCTCTAGCACTTTCAAATAAAATTTCGCATCAAATCTCCACATTCCTACAATACGTAATTCCTAGAAGCTTTTTCCTTACTGGTATGAAGTCCCAAATCACGTAGAATAAATCAGCCTGATTTTAAATCGCGCATAACATAAACCGATCGTCCGAACATAACCTCAACTAATCTCAGCGCCTAGACTCAGACTCAATTTTCGTATACCGATCACAGACCTCCATTCTCCAGCACCTGCAAATAGAATTCCGCACCTTTGCACATTCCTGCAATACGTAATTCCCAAAAGCTCCACTTTTATTGCAATGAAGTCCCAACTCACGTAGAATGAATCAACTTGGTTTTAAATGGGGCATAACATAAACCGATCGTCCGAACATAATCTCAACTAATCTCAGCGCGTAGACTCAGACTCAATTTTCGTATACCGATCAGAGACTTTCATTCTCCAGCAGCTCGAACTAAACCTCCGTTCCGAATCTCAGCATCCCTGCGATATCCGTCATCGCTCATAAAATGTCGAGAGTGCGCGTAAAACAGCCCGATTTCGCCGGCAGCGTGAGCGCAGTCGCCCGAAGAACATCGACGACTTTGCGGAGTGACGTCATCGGGAGTCAAACGTCGACTAACTGCATATTGGTCTCGACCGCGAGTGGTCTGTCGCGGAAAAGAGAATCCCTTGTCGTTACCTTGATTTCAGTACTTCCGCCGCTTCGATTAATCGAATGTCCCGCAGCGATTAAGTCCTTAACGTCTCCTTCTGCTTCCCAGAAGTTTCCTTCGTTGGAACGATCCACCCGTCGATGATCCTGCCGGCGATTCTGCCGGTTGTCCTCAGCGGTTGATTGTGTAGGTTATGTTCGTCAGCCGGCGGGTGTCGAAATTTTCAGAGCATAAGGCCGTCGGCTGCGACAGAATGGAAGCATAACAGAAAGGGAACGCTTGTCAGATGTTGCTACACGAATCTCTCGCTTCGGATAAAGCGTTCGACGCTTCGTTGCTCCGAGTGTCCCGCTATAGAAACATGGATGGTGTGTTTTGTTGACAATTAAGGTGGCGCCTGGGATGAACAAAGCGAGCGTCTCTTTATGTTAAACAGTGAAATTGTGAGGAGGTGACGTGATTTTTGGAGATGCTTTGAGTGTATAATATTATGATAGATACGGGGGATGATTGTCTTAAATGGGGACGTATTTGGGATCTCATGATGTGAGGCTTAGTGGTAGTTTAGATAGTTAATATCATCTGTATTTATTTCACGGAAAATTTCATGACAGCAACGCTGCGAAAAAGTGATAAAATTATTTTTGGAAGAACAATTTTTTGTTGGGTACTGTGCTAGGAAAAAATGAATGGGAAGCATGCGGCGAATTAATGTACTTCAGCGTAAGTGGGTGAGTGGATATTAATATGCAAAATACAGGAGATAGTGGATGCTGTTGATGAGGTTTTTTTAAATAATGTATGTAAAGTAAATTCTAAAATAATTACTGGTGGTAGAGGTTTTTAAGAAGAGCCTCGCTAAACTAGAGTTATTACGCCACTGTAACATTATAGCTTTTCATGTAATAATCGTTTTTACTTTATTTCAGTACTCAACCTCTGCGCTTTCTTAGAGCACGAAATTACGCACGTGACAAACATTTACGAAAATCTTCTCTTCTGGTATTTCCCGAGAAACGGAAAGCCCCCACAATCGTCGAAAATGTTCAGCAGGATTTTCGCGGAGCATTGTGAAGGACATTTTCTTATTAGAACCACTGTATTTATCTTCTCTCGACCCAGATACACAACGTATCGGAATTCAGCAGTGAACCTAAGCCAAATATTCTATCCTCACAATACACTACTAACCATTTGATGGTTTTCTCGCTGAAGAACGAGTAAATAAAAGAATACGTTGCATGGAATATCTTTTACGTGCCAACAAGTAAAGTAGACGTCGGCACCCCATCGAAGAATTTGATGCCTGAAACTGCAGTCTTGCTCACGCATTAGAGCACACTCGAGAGAGTCAGACAAGAGGTCGAGGCGAATGAGAGAATTTAGAATGTATTTTCTCGTACTTAGTCCCGTTCCCCATCGAACGACATAAATCCGACGAATCGAGACGTCGCAGATCAAAGCGGATCGTAGACCAAACGGAATCTTGCCATTAGGCAGAGAAAACAGGGAATGGCATAATAAAGCAATTTCTAGTATAAGACAGCGTAGATTGCGGCCCATAACTAATGCTTTGAGACGGCAATTAGCCGCGCGTTCGACAATTTCGAAGGAATGAACCAGACGTCGTTTGAAACGAGGCCTACTCTCTTGACGCTAAGTGAGATAAATGGCCTCACAAAAAGTCAGTGCTAAAACACACTCACAAATTCACGGTTAACCGAGCCTTAACAGCGGCCAAGTGTACAGAAAGGATGGCAAATCAAAAATAAACCGAAGAATCACACGGAGCATTTAACGGCGACGTTAATGAAATGTAAATAACAAAATTATGTCGGTAGAAAGGTAGATAATTACGCTAATAATATCAGTGAGTATACTGGCCCTCGTGGAATGAATTGGAAGAGTTTGCAATGATAGAAGAGTACAGTAAATCCTCTCACTGTGACATACCGGATGGGTTGTGAAAATGTCACTGCGAGAATCAGGTATACCGATTTCGACCTGACCGCTCGCCTTTATAGTTTGCCGAACGTAGAAAAGGATAGAGAACACAATGAAAGCGATAACCCAGAACCGTGTGTGCCAAAGAGATTATAGTAATCCGAATGCTAGATGCTATGTTTAAAGTTTTTCATTATTAATTATTTCTTTATGAAAATGTTATTAACATATTGCTAAGGTTTTTATGATAAAAATGACACCAAACACGACATGATTTGTAACACAAATACTTATAACGAGTTTATATTTTTGTAACACTGTGAAGCTCGATGCCACATAGGTATGCCATGGTCAGAGTAAGGTGTGCTAAATTTTAGTAAGTTCGGGAGCATCGCACATTTCAATTAATTTTTATATGATCAATGGATTTTTTTCGAACGGACTTTAGAGCCAACGGTGGCATAGGCTACAAGGAATACGGAAATGAAATGTGAAAAAATTTTTTTTTTTTCTAAGTCCGTAAAATGGGATTTCATAGAGGTATGCCACGGTCAGAAGAAGGTGTGCTAAATTCTAGTAAGTTCGGGAGCATCGCACAGCATAAGCATTCATATTGCTGCAACCGTATTTTTCCAGCAAATCGTTTTTGTATTTTTTCAACAAGAATGTAATATGTATACGTGAATGTTACAAACGCGTGAAACAATTATTGCATATATGAAAAAAAGTTAATTTTCGCAAGGTTCTTAAGAACATTTGTTGTTTAATATCACTGATGTATTGCTATTTATTAATTATGAAGAAACTGGAACCGCGGAGACAATTTGTGGAAAACCAGTAAGACGGAAAACGGTTAGAAAAGAATGGTTGACCGTTACGGACCGTTGACCGACCAGGTTATGGCGGTGTAATTAACTTTTACACATATGGTTCCTGACGTGCCGTCAATGAGTAATAAAGTCGTAACCGGCGGTCCAGTTCCATATGATTTTATTCGGGGTCCTATATGACCTGACCATATCCGAAATTACGTATACGTACAACTCTTTGAGGGGAGGTAATAGGGGGGCGACGCCCGCGAGGCAGCGCCGAACCACCCTCCTCCACCTGGACGGGGGTGGACGTAGGCACTCATGCTGTCAGGTGCTGGGATAAGGAGTGACCAGCGCCGGGATTGTCGGTAGATGCGTTTTCGCGGCACGGCACCCGGTTGAGTGGTGGAAAGGAGGGATAAAAAAATGTACATTATCCAGTAATAAAAAGCAGTCTCACGTCAGAAATAGAAGTATGTAAATGTCGTCTGATCTATGTCATATTTGGTGTCATTTTAATTGTAAAAACCTCAACAATATGGTACATACATTTTCAAGTAAAAATAAGCTAAATTAAACAAATTTGTCTGTCATTATGTAATTGTGCTGTCACTTGTCAAGTCGTGAGATTTATGACCAGTGCTGCGCCACACACCCGACGAAGCGGATTAAGATAACATAGGCGCAGCAACGTCGATTGCAGTGGGGTAGGGCCGAAACCTATGCTACTGTAAGAATCGGCCGGGTATGCCATAGTGAAAGGATTTACTGTATTGGAACTCTATCGATTTTCCACTCGCACGTCGTAAATCAGTCGACGGAAAGCGTCCGACAGTCCGGAACGTATCCAGCATTAATTGACCACCCGGTAGCGATCCCCGCTCTCGAGACGTCGTCGTTGACGTCGTGGGAAAAGTGAGGGGGCGAGGGTGGCGAAGGCGAATAAAAATTCGGATCGAGAAAGTTGGTCGGGAACGCCCGGCGGGCGAAATAAACGTCGCGGGCGTCAATTCTGTCCCAGATATTTTGAGAAAATGCCGGATCCGAGTGCCTTTTCCTCCTTCCGACCGACATCCCGCTGATTTTTGCCGAGCTGTAGAGTCGGCAGAGTATCGGCTCGAATTTTGTGTCAGGCAATAACAGCTTTAACGTTGGCGGGCGACGAGTAGAGTAGAAATTCCGGCGGGGATTTTTCTGTTGCTTCTATTTCATCGTGTTAACTGGCGGCCGACGAGCTGACTAGGCTAGGTGAAGGATTTAAAGGGTAGGATTTGTCCCATCGGTTGGTTTTTGTCGAACTGACCGAGTCCGACGTTTTAACGAGTCGAGAGCTGGATTTGTTTCTTCGGCAAGGGTGATGGAGAACAAAATCGTGTTCGACAATGTTTAGGGGCAAATCGAACTTTTTTGTAATCTGTATTGGACAGTGATTAATTGACGCTTTACATAATTTGCGAAAGGTCAAGTTAACGTTTTTAGTCAGTTGCGTTACAAACTTTGTTGCTAGCGGTGAACGAAATTATGTTAAGCATAATTTAGGAGTTGTACGTTTAATTGATGATGTGAAGAATTTGACCTGGCATATCAAATTCCGTACTCAGCCAGTATTGAACGGGGCTGAATACATGATGTAAACGGGTTGCAAGAATGTACCGTGTCTCTATTTGGCCAGTATCGAGTGAACCGAATAAACAATGAGAACGTTTTCTAAAGTCAAACTCATCTTTCCACTTACAAAGCTGACATCGAACGGATCGAACAAGCAATCTGAACAACTTATCAAGGTGAATCTGTCTGCAAAGTCGATATTGAAACCAAATAAACAATGAGAATTTCGTAAAAGGAGAACAATTTTGTGCGCAGACGGCCTAAAACGTAAAAAAAAGCAATAAAAACAGTTTGCATAGGATAGATTCAAGTTTAGATTTGGTTATCATCGATGCGACGAAATGAAAAATTGGAACTTACAAAAGCAAAACGATCTTTCCGCTAAGTCCAAATTGAACGAGTCCGCCGAGTAAGCTGAATAATTCACAAGAACGAATCTGCATATCCTCTTACAGTGCCAAATCGGTCAAATAAGTAAAGGGAGCAATTTCTGATTTGGAATAATGCTTTGTTTGTACGTTCAATATTGAATAGATTCAAGCGAAAATTTGCACATATTGAGAATGAGTTCGTTTAAATAAACAATCACGCGGAACAATTTATCCCCCGCGCCAGCATCGAACGGATCCAGCAAGCAATCTGACCATCGGAAGACGAACGGACGGAGGAAAAATTGCTCGGTTCCTTTGACGGAATCCGTTTCGGAAATGGCGCTCTTTGACAGATAGAGATGCCGGCGAAAAGTTTCGTCTCATATCTCCTCTTAGTGCCAATCCAGTCGAACAAGTTTAACAATCTCTGGCCAAGAACGAATTCACCTATGCGGTGATACGTAAAGCAACGATTCAACTGTAAGCTAATATTTTGAAATTGAATAAGTTCTCTACTTGAATCCGCGTTCACTGTAAGGAAGTAAAGGATTAATTTTCTTTTTCTCAGTCTGCTTTGATAATCGCCGCCAAGTGCTTATCCATAAGCAGCTCGACGAAGTGAACAATCTGAACGATTTCAAAGGGCCAGGTGATCTCTTTGCTGCCGTATTAAAATCGAACAGAGCCAACGATTCGAGGAGGGATGAACGAATGGGCAGGGTAAAAATTGCACGGTCTCTTTGACGGAATCCGTCGGTGGAAAAAGAAGCTCTTTGACGGGTGCGGAGCTTGGCGCAAAGTTCCACTACGTGTCGGCGCTTTGTGAAAGTTCATGGCGCCGGAGGCGGCGGACTCCGGAACTTTACTCGTTGATAACCAACCGGCGCGTGATAGGGGGTATCGCGTTATCGCTCGACAATTTCGTAAGTGTCTGTCGGCGACTGCGAAGCGTTAAGAAATTTTCACTTTTTATCGTTCGCGGGAAATTTCGAATGATCGTGACGACGAGGGAAGGAAATTTGCCTTTTTTTACCCTTTTAGCATTTTCGGCAAGGTTGTTCTTTGAGGGAGAAATTGCAAATTAATACGGGGTGTCGCTTTATCGCTCGCTAACTAGAAAATTTTACTTTTTATTGTTCGTGGGAAACTTCGAATGATCGTGACGAGGATGGAAGGAATTTTGCCTTTTTTTACCCTTTTAGCATTTTCGGCAAGGTTGTTCTCTGAGGGAGAAATTGCAAATTAATACGGGGTGTCGCGTTATCGCTCGCTAACTAGAAAATTTCAGTTTTTATTGTTCGTGGGAAACTTCGAATGATCGTGACGAGGAGGGAAGGAATTTTGCCTTTTTTTTACCCTTTTAGCATTTTCGGCAAGGTTGTTCTTTGAGGGAAAAATTGCAAATTAATACGGGGTGTCGCGTTATCGCTCGCTAACTAGAAAATTTCAGTTTTTATTGTTCGTGGGAAACTTCGAATGATCGTGACGAGGAGGGAAGGAATTTTGCCTTTTTTTTACCCTTTTAGCATTTTCGGCAAGGTTGTTCTTTGAGGGAGAAATTGCAAATTAATACGGGGTGTCGCGTTATCGCTCGCTAACTAGAAAATTTCAGTTTTTACTGTTCGTGGGAAACTTCGAATGATCGTGACGAGGAGGGAAGGAATTTTGCCTTTTTTTTTACCCTTTTAGCATTTTCGGCAAGGTTGTTCTCTGAGGGAGAAATTGCAAATTAATACGGGGTGTCGCGTTATCGCTCGCTAACTAGAAAATTTCAGTTTTTATTGTTCGTGGGAAACTTCGAATGATCGTGACGAGGAGGGAAGGAATTTTGCCTTTTTTTTACCCTTTTATCATTTTCGGCAAGGTTGTTCTCTGAGGGAGAAATTGCAAATTAATACGGGGTGTCGCGTTATCGCTCGCCAACTAGAAAATTTCACTTTTTATTGTTCGTGGGAAACTTCGAATGATCCTGACGAGAAGGGAAGGAATTTGCCCATTTTTCACCATTTTAGCATTTTCGGTAAGGTTGTTCCTTGAAAGAGAAATTGCAACTAATACGGGGTGTCGCGTTATCGTTTGACAATTTCGTCAGTGGCTGTCGGTGAGTGCAAAGTCTTAAGAAAATTTCGCTTTTTAATTACCGTAGGAAATTTTGACAAAAGTGGAAGAATTCCGTTTTTTCATTGTTGTAGCATTTTCGGCAACTTTGTTCGTTAAGAGGGAAGTTGCCATTAATACGGTATATCGCGTAACCATTAAAAAATGTGCTAAATTTCTATTGGCGAGATCGAAAATAAGAAAATGTTGCGTTTTCATGTCCGCGGAAAATTGCGAATGACCGAAAGGACAGGGAACTTGATGTATTTAAAATCTTCCCTTTATTCACCCATCTACCATTTTCAGCATCTTTATTCGTTGACGGAGAGTTACAATTGACGTTTGAAGTACTAACAAAATTTAATATCTGCACAAAATTCCGAATGTTCGTAACGAGAAGAACAGGATGTTGACATAATTCAAATAATTCTTTCCTTCGTGCTGCTTTTTAATCTTTTCCGGAACTTTGCTCGATGATAACCAATTCGCATGTCTTAAAATTTTATCGCGTTAATTCCCGTTGACTTTATAGGTGTCTAACGCGTTCTAAGTGCGAAGAAAATTTCACTTGCAAATGTCTGCGGAAAATTCTGAGTGACCCCGATAGAAAAAAAGGAAAGAAGGATCTCGACATCTTCCACCCCTTTTCCGCCCTTTCCCTGCCCTGAAACTTCCACGGCATTATCCAATCCCGGACGGCTAACTTCATTTTAATAATCGCGCTGCTCGCCACTCTTTTTCAACGCTTTCCTTTTCGCGACCGAGCTGGCACGGAAAATAATTCGCTCGGCCGTAATCCGCATTTTCAACGAATGAAATTTGACGGTCCACCGTCTTCTCTGTCTCTTCTCAGTCCGTCCTCTTTTCGGTTCGGACACGATATGGAGAGTAGGATATTTAACGTGAAGGGTAAATATTGACACTCCGACATCGATTTCATTCGCGCTCAAATGAGAATGTCAGAGGTTGCGATAGTCGTTCGAGAAACCAAATCCTGAAATAATCCTGCTCATCGATCTCTGGAACCGAAACCATTCACGTTAACTGAGAAATGTTCTTAAATCAAATTTCTCGCAATTTCACCGAACCGACTCTTAACAATAAGTGTTAAACTTCAAGTTGTCTCGAGTAGGAACGCAAGATCGGTGGTTCGAACTTCGCAGGCTGTGATCGATATAAGGGATGACCTTCAAGTGGAAGGTCAGATTTCTTGAACCGCGCATCCCGCCAAACTTTCAATCGAAATTCCAGCCTTCTTCATGGGAAGCGTATCATCTAACGGTATCGAGAGTTCCGACTTAATAGCATGGAACGTTAGAGTCCCGTTACCAGTTTTAAATTCGATCAGACAACCAGTTCCCGTTCAATAAAGTCGACCTCCATCCAGCGACGAGTGGGACTCGCGAGGGTTGAGAAACAGAAATCTTGACTGACGAGGATAACCATGGCGAGAACGAACGATAATTTCGATATTCGAATTTCGATATCTGTCCGCGTCTTGGCCAGAAATTGCAGAAATTTCTCCGTCGTCAGCGGAATCTTTCGTTACTCCCTGAACTGGCCTCATTGGCCCCGTCCGTTCCGTTAATCGACGGATTGTCAGAAACCGAAGTTCATTTCCACGGCTACTGCATTAATCGCATTCGGCCGATTGCGGCGCGGATGAAATTGGTTAGACGCGTTAGAATATTCTACAGGTGTTCGTGACGGTCATAATTAGTAATCAACACGCCCGCGCATTATCGCTCGAATTACTTTCGTATGCCTTTGGCCATACACATATTTATACATATACATATACCTATATGGATGTACATATAAATATCTGACATTGAAATTGATGCATAAGTAACCCTCCTACAACATGGCATTCTATAACACGGTATCGTTCAAATTCCATTAGAAAATTGCAGAAACCTTCATACAATAGTGTACTTCAACAGCACTGGATATGTGATTTTTGTCTAACGTATTTAAAAGCTAAATTACCTCCAAATCGTGACGGGAAGGAATAATGAACTATAGTACTTTTACATGAAAATATGTCAATAAATTATGTATTACTCATTTATAGCTCTATTCCGATGTATTATCGTTACGACGTTCTCGTTTTATCGTACTGACAAAATGGGAAAGAAAATTAAATTAAGGTTATATTTAATGTAAATAATACTTTTTTTGTTTTGTTTCGTTTTGTGTTATATATATATATGTTTTTAGTAAAAATTACATTGCTTGTATGGAATTAAAGAACAATGTTTGTATTTAATAAGTTTTCGGACCGTAACCCCTCTTTTTATACTAGCTCTGGGTCACATATAACACGATTTCACAACACGGCACTTTCCAGGAACCTATCTACCGTGTTATAAGAGGGCTACCTGTATATAGATATATATGTGGCCACTGGCATATTAAAGGAATTGGAGCGATAATGCGCGGGCGTGTTGATTACTGATTCCGAGTGTGACGAAAACGATATATATATATATGTCCTACGGAATTTACAGGTTCTAATCATCGTTCTAATGGCAGAGTACGGCTCGTTAATGGCGCGTTTGTTTCAATTATCGAAACGTCAGTGCCGATGCCATCTGTAACCAACAAGATAAAGGTTTCACTCTGCGAAATTGAAACTGCGCGCGGAGAGATGAAATAAACGGCGGATCGACGAATTCGAAAGCCGCAAATGTTGCGCCGCAGGAACGATGTTTTGACCGCGTCCGCCACTTTTGCCACCGCTCGCGTATGTGTAACAGTGTGCGTGTGTGGAGGCGCGTCGGCGTTAGCTGCCCAACACCCCTGTCCGAGTCGTTTATAACCATTTCCTTATATTGCGAATGACAGTGACATCGAGAACAGTATTTTCGCAACGGCCACCGGGTGTATGCTTTTGCACTCGCCCTTAGTACCACTGTGTATATGTTTGCGCCGGCTCGAGTTCTTATGTGATTGACGGTGGCCGAGAGAGTTAATAAAAAGTTGGAATACCTTAGATCGCCCGGAAGACTCGGTCGCGGCTAATAATTAGAGTTTTGTAAGTTTCGGACGAGCTTTTGAATGAGTATGTACTTCCGCGGCCAGTTCTTTCGGGAAGTTGTGGGGTGTGAATTAAGGGCGGTATCACGTTTGGTGTTTTGGAGCAGGTGTGGAGAATGAGGGGTGACATTTGCATTGTTAGAGGTAGTGCGGAGACAAAGGCTTGTTGGGCGCCGGTGCTGTATACGGAGTTTGGGTGAAAATATGATCCGAATGTATTTTTTAAATCTAATGAGTATTAATGAATTTTTGCATTTCAATTTGCCCTTTACAGTTTATTTCCATTCAGCTTTGACGTGGCTTAGTCCGTAAGATGTTAATATGATGTAGAGCAGCGCAAGAGGGAATATTTCATGTACCAAAATGTGCAGTTTTAAGCGGAACACTTTTCGTGATAAACACACATCCAGTTTCAATAGCGCAGCGTCCTCAGAGCTTTTTACGATATTGACGTTATTCCCATCCTTTGTAAAATGATAAAATGTCACAAAAATGTGTTTGTCAGAGAGCAACCGTTTTCAGCAAGGCAGAATTTCCCGGCCGTTTGACAATATTGAAAAAGAAATAACCATTGCAATTGATAAAACCCGTATATCATCCGAATTAACATAAAGATAAAACCGCTTGAATTTTATCGTACTCTCAAATCATTAAACTCCAAAATCACAGCGTCATACATCTAACCATTTATTATTAATAAAACACTCATTCTTTAAAGCGGTAATAAAGACAACAAATAAAAGACACACTTTCGTATCCAAATTAAGAAACTATCAACTTCTAAAAAAATACCCCAATCTAACACATACCAAAAACCCTTTCAACTTCATTACACTTAAGTCCACGAAACTAAGCTCTAAACCGTACCAACTCTCACATCCCCCACAACCGAACACCTACCAACCCCTACATCCTCGACAAAGCACTAATTTCCATTCCACCCTCCCACACTAAAACCCGCACATCCTTCCAGAAAAAAAACAGCCTTAACACAGCTCAAATTCACAACCCAGCAACCCTTCCCTCAAAATCCCACCACCGAAATCCTACCCCAACACTTTCAACGCTTCGTTCGATGTTCGGAAGTAAAGTTTTGCCGGTCAGTTTCGGCGTGTGGCGAATACTTTCGTGTAAGGTCCCGCGGCCGTACCTTGGCTGCGATGACGGAATGTGTCCGTGGTGAGGCCCGTGTGGGTTCGGATTGAGTCCGGATTGAGTTCGGATTGGGTCCGGACAGGGTCCGGAATGAGACGCGGTGTCAATTCGGCGGATCGAGAGCGCGCCGCGAACTGAGGCGGATGTTGGATCCGCAGCGGATCCTTCGCCGCGTACTCGACGCAGCCGCAACGACGTGTTGCAATGTGTCAGTGACGCGTACACCCTCTCAGCTCTGCCCCCTCCCCACCTATCCACCCGCCGGCGAGTCCTTCCCCTACCCCGCCGCTCCTGCGAGCGCTCTTCGGTACGCGCCGCCGAAAAGTTCCAGTCCGAAGGTACGGCGGGATTTTGAATGTTGAGGGTGGCGGATCGGGGCGGGGGTGGTCGCGGAGGGTTCGGGGTGAGGGGATGATGTCGATTGCTTCGGGGTGGGGAATGGGTTGTTCGGTGGAGCTTGGTTTTAACACTGGAACTAGCATCCAGTCGAAACGACTGAACTAAAGGTATCTTAATAATCATTTTTCTCTCATGAAAGATTTCATTTTTTAAATATTTGGCGCTCATTGAGGTAGAGGATTACTTGTGTTTCGTTTTGTAAGTTCAAAGACATTGGCTTGCCATTTCTGCGAGTTAACTGGAAATATGAGGAGGAATCGTCGGTAGTTTTGGTGTTAATTTTAATATCTCTGTCTATATAATTTTGATATTATTAATTTTGATCGTTGCTGAGAGCTTGATCTGGATTTGTGGAATGATTATTGGGATTCAAGTGGTTACATTGCATTATTATCAGTATAATGGCACGCTTGACCTTTGACGATTTTTCATTTCGTGGCAAATATTATCGATAGGATGATAATTTGCAGGTTATGAAATTGATTAAATGTATATTTGTTGGTAATTCTTGAAACATTGGGGCTACTGACAATTTCGGATCACATTAATGAATACATCGGATCATATTAATGATATACAATTAAACGTCTGTGTAACACATTTGCGTCTATACAAATCACACGGAAAACAATTAGTCGTTTGATTATCCCACTGACTTCTAAACAAGGGGTCAACAAATACCTATGCTGGTTCAAATCGTGATTAATATTGGGCACAGTCAGTAATTTTCACTGGTCCAATAAATCTAGTGTTAATGAAAACGTGCAATAGAATGAAATAGTAGCGAATATCGTACGTTATTGACAGATGCAGCGGCATTTTTCGACATCGAAATGAAAAAACGTGATCGACCTACATGGCACTAAACGACTAATCTGCAGCCCAATTTGGGGCGCAAAAAAAATTCGGGCAGGACCGGATTAATGGACAGGACAAGAAATGGCCCGTGAAAGCTTTGATGAGTCAAAAGTAATTTTTACTGAATTTTAGTACCTCAACGTCAGAATAAAGACAATTGAATTTTTTGTCAGCGATAATTGAAGTTCCAACTGACGAACTGGCCGAATAAGTAAAGGGTTGCACATTTTTACCTAGGCCTTTTCATAAAGGAAATGGTCCGTGTTCAAAGTAATCAGAATCAGAATCGTGATTTCATGTTATATTAATTCTAAAAAATGCATTTAAACATTTACTCGAAGCAATTAGAAACAAAAGAAATGATTCTAAGCCCAAAAGCAGAAAACAGTCTGAAAAACGCATCGAAAGTCCGAGTCAGAAAGCTTTGAATCCAAGTTTTGCTGTAAAAAAAATCGACAGATGCGATAATACGCAAAATCGGCAAAAATACTACGAAATAATGTACTCAGAACAGTCCACGTCGAACGTCTTCACTTCAAATGAGCGACGCGGAAAATGGTTCGTACATCTACCTAATTCGAATGGAAAGTCGCGGGTTTTCCTTGACGGCAGATGCGGCCGATACTTCAGAAGACACGAACTTCGGGCATGATAATGGACAGGGAGGCGTATGCGGCAAAATTGAGTTAATGACTGTTTAGGCGTTTGCCTACTACGATGCGTGCGCGGCGATGCATAATGCACTGTCGTGTTCGTGGGTTGGTGTGCGTTAGGTGGATCCCGTGCGTTGATGCGGACGTATGCACGGCGCGGTAATATAACGTGGGCGGATAGTTCCGGGGTCTTGAGAGAGAAATGGATTGGCGGGGAGGGGAGGGGCGGAGAAGGGAGGAGGTTTGGAGGAGTGAGATAGAAGCGGGCCGGTGTTCTGCTTTTTACGTTCTTCCTGGCAGTGGCGAGCGAAGGAAGAAAGTGCCGGGAAAAGAGGGTTGCAGCGTAAAAAGGCACGGAGACATAAACAGACGCGCAGATAGCTATGGAAATTTATGGATATATTCATTGATCTGATAGGCGGATGCATAAGCAGATATCGGGATCCGTGGATATTGCTGTCGCATCGAATGTCATCGGCGGTGAAATGTTCGGCGAACAAACGTGCGGTTAATCGAACGTAAGAGAAATGTACGGAAGCTTCAGAAGGTTTCAGGCTTTTTACGTCGTGGAATGTATGCTTCTTAGTACTTGGGCTAGTTTATCGTATTTGCCTTTTTAGTGAAAATGTGAGAGGAGAACTCGGCCGCGAGCGGAAAAGAAATCACTGGTAAGTGTCTTCGAAATGAAGCGGACACCTGCGCGTGACAGTTAAGATTTCGAATAGGGCGCTATTCAATTCTTTCACTCAACACGTCGAATAGTTCTCCTCGTCGTACAGTCTACATCGTTATTTTCTTCCATTTCCCATTGTTCCTTTCATTCGGTTCTTTGCGCCGAACATCTACTGCGACGTTAAAAAATACTCTAGGTATAAATTTTACATCGATTTTATCAATTCGAGGGGACTAATGTAATACAGTAGACTTCTGTACAACACGATTGATACGTTGTGAATTATGTGGATTCCTGTTATGGTAGAATTTGCCTGATACAACGCGAATAATGGAAAGTACAATGTTAAACCTAATTATTTGTACTTATTTTCAACCATGTGTCAATACTCTGAAAGAAATTGTTATAAGTCAAAAAAAAGTATTTAAATATACAACAGGACTTTCGACCCAAACAAGGGCTTATAGTAAATTCTTACAAAACCTAATTACTGTCATGTTAACTGCTTACTGAGCAAATCGTACACATATACTACGGATTAACAAAAAAAAATGAATAATTCCGACGTATAATAGCAATTACAAAACAAGACATTAGTGTGTGTAGTAATGGTGAATGCAAGACTATCAGGTCTAACGTATAGAAATTTTATTTTTAAGTTTGCGGATTCTCGAAATCTATGACAAAGTGTGCTATTCGAAAAGTCGTGTTATACCAAAACAGTAGGCTGAGCATTCCGCGCGTCCCAGGAAATCGCATTATGCAAAAGAATCCTGAAAAAGCCAGTTTTGCGGACGTACATCTACCCAGTTCTACAGCAGTGCCATAAAATGATCCACCAGCGAGTGATGCGCAGAATGAACCAGGCGCGTCCACCTTGCAACATTTAACATTTCGAACGACATTCAATTGTCCCATTCGATGCTACCGGTAACTTCCCCCTCAGACAAACCGCACTTGTTCCTTCCCATTCCCACGTCACACTTTTCACTCCCCGACAGATCGGACCTTTCCCTCTCAGCATCCTTTATGCGCCCCGCGTACATAGCACGCTTTACTTGCAAACGCACCCCCCCCCCCCCCACCCCCTTAGTGGAAAATTCGCGCGAACCTCGAAAATTTCCACACGCTTGCCTTCGAAAATGCAATGGCGCCGACATTACGGTTAAAGCGCAGACATAATCGCAGACGCTGATATCCTTTCTCCGTTCTGCGGCCGAAATTCTCGAGTGGCTCGGAATTATAGGGTCGGCGGGGTAGTTTCCGTCCGCTGAACAACTCCCGCGACCGCTGTTGTCGGATATGCGATCCTCTCGTTCTGTCGCGCTGCGGCGAGCGTGGCATTTTGATGGCGCGAGACCGCTGGCTCTCAGAATGGAGGTTACAGTGCACGCGAAAAGATCGCACACGCTGGCATGCCTTCACGGCTTCCGTCGAGGATACCTTTGCTCGCGTGACGTCATCCCAGTGGCGCTGCTCATTGATAGGCGGACAATAATGTGCGCGTAAAAGAAAATATTTTTGGGTTCCATAAGGTATTCGTCGCTGGGAAGTTCATTGGCAGGTCTGACTGAGGTGTGTATTTAGAGACAGAGGTTGATTTTAGTACTGCGAATGTTTGGCACGTTACGGCTTTGTGAGAGTTGAGAATTATGTATGGAAAGGCTTTACCTGACGCAGGGTAAAAGATTTATTCTCGGATTTAAAGGAATCGGCTGAAAGATACGGTCGGGAAGCAGGGTCAGAGTCAACAATGATTAGACGCTGACGAGAATAATCTTGCTTACAAGGTCTTGCCTAACACTTTCCCAAAATGCTTGTTGCTTCTCACACATTTGGAGAGTAGAGCACATCAGTATTCACACGTACCTAAATTGAGTCACATTTTACCAAGTTAGATATACAAACATAGAATTATGAAACATTCCGTATGAATGTTAGAATATGTTAATGGAGTAATGTTATTCGCCTAGAATTATATAGCGTTACATATTCCTCACAAATATGAGTGGACATATAACAATAACATTGTCTTTGCAAGGACTAAACGTGTTAGGTCTTGATTTTGGAAAACGAATTAAATGTTACAATGAAAGTTAGTTGATTATTAGTAGTATTAATTAAAAATCAATTAAGATATTGCCCAGATTTTACTGTTAGTGTTGTATATTCAATAAAGGATACAGTTGATGGAAGGTAAAACGTAAGCGAAACCAGGTAAACTCAGAACAGAAATTTATTTTTTTGACAATGAAACCTGAGTGACTGGTGAACATTGTAACTTAAATTTTATATAAAACAGTATAAATATGATAATCTACATTTTTTGTCATCTTTTTCTAGACCCTCATACTGGATCAAGCAGGGCAAGAAGCTACAAAAATCTTTCGTTTCAATTTGTTTGAACTAAAAATGATCCTCTTAGGTTTGCCAATCATCACACTTATTGCAAGAATTTACTTAAATAGACTTTTGATATTTTTTCGCCGAAAGATATAGGTACAACGTTCTGACAGTGAGCTTGTCAGGAATTTGGGTTTCGCTGAAGATTCGAAGAAGCAGATTATTTCCACTTTGAAACAAATGGTCTCTACCAACTGTATTATTCATGTCAAAAGACCACGCCAAAAAATCGAAGGTTTACGTCTGCGAACGTAACAGAGGCTCCACAGAAAATGTATTCGGAATTAACGCAGATTGTTACTGCATCTGATGGTACCTAATAGGTACGCTGATTAACGCCTGTCGCTTTGTAGTTACACTCAAAGACATAGTTCTCCCCGACGGCGTGACAGCAACAAAGAAGTGTGGTTTAGTCCGACATGAAGTGATGTTTCTCGCTACGGATGGTGAACTTAATGAAAGGGTTATAATCACGCAGTACCGCTCGCATATACTTACAAAAATAGCAATAAGATAAAGATCGGCTTTCGCTGATGGTCCAGCATGAAAGTAAACGTTGAAAGCTGCAAGAAAACCTATAACTTTCATACGTTTGAATCGCTGGTTGGAAAGTTACGGACAATTTAAAAATAAAAAAGTTTTTAACAATTGCTCATATTTGTTATTTAACGGGCTCAGATATATATTCTCATTATAAATATAAAAAAAACAGACTTTGACAAAGAATTTATAATAATATCTGAAATGTCTCTCCTAAACATGTTTGAGAGGTATATCGGAAACTCTTATATCTTTATCCAAGAAAGACATGAGAACCCCAAACCAATATACTGATTGAGAGAGTGGCGGGATCACAATGTCGAAAATAAAGAGAAAATGGGAGAGTGGAAAACGGAAAGCGGAGTGCACTTCATAGGGCGGCAGACCAAAAGTCCCAAAAAATTCTGCGCAATGCGACGGAAACGCTAGAAAAGTCGTATTTGCACAGATTCATATAGACAACTTTAAATTATAAAGTTATCAAGGAAATCGAACAAAACGCAGAAGAACATACAAAGTTTGTAGGATTCACCCTACAGGGATGCCTGCAAACAAAATAACTTTTACAAAGGATATAATAATCGACCAAATTTCATCTTAACCTATTGACATCATTGTTTTCCTCCAATTCGACCAAAATCCAAACAGTTTGCTCCTGTAATTCCATAAATCACACAAGGACGAAATTGACAAAGTTGATGCAAATATCAAAAGATTGTCATATTACCGTTTCATTAACGTAAGAAATATCTCGCAACCAGCTTGCACGAAGGCATATTCAGCGAACATAAAGTACAGTGAGCATGCATCAAACGTCAGATTAAACTAATGCTCGCCGAGAGTAATTGCAGATGTTGCCATAAGTACGTCGTTCGGCCTTTACGCGGCATGTTACGATAACCGTCCTCGTGAGTATTTTATGGATCGTAAAAGGAGTACGCAATGGCTCAATTGTGAGTGAGTTCTCGCGGCAATATTTATCATTTTCACGCGCCACGCGGAACCGAAAGTGGCAGTAAACGACACATTGTTACATCGGGCGGAAAATTGGGCATCTCGCTTCGGAAAGCAGATGCAAGCCAGTCAGAAACTATCGCCACGACTGCGCTTGCGGCAAATTGTGCGTGCAATTCCTGTTTTCAAAAATAACACTCTCGGGTGGATACGACCCGCGACGATTTCGAAACAACGGAAATGGCATAATCTATACGACTTCGGTCGTAAAGCGCATATCAGGGAGAATGTCTTAAAGAACTGGACCGCATCGTCAAAACAGATCGATCTAAAGAGGGATGCGAATGCACTTTATACTTTTATGTGTACACATAAATACGAAGAAAACGGCAGATGACATTCGGCATTTCTGACTTTTTTATTTCTCGAACTCTCAATGCACCGTTCTCCTTTGCGTCTCACCTTATATAATCTCTTTCAGTGCTATCAAACTTCTTACGACCAAGCCTTATCGATTCAAGAGACGACACTATTGAATACTGCCTATGTATATGCGCAAATGTCAAATAAAGGAAAAAGAAAAACAGTATCGTTTATCATTTCCGACTTGTTTGCATTACCAAACTCTTTCAATGTGTCTACCTAATATGCGTTTCTTTCGATTAGACCAACCTGTTCAAATAAAAGCGAACTAAATCAAAATAAAAACACGCTACGTTTCATTATTCACCCCCAAGAAACCTGGAATACAGGATCAAGGTGCACGAATAAACTCTCGCCAGAAGCCGCCGATAAGGAGCGTTAGGCTAATCTCCCGTACATTTTACCGCCCAGCAAGACGGTAGCCGGCTAAAAGCTCATTGCGCATTTAGAACGAACCTCTCCCAAAATTGGCACTTGACCTCGACTTTCGCCCCGAAACAAAAAACTGCGCGGCGTCCCATGGAAGTTAGCGAGGGCCGTCGAAAACATTTCGAGAGGTTTGAATCGAGACGAGCGAAACGTCAGATACTCGCAATCGGGTTAACCGACCAGGTACGAGGATGAAACTTAATGACACACACGGTACATCCGAAGTACGAGACGAGCGCCGACGTTCGAACTCCTGGCCGTTTGACGTTTGCGGATCCACTTGGGACTCAATTAGAATTTCCACGGTAAGTAGCAAGCCGCTGAACAAGCCGCGACATAGACGTTTACGTCCGAGCAACAGGGAACGGCGAGCGTTAAGGAGCAACGGCTCAAAGTCGTTCAGTATCGGCGAGCATGCGTGCCAACTCGCCACTTGTTCGATAAAAATTGCGCGGATATTGACGGCTGTGCCGTTAGCTTTAGTTATGTTATGTTGTTTGGCGATATCGCGCGTTCGTTCGCAATTTTGTTTTATTCTAATCGTCTAATATCATCATTCAGTGCTCGTTCGAGGTAAGTGGCGTCAACTTCCAAAGTAGATTTCACGCAGACTATGTTAGCTCAAAGTCGTTCAGTATCGGCGAACATACGTGCCAACTCGCCACTTGTCCGATAAAAATTGCGTGGATATTGCGCGGACATTGACGGCTGTGGCGTTAACTTTAGTTATGTTATGTTGTTTTGCGATATCGCGCGTTCGTTCGCAATTTTGTTTTATTCCAATCGTCTAATATCATCATTCAGTGCTCGTTCGAGGTAAGTGGCGTCAACTTGCAGAGTAGATTTCACGAAGACTATGTTAGCTCAAAGTCGTTCAGTATCGGCGAGCATATGTGCCAACTCGCCACTTGTTCGATAAAAATTGCGCGGATATTGACGGCTGTGGCGTTAGCTTTAGTTATGTTATGTTGTTTGGCGATATCGCGCGTTCGTTCGCAATTTTGTTTTATTCTAATCGTCTAATATCATCATTCAGTGCTGGTTCGAGGTAAGTGGCGTCAACATTGCAAAGTAGATTTCACGAAGACTTGAGAGTTATCTTAAAGTCGTTCAGTATCGGCGAGCATGCGTGCCAACTCGCCACTTGTCCGATAAAAATTGCGTGGATATTGCGCGGATATTGACGGCTGTGGCGTTAACTTTAGTTATGTTATGTTGTTTGGCGATATCGCGCGTTCGTTCGCAATTTTGTTTTATTCTGATCGTCTAATATCATCATTCAGTGCTCGTTCGAGGTAAGTGGCGTCAACATTGCAAAGTAGATTTCACGAAGACTATGTTAGCTCAAAGTCGTTCAGTATCGGCGAACATGCGTGCCAACTCGCCACTTGTTCGATAAAAATTGCGCGGATATTGACGGCTGTGGCGTTAACTTTAGTTATGTTATGTTGTTTGGCGATATCGCGCGTTCGTTCGCAATTTTGTTTTATTCTAATCGTCTAATATCATCATTCAGTGCTCGTTCGAGGTAAGTGGCGTCAACTTACAAAGTAGATTTCACGAAGACTATGTTAGCTTAAAGTCGTTCAGTATCGGCGAGCATACGTGCCAACTCGCCACTTGTCCGATAAAAATTGCGTGGATATTGCGCGGATATTGACGGCTGTGGCGTTAACTTTAGTTATGTTATGTTGTTTGGCGATATCGCGCGTTCGTTCGCAATTTTGTTTTATTCTGATCGTCTAATATCATCATTCAGTGCTCGTTCGAGGTAAGTGGCGTCAACATTGCAAAGTAGATTTCACGAAGACTATGTTAGCTTAAAGTCGTTCAGTATCGGCGAGCATGCGTCCCAACTCGCCACTTGTTCGATAAAAATTACGAGGATATTGACGGCTGTGACGTTAGCTTTAGTTATATTATGTTGTTTGGCGATATCGCGCGTTCGTTCGCAATTTTGTTTTATTCTAATCGTCTAATATCATCATTCAGTGCTGGTTCGAGGCAAGTGGCGTCAACTTGCAAAGTAGATTTCACGAAGACTATGTTAGCTCAAAGTCGTTCAGTATCGGCGAGCGTACGTGCCAACTCGCCACTTGTTCGATAAAAATTGCGCGGATATTGACGGCTGTGGCGTTAGCTTTAATTATGTTATGTTGATTTGCGATATCGCGCGTTTGTTCGCAATTTTGTTTTATTCTAATCGTCTACTATCATCATTCAGTGCTCGTTCGAGGTAAGTGGCGTCAACTTGCAAAGTAGATTTCACGAAGACTATGTTAGCTCAAAGTCGTTCAGAATCGGCGAGCATACGTGCCAACTCGCCACTTGTCCGATAAAAATTGCGCGGATATTGACGGTTGTGGGGTTAAGTTTAGTTATGTTATGTTGTTTTGCAATATCGCGCGTTCGTTCGCAATTTTGTTTTATTCCAATCGTCTAATATCATCATTCAGTGCTTTAAGGTAAATCGTGTCAAATTGCAAGGAGAAATTCATGAAAAACTGTCTGAGTTCAATGTTGTTCAGTATCAGCGAACATACCTACGTAGCAATCCGCTACTCGTCCGATAAAAATTGCACAGATATTGACCGCTGTGGCGTTAACTTTAGTTTCACTATGTTGTTTTCCGGTATCGCGCGTTCGTTCATATTTTTTTTTGTTCTAATCATCTATCATCATTCAGTGCTTCAAGGTAAGTCGCATCGACTAGCAACGTGGAATTCATGAACATATTTGTGGGCTCAAAGTCGTTCAGTACAAGCGAGCATGCGTGCGAACTCGCTACTTGTCCGATAAAAATTGTGTGGATATTGACGGTTGTAGCGTTAACTTTAGTTATATTATGTTGTTTTGCAGTGTCGCGCGTTCGTTCACTTTTTTTTGTTCTAATCATCTATCATCATTCAGTGCTTCGAGGTAAGTCGCGTCGATTAGCAAGGTGAAATTCATGAAAATATTTGTGGGCTCCAAGTCGTTCAGTATAGTTGTGCGAGCGTGCCAATCCGCTACTTGTTCGATAACTATTACGTGAATATTGACAGCTGTGGTGTTAACTTTCATTATAATGCATTATATTGAATTATTTTGTACAGTCAGTATCGGAAAACATTACCACGCAATCATTCACCATTTTTGGTACACTAATCGTCTAATATTATCATTCAGTGCTCATTCGAGGTAAGTGATGTCAACTTGAAAAGTGGATTTCACGAAGAGTATGCTGGCTTAAAGTCGTTCAGTATCGATAAGCACGCGTGAGAACTAGTCACGACTCGTGGCTTATCGAATAAAATCCATTATACCGCACTGTTTTGCATAATTTTGCATCCATTACCACTGTTTTGCTCATTGTTTCCCATTGTTCCACACGTTTTCTTCTCTACATCGCCTAATCTCATCATTTTCTGTTCCTTCACGGTAGGCCGCGTCAAATTGCACGGAAAATTTCGTCATAACTTTGCGTGCGTGGGGGCAGAAGGCGTGGGCAGAAGTTTTTTGATCGATCGTTCGCGAGCTCTCGATGTCGAATTATGCCTAAGTCGCCGGGGAGTCGAATTCGATGGTCTAATCGTTCGAACGTCGCACGTAACTCGATGATATATTCGTAAAGTTACATTACACCGGCTGCAAAATCATACGGAACGATCCTTTTAGTGGCTTACGTGGATTTGTACTAGAAATATTCGGAGGTCTGTTATGGGGATGTTTGGAACTTTGTGACGTCATAAATTAAGGTTCCACCCCACCGTGGCCGAAGATTGCGCTCTAAATCTTCTTATACGTGTTTTATGTTTGTACTTACAGTTACGTGCTGGAAAGGTCGTTTTCACACATTTATTTCTACGCTCGCCGTAACCTGTATATGCATGACCATTGTACTCGCGACATTGTGCTAAGCACCGACAGTAATATCACGCCGATATCGACCAACACATCCGTATTTAGTGTGTGCAGCCATTAAAGGATCTATCAGAGAAAACTACATCGAAACTTCCGAAGCAGTCTGAGTGGTAAGCAATTAATGTTAATATGCTTACTTCGGGAGGAATCTTTGCTGTTTGTTTTCAACTGGGTGTCGCACAATTCTATTTCGAGACGGTTTCCGCGAGAATTTGCCTAGAATAATAATGGCGTCGAAATTGTTGTTGCTACTGTCGCGTGGGCGTTCAATTTCGTGACGTGGCACCTAATTAAATTTGAACTGCACTGTGCGATAGCCTGTGGCAACCATACTTGCCGGAATATATGCTCACGCTAGTATGGATGCAACGTGATTTATAAGTAACACATTCTTTGACCTAGTAGATACTTCCGGAGAAGCTTATAATATATCAACCTCAAACCTGTGAAAATTGCTCAACATCATGAATATCCTTATTGCAATATGAAATATATTATTGCAATATATATAGAATATTATATATCCTTATCGCAATATTAAAAATACTGTGAAAGTTTACATGAAAGTGTATTAGATTCTGTACCATCATTACTGTATGATCATGATGATATAGACGCAAGGTACTTGCTAAATCTGAATTTTTCTTGCCTAGCAGGCACTTTTTGAACAGCTTGTAATATCTCATTCTCAAAACTAATAAAGCACAACATTTCCGAAGATTATCCAACATCAGCCAGCAGAAACATGACCAAACCCGAAACAGATGCCCATTATACTTCCGCCTCCGCCCAAATCCCGTGCAAACGAAATACACGTGCATCGCAATTTACATGCGGCTTATATTTTAAGCCAACGTTGACTCAGTACATAGTAACGGCCGACATCCAAGAGCAGTCGAAATTATTTTTACCCACCCACCGCGACTCATGCAAATAGTCCAAGCCCGCCAAACGTTACGCACAGACTCAACATTACGCTTCCTCGAGTCGGCAACAAACAAATATTCCCGAGCCCTAATTTCTCGCATTCCGAATCCCTCCTCGCCGCCTCGAACTACGGGTGGAAACGTGCGAAATTCGCCAGAAGCACGAGTAAACTTTGACTCGGCCCGCAAAACGAATTCCCGGCGAAACGTATCGATGCCTGTCCGTGCTAATTACATTTCGGCGCGCCTGCAAATTGTGACTCAATTAACGTGGCGGTGCGGATGGTGTCTCAGATTAATCCTGATCCTGATCGCAGTCCGTAAAGCGGCCGTGAAACGCTTACATCGGCGTTACACGGCGGTACGTGCTCGAGCGCGAACTCGGAGGACCAACTCGCCGAGGCGAGAGTCCGTGTTACACGAGGCAACCCCGGCTGCCACTACACACCGAAGTCTGCCCACCCCGAAATCTGACAGTTACGCGCGTTTCGTTCGGGACCCTCGTCACACGAGCGATCATCCCGGTTGGCAGAATGTCGCCAAGTCGATCAGCGTTCGTCGATCAAAACTTGTCGAGACGGCAAGTTCAAAATCGCGAACTTCGCGTCAATTTCGTACGATCGAGCATTAAAATTCATCCCTGCCAGTTCTGGGCGAGCGTCTGGTAAACGCGCGCGAAAGAAAGTTCGGCAGGGAGTTAATTCGAGAGGTGATCGTGGAGCAGGTTCCTCCCATCGACTTCGGGTGAGGTTGGGGTAATTAGTGTTTAAGCAGGCAGAATTGGAATTCGCATGTCCGCAATCAAAGACGATGAGCGCGTGCGCGCGCGCGCGCATTCGCGTGAGATCTCGCGCGTGGCCGATCGTAATCCGGGCAGATTTATCGCGACACTCCCCTCGCGCCCTTCCGCCTTTTTCTTATTTTTTTTTTAAGCTCGCCTGACAAGCGGCGAAGTTTGTTTTGCGCCGGATGTGCCTGTAATCTCGTTAATTCCGCGGGCGAGATCCTCGCAATTACCGATGGTGTAAGTCGGTGAAATAAAGCGGAAAGCTTGACTTGCTCGTAGAACGGCGAGATTAAAAGGTCGACTAATTAGCAAACGGAATGATAAAAGTACGCGGTGAGGTAGATTTGTTGAGATACAGCTTGATAGCGCTGCGGTAGCAATGCGGAAATATCAAACTAATATTATAGTCGTAGAATAATGTAGTAATGCGTAAGCACGCTGGTGGGAGGTCAACGAGACTGAATGTTAAAATAATTGGATCGAGTGGAAGTTTCCAGGCAAAAAGCAGGCCCGTAAATTTTGCGCTGCAACATACGCCGTCTAACAATATATTTTACAGCTACTGAAATATAAATAGGAAAATCATACAGTAATTGACGGCCCATAGATGAATTATCACCTTCCCTTCAACCTGAAACAAGCGAAAACCGATGAATTACATCCCCGCATCGCCATGTATCCAGCCATTATTGACATTTACCTTACAGCGTCTATTATTTTACAAAAAACAATCCAGCCGTCAATGCAGCCCCCGGTAGAAGCCACCCCTCATCGACACTCACGTAATAACGTCCTCGCCACTCGACAAACAATTTCCCCACCTCCCTCCCCCCTCCACCATCCGCGACACGCTCCGAGCACATCGAAATTCCCGACAAAAGAAACGTTAACGAGCACGACCGCGTCCGTTTTTGACCCATTTCCGCCGATCGTTTCCTACCGATCGTCCGATCCCCGTTTCGCCCCGTCCCTCCTCCGCCATTGTCTCTCTCCCGGTTCGGTTAAATTACCGGGCGCGAGTGGAAGGAGCCACGGGCCTATTTGCGGATCGTTATTCCATTCGTCGTTTCGGGCAGTCGAGTATAAAGTAAACAGGGCAGCTTCGAGTGTCCCGACGACGTTTCGGAGGGTGTCGGCTTGCGACGGAGTTTCGTACACCCACCCCCTACCCCTCACAACCACCCCCACCTTCTTCACGGGATGACAATCATGGCCCCTGCGAAGCGAGAAAGAAGCGAGCGGCCGCGAGCAGAAGCGACGAGGAGGTGAAGCGACCGCTGAATTTGGTGGAAGAAGCGAGCGGGGAGTGGGGGGAAGAAGAGAGCGGGGATGACCGTGGGCCGAGAGGGTCAAACAAAGAAGCGTCGGCCGCCGCAAATGAGGCTGGCGGAGGGGGAAAAGTCGGTCAGTGTATTGTAAAGAGATTACGGGGACTATCCTCGGCCGTTGACGCTTTTTTCGCTTCGGCCGGAGCGTCGCCGAAGAATGGGAATCGGTGCTCAGGATCGGAATTACTGTGGACGTTCGTTCGGCGAACGGTGGGGTATGGATTTTTTTTTTTTTTTATTATTTGCCGCGGCAGCCGGGGGCTCGAAAGCGAGCCGTCGGGACGAAATCGTATAAACGTCGATTGCCGGCCGTATATGGACGGAGCAGCGACGAAAATATCGCAAAGTGCTCCCGATATGGTCGCGGATTTATGGGCGAATTGAGATTGAGCGGGACGAGGCCTATGACTCTCCTCTGCAGACGGAGACGTTTTCTTTTAATGTCGGAGGTCCCTTTCGTGCGGGGGGGGGTGATGTCGTCGTACTGTTCTTTGTTTCGGCGAGGGGGCTCTGGCTGGGTGTCGGCGAAATTTGTTTTTCGAATCCCTTTACTTTGCCCGACGCTCACTCAACGTAGGTCGGTTACATTAACGTGGTATGGCTTTGATGAAGGATGAATGAGCGTGACATTGAGAAGGACCGGTGGAACTTCGCGCTTCGACCTTACGTCGATTATCTCCTCGCTAACAAGAAGTCGTTGTAAATTGTGATTCTTAACGGACGAGTACAAGTTTCGGAGACTTCGCGGGAGTGAGTGCGGCGAACTTCATGATCGTCATTAGGGAAAGGTTGGATGGGAAAAAAAAAGCAAGCGCCGCAATAATTAGCTTGGAGCCATAACGGGCAATCAAATTGCCCGGCGGCAATTTACGGTTCGTAAATACACTTTTCAGGGGCTCGAACAGTGATCCGAACGAGTTTTTAAGATTTTTCGGGTCTACGCTCGAAATTGTTTTTCGCGCGTCGGTGTGTGCATGGGGTGAAACCGATAGTCGAGAGTGTCGATTAAGCTGATATTTTTTCGTCGGTCCCCGTCGTTACCAGTTGCGCACAATCGAACCAAATTGTATAATTTTGAACGAGCCGCACGGTTACGTAAAAGCACTCTGTGATAAACAAATGCGTTAATGCGTTCAACATGCATTCCCTCTATTTCCAGTTTGCCAATGTAACTCGCGCGGAATTAAACACATTTTTGTGTGCATTAAGTGGTTTCGGTCCATAACATTTTGATAGTGTCAAAGTAAACGAAGCATTGCGGTTGTTATTACCTTGTGCTCTGCAACGATTGACATTCAACAAAACTGATTCGAAAAATATTCGAATTCTCAACTGCTACCGATGCAGATGTTTATTATTAACAGTACCGAATTCAAAGGGGTTATATTAAATATTCATCCTTTGATATTCTCAGTAGATACAAGTGTGCTTTGATCGTGACGTTGATCAACGCGATTAATTTCAGTAATTAGAGCAAATTCGAAGTGTGTTGGTAATGCTTCATTAAATAACGCTGTAAATCTGACACTCGCTTTACTTTAGCATTAATCATCCTTATTGTAAGTAAGAAAAGAAAATAACCAACCAATCTACCATAATATGATCCAATAAACATTGTTAACGAAATATCATTTAATACCCTACAAATATACGCTGACATATACGTATCAAGTTAAATTTAGATTATATTTTTATCTGTACAATAACAATACATTACAGAAAGATATAGTATCTATTATAAACAAGGCCACCTATATAATTCTCGGCACACACATTCAGCTCTCATATGACATGAAGGTGTCAACAGTTTCTCAGACTCTACCGACGTAAGCATCTTGTCAAATCCACCCTTCCTTATTCGAAAATAGATCAAAAAATCATTCTTACCACGTCAGCGTATTGTTTCCCAAAATCAACGGGTAACTTCTCTTTCCATAAACACAATATACCGATTGCCATCAAAAACGAAATCTACCTTCCATTCGAAAATGATCACTCTTATCAACCAGTCGCTTATCGCTTATCGTTTACCCCTTATCGCGTTATTAACATTCGCCAGCAAGTTCGTGCGCTGCTTTACCGAGCAAGAGAAGTTTTCCCGATAAGACGCCGACCGAGATCGAATAATCGATTATGCGCATTTTCCCGCAATGGGAAAAGACGGAACTCGCGTGTTCCGCTTCAGTTCTCAATGGCGGGTCGAGGCACGTGGTTCGAATAACAGAATTTCTTTATCTCGTTCACTTTCACTCTTACCTCCGATGGCCTGGCGAAAAGTGGCCAACAGGAAAGAAACTTCGGGAAAACGACGAAAATGGCAAATATATAGGTCAGTCTAGAGTGTAAGTTACAATCAGTGAAGAGAGTATTGTGATGGAAATTCGTAGACAAGTGTGCACCATTGTGAACGCGCCCGTACGCATCGCACATTGTACTATGCGCACAGTGTATGGTACAATGCTACACCTTTTTCTCTATGGCCCATTGTCGGCGTCATGTAATTTTGTTATTCTTCCCGGCGCGTCATTGTTTCGCGGTGCGTCATTGTGCGCTTTAATCGCTTCCGGATTCGATCGCGGAACGTTTGTGGGAAGGGAACGAATTGAAAATAGCGGGGGATAGTGGGGGGAAAGGAGCTTAGTTATTTTTCATTCGTTTCGCCGAGAAGCGGAGAATGGCGAGAAATCGTGAATGCTGGTGGCACGTATTAGACAAAAAGAAGAATTAAGTGTTTTAGGACGTAACAACCAAAGCATATAAGCCGTTTATTCAGAAAGTGGAGTCTCTATTTTTGGAAAGGGTAATGATTATAATAGGTAGGGCTTAATAAGATCGCCTTCTCAGTAAACAATAATATTCTTCATGAATAGACTTGCTCCACTTTCAAAATAAGCGGCTCATTTAATGCATGAATAGAACTGAATGACACTGTATGCTTGTATTTCGCTGATCTTTACTTTAAAAGTGAATACAGTACGCTTGTGTAGAAAGCGTATGAGTTTGTCTTTTAAGAAATCATGTACAAAATTACTTGTCGTGCAGTATGCAAAATGCGGAAGTAATATGTTTTTATGACAATTATCGTTTCAACGTTTATTTTTATCTTTTAAGAATTCAATCAACAAAATCGGGATAATAACAAAATTCTTTTAAACAATCAAGGCCAAAATGAAGCTCCTCCAGTTTTCTCCTCTGATAGCATTTGCAATTTCCGACATGCAAGTATACATTATACATGAAAAAAGAATTATATTACTGCTTTGAGTAAACAATTACTAACGAAATGAAATCAGCAAATTTTTTTTAAGCGAAAGCAAAGCAGTAGCATTTTAGAAATTCGTGTCACATAATCTGCTGTAATGCGCAAACACAGGTCAGTGAGACTTTACATTCTCAATTTGGCTGAGTGTTCTTACAGAATGAGTACACTAGATTTCCTTTCTTTGCCTGGCATTGTCCTTGCGTCGTAATACCAGGTTTGAGGTTTATCATTGTTTTACCTCTTGATTAAAGCATATTTCATCCGCGCAGAGAATGACATTCCGCGGCTCTGCCTTGATCGCATCGAAAATTTATAGGGAACTTCGTTACGGGACAAAATAAAACGATGAACTTTAACCTCAGTGTCGACTATTTGTGTCATGCGGCCGGCGACGCTGGGAAAGTTCATTATACGCCCACCGTGCACTTTTTTATCCTTTGATAAGCCACTTCGCCACCTTTTCTTCCTTTTTTTGGTCCGCCGCCAGCTTTCCTCTTCGAATTGAGCCACCTATCGCGAGTCATTAGAAATACTTACTTCGTTACATCGGCGAGCGAGGGTCGTTAAAAAAAGGTGACGAGTCCGAAAAATAGTTCGCACCCACTCGAAAGCGTAAAATTCTTAGCTAAGGGTGAAATTGAACAAAATTGCGAGGCAAATTACTTGCACGCGAGACATCTTATTTGAAAAATAAAAGGGTCAGTCGAGTAATTCTGCACGTGTGGAAATCGTGGGATATCTTATGGTATGATGACTCCATCTCGGCTGTAATCTTACATTGACAATTTACCATCGCCGACTTCGGCGAAGGACAGATCTTCAGCATTGATTTCTGATTCTCGCCATATGGCGTTCCTTCGGTATTCGTAGCGTTATTCACTACTTCTAAGGTGACCAACTATTTTTTGTTCAAAAAGAGTACACTTTGCAAGTATTTCATAGGTGAAAAAAAAGAAGAAAAAACGATAAAAACTTTATTTTCTTTTAAAAACATATTTTTCTTCGGAGTGGATTTTTTTTGCTAAATGAGGATGTTCGTCTAATAATGTAGCCACATCCGAACAACTTTTATTTTGCATATTAAATTTGACTGTTAAGACGGCAGATAATGTTTTTACAGAAAGTTGCGACTTCTCACTGCTCCAATAATCATTCCCTAGTGAAAATACCCTTTCAACAGCAGCATTAGTGCCTGGACAACATAAGGAAATTTCTATTAAAACTTTTAAATTTTCATGTGGGATATGATATTAATAAAATTGAAATAAAATAATCTAAAAAAATGTTTTAGAAATACAAATGAGTATAAAATTATACAAATGAGTACTTTCAGAGTACAGGATTTGAAAAGAGTACGGTTTGCGAAAAAAGACTACAAAACTCAGTAAATGAGTACAGTTGGTCACCTTATTACTTCGAACGTTGCTAAAAGTAACCGTCGATGAAAATAGCCTTTTGACGGGGAGGAAGGCATATTTGCCTAGATCGAGTCTATCGCTCAACGGGTCAATATGGAATGTGACAAATTGGCCGTTTAAACGCTGAAAAGGTGGAACGCTGTTAATGGATACCCTGATGCAAATTCATTGAAGAAGTTGACCGTAGGTGTGACAAAAATTGAAGTGGGCGCGCAAAGTCAGCGTCGCACGTGAACTGAATGACAGACTGAAAAATCGTTATGCACCCACTGTTCACTTTTCAATTTATTGATATTAGTAAACTACAGGCACATGAAAAGGAAAAAGCTCCACTTTTAAAGTTAAAGGCAAATTATACAGATAAAATTTGCACACTTAAAAAGAAAGACTTCGGAACTGTTCATCTCATACATACCAAAAATAAAGACGAAACCAAAACTTGAACCAAATGACATCTTCTAACCGAAATAAATTTTTGTTTATAATTTATTTGAATAACTCTCAATGAAATTAACGCTCTACATGCTATTAGCACCCACCAAAAATAAATCAGATATTAAAAAAAAAATAATATGAATTAAAATTAAATGTATATTAATAGTACTATGTGCCATAATATGACACTGAACAGTTAGTATAGTCATTTGATCTACCATTAATAATGGAATTTGACCTTGTAGCGGTTTAAATACAATCATGTGCAAAAATCGTCTGTAGATTCAGCGTCGGCAGTGACATTTAATTCGCGTCTCAAAATTTGATTTAACACCTAATGGGAAGGTAAACATTTAGTTGTTTTTCTGTCTGATATGTTTACACGTATTGATTCATGTTATTGCAGTGGCTTAACGAAGATGTGTACATAAATCGTCGGCAGCTCTAGTGTGAATATTCTGCGGACGGTATCGCTTGCGCTGTAGATCAAAATCCGGCGCGGTGACGTCATGCGAGGCGATAAAAATCATGCTCGCGAGAATTTAGGGTGTCCGTGTTGATCCACAGATCGTTTGTTAGGCGCGGTGACACACTTTGCTTTGTGTAACACAATATTTTGACACTGTCTATGCGGTAACTGTTTCGTTGTATTCCAAATTGCCAAGGCCAAGCAATTTTTTTTTTACAATCTATTCAAACCGTGGATTGTTTCATTTTCACTTTACTACGCGTTGGAAAAGTTTTTCATCGCGGCTTTTTTAATAGCGTTGCAATTTGAACTACGCGCTCAAACTACTAACTGCTTTGCAGTTAGTTCGGTAGCATGTTAAAAATATAGTTGGTCAGTTTTTTTTAATACAATTACAGTTGAATTATTGTGAAACTCAGCCATTGTCATTGCAAACGTAGTAAATGTTCAGTCATCTCATAAATTCGATGTAGATTCCAAAAATGTATGCCACGTTTCGTCTGTAACTTTTCAAGCACTTTCCAACGTCGTATTCATCATTCATAAGTTCTTTACATTTACATTTACGACCCTCTTTCTGTTACATTACGCAGTCGATCTAATATCAATAACTGAACCGCTTTTCTTGAGGATCACTTCGATTCAACTTCATCGCTTCGAACTGATAACGGAGTTCATATTTTCCATGCGACTTGTTTACCTCTTCCGTGCAGATCGAACATTTACATCCAATGACAGCAAAGTCAAAACTCAAACGTATTTTGTGAAATTTGAACGACGATAACGCAAAATCTCTAAGGAAAGTCCAAACTTGCCATGAAGATTTCTTTGTGCATTTACATGAAAATAACATTTCATGCAAAACGGTTTACGTATATCCATTCCCAATCTCTCTGCATCGCAATCATTGATAACAATTGATAACAACAAACAGTAACACATAGCACTATTGCAATTCGCATGCGAAACCTCCACAAAAACTTGCCGGAATAATTTACGAGCCACACAGTGCATATAAAATATGCTACCCATTCTCAACAGAAACGAAAGCACCCCGAAGCTTTAAACAAATCCCAAAAAGATAACGTTAACCCGTGCTCTCAGCCTCATATCTTTGTTAAATTACAACGGATTCGCAACGCGGCTTCCCGTTAAGCAATTTTTGAGCGTCCCACATCCAATTTTATTTCTTCCACCTGCTCGCCGTATCAGACGCTGGCCATCCTATTTTTTCACTCACCTACCTGCGTAATCCACGCTGAAAAGTCATTCCGCTCTCCGACTCTTTGTTTTAGCTCGTCGAGTGCACGGTCATTAGCCAAAGGAAATCTCGCCAAAGCTTATTTGTTCAAGTGCCACTCCCCTCGCAGTAGTTCGCGCTGAAACATTGTTTCGACGTTCCTCAAGTGCAGCGACGCACTCGACGCTTTTCTTTCCGCAAATTCTCCCAGGAAAGTTCGGACTTCCGAGTCCGTTGAACGCGTTATCGCGTGTAACGGAAGAGAAAGAGATCAAGAAAGAGAGGAGGCAGGCGAGACGAAGGTAGGCAGAAGGCAAGGGGGGGAGAGGGAGGGAAATTGAGGGCAGTGCAAAGTTCGAGTACCATTGCGGAACTCTGCGTACGGTCGATTAGGTTACGCTCGCAAAGTTGCCTTAAAACTGACGGGCAGTCTGAAATTTAGAGTTGATCGAACATTGAGTTACATAATCGACCATGTTCGGGGATGTTGCGGGGCGAATGTTACATAAGTTTGCCGATGGCAGCGTCTCAGGCCTGCTAATTTCAGAGGTTGATGCATCCGAAGACTCTTGCAACTGACACGTCCCGCTTTTCTATTTCATAGAGACGGAATTAATGGATTCAATTGAACAGCTCTGTGAGGATGTAGAAAGGATAGTGTTTTCGAAATATTCCTCAAAATGTTTTCTTCGATTAAAAATGGCAGACTATCAATAAGTATTATCACCTTCTGTTGCAACAATTTACATTTTATTATTTTATAATGTGGGGTGATTCAGAAGGAACGAAATTTTTCAATGCATAATAACATACAATTTTATTGATGTAATTTAATAATTTACATATTGCGTATTCACACACTTACATATATGTGCAGTGTATGCTACCTGTGATTATGTATAAAATATGATTTTATATTGCTCAAATGCCCTCTACGACTCCGCAGGCACTCTCTCGTTCTTTCATTGAAATCTTCCATAACTTTTCGGCATAGTTGCACCTCTAGTTCTGAAATTATACGTGAATCTCGTCGTTGAGCTCTGGAAATGATAATACTTTGTTGGCGTACACACAATATTTCAAATACCCCCATGAAAAGAAACCGTATGGCATTAAACCACAAAATCTGGGTGGCCAGCTCACGTCACCGTTACCAGAAATCACCTGATTAGGAAACCCCTCACTGTCACACACTAATCAGCTCTTCGTCATCACCAACCACAAAGACAACAAATGAAAATCGTGTAACGTTCAATACTGTCAACTTATTCAAACAAAAATAGCAGGCACTTCAAAAGTTTCGTTCTTTATAATACACCCTTTATTTTCTCGGACGCCTCGGACGATTAGATCGCAAACGACACAGCTCCTTAACAAATCACCGTATCCGTTACCTTCCATTCTTTTTTTCGTTTCACTCTCACCCCTAACGCACTCCCACACACATGCAATTTTCCCAGGTGGAGAACGCGTCGACGCCGGAATTGCGTTACTTTCTCGTGGCGCATGCGCACGGCGCGCCTTCTTTGCCGGCCCCCGCAAGAAAATGACAATAGCAAATCTAATCAATTCATTGTCGCACAGGCTCGCCGCCGTAAGCATCGCTAATAGACTGGCCGCAATTTTCCGCCGACGCGCGCCACAAAAGGCGACCGTTTACAATGGAAGTTTCGCGCGGGAAACATTTGCGCCGGGCGAGACCACACCATGCAAACGTAGTTCTCAGCTTTTCCAATTACGAACCGCCCGAAAGCTGAAGGTCCATCGCTCAAAAGGGGGTCGGCTCTTTTTGCCTGCCAGCGACGCAGACTGCCGCCAGTCGTATCGAATTAATTTTCGCAAAAAGTCACGCCCGATCTTAAACTTCGAATTTATGCGCTGAACTGGCAGCGGGAAGCCGAAGGTTTGGCGAACAGGGACTTCATGAGGGCGGGTATTTTTTGGTCACTTTCCAGCTACGGTGCGAGTTAGGTAGAACAATGTCACTAAACGTTTGGTGAAACTATCAGGTTGGTAAGAAGGTAATTTCGGCTTTGTAGCGTGAAATAATGATCACATTTTTACGGAAAGAATGAACCTTAATCAACAATGTATTTTCCAGTTTGTTCCTAAAACAAACTAAAATGTTTCTAATATCAAATACTAAAAGGAAAATAGTTTAACAGTAACAGAAGTTCTTCCACAAAATTACAACGCTTGTGCTTGGAAAATCGAAATAATTTCTTGCCAACGAACAGTAGCTCGATAAAATGTTTTGTTTACGATTTGTAGTTTTGAATATGACAGCATTTTTTATATTTCCAAGCATCTACGCCACTTAGGGTACGTTAAGGAATGATTCTGATTCTGGACCCCCTTGCGTATTCTGAGAATGTCCCTTGCCGATTGAAGCCAATCTCGTATCGATCGTTAATATCAGCGGTACAAGAGCTGAAAGTTTCGGGTCGAATTAAGATTCGAGCTGACAGAGGCGACATTCGGTAATGAGGATCTTGCCCAAAGGCGTGTGTGATGGGTGTACGGTTAAAGGACTGGGTCATTAAGTCGAAATGAGGAGCCTAAGCACAGTTATCCACACTAAATTGGACTTTGACGAGCACTGTTTGCTAGTACGTTTAATCTTTGCCACTCACAAGTTTTCCAAACTTCTGCCTTTGATGCATCAAAGAAGCTCCAAACACAAGAAACAGTTTAACATGATACATAGGTATCTTCAAATAAATTAAGTGTGAAGAATACAAATTCTATAGTAGCAATTGCATTGGAGTTACTTATTCTACTTTTGGATAATTTCTATCATTTTGCAAACTCGCAATATCCAGAAATGTTCAAAAAGTAAGTAGAAATGATGCTATTTAATCCCACGGGATTAAAGTAACTACACAGGTTATTTCTCATACTTTTTATTCTTGTACGTATGAAGAATATGAACGATACTTTTTATCCGAAACACGTTAAGATTTCAAAGTACGATATTTCCAAACTGTCTTCTGCAATATCTATCTATCTTCTAAAACTATATACTGCCATACTTTTCACCCTCCCGATATCGTTCGACACATTTAGTATCTCTCTACAGAAACGTACTCTGCACATCTACACATTACATACGTCCCTCAATATTTATTTAATAACCGTACGACCCCCGATTGTCGCGATACACTTTACGGGCATGCTCAATTTTCCGCCGCGGCAAAACCTTTTCCCCCGTCCTTTTTTCCTTATCAGGTATAAAAGTCACGCTAAACGTGTCCTCCCCGCAAATCGAGAATCCAGTATAATCCGGCTCGTACCATTTTTCTTCTCTGTGCCCCTTACTTTCGCGCCGATTTCTTACGAAACCCGCAAAAAATACCCAGATGCTACGAAACACTTTGTATGCAGGACCAACTATTTATAAGAAAAAAGTATTCCATCTCTTGTCTTCTTAGAACGTACAAGTCATACTGGAGATATCCTCTTAGAATATGAATATATAATCTGTCTGATACGGTTCTTTTCAACCCCTCGTACTTTTGCATCAAGTTCTTACAAAGCTGACTGTGTGTGTCACGGTAAATGTATTTAATGCGGCGATTATACATAACTACCGATTCATTTGACGAATATTCGAGAATTCATCGCATTATCCTTTAGTGGTGATTATATGTATCTGTGATAATAATTCCTTACCACATTTGTTTGTTTGTTTTAAAAGATGCGTGGTAAGAAAGATTTGAATAACGGATATTATAACTCGACTCAGATATACTATGTCTGTAAGAAACCAACTTTAAGTTCAATCACCACCCAGCACTAATTGTAAGACAGTAACTAACCAGGATCGCCTAAGAAATACGCTAAACTTCCTCAAGGAATTAAAAATGTACCATCTACTGTAATCCAGTCCCACCGTCGCTAATGACCCAGCAGTCGATGCGACGTAAAACCAAAAATAGAAGAAGAAGAAGAAGAAAAAATTTTAATAAAGAATTTTCTTTCCAAAATTATATTGTTAATCATACTTTTTATAAAAAGTATGTACCAAAAAGAATCATGGGTTCGCCCTACTAAAGTGTGTTGGAATTCTTCTTGAGCACTTACAGGATTCTATAGAGTTACTTCAATAATAACGCGTAATTATACATAATCACCGGATTAATTACATTTATCAAATTATATATTGATTGCCATGATACATTTTACAAACACGTTTAATTTTCTACAACTGAAAAATCGTTTCCCGTATCGTCGTTTCTCGGCACGTACAAAAGCTGCAAACATCACTGTACAAATCCCAAATCCAACGTAATCCACCTTCCATCATTTTTCCTCTCAACAGCGCCACACTGGTGCTACTCTTTCACCGACTTTCCACAGAACCAACTGCAAACATTGAGTCTCGATGAACAACATGAACGATATGAAACGCAATTCAAAAAATGATCGATATTACAGAACGCTGATAGTTTCAGCACACTTTACATTGAATGTTATTTTGTTGCCACGCAAACATCCTGTTTTTTCATACTTCTTCCTTCTTATCACATACCGCCACACGAAAGATTCCCCATAGCCAAACAAGAAACATCAAATGTAATTTGTCTGGACCTTCTTGTAAATTTCATTGGTATTTTCCGTGAAACACGTTAGAAACATATTTTACCAATCGCAGGAATAAAGACAAAGCATGCAAGTCATTCAGTTAATTCCAGTACATTTTCTACAAGAGATCGAAATCTGGCATAACCTCTAATTTTCCAATCCTCCTAACATCACGCCCACAAAACGACTGACGATCACTCGTCGACCCAATAATCACGCACACCCCTTAAAATAACCGTCATTTCCAAATCCTCAATCACTCCGACACCTGCCCAACCCCAAATTTCCATCCGTGGAACAATCCCACTCCCCCCACCCGTAAGACACCTCCACAGCTCAAAAATCCAATATGATTCCTACGGCCATTTATCTTCCCCTCGGTATCCGCCCCGACTGCCCGCAAAACCAGCGACACTCAGCGCCGATCCGAGAAGGCGTAAAATTTCGATCGTCAGGATAATCGACGTCAGTCGAACGCTCTCGCGGGGTGTAATTTACAGACTTCCGGGCACGAGGCGGGTGGCGAGGCGAAGTGTAGAAATCGGCTTGCGAGGGCCGCCGAAGGAGAGGGCGCGCTAGGCGGAGGAGGAGGGAGTCAGGGGGGGAAGAGTGGGTGGTCAGGGGGTGGGCGGGGGTTGGCTTGTTGCGGGTTGCTCATCCACGCGCTGCTAGAGGCGACCTTCCGCCAGTATCGTCACGGTCCCGAGACCGCACGGTCTCGAACTCACCGCCTCTCTCTCGCTCTCTTTCTCTCACTCTCTTTCGTCGGAGACCGGACGCGCGTCTCTCATGAGTGGCCGACGGAAGTAACGGGTCGTTTTTTGTGACCGAGCACGAAGACGACGTTGGCCGACTCGGATTTGATCGGCGCGGGCTAGATCCGGGATGGAGTAGACTGCTCATGCTGAGAATTCAGGTATTTGCTGGATGATTGTCGGAGGGATGGGGAGTAATTAGGGGATTGAGGATTTTTATTGGCTGCAGAAGTAATTTGGTGGATTCGCTGGGTTATGGGCTGTGATCGGGTTTAATAGGGTGGAATAATGCGAATGCTAGAATGGTGGGTGATGGTTGGTGAATTTGAGGGTAAGAGGGTTCAGGAATTTTTGATTTCATTGCGGGAGGTAGTTGACAATTGATTGGGCCGAGTTATGTGGTTATTGACAGTTATTTGAGGACTTATGGTCAGGAATGGAAATGCTATATACTTTATGCTATATGATTCTTACGGAGTTTACAAAGATTTGGAAGATTGAAAAACTTTTTGAACCCGCCGGAAAGTAACTTTTTGCACCTGCATTTTAAGGGGAAGTTTCGCGGACCCACTTGTATATTCACTGATTTTTATTTGTCGAACATTTGTCAAGAGACAACGAGTGAGCCATATAAGAAATAGCCAGTTTAAAAAGAAAAAGTCAAATAGCATCCAAACAACGGATGTACGACATATCCAAGATATTCACGAGGAACTCTTATTTGGTACTAACTGTGACGTGTAAACCTTATTTTCTGTCATATGAATATTAGACTCTTGAACCCGCCTGTTGTGAGAGGTTAATACTACCCTGCGCGCAAGGCCATCCCAGTTATCGTCGCAGTTAATAAAACGATAATCGGCCGAGATAACATCGGCTGCTCGAGATTACCGTGCGTCTCTAATTGTTACGCGCGCACGATTTATCCTTCCAATCCGCCTTGGGAAACATAACACCGAACTAGTTCAAAATCTATACGGAGAGACGATGAAAATTAAACATTCGCAACATTACGCACACGTTCCTTGACATCGTGGCAGGATTACGTAATTATTCGTTAAATTAATTCAGCTCTACTCTCTGACCTTACGATCCAAACACGTTCCTCAGATTCGTAACAGCAGCTAACCTCCGGCGAGTGCGACACAGAGAGACAATTAACCTGAGTAGCAAAGTTGTCGAGAGCGGTAGATTTTACGAGCCGGCAACCTTCCGCTACTTTTCGAACTTCGTCCAAACGACGCATTACACATTTTCAACCCTGTTTTCGTTTAATGCGATCTTCCGAGCTCGTTCGACGCCGCGCTCATGATCAGTTCGCGCGTCACAACTTCCTGCCGTCGTACCATTTATCATTTCGACGCTTTCGAAAAGTTGCACACTTCGAAAGTTTCTTGTTGAACTTCGTTTCACACCCCCCCCCCCCCCCCCGGCCGCCCTCAATTGCGGCGCGATACTTTCGGTTAACGAGCAGCGTCGCTCGGATTTTCAACACCTTCCTCGAGTGGCATTTACGCCGTCTTTGAACTTGATCTTCAGTACCGAGCGCCGCAAATTATTTCCGTCCTGCTTACATACGCGATGAAACTTCCTACGCTCAACAAGGTGGTCGACGTTTGACGTCGGATCGCGGAAATTTGTTTATATCACGTTCGCTGAACTTGGAATCTTAATCGACCTCGCCGCAGCGACCCGATTTTCCAAAGAAATTCCCTTCTTACGCGTTGGCGTCTGTTGACAAGCGCAGAACCCTTCCGCGATCCGTCAGTGTCTTCCGAATGAGCGAGGTAGTTCGTTTTAATTTCCCAAGTAATCTGGGAGCATTGAAAAATTGCAGCGTGCATCCCATCGAATGTACACTCGAGTGTGTGGAGGTTTGTGTGTGCAGTGACGCACAATATTTATCAGGAGCGTAACAGATTCTTCGCCGCTAACGCTCGGCGGTCTGAGCGGAGCGAAAGTTTCAAATAAGATTATGTTTGGGGTAACCTGCCAAAATGCTTCTGAATACTCGGCTCGTTGAGTTACAGAGTGGCAACAATATTTCTATGTAAACTATCTTCTATGTTTGTAGTAATAGGCCAAGCAAAATCAAACATTCGATATGGTTTTGCCTAAATCGAACGAGTGCAGGACAAATATTTATTCCATCTCACTCGTGCATTTGCAGTAACACGTCAAATTGCTTTTTGATATGAAATTTCGCAATCCTTTTATAATAATAAGAATGTTTCTATCTATTCGCGTTCCTAGCAACCACGCCTAAAGTATTCAATACGCGTCGCCTACTATTAACTTAAACGAACATTACAAAAACATCAATAATCAAATGTGTATAAACTTACCTGAAAAATCTTCCTTCTTGTCCAGTTGAATAGAAAAGAATAAAAAAAAAAAACAGAAACAATGTTGCTGCAATTCAATTCATATTAAACACTCCAAGCACGCTTCCGCATAAAAAACCGAGCGGCCATTAAAAACTTGCCGCCATTTGCAAAAATCCTGTTTGCCGGGCAAAAAGCATAATGCCGAACCTTCGCCACGGCCGTAACGTTTAATCCGTAATTTAATCAAAGCCGTCGGAGAAATATCGTCGTTCGGCGCTCGCATTTACATATGTAAATTATTTCCGGCTACCTGCAATTCGTTAGCGCCAACTTTCTCTGCGTGCGCAGCATCCTAGCTCCATTTCATTCTTCACCGTTCTTTGCGGCCGGATAATATTTTTATCCCTTGCTTTCCGCCCTCCGCATTTCTCTTCCAGCTTCACTGGACTCAGTGTCGACCTTTTTCAGCTCACGTCCTCCTTTTTCGGCGGACAGCCGTTTGTCTCCTCGAAAAACACAGACGGTCAGTCAATCGAAGCTGATTGAGATGTCGATCTTTGTCGGAGGAAGTGCATTTATTTTTTGGAAATCTTTCAACAGGAGCTATGTACGATTCAAATGTTTTTAGGATCAAAATTAGACACGGCATCTTTGGTAGTCTCAAAGGAAACAATTTGCATTGAGAGGTTCGATATTGACCTTAGGCTTGCTCGCATAAGCGCTTGATGAAGGATGTCTCAGTATTCGATATATTCTATCGATATAATATCGCGCAATTGAACTGGTTTCATTTGTCGTCAGGGTCTTCGCAGTTTTCATATGACTGAGTTGTTTAATTAAAAGCAATATTGATAAGCGTAAATGAATGCTGTTAAAAGCGTCAGGTATTAAGTTTCTACGCAGATATTCAGTTTGTTGCGAGTTTTTGAAGCAAATAGTCCCCCGATTTTGTTTAATACTGCGTTTGTATAGATACGCAAAGCCTACGAAATTTTTAATTCGAAGAATTTGCATGGTGTGCTGTACTATTGGATTTAGAGTTTCTCGTATACGACAAAGAACATGATAAGGAATGTCGATGTATTCGACAATATTTTGTATTAGAACACTGTTCAAACTGCATTTTAATTTCTTATTTTTATAATATTTGCAAAACTGTTTAGTTGAAAAACAATATTGATGAATATATCAGTTTACTATATAGGTATTTCTGGAACAAGTAATGAATGATTACGTTCCATTAGTATTATAATTACTAAACTGAAATCCGTGCTTCAATAGCAAGGCTTTGCATTGATCATTAAAGCAGTTCGACAGGCAGAAATAACATCATACGATTCACAGAAGCTGTTTATATGCAATCAGTAGATCGTAATCTTCGATTAAAATCAAGTATGTAAGCACACTGGCAAAATCAGTATCCTATTACGCGAGTAAATCCGAACACACATTACGTCGTTCCAGACACGATCCTTGCAATTAACATTTACAACATACAAAATCATAATCGTGAACTGGAAAAATGATTTCGCAGTTTGACACAGAGATCGTTATATTTATGCGCCTTTTCTTTATTAATCAGTTTATTCATAATAATATTATCTTCACAGCCACCACATTATACAACTATCGTTACACCCTTTAGATTACAGACTAACTGATTAACGTTAAATTTACGTTATCTAATAACACCCCAAGTGTCTTTTATACATTCAGTGTACATAGACAACATAGAAATAAGACAACTAAATGACCTCACCTACTACGGTAGACGTTTCTATAATACGTTAGATACGATCCATGTTACTTATACGAGTCGCTTGAATTATACTAATACATGAACCGTTTGCAATCCAAAGCGATTATCTTACTTGTTATATTTAAAATAACTTTCTGTAGTAATCAGGCTTAAGTCACTACATCACAGCAATTTTTGTGACCGTTGAATAATAAATGTTTTTTTTTCACGGGAAGTGTATAAATTTTTCAATACGTATTTTCTACCTTTGCTTTTATGGACTTAATCGATTTGGCAAATGAGTGGCTTACATACAGTTTACTTGTGCATAAACATACACTTATACACATATAATATGATATGATGATATAATGATACTAATGAAGACAATCTCCTCTAAAAAGTTAAGAGTTCCATTACCAGCCTATAGTTATATTAATTATTGGAGCTAATGTTTAATAAAATCATAACATCTTGAGACTCTTTTAGCGTACTATATGAACATGGTCACAGTTTCTCCACCATATTATACGAATCCGTCTTATATGAACCAGTCTTATAGGGGGGTCCACTGTATTTCTTCCATAAACCAAGGCATTTGCAGCCGAAAACAATTTTTCCTCATCATCGAAGCCCTCTCACGTCAGTTGTCAAAGCCACTTAATCGTTCGTAGCACAAATCAGAGATCGAATTACTCCGAGCATCGGAACGATACCCCCTTGTCCAACGTAATTTCACTTTATTTATTACGCTCTACTTACTCCGCTTCACTCGGCTCGTCCCGGCCATATTCAAGCTTCGCTTAGTTCACCCTTCCCGCACCTAATCCAATTCCCGGACGCGTTACACGCCAGGCGATAAATTCGCCGCGGAAAGTATCGGCGCGCGTGCGCACGCGCGCGCACCAACGCCGGATTCAAATTGCGCGAAGCGTCAACGTCGGCGAACAAAACACTCTAGCGTTCGCTCTGACGATGAAGGTGGCGCTAACGAGTGTCCGAGGAAACGTCCGATTAATCCTCCGATTGCGAAACACTCTTTCGAACAGAGAGCAGAAACAATTTCATGTTAAATCTGACGAACGAAATATAAAACAATCGGTGAGAGTATAAATGGCATTTTAGGCCACATCGATACGTTTGGAGAGTATATGGATAATTTCTTCCTTCTGCATGTATGGATGTACAAACAAAAAGTTGAAGGTCTACAAATGGGTCGGCCTAAGTTGGGCAACTTCAGCATGATGCTGGTGGCTTTCGATGTTGAAGTTTTTAAAGAAGTTAACTTTATTTCTACTAAACTTATACACATGAAATCTTATCCTAGGACTAAGTTTTCTAAACTTACTAAGTGGTTGACTTAAGAGTGGTGTTTAAGATGAGAAGTGGAATTAATATAGGATAGCAATGAATGGATGTGTGTCTATTGTTAAGGTGACCAACTGTACTCATTTACTGAGTTTTGTACTCTTTTTTCGCAAACCGTACTCTTTTCAAACCCTGTACTCTGAAAGTACTCATTCGTATAATTTTATACTCATTTGTATTTCCAAAACATTTTTTTAGATTATTTTATTTCAATTTTATTAATATCATATCCCACATGAAAATTTAAAAGTTTTAATAGAAATTTCCTTATGTTGTTCAGGCACTAATGCTGCTGTTGAAAGGGTATTTTCACTAGGGAATGATTATTGGAGCAGTGAGAAGTCACAACTTTCTGTAAAAACATTATCTGCCGTCTTAACAGTCAAATTTAATATGCAAAATGAAAGTTGTTCGGATGTGGCTACATTATTAGACGAACATCCTCATTTAGCAAAAAAAATCCACTCCGAAGAAAAATATGTTTTTAAAAGAAAATAAAGTTTTTATCGTTTTTTCTTCTTTTCTTTTTCACCTACGAAATACTTGCAAAGTGTACTCTTTTTGAACAAAAAATAGTTGGTCACCTAACTATTGTCGACTCGGACATTGTATTTTGGGAAAGTTGGAAATCAGGAAGGAACCACTGTTTTTTTTGCGTATTGTCTGGTGTCCATCTGTAATAGCCTAGAGCATGTCATGGGTATACATGCAGAATATAAGAATGCTTTTTCAACTTAGAAATTAAGGTGGCTCCAAAGGCTTCTTTTATATGCCGGTTGTATGATTTATTATATAAGATTCCAAGACCGCCAGATCTTCCTTATGCTACGGCATTCCAATGATGCAACAGAAGTATGCATCGTTTACGCGAATCAGAGGGTAATTCTTCTCTACTTTTACGGTCGAACGGCGAAGTGCGAGGCTGAGAAGAGGGAGTGAGGCTGATAACAGGCGTCGGTAACTGAGTTCTGTGCCACTTAACGAACTTCGGACGTCCGGGGTGGGTAAAAGTGACCGGTTAAAAATGTTTCTGCGCTCGAGCTCAATTTTTCACGCCATCTTGTCTGGCAATGCGAGCAAATGCGAGTCTGGAATGTTGTGGAGGCCCGTTTGCAAGGATGGGCTCGCTGGCTGGAATGATGGCGCATTAGCGGACGCGTCGAATTGAACGGTCCGTGTTTCGTAAATGTAATGGGCAGTCGTGATTTTGCCGGAATTGTCCGGTTTGCGCGGTGTGTTCCGCGGGTTATAATTGAGGCTTTCGCAAAATGGCCGCGGAAAATAAAGGAACCTTCTACGCTGGTACGCTTGAGGTAGACTTTTTCCGGCAGAATGTTGAAGTGTCAGACGGAAAGATATTGTCCTGCGAGAAGCGTGGATGAGTTGAGTTCTTTATTTCGGTTGCGATTCTTTGCACTGTTTCAATAATAACGTTTTAAAATTATTAAATCCGGTTTAAGCGTCTTATAAGATTAGTATATTCCGTATACTGTTTTGCTAAAAACTCGGTGACGAGAACATTTCAGAATTGTTGAATACAATTAGTGTATGTGTACGCTTTGTACTGATGATTCAAATGTATACGCTGATTATTCTTCGAATGGCTGTATTTTAGCCCGAAGCGAGCTTGTAAAGTTCAGATCTCAACCGTGGTCTTGTTAACTGTGGAACTATAAACTGGCCCTCAGTGCCTCACGTTTCTCGTTCGAAAAATGCCGACGGCGACGGTGTCGAAATAGAGGGAAATTAGTGAAAAGCGAGGTGCATATAGTGTCTATTATAGACTAGCGCAATTCTCGAATGCGGATTTTTACAACGAATTCGCATTACGATAATGCGATCAGCTTGTTCCTCGAATTGCGACGGTATTAAGGTCAGATGAAATGGAAAATTCTGTCGTTCTGCCATTTTATTGTCTGGCATGCGAGTAGATACCAACCGTTTATCCGCCTGGTAATGAATAAGTTGTGTCACACGATTATGGCCGTAATTCAGATGTATAGATATATAAAACGTAGTGGAGTGCCGGTTGAGTACACAAGTTCGAATCGAAAAGAGCAGTACGAACCGGGGAAAAAAGGCGTCAATTATTTTCATGATTTTCGACGATATGAAAAAGCTTTGTTTACAACAGCTACGCAGCATGCGGTTACCAATATACCACAAATAATTTTTTTTTCATAAAAAATCTGTACATTTCCTACGCTTTTTTAAATTTCATTTTATAATGGAAAAATGATTGAGTAAGAAGGTTTTTAACCGTAAGAGAAATATTTAAACAAAAGTCAATAGAATTATAAATGCACAGAACTTGTTACACCGCGCAGCCAACGATAAATTATTCGAGCACGAACAAATTTTATTTCAAAGGGGTGCACAGTTATATTCTGACAAATAACATGTTTTCTGTATATGCAGAATTTTCGAAGACTTCAGAATCACCCAAACGTTTCCAAATATCAGCATATAAAGCACATTAGAATAATGGCACTCAATAATCTTAGGTGAAACAATTCTGGTGCAATAGAAAACTCTGAATAACGACCAATAGAATTAGACGACATCAAGCAGTCCATCAATACATTACGTTCTCCCAGAAAATTCACATCTGTTCGCCCACGGTATTCACGCAGGACTCACGCGTCGCTTAGTTTCACAATTTTCCACTCAACCTACGCCACCCCGAAGAATTGATCGGACGCAAAAAAAAATGGCCAGTCAGTATTGCATCACTTCCGTCATAGGCGATCGGGAGCATGTTACAATCGCGGAACGAGTTTCTACCTGACAAGTCTTCATTCCAGCCGAACGAATGGGAGGTTTAACAAAACAAACAGAAAAGGGGGTGAGAGACGAGAAAGGGGTTTAGAGCCAGGCTGTTTTGTCCGTGTGTCTTGATCCAGCTCGCGCCGATCCGTTATGGGCTTCCGGTACAAGGTCGAATTTTCGTTCGCATCGTCGGAAACGAACTTTTACTTTTCGGAAACTCGGGCGATCTTTGCCTCACGACATTGAATGAAAGAGACAAGAATGGATATGTGACGGTGTAATCTAATTGAAGAATCTCGGTTATTTTTCACTACGCTCTATCTCTTTGGACTTGGTTAACTTTCATTCAACTAGAAAAATTGATATTTATATTTTCATTTAACTTGCCAGATAATTATTTACCTACCTCACTGATTGCTACTGAATTATTAAAAAAATCAAAAGTTTCTTTGAGAAAAGACATTATTAAATAGATTTGACCAGTTATATTGAATGGTCGAGTGTGAAACATAGGTTAAAGTAATATGTATTTTCCGAAATTGTATTTACTCCCTACACCTATTTATGAGTTTTACTTCACGCTACAATATCGAAATGACTTTCTTGCCGACCTGATACAATTGTACGGCTGTCGGAAAATCCCATGATAAGGTCAAGAACATAACAATTATTCGATGTGTAAGGAATCCACGTTGAACAGAAAGCAGGAGCCCGCGTGTATGAACGTATCTTAAAACCCGACCTTATAGTCGTTGAGTGTGATGGAATGCAGATGAAATGACTCGATAGAACTGACATAGGAAGAGCATACGTTATAATGTAAATTCGAAATGTATGGTTCGGCGAGAAAGACGAAGGTAAACATTTTCAAAAAACGCTCTTGTTCGAAGCGAAACTGAACTCGATGAGAAATTCCGGTTAAATGCGCAATTTGGCGAAAATTGGCTCGGTTCTCCCATTTTTAAACGTATTTCTACTTGATCGTTTGTTTTACCTGTTCATTTGCTTTGTACACAATGGAAGTTTTTATGTTAACGGGACTGAATTCGGTCGACTAATAAATGAGCTGAGATGTCAACGATACTGTTGTAGATTAGGTATATGCGGGAAAAAAGCATGGGAATGGATACATGTTATTCATTGTTACATTTGTGCACTTAGAAACGGAAGATACCTAATCGATTTTTTTTTCGTCGGCACATGATCCTTCTATTTTAAAAGTAGTGTATGACATGTATAAAAATTTACACTAAATTAATCTCAAATTATGTTTTTCTATTCTTCCATCCTTTTCTTTAAATGATCTTACACCGCTATCAAAATAAATGGTCCATACATATCTTTCGCTTTCGGTCTCCGAACACCAACTTCTAAAAACCAACATTACACACTCAAACTTCCCAGGTTCAGCTTAAAATGCATAAAAGCGAACTCCACTCGACTCTCACATATAATTCCACCGAATTTTTTTATACGTAACGTATTTTCATATTACAGTGGATGAGCACTGATATTACGACATTAGCGAATGAAAACGTCGCAAGTGCCTTTCGTAATTCCCCGATTGCACATAGACCTTAAGCTGAATAAAAATGGAGATATTATTCGAAGACACGATCCTCAGTCTATTCCCACGTACAAATCCATCGAATCGAACGACATCGAGGATTAATCGTCTTTACGTGCTGTCGTTAACAGAGCACTCTCGTTCGGGAGGCATCGTTCGCCGTTCGGAGCGAAAGAACGAGCCTTTGTCATCCGACTCGCCGCACTTTATATCAGTTTATCGCCCGACAGCGCATACATTTGTCCGCATTACATCAGCAAGCGACCCTGCCCGTGATATATTGCCATTATAAAGTGGCGAGTTCGCGCTCCTTGCTCTCTTCGCCGGCACTTGATACCCTCTTAACGAACTCGGGACAACTTAAGTCCCGGATAAAGTCGACCTTCATTAAACGCACTGACCCTTCACCGATTCCGCTCGCAGTAGGATTCACCTTCTCTTTGCCAAGAGGGCGGCACTTCTGTTCTCATGCTTCCGCTTAATCCGGATCTGCGTCTCCGTTTTCTTCCTCACTCTTTTCCCGCTCGGAGTTTCATCGCGGGAACGTCTCATTAGAAAGCCGTTTTCCGTATGTTTTCTACGCGATCGTGCGCGAGGAATTTAATTTCCCTCAATTTGGGAACTACGCTTTACTCGCGAATCGTTCAAGTTCCCTTCTCGACCTCTGTCAGCGGTTTTCGCGTATTCGAAGATGTCCGGTAGAATTGATTTCAATTGAACACCGTGTATGCAGCGTGCGGCTGGGAGTTTTTAATTAAATTCGGTTGGCTCGCGCCGGTAAAATTATTCGGAGATATTGACGGATGCGTGGACGGTCCACGCTTCGTCTGTCGATTCGACAGAAACAGTTGTAACTTCCCTTGTTTTTTTTCTGTCAATTCGTTCTTCCGCGGTGAAAAAAAGTTTTCGCCCGTGTTCCGCTTGGGGAACATTTCGTTGCTTCAGACCATTTTTCATCTTTGTTTCGAGCAATCCTCGGCACTCGCGTTTCCTGACTCTTTTTTCAAAAATGTTGAAACGTTATCGCGAAGACCATACGTGCTGTTCGCTTTTTGTTCTTGCACGACTGAAAAAGTGCTTTCGAAAGGGTGTCCAAAAAGATTCTGTTTATGTTTTGTATGAAAATGTAACCATGTAGAACGATTGTGTGAAACTTCTTGTTTCAAATCATTTATATTGATATTTGGCAGCTTTATTAAACTCCTTCAAGCGTTAACAGGACGAGAACACGTGTAATTTTAAAGCATGATCAATAGAATCGAACGATCGCTGTCATGCCCTGCAGGATGACGTGTTTTTTATCCTTGATTCTTGTCAATAATGCGACGCGGCACTATATTTCAACAGAGACCGTCCGATCAATTTCCGAGCTGCACTACTGCGGCATTATGTCAATACTTTAGCAGTGCTCACCGTTGGCAGACATTTTTTCCCCAGTCATAAATACGTTACTACGGAGTACTCTAATCCTTCATATTCACATTCGGACAGCACGATTCATTTATCAGATTTAATTATTAACACACGCACATTCAATGAATCTGTTACGATCGAAAGTTTCTACAAATACGATTAAATATGTTCGGAATAACTTTCACACGTTGACGTTATCAATATTGCTTTAATGCATTTTAACAACGACGCACAATCGCCAAATTGCGTTGGCTTCCATAATCGCATTGAGAATTGAACGATCGTCTATCATTTATGTTCGTTATCCAGCCGACCACGTTCAGGATAATTCCATGCTTAACGCGACTCCCCTGTCATATTCACGTTACATCTAGATGCGGATATTCAAATTTTACTCCTGATACATTATATATCGATATAATGGTGGCACATATCTTCCATCCTCGTTTAGCTATCTACCTAAGATCACCCATCCAGCACAGATCCACCTAAATCTCTCATGATCATCTAATTACCAAACAGATCCGACTTAAATCATTTTGTTCGTAACTAAAGTGTTTACATATATATATATCATCTGGCCGAGCACAATGTAGATAATATGACCTTTCATAAAATGTACTCTTCGTAACTTGCAGGGGAATATTCTACAAATACATAATAGTCACTGAGCCTCGTTATTGCGTACTGAAAAGTATTGCTTTAACACAGACCATCACTTACGTCCGTCATCGCAGTCCGATCATTAAAGTGGTCCGATTTACATCATTGCTTTGACATGACAAAGGATCGTCCACCATTTATACTTGTCATCCAACCGATTCCATTCAACACAATTCCCTGTATGCTGCAACTCCACTGTCACATTCATCGCCCACCGATACACACACACACATACACACACACACAGTTTCCTCCCTGACAGATCACGTGTAAGTATAAGTAATACATATTCGCTATTCTCGTAAGTATCAAAAAATCATACACTGACTTATAACTAATTTTCCGCCCTAACACATGACATACATGTATGTATAAGTAACGCATACTCGCTGTATTATTTTATAACTACCCAAGAATGATCAACAGCTCATCGTCATTAGATAAAAATATATTCGCCTATCATTCACAGCTATTACCCTGTTAAACACGTGGACTAAAAAAGCATTAAAAAAATTCTGTTACACATCTCACCACTTTACACAATGCCACCTACTTACTCCTTAAGAAATCGCGAGTCCATCTAAAAGCACAGTTCCAAAAAATCACCGCCAGTCTGAATTGCACCCCCTGGGCGCAACGATAATCGCATTGGCAGGCAGCCTACCTCCCGCCAACACACTTCCCCTCCCGCATTGAAAATCATTCCATTCTTCAGCGTCGTCCGTCCTGACGCCGCACGCGTCGCATTATCCGACATTGTCAGCGACGCCCATTACCCAATATCGGCGGAAATCTTTTATCGAATAATCGCGACCCGCCCCTCTACCCCCCCATCCCTAATCCCCCCACCTGCCCTTCCGGCCAGATCCGTCGGGGAAGTCGGACTCGGTGACGTCACGCCGCTGACGTCCTGATCGCGTCCGACGGCAGAGTCCCTGACAGCTGACGCGACACCGTATGAATTCATGCACCCCCTTGTCGCTTCATCGTCAAAGTTGTCCGCCGGGGGGTTGGACGACAACGGCGGAAATTATCGTTCAGCCGGCACCCGCCCGCCATCTCTGCGATCCGAAAATTAATCACGGCCAGATATCTAATCGGCCGCGTAATGCCGTCATCCCTCCTTGCCACCCCCAACAACCCCCCACTCCACCCTCACGGTCACCCCCAGCGTCACCCCGTCCCGGCTGCCACGGCAATTGCCGGCAGAATTAATCCGCGGCGAGCCGGGGGTGGTGGGGGGTGGTTTCCGCTTAAAACGAGCCTTTTTCTTTTTTCATCACCGTTTATGGCCGAGGGTAAATCTGATGAAAGAGCCGGCGTGTGGGTATGAGCCTTGGCGGAGGGATGACGCAAGGTGGCGGGGTAAGTGTCAATATGGGAAAGGGTTCTGGGTGGGGAAGGGTAGTTTTATAGGTCGAATTTCGTATTCGGCCGAGAATGAATTGATTTCGTATGATGCGTTTGACCAACTGGTAGGATAAGTTTTTTTTGACTGGTGTATTTTGACTTCGGACGGTTATGGGTTCGTGTGTGCGGGAATATGTTTGTTGGAGTTGGATGACTTTTGTTTGGGAAGGCATCTTGTCGATATATATGGATATATTATACCAGTTCCAGTGACGGGATACGTGTCAATATGGAAAAAGGTTCGGGGGTAGGTAAAAGTCGTAGAATGTGCTTTTATTGGAAGGATATCGCGTTCGGTAGAGATTGGATACTGAGGATAAATTGATTCTGTACTATGTATTCGGTATGCTTAGGATCTGCTTTTTTAGTCTGATACAGTATTACGTATGAGTTACTTTATTCATACTCGCGTTATTTATGTGATTCTATACGTGAGTACAATTGTCGGAGTTAAATGGCTATTTCTATGGCTTCAAATAAGATTCTGTTGACATGTAATTGAATATATAATGTACGATGGCGACGCAATATGCGGAAAGGATTTTGTGTGTTCAAATATGCGAAAGTCGCAAGATACGCCAAAGATGTTTCAAAATTTATAAAAATGACAACATAGAATGTGAATTGATTTGATTGAACATCTAAGCTTTCTACATCATGTCCAAGTTTGCTATGTTTCCCGTTAACATGTAGAGCTAAACATCAGTTTTAAACGACCACATCTCTTACAATCCACAATATTTCACTTGTATATGAGCATAGGAATGCATAGGAGAATGTGAGTGTGTGTGAATGAGGAGGCGATGGCGATCGTGTTATGTTTACGGATGTCTTTTAACACTCCAGACTCAACAGACTCGGTAAGCACCGGACGAAAGACAAGCGCGAAAGCAACACATCTAACTTATTAAGTGCGTTTAAAGACGTAGGCAGCATTATCATGTTCCTTTTTTAGCTAGTGAAGTATATACGGTAGAGTCCCGTACAACGCGGGAATACGTTCCGCGTTGTAGGAAATCGCGTTATACTGGACCTACATTACCGGACCAATTCTTGGAAATTCAAACGGAACAATTTTATGACGCAATTTCACGTACTTATCTGCAACCTAGTCCTTTCTTTGTTCCTTTTATGCCTTTAAATGTTTAGGCACATGTATTATTCTTATTTTTTAAACCGCAACTTTTTTTAAACTGTGAGCTTCACTGCTAATATATAAACAATTGATGAGAGACATTTGCCTTTTTAAACAAAAAATCAGAAACTATGTAAAATTGTTAAATTTATTTAACGCGCAATGCGGAACTCTTTCGCCCGCTGTACGAATATGTAATACTGCCAACGTTGGATGGTTATTGATAGGTCCGAGTATATGTACATAATTTGACGTAACAAAGCATACTATATATACAAGTACATATCCAAGTTGCACCTGTAGGAAGCTTCTTCGCGTCCCATCGCCAACGAGAGTATAATGACTCCCACCCTTCCAACCTATCAATAATCATCCAACCTCGACAGCCGAACAAAGCCTCAGTAATTTACTCCCGAAAAAAAGTGTGAAGTCGATGAAAAGTGCGCACCGGGCCCTATTCAATCGGCCCTTCGCTTCAGAAAAACTTCGACTTCCATAACCCTCGCCCACCATTCACCTTCCAGCACCCCTTCTCGAGTTTGGTCCACAACGAGCATCGGCGCCAACTTTCGCCGAGGGATGATAAACCATTGGCGCCCCCCGCTCGCCATCCTGGAAGCTCTCAAGTTCGCGGAAGAAATATGATAGCGTCCGGCTGACGATCCGTTCGCGTCCCTTTGATATATCGAGCCTCTCGCCGTACGAATGTCGTGTAATCCGCGATCGGATGGGAACGCGGATGGAGAGGCAGCCGTAAAAAGAATGGAATTACGATTTACGAGCGACGTCCGTAAGCTTTAAGCTCGATCCGAGTCGATCGTTAAACGTGAAATTCGGGACGGTCGCTCGCCGATGAGCGCGAACGCGAGAGCGGAACACTACGCCGAAGTGTCAATGGCTGCCTTTGATGGGTTGACGGATCGTCGAATGGGCGACTAGGACGATTTTCACTGACATTTGACCCTGCCAGGGCGATCTTATTTGTTCCGAGTCTGTCCGGCGAGTGTGGCGAACCGCAGGACATCGAAGGCGTACAGAGACAATTCTCGTAATACGATGATTCGAGGAATTCCGAGAGTGGCTTTGCCTCGGATGGCATCGATTCTGCTTCGGACTAGATCTGGTAGTGTGTCAGGAAGCTGACGGGGTGGTTCAAACTGGATACGTAACATTTTTGGTGTAGGTGGACAGTCGGGAGTGGTTGCGTGGGCTTGCTTCTGTACTCTGTCTTGCTTGCGTCAGTGGGATTTTGTTGGGAAGTGCGGTGAAGAATGGGACGAAAGATTGCTCGCGCGGTTAGGTTAACGGGTAGCGACTAGAATTTATCTTTGCTTCTTTCGTTACTATAATAGTGTACACCGAGTCACTCAGTGGATTTCCCGCAAAGATTCCATCTGAATTCATTATGCAATAAATGTTACAGTCTAATGAAATGTACAGACAGTCAATTACGAATGCAGAAAAAATTACCTGTGGTCCTTAATTCTGAACAATTAAAATAATATTAAATGACATTCAGTCTCACTTTTGCCTGCGAGCTCGAAGCTGAATCCATGTCACTGTGTAAAGGAAAGTACAGAGAGTCAATTGCGAATGCAGACAAAATTACCTACAATTCTTAATTGTGAACAATTAGAATATTATTAAATGACATTAAGTCTCACTTTCGTATGCGAGCTTGAAGCTGAATCCATGTCACTGTGTAAAGGAAAATACAGATAGTCGATTGCGAATGCAGAAAAAATTACCTACAATCCTTAATTGTGAACAATTAAAATATTATTGAATTATATTAGTTCCCACTTTTTTATGCGAGCTTGAAGCTGACGTCATGTCACTGTGTAAAGGAAAGTACAGAGAGTCAATTGCGAATGCAGACAAAATTACCTACAATTCTTAATTGTGAACAATTAGAATATTATTAAATGACATTAGTCTCACTTTTGTATGCGAGGTTGAAGCTAAATCCATGTTACTGTGTAAAGGAAAGTACAGATAGTCGATTGCGAATGCAGACAAAATTCGCCACAGTCCACAATTATGAACAATTACAACGTTAAATGATATTAAGCCCCAGTTTTATATGGGAGCTAATCCTTTCCGTATTCCATACTCTCATTTATTTATATCAGCCTCAAATATTGAATTATTAACGACGATCGTGAAATGCATGCGCTTTATGAAAAATGTAAATATTTCCCGGCGGTTCGTGCGATGGCTGAAGGTGCATGGAACTGAGCAGAATGCTGAGGCCATCGTAGCACTACGTTATCTTTATGCCAATGTGTACTGATCCGATCGAGGCAACGCAGATCGTGTTACGAGCACTTTCCGTTAATGTATCTCCGCGTGTAACGCATGCGATCGTAGACGATGTACAGTGCGCTACATACGTCGCCGACATATTTTAACGCGGGCCAATTCGATTACGCGATATCGATCAGATTTCGACCGTGCAACAGAACGTATAATCCGACGCCGCTGTCGCGCAAATTGAGATTTCTAATTGGAGGCATTGCGACTGTCGCGATATCCTCAACGAATTTCCAACCTTTCCTTAACCGGAATCGATGCGCGTGTTCGGCTTAGCGTTTTATGAAGATTTATGCTGCTTCTCGTGCGATTTATGAGATTTACGAGATCGCCTGTACGTGTTTTTGCGCGCTACTATATCGCTATGAAAGGGAACAAACAACGTGCATTGGGTGAAAGGAAAAACTGCGATTGCAAATGATTTTGGAATCGGCTTTGATGTGTATGTGAGAGTGAGTGAGTGGGAGGACATGGCTGAGAGGATGGATGTATGCGTGCAGAAACGAGGAGTGGGAATAACAAATGAAGGCGGGACATGGAAAGAGAAGAGTGGAAGAGAGTCAGTTGTTACGTAGATCGAAATATGGGAACTAATGAATTTTCTATACATATGGAGCGTTAATTTTTGAAAGATCCGTTCTTTAAAATGAGATGTCACATACTTTTTGACTAATTTAGGGTAAAGTTTTTTTATTTATACGATATCTAATTTAAAGGAATGTACATACACCACTTTCAAAATAAACAGTTCATATCTTTCTTATTTTTATAATATACGGTTTTAAATAATTATTAAAACGGAATCCTACATATACTTACTGTTTCATTGAGGTATCAGTCACTGCTGATTGTTTTAAAGGTCTACCTTCAACTCTCAAATTCAATTGGTCCTTAATTTTTGAACCTGCCCCTAATTGGCGTTCTTTCGTTTGCTTTCCGCAAATTTCTAATCTTACCTGTTCTATTTCTATATAACTGAACTATGGTCAATTTTTCGGCCTGCATTTAACAGGTACTTTTTCTCTTGTTCGAGGAGTGCCAGCCTTAAGCTTCTGAAACTATTCCGCCGCTCCATATAACGTCGTCCGCAACTTCCTTAAGTTCTGCCATTTTCACTTCCAACTCAATTAGAGCAGCTCGAAGCGTCGCCACTCCGCCAAACATCGAAAAAAGGAATGGAAAAAGGCGGAAGCTAGCGGGGACACCGTCGGCAAAGGAAAATTTCGATTAATTCCCATCCGGCGTGTTAGGCGAGCGCGGGGGCGGATAAAATCGCGTCGGCAAACACAGGAACTCGACAGAATTTCGTCCGCCCGCGCTGCCCACTTCCGTACACAAGAAAACGGCCGATATGATAGGATAAACTGTTGCGAAACTTTTCCCCGTCGAAAGAGCATGCCGATCCGCCAGCCAACGATTCCAGTTTTCGTAAAAATGCTCATCGCGAGTCGATGCTCGAGACAGCAGGTACCGATTCGTTTCCAGTGCAAATTAAACTCTGGCAATCGAGATCTCGCTGGAAGTCTTACAGTCGTGGAATAAAGCTCGATAGAGAGAATCTTGAAAGCAAGGCTCTTTTTCAAAACCGTCCGGCGCGATGGTCGTTTCAGTCTGAGTAAGATATTGTTGAAGTAGTTTCTTTCACTGGACTCCTCTCGTCTGTTTCCAACTTCTTACGTGCCCCAGTCTCCACTCGTTGTCGCTTTGATCACTTCCCATATCTTAAATCCTTCTTTCGATCCGCATCTTATTTCTCTTCTTTTCTTTGGCTCTGAATGATGATTATGGTTCTCTTCGTCTTCGAATTTTTTCTCTCTGATCTTCTTCCATTACACGCCGTATGTGTCAAACTAGTCTACGCACTGTAACACTGAAGTATACTAACCTGTCAGTAACGAAATTTGTTGCCGTTATCGTTAGAATTGTCACAAAACATGTAAGGATTGAGTAGACCATAAGACATAATAATTATTTTTGGAAGGCGTTGCGAATGTGATGTAACATCATGTGCGAGCAAAGAGTATTAAGAACTGTACCATAATCCTTCCGATGACTCAATACTATCTATATATACACTTCTCCGTCATCCATCCTCTTACCCAGCCACTTATAACTCTTCCCTGCCACTCTTCAATCTGTCTCATACCTATTTTCCGCATCCTTCTTAGCAAACTATCCTATCCTTTACAGTGTCACCACTTTTACCAACCGTCGTTCCTACTGCACATCAATCCAAGCTTATCTCAGTTTACAAAACAACTTCGTGAGTAGAAATCAACTTTACTGTTTAGAGTTTTCAAGAACTACATTTATACAATTCAATATAAATTATCTTGCATGAGATTACTATACTTACTTTAATCATTCTTGAACGAGAAACCTTTAATGAACACTCATTTACCATGAAGATATAAAACATTTATTAAAGACTGACATCCACAATTCCTTTCGGAACAGCAACGGTCCTTATCATAATCATTGCCAAGTTAATTTGCGATACTAATTCACAGAGTTCGCCAAGCTTCAGCCCAATCAACGGTTTCTTATTTTGTACAGTCTTCTGCCACTGGTAGAGACCATCTCGATCCGAGGAACAATTGCAGGAGGTTATTGCTTGATTGTTCGATGTCTTTCTATCGACAGTGATGCAATTCGATGAGCGATAGGTCCTTAATGTCTCGACTTCCGCGAAAGAGAAACATCGCGATGAGCGGAAATGGTAGAGGTGCTAAATTCTATCTGATTCCGTCTTTACGTAATTCGAGCAAATATTTTGTTTCGAAGTTCCATGTAATCGTATAACGGAGTTCGAGAGATGAAGGAAGTTTCTTTAAATCAAATAAGTGTTAGATAATTGTGCCCATAATTATGGAAGTGGTCTAAGTCAAGATTTAAAAAAAAATTAGTTTATCAGTTATTTCACATCACATTTGTTTACACTAAATTTATTCAATGTAATTTTTTTTTTTAAATCTTGACTTAGATCACTTTCATAATTATGGGCACAATATGTGTCTTTGAATTTTCGTATAATGTACGTATGTAAAGAGGCTGGTATAGTCGGGAATAGTAATGTCATACTTGAGGATTATTAGAACAAATTGTAGCTATTACTTAAATCACTTGTATTTGAGTTGGTTAAAACGTGTAACAGATTCAAATCAAGTGCCGTTGGGTGAACATTAATAATTATCGATTTCACATACGATTACTATGTACAGCTCCCTTGCCTTCGATTTCTTCTCTCCTGGGATTTTGTCGAGTGCGGACATTTGATTTATAGACCACTCGATATTGTCATTAAATTACATTCGCAGTATATCATGAGCAAAACCGGATTCACTGCGCTCCAACTTAACATGAAGACAAGGTGGAAATTTTTGTGTGAAATAATACAGTCCCTGTATGAACGTATGTACGAAAAATGATAGGGGATCATTACGCGAAGAATAAGATTACATTTTAGAAATGCAATATTAGATGGAATTGTTCAGCGATATCAGTTTCAGTTTAATTAAAGTAGCCCAGGCAAACGTTTTATTATGGAGTTTCTGGAATATTCAGAAAGGGACAGAAGAATAAAGGGCACCTTTATCGTAGACGTCAAATAAGCGCATTCCTTTAATGAGATAGCCATTCGCATCAAAAGATTATAAGCACAAAGTATAAAATGCTTTAAAATTTTCAGGTGCTTTAATTAAATTAATAATTAATAAACACAAAAAATAAATATCGGAAACTCGAGAAATATCCTACGAAGCCTTGAACATGTTACTTTTTAACCAGAACAACATATGCGCGACACGCGTGTCCTAATCATTCTCAGAAAGATTTATTCGTTACGTAGCACCCTATCAATGTAAAAATCATTGTGCAGTAAAAGGAATACGTTAAAGCTGTCGCCGAGAAAGTCTATCAAAAGATTCTTCGAGCTCGGATAACAAAAGTTCCGAAGGAAGACGCTGTGACTTCTTATGTACGATCTTGCTCTCAGCTGATAAAGATGGCTACCGTCTCGGCAATAATTGGATTTGTTCCGGACAAAAGGCACCGCGTTCTGAAAGTGTAATTCCCATCTGGTTTTCAAGCTTTGCGAGTCTTCTTCAAACAGGTTTATCGCGAAGAAAAGCGCTCATCCTTACGTAAGAGAAAAACTTATGAGATCTACATTTCGAGATCTGGAAGATTCTCAGATTTTTGTCCTTAGGGAGAATATTTGACGGACGCTCGAAAAGTGAGTGTGTAATAATGCGTTTATTGCTTCAGTTTACATGCGGAAACTTCGTAAAGATAAAAACGCGAAAGTCCCACAAAAGAAACGCGCACTTTCTTTCCCTCGGGTATTGTTATCGCGCTATACACTGTGTTTATGTCATAAAGTATGTATTTCAACCCTTTCGGTCACGAATTATTATCCTTTGATCTAAAAATCCCATTTCTTGTTTATTAAATATTTAGCCCTTTTCTAACCATTTGGCATCATCTTCATAATTCTGCTCCCCCCCCCCCCCCCCCGATCACGTGTAATCACATGTCGAAAAAATACGACACGAGATTTCGAAAAATCCTCAGAACGTCGCTATTGAAAAATTCGATATTTTTACACGTTGAACGTATACAGCGGACCCTTATTTATAACTGTGATAAGTTACGGCATTTGGTATGGATTATTTGTTCACCTATTGAAAATCGAAAAATCGATCAACTTGGCCGTGTTTCGCACGTTACTGAAACTGCCGAGAACGATCAACTATTTGAGGATATATTTTTGTTTACGTGCGGCAAATAGCAATGTTGCCAATGAAAATACCCTTATAAATGTTCAATAATTAGACCCAGACAATTTTATTGCTGTTTTTTTTCAAAACTTAGGAACGGCAGGGGGTAAAATGTCATGTCGTCAATTGACGACACTATGACCGAAAGGGTTAAGGTGGACATCCACAATATGAGAGTCTCTCCTATTATAATTTGAGTCACACAAAATTATAATGATTATTAAAAAGTAAAAGTTCAAGGAGATTACGACAGCTCTAAATGACAGTCTATCCAAATATCATCACTTATACCATATCCACATGAAAAACTTAAACGCATCGCGTGCAGCTGCCAAAGGTGTCACATAAACCTCGATCGATCTCAAAATCAGATTATCCCTCACCACAGCTGTTGCCGACATAAAACAATTCCAAATCAATGAAACTACAATACATGCCGTCTAATTTACGGACGCTTAATCGGGAGGGTTAACCCTTAAATTCCATAAAAATCACGCAACCTCAAGCCCAAAATTCTGAACACGGGCCGAAAAAAAGTACCCAGACAACCACGAAGTACCGATAAGTCATTTAAGCTAACGAGACCAATTCGCCTTTCCCGGCTCGCACGATCGAGCCGATTCATTTAATCTCGCCGAAAGGGCGGCCATGTTCGTTACAAAGCGTCGGATTCGAAGGACCGCTTCAAAGCCGAAGCGAAAACGGCCAGCGAGGCAGGCGGAAGGCCCGGAAGTACATAGGTAAAATGGGAAACACGCGGGGAAGGGTGAGGCAGACCAGAATGACGTCGGCCCTTTATCGCAACGCTCACGTTTTCTTACAACCTTTTCGTCCCCGAGGCAACTCACGTACGTCGATATATAATACTTTTCTCCCCCCCACCATTCCTACTCCGGTATCGCTGTTCATTTTCTTTCTGTTTCCTACCCCCTCTTCTGTTCTTTCCTACCCCCCTCCCCATCCCCTGCCAACCCTTCTACTCTCGCTTTCTCCGGTAAGTAGTTTGCCTCTTGATACGAGAACCGCAGAGGGACGCGATCTAAATTATACAAGTGCCGTCGGCACTTTCCTGTAACCTTTCCTCCATCCGTACCTTCTAAGCCTTTAGCTAACTTCGGCTTAATTCGAGACGCGTTTTGTTAGAGGGCGGAATCCGAGCATCGTTATCAGTTTTGGGGGCAAGGAATGTTTGGTCGAAATTAAGGGTTAGCCTGGGTCGATTTGTTTTGGGGAAGAGACTCGAATTATTGAGGGAAAGAATGAATTTGGCAGCCCTACGGTGAATTCTGAAGATTGTATGTAGGTACTCTGAAACTGATCTTCCACGTGCGAATATTGAGTCTATTCGGGGAACTTTAATTGATCGTTTATTTTACTTGCGTTGTTTGCTATCATGGTGTACGGATTCAAACCAAAAATTCAGCGCATAATGTAGTCATATTAACCACAGCTTTTCCCACCCTGTAAGTATGTACCTTGATGTATTCAATGCATGTGTGTGGGAAAGTACAAGCAAAAGCGTACAATTGCATAATTATCGAAATCTCTTGCTAAGAGTATTTGTTTAATACCAATGGTAATAAAACCATCATATCCTGTAGAATGTGAAACTCCTCCATTATGTTCCAGCCGTACCGAATTCCGGTAATACAATAGTATCATAATTAAACATTATTCTAACAACGTTAAATTTCATGTTTGAGATTTCTTCCGAAACAGACTAAATAATCCCCGAATCATTTTCCGGCTACTTAGGCAATTATTTAACTCCAGTCTTCAATTCCTTCATCAGTCGCAAAATTTCGAATTGGACCATTTAATTTGAAAGCGTATAGTAAGCGTATAAACACATAATTTGTATAATAATTAATTTAGTTAAAAATGATTAATTATGCGATATCTCTTTTTTTTATATGAACTTGCGCCACTTTCAAAATAAGCTCCTCCTTTTGACTTCCGTAACACTCGAAAGCGATCAGTATCCGCCAAATCGATGAAAAAATACGATCAGGTCACGCACCTATCGCATTCCTCAACAAACTCAACGACTTTACTTTCTTCTCGACCAGACGTTTATCGTTTCGTCGAAGGATTGAGATTGCGCTTTAGAACTCGAAAGTGTGGAATTCAGCGACGACCGAAAGGATGCACGTCAAGGAAAAGCTGCTTGAGACTTCGAGTCGACGAGGAACGCATTCAGGTCGCAGCTCGGACTCGAGCGTTAAGCGGCATTAAGCCGTACGGCTTAACGTTTGTGTATGTGTGTGTGTGTGTGCGGACATGCCACTTTTTTTCAGCCGACGATGAACGAAGTAGCTTCGCGCGCTGTGCGTTCAACGTGAAGATCGCATCTTCTTCCGCGGCTCTGAGCAGTAATTTGTGCGAACGAGGTTCTCGCACATTTTCTACGGAGTCGGCGTATGTTCCTCAGGGGTCAGGAAGCGACTGTACGGTGAATACATAAGTGTGGAATCGTTGGTTTGGGTGCAATACGGTTAAATAGTGTAACGGGGAAAGGAAGTAAGTGAAGCTCGGTAAAGCTTAATGAATAAAACTACCACGTAAGATTAATACATAAGACTCTCCATAAGAATGAACATAAGCTCCACCTAAGACCACATCGTAAGACACAAAATTTCTCACGAGATTGCTCGCGTGACTCGTGTCGACGTTTATACATTCGGCACGGTGACCATTCTCTGCAAAGCGCCAGATCTTTTGCGTTGCTACGCGTCTTCCTACCGCCCAGCAACGAGAGGCATAAAATTCTTACAGCAGTTCGATTTCGCTCGTAGTGATGTTAAGTATTTATGTTGTCTCAGCTTTGAGGCTAGTGTCGGAAGCTGACTGTCAGCTGATCGTAAATTTGAAAATGGTAAATTATAGACATTTTCTGCGATGTCAGGATGTTTCTCAGGGGTCAGGAAGCGACTGTACGTTGAATATATGAGTAAGAAATCGCTGGTTTGCGTGCAATACGGTTAAATAGTTGGATATTGCTCGCAGTGATGCTGAGTATTTTTGTTCAGTCAGCTGTAAGGCCAAGGTCGGAAGATGACTGTCAACTGGTCGTAAATTTATAAATGGTGTAGTATTGACATTTTGAACGGAGTCAGGGTGTGTTTGGTAGGGAGCAAGAAGTGACTGTACGCCGAATATGTAGGTAACTGGTGAATCGTTGGTTTACGTGCGATCAGATTAAACAGTATAGTACCACCCGTAATGATGTCAAGTATTTCCGTTAATTCTGCTTTGAGGTCAGAGTCGGACACTGACTGTCAATTGATTGTACAGCAAACGATGAATTATTGACGTTTAGATAGTGTAAATTGAATAGTCCGTTATCATTCGTAATTGTTTTTCGTTGTATTAGGTAAACTCGCAATTTAGATTTGAAGACAGAGACAGAGAATATTGGTTTATTGAAAAACAGCCATTGAATTTTAAATTATAATATTTGAAGTTGATGCTACAAAGTGGCCACTGCTTAAGTTGAAAATTATAAATTAACAGTTGATGTTTACGTCAGGTGGTTGAACAGCTTCGTATCATTCATGGTCTACATTCTACTCCTAAACGTTTTTCTATAATAAGCTTTAAATACAGACTCATAAACCGACTTCTGACAAATTGTAAATGTAGATTGTAATGTAGAAACATTAAATCCCTGACTCTTATGTCTAACAACACGATGAAATAGTCTGATATAACATATATTTGTTTGCAGCAATATTTGATATTTTCGTATACATAGTATTGGAGCATTAGATTATTTGTGGGCCTCATGAGAGTGTATACGTGGTACTTAAAGTTTCAAGCAATTAAGAGTTTTCAACCATTGAGCATAAGCTACAAGCCTTCGACTACTTACACGAGTATATATTATACGGATTAGTTACCAAAATTGTACGTAATGGATAGTACAGCATGATCTGAAAGTAAATGTAATCAATTCCTGTAAACCAGACCGAACATTTCAACGACTAAATTACAGTAATCAATAAAGTAGTCCAATAAAATGTACACCGTTACATAGTTTGAATTTGTTCCAATCAAAACAGACCAGAACAGTAAGAAAACATAGAGTCCATTGACACTAAATGTCGAAGTTCAACCGGTATACCAAGATTAAAAACATCAAGAAAACAACGGCTGTGCAAGAAAATATAACCAAGCAGAGCATGCAAAATGAAACAAATAAAAGGACGTAGGTGGGACAAGAAGGATTTGCGTAGAACCTCCACTCAATTCCACTTTCTTCCTCCCCACCTTCCGTCTTTCTCTCATATCCACGCACCTGCACACTTCATCCCCTAAATTTCTCCCAACGGCATCATTTCGCTGCCAGGCATTCAAAACCGGAAGGAACTCAGTCTCCGGGACAAATGCAGCGCTCAACTTGCGAAATGCTGAAGGAATAGACGAGAGAAATGTGAAGAAGAGTTTAAAGACGCTGATAACGCTGCGGAAGAATTGAGAAAGTTAACGAAAGTGACAATGAGCTGAAATAGGAGCTGACAAGTAGCAGAATGGAAATGAAGGGGAGGGTGGCTGGTACGGAGAGACTGAGAAGGTTTACTTCCTTGATTTCACTGGACATCCGAGGCTTCTCCACTTTCAAGATCGCGTGCAGAATTCAGCACGTAAGAGCCATCCCCGCTTTCGCGTATTGAGCCTTTCACGGTCGATTTTATTGTCCGAGACGCTTCCGAGAGGAGTACCGCGTTGACTTTTTTTCATCCAACCTTTTTGCGTCGAGTAGCGATTTCACCTTGATTACTATCCTTGCACGTGGCACGATTTTTCTCCCTTAACGGCGAGCCGTGTTCGCAGCCATCTTGACAATGTAAGATAGAATTGGACAACCCGACGTACCGAATATTTATCCGCAATTTTTTTAAGGACCGCGCGTCGAGATTTTGAATCCGAGATAACGAATATTTTAGAGCATGAAAAATGTAGTGAAGGCGTAAGTATATTCATTATATTCGAAACTGGACAACAACGGTATGAGAAGTAAAAAGTTTTAATCCGTGTTTTTCTATGAACTACTATCTTCCGATGCCGTTAGTTCAATAAGTTTTTGTGATTTTGATAAGAACATGGAAATGTTAAATTATGTAGTTGTATGTTGTTTCTAATATTTCGAGGGACGAAGATATTAGTGTTACGAAACTCATAAGTCATGATATATTCTGTGTACGCTTGCTGTCAATGCAAATGTAATGTGACGTCCTGCACTAACACTCGCCACATTAGTAATAATTTACATATTACGAGCTGTACATGTTATATGAGAGGTGAGCACGCAGTTACAACATATGCGATGAAATTTCTATGCGCAGTATCAATCCCAGAATTTCAAGCTAATTTACCGTAGTTCATTGACGGGGTGTTTCGTGATTAGTAGGTACTCTCTAATATTTGCACAGATGTACCAACTAGGTTTCCTTTGTTATTCTAACTCCTCGAAGTGCCAACCCAATGAATTTCGGATTAACGCACGTAAGACCTTCTGTTTTTTATCTATACGCCATAATATTACGTTGGACAAAAGTAACCCTGAATTTGTTAGATGAAAGTACTGCTGCTATTTGTTAAGGTGCGTAATTTAAATGAAAGGCGAGCTTTGGATACCCTAGGATACATTTTCGTCAATCCAGTATATCAGGCGGTATCAGATTGTAACTCCATTGGGAATAAGTATAGTGTATAAGTATATGGTGGGTGTACGCAAAATCCGTATTAACGAGTATAAGGCAAATTTTGAAAAGAAAGTTCAGAACTGAAAAAGTAAGCATTAGATTCCTAGGTTAAATACCTAATTTTATTACCCTGCACACATTATTTGCTGTGTTCCTCATAAAGTACCTCTATTACACTATGCAACAATGAATTTGCTACTAGTTGAAATGAATGTGAGTATTATGTAATTGGGTTCGCTGATTCCGATTTTGCAATCAGAATTGTCGTAGCACGTCTGGTTTTAAAGTTATAGCTAAAAACCATATTAATAATAAAGTCATAAGATGATCATTAAAACCTTCTACATGCGTTATTGTATAGCTGCATCAATCAGCCGTATTATTTGGTATAACGTACGAATGTGTGTGTGTATTCTCAAGGTTACTCTGCTTTATGCGTCTGTAAAAAAAAAAGGTGCAGTGGTAAAAACAAATAGGCAGACTTTGACAAGTTCTAACTTGCGCTTGAGCTAGAGCATGCGGGCAGGATTCAACATGTTTGATAAAATTAGTGTGGGATCTTATACGGAAAATAAACGAAGGTGTTAATAAACGTAAAGATGGTTTATTTAAGGAGTGATGATTTGAATAAGCAGGTACGACTGTTGTCAAATAAATGTCCATCGAGTCTCGTGAGGCGACGCCGCAGCCCCACTTCCAAATCGGACAAACAAAACGCTTTCATGTTCCTTCTCCATCGACACGTATCTCGCCTTAAACCCTACATTACTTCAGTGCAACAGTCGCAATAGCACGTATTTAATTGATTTCATATAAGAAGATTCGGTGATTCGGTATATGGTGATTCAGTAAACGAAAGATGAATAGGCGCATTTTTAAACTAAGGTATTGCCAATGTTAGTGTAACTAGGAGCCTCTGACTCATTTCAGAGGCAAATAAATATTTATAATTAATTTATTAATTACAATATTTAGCATTTTCATCCCAAAGTACGCACATTAATTGGCCCAAAATTTCTCATATTCGCAATTCAACGTAGTTAATAGCATTATCCTCGGAAAGGTTTATACGTACATAACTTTTTTTCCTGACGTGCCAGAGCAAATCTGATTGCATTTCTGTATTCAGCGCATATGAATTACTATAAGGAACCTCTTTTCAACCTAGTAGCAGAGAAAAAATTTTATTTTGTTGCGTAGTGTTATCCAAAATTAACATAAAATTACTTTGCATTTTTCAATTAATGCTCTATCAATTTTTATAAGTATTGTTGTATTATTAAAACTCATGACCATATAGATTTTGGGGCTATAGGCGTTATTATCGGATCACTCTAAAAAGGGATATTAATTAAATTAAAATTATTCGTTTCGTCCTGGATCTACTGGCGGACTCATCAGTGGGGCTATGCCAGTAGATCCTGCCCCAGACGAAGCTAAAATCTATATGGTTATATATATATATATTATATTTATATGCCCCAAAATTTATATGGTTAATCAAAGAAGGGTCACTAAAATTAAACTTATATTTCATGTATCATAAAACTCATGACTACTTACTGATTCCTATTTGTGTTGCATGCTAAATCTTTTGGAAATTTAGGGTTTCATAGTTTATTGAACCTTTGCTCTCATGGCACAATTTTATTATCGAGAGTCGATTTGCCTTCTGTGCAATTCTCGGACAATAATTAGAAAATCCTTCAGATGACAAACAAATGACCTTTGAAAAATTGCAAAATTCGTCCTGCTTCCGATATCGCGGATTTTATATAGAAAATGCCTTGCATTACTCACCATGACCTGTACAACACTGCACGTGACATGCATATGTAAAACTAGAATTTAATGAGATCCGTTTCGCGTATTCAGTCTGAACGAAATCCGACGGATTTCATCGACACCGTGTGTACAATAGAATATATCAACGAAAGAAAATGCATCGATCTATAGCAACGTGTAAGTTTGACGGCTGACGTGAAATGAAGTAAGAAAGAAGAAAATCTTCTGCAGGGAACATGAGAGACTATGCATGGAATGTAACACGGTAGAAAATGGATGAATTTATAGTAATCTACAAGTTTGACGACCAACGTGAAAAGCAAGAAAAATTCAATTTTTCTGGAGAAAGCGTGACATGCATACTGTTGAAAGTAACAAATGATAACATAGTACTATGACGGACGTATTACAATGCTCGTAACGTACAGCATGTTACAAAATGAAATTCCAAATTTACCTCAATTTAGTCCAAAACGTAGCTCCGTCGTGTGCAACGTAGTTACGACGCTATCATTTACATTGATTCACCCAAAATGGTATGTCGCGTGTTTTATAGGCAATTCAATTGTCTGCAGCATTTGCACTCGCAATACCAGTTTCATTGTTCTTCACGATGTGGCTTTCCGTTTGAAGTGCTAGGTTAGTGGAACCCGTGATAATTTAGTCGTGTGTAATGCCTTTCTCTTACGAGCAGTGCTACTATAACAATTGTAATGTTAGAACAATGCATTATCTCTCACCGGATGTTGAATGTTGTATCTAAAGCATAGAAATAAAAATGAAAAATCGCAATGTTCAGAATTTACCCTAATTCGTATTAGAAGAAAAGTTAATAATACAGATATACAGACTTTTCTAAACCTGGCTTTGAGAATCGACTAAATAAGCTTAGTTTGAAATTTAAGTTCAATTAGTATTCAAAGACGGTGCACAGTTGACAAGACAAGTAGATCGCAAGTAGACGAATGATACTATTACCGACACATGTCGTTTAAGCACAGCCCAATTATGAGAAACGAATTTAGAGCACTAAACGAGTATTTGCCCAACCATTGCGTCGCCCAAAAGATTTGGTATTTGACGGAATCTCACAAAGCTGCGGTCCCTGGCTGGATTAAATATTTACGTATCTCTTTTTCTGCATTTCTGAATAAGCGAATTTATCCCGACACGACGCCCTTTAAACGTTCCGGGATGAGAAAACTTGACGAGGATAGAAGTGTGACGTTTTCCGAGCTGGCCTCCGACATTTTTCATTCCGATACGCGTCCCCAAGTTAATAAAGACACGCCGACAATGAAACGTCCTGTACACGCAGCTACTTCCACAAATGAGTGATAACGGCCGTGATGCACTTGTCCTCATTTTCCAGCCGAGTTTTTACGCGTGCGTGTGCTCTTAAACGTTTTAATGCTACTCAGGGTAAGATTCCACGGATGCGCGCACACACGATAAAGTAAAAATCATATTCCATCATTTATGCGCCCTTGTAGCATATCGTGACGTTCACGTCGAAAGAATAAGATACACGTTGCGTAAAACAGCGAGCCTGAAAAACACATAAAATTTAACGTCATTCTCAAAGCAAATACAAAACAGTTACATTTGTCCATTCTTCGTGCTCCGACCTTTCTTCGGCAACACGCAAACTGACGCATTGTTACAAAGTACAGTTTCCGCTTCTCCCATTGTCTCCCTTCGACAAAGGAACAAAAATGGTCAAAAATTCGAAACACGCCTTGCTTGTCAAAGCATCCCTTGACAACAGATTCCGCGCTAAGCTCACTAATTCTCCCATTGAAACCAAAGCGAACAGAAGCCGAAGACTATGCCCGCGACCTTGAACGTCCGAGCACATGGAAATAACGATGCATCGACCGTTGTCAAAAAAGAACTCGCCAAGCCGCAAAGAACACTTTCGTGCCACCGAAGTGTTAACCCTTCATTCTCTCCGCGCATCCGGTAACATGCGCGCCAAGTTTTCAGCTCTCGTCGTGGCTCCGCGTAATTACGAAGGGGAAAAAGGCGAGTGGCGTGGAGGTGAGGGGGGAGGGTGGGGAACGGAAGAAAAAGCAGCAATGACTCGATGCCAATTCAGTTCCACCGCCGCTCGTTTTCCCTCGTCTCGACACATTTGCCGCCCTCAATTTACACCCCCCAACCCTCCCTCTCCTCTCCTCACGCCTTTACCTCCTCTTACACTTCTTTGCCCCCGTGTAGATTCATCTCTGCTTACATACCGTTCGTTACATTCTCAAACAGTCCGTCGTTACAGTTTTGAACGTCCAAGCCGTTGCTTCTCGATCTGCGCTCTAATTTTCGTCCTTTCCCTCGGAAAGGACATCCGGAAATGCGTACTAACTCGGAAGGTCGCAGGATGATGATTATCCTGCAAGTTGTCGACCTTAATTTTTCTCAAGTGTGGCACTTTCATTTCCCGATTTTCGAAACGGATTGTCATTTGGCGGTCGTCTTTCATTTTCTTTTTGCAGGCAGTAGCCGAGGACTCCAATTAATTGGTGGATACTGGACTGGGAATGATACGCTGGGGGTTGGCAATTTTGGTCGTTCGGGGGTAATGAAAGCTGTGAGCGAACGGTCTTTGGGTCAAGCGGCGACAAATGCTTTGGTTGGGATCATTTTCTGGAATTATGAGGCACAGCGGTGTGCTGGGGTGGAAATTCGAGGGTAACAGTTGTGGGGGAGTGAGTGATTCGAGCGATGCAGATCGGTTGGGTTGAAAACGTCAACTCTTTGTCACAATGAAAAATTGATAAAACGTCCAGCGGGGTTTTTATTAATTAATATAAAATTATTGCGCAGCCCGTTCACTCGGTATGTTTGCAATAAATATTGCATCTCATGGAATGAGAGGGAGGGAAAAATAAAACAGGTAGGAATAAGCGAGGATGATTTAAGCAATGCAGTTACGGAAATTTGTTATAATAAATTTGTTCGCAAAACGGTGAAATTAATAAAATGCATTTTCTGCTCCCTCTCCAACAGAAATTTATTATAGAACGATGTACAGCATTTGAAAAATACATTTGGCATCCTGGCTATGTGTTATTCAACGATAACTGCAATCATTTGCAATGGAGAAAACAGCGGTGAAATATTTTACTCTGCGAAAATGTCCGCAAACATTATTCTCCGGTGAGGGAAAATGTGTTAATAGATAAAAGTAGTGTTTGGAACGGAATCCTTTAAACGATCAAAAGCCATGCTTAATAGATAAACGAGTGAACAAAATCCTATGACAATGTAATGGGGTTGACGTTTTCTGGCGACTGGCTCGAGGCTAACGTGCGTCGTTACACGCATAATTAAGCAAACTTTTCCATCGGCCATTTTGATCGAAACGATTCGCTCAGATTATACCTATAAAACATCTTCTTTAATAGCTAAACGACGTATGATGAGCTCGTTAAGGGATAAAAATTTTCATGCGGCTGGTTCGAGGCTAGCACGTATCGTTAAATGCATATTTGAACAGAATTTTTTATACGCCATTATAAGTAGAACCGGGCGGATAATTGAGGGAATATTCGCCACTTTGCTAATGGAGATCGCGTTTAGTCGAACTTCCGCTATAGCACGCACCCAAATGATATTACTGCAATGTGATTTGGAAGAAACCCGAGAAAAACGCAATTCCGGACTTCATATGCAGTAAACCTATGTTAATTATGTCGAAATTAAATGTTCTCTTCGCTGAGGAAACCGTCATTTGAAACACAACGGAAAAGGACCTAGCGCCATGCGAAAGTATTACAACTTCAGTGTATATTCTGGTATTTACGCGACACGTGATATTACAACCTGACAGCTAAACCAAAGAAGAATGCAGGCAATTTACATACCTCCACTTGTTTCAGTAAACAAGTTTGTTTTTTAATAAAGAAATGAGTGATATTCTTAATTGTTGGTTAAAGAACTATCAGTGTTGAAATATTTTTCTTTTAGCATTTGATCTTAGTCATATTCAAGGTACGGCCCAAAATGTAAAATGCGTTGTCCATCTTTATTCTTTGTGTAAAAATGAGTTTTATTTCAGAACCACAAAATCGACATTACCTTCTCGCCAACCTGATAATTAAAGCGGGTATCACTAAAACAAATGCAACACCCGAAATTATGTTTTGGAGAGTTCCGATCGCGTCTATGTTGACACGAACCCACCGTAGGGCAGCTCCTGATGTGAGCAAAAAAAAAAAAAAAAAACGCGGAAGGGGAAGCAGTGCGAGAACTGTTGTCGGCACTTCGACGGTCCCATCGAAAACGTTGGGAACGTTGAAACGTTGTTCAATCGGCGTCATTGGCGCGAACTTTATCTGGGGAAGGCGCGAATTGACAGGCGACAGATTGTTCGACGCGATCGGGGCTGGAATGCGTGCGCGCGCACGCACGCTCCCGCGAGACGAAACGGACACGAACAAACCGACATCCTGCGAGCGAATCGGATATGCAGGGAGAGGCGTAGGGTTGGAAGGGGAGAAAAAGCGGGAGGGAATATAAAAAGGTAAAGTTTGCTTCGTTGTCAGTTGCCGTCAAACGTTCGCGTTGTAACGCTGTTTGACGAGCAAACTGCTGCCCGTGGGAGCATTTTTTTTCTACCCGGCCGAGCAAATCGTCGGTCCGACAAAAATCTACACGCGTGCCGAGTGCGATTAATTCTTCGATGGCCGACCGATGTGTGCCGTTCGTATAATGTAATGATCGCGTTGACTGTTACGCGACGAAATCCTTTTGAAAGGCTCACTTTTTTAATGGCTGTAAACGTTTTCTTTAGGTGTGATAATAACGAACTGGAATTTTTCTTGCCTGGGTGCTATTGTCCAAATATGCCTCAATCGACGCTTTACGCTTTTTAAACCGTGAAGCTTAACCTAAAATATTATATTATGCCAACTAGATGTTTAAATATTCGATTACTCAATTTCGACTTTTTCTCAGAGCGTTCATGTACATGGTAGATGATACAGTTCAACATTTGATTTTTTACATTTTTCGTCGCACAAAGCGTAAATAAACTAGCATTCCGCCAACGCTAACGTAATATCGGGCAAACACTCCGTTATTCGCTTCCGAATCCTCCCGGTCAAGCAAAATGGCAACAAACTGCATCTGAATTACATTAACAGATTGTAATTCGATCGAGCCATTCATTTATTCAATTCCGATTCTTTCGCGCACCGCAAACTTTTCCATTACGCGCGCGCAATCCTGTTCAAACAGCCTATTTAAATTCCCGACGCCTTTCGCCGGACAAATCGGGCACAAATCACGTTCCCATCACGTTAATATAATTTCGTCGTAACATTGAATTCCTCAATTTCGATTCCCTCATCGAACTCCGGGGAATTCGCTGGATGCCGGCTGCGCATAATTCGAAAAGCAGAAGGAAGCGTGCGATGGCATCGAAAAAGGGCCAATTTCCTCTGACCCCCCGCCATCGATTTCGGACGAACGTCGGCTCGCATTTCGCTCCGACAACAACTCAGTCCGCGAATTTCTCACCACGATACCGTAACTATGGCCCGCCAGCCGGAAACGACCCGGGATCCTCACGGACGTTTATTATTGCTCTGATAACGGTACGCGCGTCGAGGACGAATATTTTCTGCTCGCATTGTTCTCGACGTTCGCTAAACTTTTCTCTGTCGGACTTTTCCTCTTTCTCTCTCTTTCTCTCTCATATCGTTTCGTCCTTCCCTATCTCCCTTCTGAATCTTTTCTTCTTTCTCTTTTTTTTTGTTCTAATTTTGTCCCTTCCCCCCCCCCCCTCTCTCTCCCACCGCCTCTCTCTCCCTGTGAGTCTTCTCATTTCTGTCGTTTTCTCCTTTGAATATAATATAATTTCCTCCTTCACTCTCTCTCTCTTTCTTTCTCTGACTTTTCATATTTTTCTTTCTTTCCCCTTTGTCTCTATTTCTTCCCCTTCTCACCTCTCTGAACCTGTTCTTCTCTCTTTTATTCTCTTCCGACTACATCTTTTTCCTCTTTCTCATATTTTATCTCTTAGGTGTTTTTTTCTTTCGCTCTCTTTCCCTTTTGGCTCTATTTTCTTGTTCTCTCACCCCTTTGAACTTATTCTTCTCCACCCCCCCCCCCCTCCCTCTCACCTTCTAGATCTTCTTAGTGATCCTTCTTTCCCACTTAACTCTCTCTCCCTCTTTCTTCCTCCGAGCATTTTCCTCTCTCTTCCCCCTCTGATTCCATCCCTTTCCTCTTCCTCTTATTCTCCTTCCATATTCTCTTTTTGTCCATCTCTTTCTCTTTCTCTTACCGCTCAATTCGTTATCTACCTCCGGTAGTCAATTACAAGAGGCGAGTGCAAGCTCGGTTAAAGCTCGCCAAGCTGATTGATTAGGGTGGTTAAATTCGGGAGAACCGGCCGACGGCCGAGCGTGGACTGCAGGGATGAAGGGGTGAAGCTGGCTAGATGGACGATTAACACGGCCGCAGCTCCGGCTAATTATTGTGGTTTTCTATTCCGTTCTTTCGCGAGCCGCGAAATTAATGAAGCGCAAACTTTAACCAACGCCGGACGACGATTTATCGTGATGCGCTGCGTTTGCGGAAATTATTTGAGCTTGCGGAATGTGCGAGAGTGGGGGGTGAATGTTGGGCAGCCGTAGAATAAGCAAGAGGTAGTTTAAACGATGCAGTTGGGGTAATTAAAAGGGAAGCAATAAAAATTTATCTTTTCGCGTACTGTGAAATCGAAGTAAATATGTTTTCTAGTGTTAACGACTAATTACTGTCGGATAGTTCGATAATGTGTGGAAACAATAATTGCATTTCAAAAATAAATTAGGATGATAACTGAAAGAAAATGATAGGTGTCAAAAGAAATTGGATTTGTATTGAATATCCACGCCTTTCTAATCAGAAGATTTTAATTAATGTCAAATATCTGCGTAGCAAGTTGTATTTAAACTGAATATTTAAGTAGCATGTTAAACCATTAAAATTAAGTCGTAATGGAGATAATTTATGAGCAATAAAAGATGCATTTTAATGGTCACAAACGGTAATTACGTTGAATTTATGATTGGTCCTTCTGCGGTTTCCATCGAGTTGTTTCTGTATTAATGACGTTGTTCCGTTTGGGCTAAATAACGAGACTGACACAATCAAATCCCTCTACTGATAATTTTGGAATGTTAGAACGGAAATTTAATGTGCGCTTTAGGATCTATTGTCTATGAATCACTCTTTCCTTATACTGTGCAATTACTCAGATAGTAGATTAAAGCTGAACAATGAAATCTCCAAATCATTTATTATACTAATCGTCACCATTATGTGACAAATTTCAAGAGAAACATTTCTGATATTTATTAGATCGGTAAAACAAATCGCTGCAAAATCAAGTCCTATAATTATACTCCATAAACTTATTGCACCATAATTGACTTTAGTTACCCCAAATACGTTCAAAGGAAAAATTTCCTATATTCAATATATGATCACAATTTTCCTTTATAAATACCTAAGTCTCTCGGAATGTCATCATATGTTTTCGCGAGTCTTTGTGATAAAATCAAGATAAATGTAAAAAAAATATCCATATTTTCATCAATTTTCACCTACTAGCCACTCATTAATCCAATCGCAAAATAATATTTTCACCGGGATGATCCTCGCAAAAACACGTCATATCTCAACAGGGTTGAACATAAAACTATCTAATAATCTTCCTTTTGAATCTATATAAGCTCATTCATTACAAAAAAATATCCTGCCATAGCTATATTATGAAAAATTACCGACGACACCCGTCGCTGGAAAACTGTTCGCTCATTAAACTAATCACAGAAATCCACCCCCTCCAGAGTCATTTTCACAAAAATGCGTCGTATCATATTACAATCTGATAAAAAACCATCTGACAATCGTTCCAAAATCCCCATGAATAAATAGAACCCCATCCTTTAAGAATAAACATCCCACCAGAGCCACATTCATAAATTTTCACCCATAACTGGCGCTGAAAAACTATCCGCTATGTCATACAAATCCACCCCTGTCGGCATCATTTTTCAAAAGTGCGTCATATCTTAATGCAGTTTGCTACAAAATCACTCGATAATCGTTCCACCATCCCCATCAATCAATATAATCTCATCCTTTACAAACATTCTCCATAGGCACATTCATAAATTACCGCCTATATCCGCCGCCGGAAAAGTATCCGCTCATTAAGTCGATCGCAAAAATCCACCCATGTCGGCGTCATTTTCCAAAACTGCGTCGTATCTTAATACAGTTTGTTACAAAATCACTCGATAATCGTTCCACCATCCCCATCAATCAATATAACCTCATCCCTTACAGACAAACATCCCCCATAGGCACATTCATAAATTTCCGCCCATATCCGCCGCCGGAAAAGTATCCGCTCATTAAGTCGATCGCAAAAATCCGCCCATGTTGGCATCATTTTCCAAAAATGCGTCATACACAGTTTGCTACAAAACCACCAGATAATCGTTTCACCATCCCCATCAATCATTATAATTTCATCGTTTACCAAAAAGCATCCTCCATGGGCACATTCATATACATCCGCCACTGGAAAAGTATCCGTTCATTAAGTCGATCGCAATAATCCACCCATGTCGGCGTCATTTTCCAAAACTGCGTCATATCTTAATACAATTTGTTATAAAATCACTCGATAATCGTTCCACCATCCCCATCAATCAATATAATCTCATCCCTTACACACAAACATCCTCCATAGGCACATTCATAAATTTCCGCCTATATCCGCCGTGGGAAAAAGTATCCGCTCATTAAGTCGATCGCAAAAATCCGCCCATGTTGGCATCATTTTCCAAAAATGCGTCATATCTTAATACAGTTTGTTATAAAATCACTCGACAATCGTTCCACCATCCCCATCAATCAATATAATCTCATCCCTTACACACAAACATCCTCCATAGGCACATTCATAAATTTCCGTCTATATCCGACGCCGGAAAAGTATCCGCTCATTAAGTCGATCGCGAAAAACCACCCCGACCGTAGTCGTTTTCGCAAACACCGGTCGCCGGCGAGAGCAATCCATCGTCGCATCGGCATCCGCGGGCACTTTCCACGTTCGCGCAATGGGAAAAGAGAGGAAGGCGTAATTAATTTCCTCCCGTCGTCGCTCACGGCCGATCGACGTTTCTCCCCCGGTTTTACGACGTACCTGGCTCTCGTAATAACTCGAGACCACAGCTAACACCCCTCCCACTCCCCTGGCCTCACCCCCCGAGCCCAGCGCCGACCGCCGATTGCCACTCTTGGTCGACGTCATCAACGTCGTCTTAGCAACCCTCGAAATTTTTCTAAGCCGCAGAACCGACGCCCTTAACGGCAATCTTTTACGCTCCCGTCGGATAAGGATACAATGTTGGGACGCAGTTATGAGGGATCAAAATTATGAGGCTTGTTCTGCCACTCTCCCCCACTCCCCTTCATCACGTCTCGGGAGGCTGACTGCCTGTGGAACTTTTAACAGCTTCGTCTGTCATTTGAGCCTCGGTTTTGTAGTGATTTTTGTTATCGGATGTGTTGAATATGAGAGGTATTGGAAATGTGGAGTATTGTGGTAGGATGATTGCTTTTGTGTCTGGATTGAGTGAGAGGAATCTTATTAGGATCATCATTTATAGGATTTCTCAGTTATTGTGTTGAGGTAGTAGCAACTTTTGGTTTTGATAAAGGAAACAAGAGGATTTTTAAAGTTTGATGGTTCTACATTTCTGACCACTTTCCGAGATTACACCAGAAATAAAATTGAATTTCTAGGTGCAACATGTCAGCTTCAAACAGGGGCAAAACACAATACAATGGTTTAAATTTCCTGCACATTTTAAGTAAAACAATACTGAAAATAAAACAAACCCAAACTAAATATTAAAAATAAAAGCTTTTTACTGTAAAATCCTATACGTCTTCCATCTCAAATATTTTTCCCCCAAAATCGTGATCGATAAAAGCATCAAACGTGTCTGTAATTATCTACTTACATCAAAGGCGTACGTGAATGCCGAGAAACAGAAGGGCACTTGTTGAAGCTCTTCATCTTTTAGTACACAGTTCAACTCACATTTTGATATAAATCTAATTGACCAGCCCTTTGCTGCGCTTCCGTTTGAAACCCTTGCTTTACCTACCCCAACAGTCTTTCATCAGCCTTTGCCGCTCGATTTCCCTGCTCGAACGTTTTAAAGGGCGTCAATTGTTCGGACAGACGCTGAATTCTCAGCGCGCATCGAATTCTTCAATCGCGGGACAAAATAATCAAAATTCCTTAACGTTTGTACCGAAAGTCGAGCTTTGATGTACCGATCAAGAATGGATGGGATGGAAAAATGGCGATGCTCCTTGAGGGAATAAATTAGTCGTGAGGAATACCGCTTTTTATGCGAGGTCATGTTGCATCAATATGCGGATGTTAATAATGGAGAAGCTCGACGTTGTACACAGTTTCGAGAATAAGTTCGCGTTGGGGAGACTGTTGATTCGGTCGAAATGTAAGTTAGGTAAGACAAGAGAGAGGGAAGCTAGCCAGATTCGAACTTTGACGGACCCCCGTTGGATTCGCAGAGCAGACAGAGATAGATGGTTCGATATGATGAGATGAAAGTTTACCGAGCTGAAAATTGAATCGACGGAGAAAGCACGATCTTCTACTATCATTTAATGTAACGTCCATAACTTTATTGATCGGTATGCTCAGAAGCATGTGCACCTTTAATCTGCAGTCTGAAACCTTTCCCTGTCGCTGCTTAAAACAAACTGTCAGGAATTCCATATCCGAAATGTATCGCTGTCAGTCGTTCCGAGAAGCACCAAAAATGTGTGACGTAAACTCAATGCTACGTTGTCCTTGATAAAAGCTGCACAATTACCCCATCCAACTTTCGCATAAAAACTCATCGCAAAAGTTCGGGTAGGAAACAGTTGAATTATGAAGTAAGATCAAGCATACTGAAACGTCAACGTAAAATTGTAACGCAACAAGAATGTAGAGTTTACAACATTTACATTGTACAATGTTGCTCTTTAATTAAGAGTAAAAAAGTTCGAGCCCATTCGGTCGGTCTTAAAATAATAAGAATGCCCTCGTATTACAATTGCCGTGTTTCCAAGCATTCCTTCGACTTATATTTTGCCTCCGTTTCTTCTCCGCACTGAATCGTCGGATGACCCAGATCCAGACAACTATACTGCTATACCTTAAAGTGAAACGACGAAGGAACGGAGAAGTGCCCCCAGCAATCGAAAGCGAAATGGTCGCGATCGTTCGAGTCATTTAAACGGCAATAATCAGGTCCATTATTCCCTCGGAAACGCATATTTGAAATTTAACTCCACCGCAAGAGAAACTGATCAATCGGAGCGCGTTCAAATTGGATATCGATCACAATCGCGATAATGAAGTTCATTGTTCTCACAATGGCGCTTTCGAAATCGAAACATTATGGATGGAAAATCGAACATCAGGATTAGATCACAATATTTGGCGTTTGCTGTAACGGTGATAAGGAAGTTCATTGTTATTGCGATCAAAGTTCTTGAATTCAAACCGCGGCGAATTATAAAGTTCGGTATGAATTTCATCGACAGGAAGCAAACGTATTGTTCCGATGAAAGTACGCGCTTCATGTTTGATTTAATCACCGATGGAATGATCTGATATTGAAACAGGTCTTTCAAATTCAATATTAATCCTAGCAACAAACATCAGATGTCACCAACTCAATTTACATTTTCAAATAAAGCTTCACTCACACCAACAATCTAATCTGTCATTCTCAGAATGCAGATCGTTCAAATCTGATTTAATTCGAAATAGTATCAATCCATCGAATCTCTTGTGTACAAAAACTGAATGTCAAAACAATTCCCTGATCACATTGACAAGAACATGCACTTCATCCACCCCTCACACTCTCTCATCATCGAAACCAACGTACGAAAAACTTCAATATCGATCCACTCGACACCCATACCCATTAGTCTCGAAAACTTCATCCTATATCAAATTGACTGATAAAGGTTTACACGTCAAACTTCAACGCCAACCACAACAATGACCTACCCCACCCCTCGAGACTCGAACTTCAGCTTCTCAACTCTCCTCAGCACTGAGCGCAAACAAAAATACTTCAACATCCATCACCTCGGCGTTCATTCCGCGAAGACTCGACGGAGTACAACTTCATCACTGAAATCGATCTGATCCGGAGAGAAGGAAAACTCGATATCGATCATAACCTCCACTTTGTCCCCGGCTCAACATTCGCATTTCGATCACGTTCGAGCGCGCAAAGCCGTTGTTTAATCTGCGCGTCATCCATTTGCGAGAGACAATGTTGGGAACTCGAACGTGGAAAGGGCCGGGATAGGATATGTACGATGTGGGAGTCTAGTCGAGGGAGTACGTACGAGAAGGAGGGTAGAAGGGGGAATATAGAGGGTAGGAGGTGGTCGAGACTGAAACGAACGGCGCACCTTGCAGAGCTAAGTAGCGATCAGACCAAGCCTATGTACACAAGTGGCTGACGATCCACGGATCCGGATGAAGTTCATTAATTAAGGCCCGGGCAGCACGATTCGCCGCGGGGAAACTTTCGCCATTGTATCGGCGGAAAACTTGAATTGCCGCGAGACTCTCGTTCGAAGTCGATTATGCGGGCGGCCGCCGGATTTGCGGTTGTTTTCCCGCCGTTCCGCGCCAACTTCCGATTGGACAATCTCGAGGCTCGATGCCGAGCGATGTCACGGTAATTGACAATCGCCTGACGTAAGGCGAGCGGCGATGTCCGCAAAATTTGCCCCGGATGCCGTGAGGGTCCTTTTGTGAATGTGCGATGGATATGTGTCTACGTACAGGTGTATATCGACCGCTTATTTTGAAATTGATGTAACTCCATTAAAAAAAAGAGATACATCGAAAATAAAAGTTGAAATTATTCACAATTTATGTAATATCTTATATTTTACTCCACTTTCAAAATAAATCGTCTATATAATTAATGATAATTCAAGCTTTATTCATCGTTGTTCCGTTATTATTAAGATGTCATCCTAATAATCATATTAATTAATGATAACAAAACGACGATGAACAAGCCTTGACTTATCAATAATTATATATAATCTTTATTTGTTTTCCCTCGGGATTAACAACTCCTTCCAACTCTCTACATAATAACTTATCCTACTTAAACCTAAAAACGCTCCTTATTTCTACCCTTAACCTAACCTACTACGCCCGCTCTTCCTCTCTCCCACCTTATCAATAATTATATGGACCGTTTATTTTATAATTTTACACTCAATTAATCACAAATATACATGATACTTAATTTTGTTTTTAAATACACCACTTTCAAAGTAAATGACCGATATAATTAATGATAATGAAACGATGTTGAATGAAGCTTGAAAGATCGTGCGAAGCGATGAATTCTAAGCACTAAATGCATATTACGTCTAGCGTGTATGTAGAGTGTACGTGATATATAAGGAAAGTAACGATGAGGTAAATGGGGGGAGAACCTAGTCTGTGGTATATAATCAACGGGGAAAATGGAGGAATAGGTGTCGTTAGTTGGCAGTGCACTATTGGTCTGGACTCAGGAGTTTGATTAAAACGACAAATAAGCTGCCACTACCCATTCATTAAATGGAGCAAGCATCGAAAGTGCATTCGCAAAACTATAAATTCTCAGGACGCGAAGAAGTGAGGTGTACCTGCGCTAGGAGCAAACTAATTTTGACGTCACGCACCATTTTACAATCCGGCATGCTGTTCTTCGGCATCTCGGTCTCGTGCCATAATGAGATTGTTCGAAGTTCACAGTAGCATTAGCCTTCGTGCATTCTGCTTGTGGAGGGGTAAAAAAAGCTTCAGACTGGTAAGGGCGGAGAAGGGCAGACGTTACGCCGTTAATTATAACTTCGCTCGTTTCACCAGGCCATAACGATGTCATCGGCCCTTCCTTCTTTCGCAAAATTTTTCGTCAACTCCAACAAGAGGCAGAATTTAACTTCCAGTTTTTATCTTTCCCCGCGCGTAAAATATCACATTCGTCACATCATTCTAAGTTATCGCCTCGTATTCACGTCGTTAAAATCGCGAAAAAATTCCACAATTTTGCTAATCGCCCTCTGGCCAAATGCAATTAATCAAACGCCATGAATCCTGAACACGATTAAAACACGCTCAGCCAACGTTTCCCGGGAAGCGATTTGTCCCTGAAGTGGAAAAATGCAGTCGCGATCCGAAGACAAGCCGGGAAAATGGAATCTTAACGTCCGACAGCGAAGACGCCTGAGCAAGGCAGCGTCCGACTATCTTGCCACCAGGAATTCTTCGGCGACCCTGCAGCGGACGAGGTCCGAATAGGCTGATATCGACAGGATCGTAAGTCGAGATAAAGCAGCCGGCGAAGGCTTGACCGCATTCTTGATCACGCTGCCCGGGGCTTATCCCTTATCCCGCGTATGCAAATTCCGGTAATTATGCGAACGCTATGACCAGGCCGATGTCCGTTCCTCACCCTCTCTTTCTCGATTTATACCCCTCGCCACGGACGATCCTTCCAGCCCCAATGGACGCCATTATACCGTAGGTCGTTTCAGCGGCCGCCAACGCCATGGCCTGTCCATCGATGGCATCCACCTGAATAATGCATAATACACTTCATTTGCGAAACAAGCCCCGCGAATTGTCGCTACCGAGAGCTATCGCTGCCTAATGAGAGTGAAGGGGTGGAAGTGGGACGCGGAGGGGGGGAGAGGGTAGTCTCGTTGTGGGCAGAGAGAAAATGAAGGGAGGCGGATGGATATGATCGGAGAGGGTGGCTGCGTAATCGAGCCAGTCGATTGCACGCGGAAGAAACTTGTTCGAAAATATATGTTCTCGTTGAGATGGTTGCGCAGGAGAAACTGTTTTCGTTAAGAATTGAAGGAAATTGCGGACTCACGTTGAGTCGATGCGTTCGAGGTATGAATGGGTGGTGATAGTGAATAAGAGGCTTGAAAACAGATTAATCTGAGTAGTGTCATTGAAATAGTGAGTGGATTGTTCGTGTCTGAAATATACGGTTTTAAGGAGTGTGTTGAAAATGCTTTTTGTGAGTGTTTCGTTGGGTGTCAGGGTGATAAGATTGAATTAGGTGTCAACTGTTGTAACATGCGAATCTAGATAAGAAGAATATACACAATATTTGAAAACTGACACTGGAAGTGCTGCGTAAATTTTTTCGTAAAGATTCAGATGTGTTCGTTGACAATGTAACGGCGTGATAAAATAGACTTCATAAAACTTTTAATACTGTTACAAGATCGGGCGTGGAATGAAGATCTGCGCACTTTATGTGGGACCCACAAACTTTTTGCATTCATCCCGCGTTTAGACACTCATTTTTATCGCGCCATGCGAGTAGGCGGCGTGACAAATTGACTTCGCCGAAAAAGACATAAACGAGCGATTTTTGGGGGAAACGGCCGTCACGCGAATAAACACTTTTCTCCCATTTTCGTCGTTCACCCGCGCCGTGTTAAACCGCTGTATAAACAAGAGTCGGCCACCGCAAACTGCATCCGGAGTCCGGCAAAAAATTCGACGATAGGTTTCCGGCGTCAGTGATTGTCGCTGCCCGAAACAACAACAAATTCCATCCATTCAGTTCAACGCCGACTACTTTTTCATACTCCGCAAGTTGTCGCGTGCACGTCGGATTTTATTGTCGCTTTATTTTCATCATTCCGCGCTATGCCTCCGATTCAATTTTATTTATTTATTCCCATTCTCGCATACGCGATTTATTCCTCTTTATTCTCAATAACGAATAATTGTAATTTAAATGTCATACGTACCGACTGACGAATTCATAAATGAAATCGTCATGTTTGAAAAACTGGTCCTTGAAAATACGCTGCGTAAAGGATTCGATGTTCTCAGGTTGGAACAGAACGACGTTTGTCAAATAAACATCCGTGCCCGATCGGACACGACGTACGCAGCTCTCGTTTATTCCAGACCTACGAACGACATATCCCGTGACACGTGCAGAATGTAACTGGGTGCGCTAAAAAAAAACGAGGTTATGTCATACTCGCGACGCGTTACCTATAAATAAGCTTTCGCGTCGACTCGCTGCGCTTCTAGCCGATCGAAGATAATCCTCGAGGATAAAACGAGCAGACTAAGCAACGTATTCGAACGGGCCATGTGCTCTTCGAGTTCCGATTATTTTCGCGGCGCTCCAATTAACGAGCCTGCCGATTTAAAAAAAAAAAGAAGAAGAAGGGGCAGACACCCGACAGAGAATGCCGTTAAACGATTTTACGATGCGTGCGAAACGATATCGTCGCAAAATGGACGACTTCCGGCGATCGTGTGTCGTCGATCGTCTGGAAACATTCCGTTCGACAAAGTTAGCAGAGCTGGCAGTCTTTACGTTTCCGCTTTCATGTTTACCCGGGAGCGTAAGAGATGTTAGGACGTTAGGCGAGTGTAGGTTGAACGATCGGTAGTTGATGGAACATCGTAAGAAGATGGCGTTATGTGCGCTGCGAAGTATCAATCGAAATTGTCGTATTAAAAGTTAGGAGTTGGATATGAGCGAGATTGATTATTAGAATATCGGAAACAGAGAGATCGTGAGCTAAAATTATGGGTATTCATAGATTGAAGAGACGGAATAGTTTCGCGAAGTTCTTTCATTACTCGCGTGGAGCACATTCTAAAGTTTTGCTGCACGAAGGATTGAAAGCGTACTACATTTGCAACGAACATTTTAATGCCAATTCTACAGAGATCGTAAAAACGAATAAGGTGCAACGTAGTGTCCGCTGTTATAATTTTGATGTCAAAGTGCGTCAAGGAGGAAACGAGCAGTACTTAATTGACGCAGAGTTTTCTAATTTGTGATAAAAATTTTACGACGTACGACGATATTTTAAGTTATCGTACCTGAAGCGTGTCGCAATCCTTTGAAAAGCTCAAGGCTTGATAAAGGAATCTTTCTTCTCACGAGTTGCGAAACACTGGCGGCGACGTTTTGACTGGCGTAATGGTGGAACATTTTTATACTTTCGAGGCAGGATCGTGAAGGCTGACCATTTTTTTGCACTCAAGCTCGCATAAATACAGCGAAAAATATGAGACACTCGACACCCTCTATGAAGAAAATAAAAAATAAGCGTTGAAGGAAGCGACGCAATCGTTCAAGTTTACCTGATTAAATTCTGTCCACGATAAACTCTTAAGTTAGCTGACGCGAGAAAGAAATTTTTTATCTAAGAATTAGCTTCCGTCCTGATATTCACCCTTAATGCTCCATCGCGATAAGAAATACTTACTACCTCTCCATTTTCATGTTTCTGCGTACTCGACTTACAGCTGCGGAATAACGAATATCTCACGGTATATTCTGTCTGACTGACGTAAGAAATGAACTTTCTGACGATGAATCGTTTTCTGTCCTGATCCTCGTCAACAATTATTCGTTTCGTTAAACATAATTATTTTCCTTCCATTTTCGTATCCGTACTGATTTTCAACCCTTAAAAGGCTTTGGAAATTGACTCCTTTTAAACAGGAATAATCTTCTAGCTGACTACGATAAGAAAGCAATTTTCTATATAGTAATCGTCCTGTGTCCTGATTCTCATCACAAATTCTTCGTTTCGAGAAAAGCAATTTTACCTTATCATTGTCATATCTATCCTGACTTACACCCCTAAGAAATCGTTGAAAATAAAATCTCTCTCAGCAACAATTACCTTCTAGCGAACAGACAGCGGCAATCTTTCACTCAACAATCACCTTCCGCCCAGATTCTCGCCACAAATTTCCCATCTACATAAAAACAATGAGCCATTCTCGCGATCTATACTAACCTGACCCTAAACAACATCGGAAAATGAATCTGTTCAATCCTATCTCCTTAAGCATTATCTCCCACCTCAGCCTATGTGCTGTCCATTCCTTGCCACGGCCAGAAACAATTTCCACCCCTCCACCTTCGTCAACTCCATCCACAGCTTCAAAAACTGAATCCCCGACCATCTCACGCCAGCACGTATCAGCGACAAACGAATTCCGCGAACGAAACCTCGACCGTTTCCAATCTATCTCCACACGCTCATTCGCTCCAGCCCATCGTCCGACGATTTTTTCCCGAACATTTCCGTACGTGCCTCGAAGCGTCGATAAATCGTCACTCCCCCGACAAAAACCGAGAACTTCGTTCCGTCATTTCCACCATTTTCCTTCATTCCGCAACCTGAGCCTCGCTCCCCCCCCCCCCCTCTCCCTGCCCCGGCCGCCCACCACCCCCCATTACGAACTACACCGCGTTCGCGAGGTGGATACAGCCGTCGAAAGCTCGAGCTAAAACTCGATCGCATCCTGAGGAGTTTCCCCGGGCCGTCGGACGGCGGATCCGATTAAAATAACTTAATGAACGACGCGGACGTCCGTTTGCGTGGCGCGAGGTCGCGAACGAAGGCTGGAGCCGGAATGATGGCGCGGGAAAGAAATTCTCACGGGGCCGATTCCAGTCGGCGATGTTCTGTCCGGCACTCGATCCTACGGCCGCCCACGACTCGCCATTTCCGTCGGGTCCCGATGCGATCTGACTTGGACTTCGATCCCGCGGGAACAGCCCTTAGCCAGGAAACTCAACCCCTCGCGTTCGGGGAGCGATCGGCGGGCGAGGACGATTCAAATTGTTCGCGCGCCGATAAACGGAGCGAGACTCTGTCAGCAATTTTTTAGGAGGGGAGAGGGGGGGGTGCAGTTGGCGGGGTTTGAAGGTCTGCGTAAAGTTGGCTGATAGTGCAACTGTCAAAGTCTAATTTCATCCCGAAGGATGAATGCAAACGGAACATGACAGTTTCTGAACCCATTTCCGTACAGAGTGAAAATACGACGGAAGTTTATGGTACATCGACTCTCCTCACTTCGTTAATTCAACTTCAAGTTTCGAATTTGACTTACAACGCCGAACGAAAGCTTCACAAAACTGACAGTGAAACCATAGTGGGATGGATTTATTGTGGATTATAATAGGTGTACTTATTATAATAGTCAGATCAGTGATATTCTTTTTTGTTATGGAATAGATTGTGGAACTGATAGAATGATCTGTTATTTATAATGGCATGAGATGGTCTTGAATATACAGGATGGTATAATTTATTTTTATACGTCAATGTTGATGGTGCGGGTGTAAATAATAGTATCGAAATTGTTCAAATATTGATTGAAAGTATCCACGTTTGGATTATGACCACGAAAAACTAGTTTTATGTGAAAATGTAGGGTAAAACACAAAATAAAGGGTCTACTTTTGGGAGACTGACTTTGAAAGCTGCCTTGCTTCTTAATATAATAATTACTATTTCATAACCGCAATTTTCTACGGAAACATATTGCAACCTCCATCTAGGTTATGCACATATACCTATAATGTCCATTCAAATCAAATTTTCGACCTCGGAGTTACAAAGTTTATGAAACAAGTCGTAAAAAGATGTGGTCTTATATGATGTGCGCAAAAAGATGTCGATCATAACAAGCCGCACGGTTTGACCGCGCATACCGTTTAAATGTTCAAAGATTCTTTTCTCAGAAAGGAGACCTCACAAGCCAAAAGTTTATTTCCTTGTTCTGACCCCATTTTCCGGTCGTACCTCCCCATCATATTGCGATTCCTCGAACACCCGGTACTCGTGAAACCGAAACGAATGAATCAAATGCCGTTTTCAGAACACGTTTCTTCGCCCAGGTTAATTTCACACGGCAAAAAAGAAATTCAGACCCGCTGAATTTAACGACAACTTCTACTAGCAAGAGTTTCCCTAATTAAACTCGAACGACATCATATCTTTAAATGCAATTGGCTCTCCTCGCATTAGTACTCTTTCTATTGCTAGTGCGGACTTTCAGTAAGTCCGTTCACTAACGTTGTTTTTGCTGGTCACAATAGAGAAGTCGGTAATCGAGGATGTGAAAATTAATTGATCAACTGAATGATAATTGAGGTTTGTTACGTGTTTACACTTCTGTAGAAATATTCCATTCTGGGGTAAAAGAGACTCTGTGTTCATAATATGTATTCTGCAAACATTTGTTGCACACAGAGAGGGTGACGTAACACATATTCAAGTAACAATCGCATCCTGTCCTGAAAATCCTCCGCTTCATATCAAATATATCTGTATAGAGGTATAGATAGCACATTTTATCTTTGACGTAACTTCAAAGAAAGTAGCGGAAGTCTCAAGGGTGAAGCTATACTATGTGAATAAAACTGCACAATGGAACAGTATAGCGCTGTAAAGAATTTATTGCGAACTCCTGCCATGCTTTTTTTTCCATCAAACCTTTTTTTTATCACTTTTTTATATAACTCTTGCCACAAAGTAATCATTTTTCCAGCCTCAACGGTCGTTTCGAAACACCCTGTACTATGCCACTTGAACGGTTTTCGTTTAAACACAACAATTCTCTATTGCCGTAGATCCAATGTTTTACGCCCAAAAATTATCGTACCTACGTACAGCCGTTATCATGCGTCCAACATAAGTAACGATAATAAACAAATATGATAATCCTTCCCTTCATTATCACAAAACAATATTATAATAGATCAAATTGATCAATGTTAACTTAAACCACTTTGAAAACTCCCAGTACATACGCAAAATCCGTCATTATGTACGCCATTATACATGTTGTAATACCTAGACTTCTTCACTATCTGTATTACAACTATACAACCTTACGCAACCAAATTTACATTTACCCACAACCTCAGGTAATCGATAAAAGATAAACAACTCCCAAAGCTCACCTTGAACACACCTCTGGCGAAACCGTCCGACGATTTATGCAGACACTCCCATTCCCGAAATTCCTCCCTTAGAAATTGGCGCCGACCCGAAAATGAGAGTATCTCGTGTTCCGAGACGTGGCTTCTCGGATGAACGTAATAATAGAAGGACATCAGGCTCATTCAAGGATAGTACACGGCGTACCTACTGTCGTCGCTTCGTGCGCATTACTCTTCTTCCGGGACGCATTTCCGGCCCTCGACGTGTCGCTCATGCTTCCTTCCGTTTGAGTCCGCGCGCGCGCATATTTCGTTCTCTGCCACTTTCTCACGCTTATTGCGACGCCGAATAATGGATAGGCTGTCTGTCTACTCACCTCCCTTTCTCGACAGACGTCTCGTGACCTTGACGAAGTGACTGGCACGCTTCTGATATTGACGGAGAACCGGAATGTTAACAGGATATTACGATCGAAGAATGAGTGCTTGGATGATCTTTAAATCGACTTAAATATTGACAACATGGTTGAGAAGTTATAGACCTTAAGAGAGTTTCAAAGAAAAGTTTATACGGGTATGTCACAGTGGCACCGACTCTAAGGTCGTTATACTTAACCATCATCTAATCTTGTCTATCACACTTAAATGTCTACCTTTATCGTTCAGTAAACGAACTTTGAATCTAAGACATTATCCACAAGCTACAAGGTTACCAACAAAAATATTGAGAAGTTAATAATCTCGAGAGGGTCTCAAAGGAAACTTCATACGGGTATATCACAGTGGCACGGACACTAAAGTCGTTATACCTAAGCATCATCCAATCTTTTCTATCACACGTAAGACTATCTTCCACATCCAATAAACGAACTATGAATTCAACACATTTTCCACAAGCATCCCTACAAATTAATACATCAACAAAAACATTAATTTAGCCATGAATCCTGCAAATGACACTCGAACGCCGGATCATTGAAGATAAACGTTAACGATCCGACTACAGTAAGCAGCAAAATAACCATCGCTGCTCCATATCCCAGCCCGCCAAGAGTGCCGACAGTCGCGGAAAGTTTTGAAACCCATCATTTTGTTGCTTCAACGCCGTCCGGTAAAACGATCTCGACCGGGAAACGTGAGACACAGACCATCCAATCTGCAGAAAGCGCGAGGATGGCTCAATCAAATTTCTCTCCAACAACCCCCCCACTCCCCGCGCCGCCCACTGTGACGATATAAAGGAAGGAACGGATGTCCATTCACACCCATCGCCGCGCTCAAAGCGGATTCGAGGCAGGACGACACGCCGTCTCGCGTTACAGCTGATAAAAGGCAAGGAAGATCCTGTCCGCAAAGGAAGCGAGTCGAAAGTTTATCAGGACGGGGGCGACATCTCTGGCACGCGATCGGCTCCTTTATCATCCCACCGAGATACCGGAAACCGGGTCGTCGGATGGGCTTAGACCTACTTCACCGTCAATCTTCGAACAATCTCTTCCCGGTGAACGGCAATTCAATATGGATACCTCGAGGAAAGCCGAAAGCTATACGTCTGCATTTGCTCAAACCTGGGTGGGACTAATCATTTGCGACTGCGAGTTACGTTGCGTAGAGGATAAATTAACTGAGACACTGCACTAAAATTAACGTTTTATTTGTAATTATAGATTTAATTATATTACACACCGCGTTTCTCGTTTGAAACTGTATTAAGCGAATCACGAAGCGGTCTCAGTGGGACGAAGGGAATGCAAGACTTTGAGACCTTTGGGCACGGCAAACTGTGAAGTGCGTAATGCTGCACGTGAAAATCCAGGAAAAGCGCTGAATTTCGTTGTCTAAGCTGTCTTTATTCGCAGTGCACTAAACATTGTCTACGCTGTTACTGGATATTTTCAGTTTAAAACGCTAGTGAGAAATATCAGAATATTAGAAAAGGTAGGAAAAAGGCAAGAGCACAGATAATAGGATTAAGTGAATAAGAGAGGGAAGGTAATAGGAAAGAAAATGGGTAATGACTCATACTCGAAGAGAAGAAAGGAGTTGTTGTCGTTCTGATTGCTAGCTGATCATTTACATTTATTTTATTACGTCCCGGTTAACAGCAATTCAATATGAATACCTCGAGGAAAGCTGAAAACTATACGTCTACATTTCCTTAAACCTGGACGGGACTAATCATTTTCTATTGCGCGCTACGTTCTGTAGAGGGTAAATTAACTAAGACACTACGCTAAGATTAACGTTGTGTTTGTAATTATAGATTTAATTATATTACACACCGCGTTTCTAGTCTGAAACTGTATTAAGTGAATCACCAAGCGGTCTCAGTGGGATAAAGTGAATGCAAGACTTTGAGACCTTTGGGCACGGCAAACTATGGACTGCGTAATGCTGCAAGTGAAAATCCAGGAAAAGCGCGGTTTTCGGTTGTCTAAGCTATCTTTATTCGTAGTGCACTAAATATTGTCTACGCTGTTACTAGACAATGTCAGTTTAAAACGCTAGTCACAAATATCAGAACATTAGAAGAGGTAGGCAAAAGGCGGGAGCACAGGTAATAGGATTAAGCGAGTAAGAGAGGGAAGGCAACAGGAAGGAAAATGGATAATGACTCATACTCAAAGAGACGAAAGGATTTGTTGTCCTTCTGATTGCCAGCTGATCATGTGCATGTATTTTATCTTCTTTGTTTTTTTGTTTGTTCATCTAAGGAAAAGACCTGTCTTCCGTCTGTCTTAAGTTCAGGTTGCTGTGCTTTTACTGTTTGTCTGTTATCCTATTCACCTTGGTCACCTTTTCAGTCCATCAGATGCATCGTCTTCTCGTGTGTGTACTTTCACACGCTTTCGTACACACATGCACACACTTATTCCCACAGTTGCATGCTGAAAGGAGTGTCGCGTTGAGGTAGAAAGAAGGTAAAAAGTGGAAAATCGAAATGTTGTGAAATGGGAAAGCATAGGGTAGAAGATTGTTGACCTCCGACTAGACGCCTGTATTTGCCGATGTCTGACCTCGAACTCAGGGTATGTTGTACGATGATACGAGGAAACGTTGCTGTTGTGAAAGCAGGGAGTAGGACTGTGAGAAATTGCGAACTGGATTGCTGGGATGAACATAGGCGTGGGGCGGATTATTGCATTGAAGTTTATTGAGCTTGTTAAATTAAAGAGAATGTACCTAAATTCCTGTAATAAATTGGGGATTTTACTTAAGAGTTTTACGAGCTTGTTAAATAGTGGTTAATTACCAACGATCATGTTAACAATGCTGAATATTATAATCGCCTAGTTAGGTGTCTCGAAGTTGGTAATTAGAAAATTAGTAACTCCAAACTAGAAACTTGTCAAATTTCAAGTGACATAACTGGTTATCACAAAATTGGCAAACGAAGTATTACGAGCTAATCGTTGATAACTAATCATCGTTGCATAATGAAATAAGCACAGGATAGTATATCGGAAATAGGCAGCAGAATTGCACAAAAACGTTAAACCGGTTATTGCGTAAAGCAAAAAAAATATTTAACAAAAACTTGTTCAACTTGTCTTAAATCAATGAACGCATACCGAACACGAATCGTAAATAGAAAATGAGTGCCACCAACCCAGATACTAGTCACACAAATGACGTAACAACCTATCACGTCGTGGGTAAACACAACAACACCAACTAATAATTACTAACACTAGATTGAAACTCTACGATATCTGACGACAGCCTATCGTCAAATAGACTCACCCACAGCACGAACGAATCGCAACAAAAGGGAACTGAAACGATAATCGCGATATCGATATTCGAGAAGCAACTCGCATGGATTGCGTCGCACATACCCGCATTCCACGAAACGTTATTGTCCGGAATTCGCGGCAACTTTCGGGCAAAGTCGAAATGCGCATCGAATTTGCCGAACATTTCGCTTCGATTAATCCGCGCAGGTGCTCAAAACTTCTCTGAACTCGCTACGCAAGAAAAAAGAACTTCGAAACACTGGAACGCGCATACATATGTATGTGTGCACGTGTATTCTAAGGACGCTTCCTTATCGACCGGCCGAGAGGGGCTGAACTTCGAGTAGTTCAAAGTTACGATAAGGCATTCCGTTAGTGAGAGCCGTACGGAATCCGCATGCAAGCAAGCTGGAATCCGTATAGGACCAATTTGCTCGATCGCACTAAATGCAGCGAGTCAACCTTCGCTTTGATCTACCCGAGTGGACATTTGTCACGCTTCAGTTGGCGCGAGGCAGCTCGAAGCGGTCAACTTCTTTTTTTCCAAGTCGGGCGTTGAAGCCGCAAGTCGATGAAACGTGTACGACGAGATTTTGGCCCCTTCGACAAAATTGCCGGAAGGCAGAAAGCGTCCCGGCAAACATCATTGTACCGAGCGCAAACAGGAAGAATCTCATATATTTCGGCGGCCAACGCGTTTACTCCGGTTAGACTGGAAAATTGAATCGCCTCGGGACGCTCTCCCGCCGCTGTCAACTTTTGTAAAAGTATTCGCGGGTCCATTAAAATTATGCACGCCAATTATGTTGCATTCAGCTGCTGCCTAGCATACGTTCCAGGCAGTCACTCACTGTGTTGTTAATTTATCTGTCCTTACGCGTTTAAAGGAATTTAATGAATTCTAGCAATAATGGAGAACTTTTTGAAATTCTAGCAATAGTGGAGAAATTTTGACAAATGTTAAAAGTTAAGATTGATTTATTTCATGTAAAGTCCAATATTTTGAATAGGGTATTGTATTTTTTCGTAATTGTGTGGAAGAGTTTGAGTTTAATACTACACATTTGACATTAAGATTAGTTTTCAAGACTGCGTAGAATGTTTTTTTCACTGCTACGGTATTAAATTTAGAGAATTAGTCTAAGTGTAGCAAGCTACTTAATTAACGTACTTAAAGCTATTCTATCTTCCGTTAGTAATTGACATCTGTCAGCTATCTAATTTTTATTTAAAAAGTGTGACTTTCACGATCACAATGTTAATGAAACTGCTATCTGTTAATTAAATTATTTTATATCAGACAACTTTCACACAATTCTGAATACACCACCGATATGATACTCACAAACCAGACCAAAACGTCTGGTGCACACACAAATACTAGTAAAAAACATGCAGTTTACAGTCACAGAAAATAATCGCCTTTATTCATCGCTGTTTCAATCAATTATGAACTATACATTTATCTTTGTCGTTTTCGGATATTCGAGAAAATATTGAAGACAATGATCAATATAGACACCCACAAGCGTTTTCGACCAGCAAAGAATGTTAGCTCGATGCATATGCCATCTGCTCTGAATGAATCCTGTATGGAGCAGCGGGACTAGCTCTAGTTTGAAAGGACCAGGCTTTGTAACAGAGCAACAAACAACGGAATTTGAATAGCGCATAGTTTGATTTACTAGTCCACACTCTCATTCATCCACCGATTCGATTGCGCGCGCACAGCTTGGAGGAAATACAGACCAATTTTTGCAAACCGGAAAGAACCACGCGGGAGACCTCCTACACTTCTCCGGCCGAATTATTCAATACGCTATCAGTTCGTCGAATCAGTGTTCTATTAAAATATTGGTTCGCGAGAAAGGCCCTCCAAAGAATTCGCGGGCTAAATCTTTGAGTTATGAATGTTTCCGGAGTGGGAACGGCTTTGAATCGCAAGCCGAGTGCAGATGTTGCTCGTGCCGACGAAATAGAATGGCTGACTTCGAATTTAATTCAGCCGTAAGTCACTGGCTGGACTTTGATTTATCGCTGCGGATATTCATGCCAATAATTTCGCGGCTTGGATCGCCGGGGAGAAACGCTTTCACGAGGGAGAGCGATATTTCATTCCTGAATCGTGGCTTTGTAGATCATAAAACGGCGGTCAGTACCGGTGAACGGGTCTTGAGAGACAATGTGACAGATTTTCATTGCGGCTATCGATATTTATGGGAGACTCGAGGCTTTGCCAAATTGAAACGTGTGATTTCGTTTTTAGCATGGTTTCGATTGCCTGAACTATTCATGACCTTTCCCTGCTGACCGTAACGCTCTTCTTTTCGTTTCAGATTCGACGATTGCGGATTACAAAGGGGAACGAGGCTCATTTTAAATTCCACGCAACGAAACATGCTCGACTTCACAGATCAGGGATCGGTCTGATGAGGAAACAGTAAAAAAGAAATCGGTATAAACAAGTGCTTCGATAAAAACTTTCAGTGCGTTCGAACAGTAAGAAAACTCTCGTTAAAACCAGCCCCTAACACCCAACAATTTAAATTACAAAATTCACGACTTCAAACGAGCAATAGTAAAACTCTCCGACCTTTCTCCTTCGCATCGAAATAAAAATCTAAATCAACTTCAACACATTCCTCGAGCTCAACTTTTTTCTCATTCTGTCCATACAGACGTTAGTTATCGGATTATTATTCAAACACGACCCGAGCGCAAATGTGATTCGTGTGATATGACTTGCTTAACTGAAAAATAGCATCGTCGCAAAACTAATCACCTAATCGCGACGAACGAATGTACGTCGCTGAAAATGTTCGTGGGATGACAATACATCGAGCCTTCTCGCAAAGCTAGCAAGCCCGGAAGAGGTTCAAAATGTTAAGAGCGTACGCTTCCGGCGTCGCGACGTCGTCGTCCTCGTCGACGACCTTGACGGCGACGGCCTTCGTCAACATGGCCTTGACATCGAACTGCACCGACCTCGAGCGAGCGATCGGCGAAACGATGACTGAAGAGATTGTCGATGATGATGAAGAAGAGTACACCCCTTATGGCGATCGACCGGAAACGTACATTGTTCCCATTGTCTTCTTGCTGATCCTGCTGATCGGCTTGGCCGGGAACGGAATTCTCGCGCTGACGATTCTTCGGCATACAAACATGAGGAACGTGCCGAACACTTACGTTCTTTCGTTGGCGTTGGGCGACCTTCTGGTGTGTATTTAAAAAAATGTGGGCTTTTATAAAAATGATGTATGTCACAATTTTCAGGCACTTGGATCAATTGTTGTGATGTACGTTTTTAATGAAATGAGAGTTTGACCAGGCTTTTTTGTATTATTTTGACATTGGCCACTTTTATAATCAGCTTCTTGTGTATAAATGTCCTATATACTGTCTGTTAGAAATCTTTATTTACTTTAAGTCTTTCCATTTTACTTTTTTGCATTTCTAATGCAATTTTATGCAAATGTTTACTTTATGTTTTTTTTTGTTGAAAAATCATGTAACTGTGAATAGATTTTGATTTGGCACACGAAGACTTTTATGATTGACATATATTGCCGCATACAAACAATACATATTAATACAATATGCATTTATTAATATCATATATTAATTTAATAGAAACGCCGCTTTAATAGTCGAATGTGTAAAGAAAAATTGGAAAATGTAATATTCAGGGTTGAAACTTATACGTGTGAGACCCACGTTTCCTTTGACGATTTTTTGATTACGATGAATAAATGCCTCGGGTCGTAAAAGCCACGTACTTCATTTTTAATCATTAGTTATTACGTGTCAAAAGTAAAATTGATCCTTTGAAAAAGTGTCAGGCTCTACTCCAATGCTTTACTCTAATTGTAAAACTTCTGTTAACAAAACACTTATACACCATGCGACACCTAAACATTTCAACCGTCAGTCTATGTTTCGTGATAGAGAATAAAATGTAATATACCATCGAGGTGAACTTGAGATAGTTTATATTAATCGTATGTATTGTTCCATTTCAGGTAATAGTAACATGTGTTCCTTTCACGTTCACCGTTTACATTCTCGACTCTTGGCCATTCGGACTTCTGCTGTGCAAAGTATCGGAATGTGCCAAAGACATTTCCATCGGAGTGTCAGTTTTCACCCTCACAGCCCTTTCGGCGGACAGATTTTTTGCCATCGTCGATCCGATGAGGAAGCTACATGCCACAGGTAGAAACATTGGTTAGTCTTTAACGTTAAATATGTTACACCCATCTAACCGCTCGCACCCTTATTCGTTCAACATTTTCAAAGCACATTATGCATATTGTCTCCTCAAGATAATCAGACTTCATACATTTTATTTTTTTTAACACATCGAGAAAGCTGTATATGAAAGCTGTAGTATAATAGTTTCCCTGTATACGATGGAATTTTTCAAAAAACTATGTGCGTGATATGAATGTCGAGCAAGTGAAATCCTTTGATAGCAGTGTATTAGTAGTGACCATAAATGTTTGAGTATGCACACAGTTTACGCGAGAACTTGTTACACACACCCGTATCATTCGGTGCAACGATAGTTTGCATTCCATACATCGTATCAACCCTAAACCCTGTATCATCGGATAGGTTCAAACACTGAACGTGACCTACCAGATGCGTAGACGCATTCCAGTGGAAGATCTCATTATGCTTATCCGCAAACTCATGGTTTAGGGTGGTATGACTGATCCTGTACGATGTATTTAAAGTACTCCAATCCATTTGATTATTAAGATTAATGTCATTTTGTCTATTATACCACCATTTTACGCGATAATGGTATGGAATCTATTACCATGATATAATTAAAATTGTAGCGTACAAAAAATAAATAATGCCCCCAACATTATATTACACTCTTTTTGTAATAGTTAACGGATGTAGCTTTGTCTCATCTTAGTCCAATTAACATATAGAAACTATCAATTTCTAACGATAAGGATTATATACTCTTAAAAAATATACTCCTATTCAATTCGATTCAATCAGCTACGAGATTCAACTTTCATCCTGTCTGATATTTTATTGCCTCTCGGCCAATGACATTAGCCTATGTAGAACACCGAGTGTTACACTCAAATTCTTATCGTTAATCCAAATCAAGACAAGACTATACACTGGCTTTAAACCAGTTGCTCGACTGTTGCATCCCACCCATAGTTTCACCATCGCTCAGCCAAATATCAGCATCAGTGTACAGAATGTGACGGGCGTAGCAATCAAGATCGTACCGTCCAACGAAATGCACTCAACCCCGTCCTGCATCGGATCCGTCCTCGGCGCACGGATTTAGCTCCTCTCATCATACCCACCCCTCCACCCCCATCCAAACATCGTAATCACCCTGTAGAGCCTATCGAGCGGCAACAATCCCGCCAAAGATATTTCTAGCCTTAACCGATACGCGTTCCAGGCACCGGAAGACGAGCGACTCGACTGACTGCCGTCGTGGCCGCTCTAATTTGGCTCCTGGCATGCATCTGCGCCATTCCCGCCTCCTTTTCGTACATCAGGGTATTCCGAGTGAACAAGAACGTGAGCTTTCGCGTAAGTGGCAAACCTCTCTTACCGCTTAAGATCAATCCGGCCGCGAACGCAGCTGCGCTACCGCTGGGAAATCAGTGCATTCTGGAGTGGGTCCCGCGCATATCAACGGCGCGATAACGTTAATTTCACGGCAACTTTCTTTTCCCCAACCCTTCTCACCCCTCCTCGTAACCCCGCAGGCCTGCTACCCGTTCCCGGAGGAATTCGGGCCGAACTATCCGAAGACCGTACTGCTGTGCCGATTCTTCATCTACTACGCCCTGCCGCTGACGATAATCGCCGTTTTCTACATGCTGATGGCCAGGCATCTGATGCGAAGTACGCGGAACATCCCCGGCGAGATGCAGGGCCAGGTAAGGGTAAGGTCATCCGTTTTACCTTCTTCTGGTCGTTACACGCCGTGCCGTGCCGTGCCGCACGGAAGCCGAGCGACGATGCGAATTTCTGTCCCGTTCGACGGGCCTGGGGGATATTATTGTCGGCTTACGGCCGCGTGATTTGGCTGCGAATTTTATGGGACGACGAGTCGCAAATTGTCGTTACCGGCGGCTTCCGTGGGTGCGCGACGATTTTTCCCGACGTCGTTCGCGAGGACGGATAATGCGATTTGGCGCGTCGTTACGCGCGTCGCGGCGATGGTTGAATTACGCAGAGTGATGGTGAAGGGACGATTTGTTCGTGGGGGTGTAGTGTCGGTTGGTATTTGCACCTGAATCAAAAAAATTTTTGAATGTGTAATTTTGTGCAAATGTGCAATGTTGTAATTTTGCACGTAAGATGGTAAGCTTGAGTCGGTGTAAGTGAAAGCGGGTGTTAGGTGTGAATTAGCAATGTTTAGCGTTCCTATATTATATGATGCTTGGGAGACTATCGAAAATTTGCCGGATATGTTTTGCAGGTGATTTTTTTAATAAATGTCGGTGTCAAGTGATTCCCGGTATGTGTAATTCTCGTTTCATGCAAAATGGGGGTATACGTTGCAAATATCTTTCTCATCAAGTAAGATACCAAATATTTACGATTTTAAGCTACTAAAAAGTAATTTGTTAAATAGACTGTACAAACATTTCATTTTTCAGAATTACATGCATAAAATTAATTTCTTTTCTACGTGTCCTGTACAAAAATATTTGAACAAGCTCGTTTTAATCTGCAGAGTGGTTATTAGAATGTGGTCTGCCAGTGTTACCAATCCTTAAAAATCTCCGTATCTCTATTTTTCGAATCTGGTACTGCACAAGGTAAAATTACACATTTAACACAACCCACCTCTAAAATACCGGGTTACACAAGGATTATCCGTATCTCGAAATAAATACTGAAACGATTAACAAGCTTCCAATGAAATATTCCATTTCACAGCTTCCACAAATTGTAGATAATATTACCGAGAACGTGTTACACACACCCCGCACCAACAGTGCAACGATAATTGCATTCCATGCATCATTTCAACTCGAAATAAATATTGAAACGATTAGCACAATCCTAATAAAATATCTAATCTTCTGGCTTCCAAAATCTCTAGATAATATTACGGGATAATGTCTATAACGATCATACTCGCTCATAGTCCTAATAACATTCTATAAAACCTCCCTACGTCACATCTGCAAAACTGTCACCAATTTTCACTGCAACGATATAAATCTCTCCCACTGCTACAATCCCAAAGCCGTTACAACACCCTCATCACACGAACCGAACGTAACGAAGCATCGAATCCCGTTGTCACGCAAATCGCATCCGTTCGCGAAACCGTATTTTCCGCCGAGAGCATCTCGCACTTAAAGCGACGCCATCTCTTCCGCTCTCCTTGCCGACCTTAGCTCCGAAGACGGAAACGAAGCGCAACACCCTGGAAACGCTTCGTTAGGCGATTAACTTCTCGCCGGCTAACCGCGACAGCGAGACACAATGCGTCGCCGGGAACAATATCATAAACTCGCGGCAAAGTCGAGTGTCGAGAGTCGAAGTGCTCCGTTTCTCGGCCAATTTCGCCTCGCCTAACCTAACCTCCCGGCTTCGCTCCGTTTCCCGCCGTTTCCCTCCGCATCAGGCCGCCCCCTGTCACCGCTGTTACAGCCATGCAGCCCTATTTTATCGAGCTCCGCGGCGCAAGACTACAATGAAGGCCGGTTAACGCAATTAGCAGTGCCAATTACCACCATGGCGACGGGATTTGCCGATATCGCTTGCCGCGCAAGAGCAACGACGGACCTTTTGAATGCAGTTAATTGGACTAATTCGATTCTGTCCGTTCGTTAAAGAACGGCCGCCGGCGTTTCTTCGACGGTGGCCGGCGTGCGTTTGATCATTCGACGTTTAACGCTGATCGGACGTTGGAGGAATCGGGATGATGATTGAGTGGAGTTTGCGAATAATTGGATGGGGGTGGTAGCGTGTAGTTTGGGGTAGTTCAATCTTCGTTGAAGAGTGTTTTTAGGATTGTGGCAGCGTCGTACCTTTAGGTTACGGAGTAAGCATGTTGGGAGAGAGTATCGGTTTCCGGTTTGCTTTGGCGAAATGAGTGAGGTAGAAGTTAAGGCGTTGAATGTAATGTGTACTTTTAGTGGGGTAGTTGAAATGTCGTATTTGGACGGTTTTGGTAACGTGGCCGTTTCTTTCATGCTGATCGGCATGTGCCACTCCAATTTAACGCAGATTTGACGTTGAAAGAATCGGGTGATTAAATGGATTGTGTTAATAAGTTAATGGAAGATATAGTATGTAGCTTAGCAAATAGCATTCTGGTACTGAGGTTTTTTTTGGTTATGGAGTTAACGTATTGGGGAAGGATATCGGTTTTAGGTTTCAAGTTCAGGTTAGCGAATAATAATCATTGAATATAAGGTACCTATACTTACAATTTGTGCGGTGGTGAAAGAGATGTATTCGGATGGCTTTGATAATGTGATCTTGTGTCTTACTTTGTGGACGAGCTGTATTTGGTATAGGCGTTAAAAAACTGTTTTACTGTGTCTACTGAAGTACGCGTTGAATTATTCAAAGGAATAATGCATAGTTAGAGGGTAGTGAGATTGTTGTTGATCGAAAGTGCTTGAAGCAGTTCTTCGGGCGTGCTTCTTCTACATTCCAGACGAAATATGTTAGAAATATTCTTTCAATGTGATTCTCTTAAACCACGCATAAACAACAAAATAAGCAATAAACTTTCAAATAAGTAATAAACTATATCGCCCATTTTACCGAGACGACCAGATTACTTTGACAACCGGGGGTAAAAAACGGAACATTTTCCGAGAAACATCTACCTGTACAACCCCCCGACGAACGTAAACGCGTGCCAGAGCAATTTTCCCCGCCGCAAGCCGTAAAAAGGAAACAAAAACCTTAGAGACGCTATAGCGGCAGAAAGGAGTCGAAAATGAAAAATTCAGTCGCCAAAAATACGTGACCCGCGAAAAATTGTTTATGTCGACGAAGTGACACGTGCCAAGAGCGTGCCAGGTCGCGTGCACGATAAAAAAAAAACAAAGTGAACACCGGCAGGGAAATGGTGTCGGGCGATTAAATGGTCGACGATTAAAAAATGCGCCGCTTCTCGAATGCCTCAAAATCGGCCGTAACGCGTTTCGAATATCGTCGATCGGGAATTCGCCTAGGATAGAACCTATTACCCGTCGTCCTGATCGTCGCCATCAATCACGGTCGCCTTACCGCACGTACATGCTCGTTACACCAACCTGATCGAGCGTTCAAATGCCATGGGTTCGCAGCACCCCGGTCGTCACATTTTACGCTGCCCGTGATTAACGAGAGATAACGTTAACGATCCGACGTCCTTTCCTTCTTTCTTGGCGATCGCGATTAGCCGCAATACGATTTAGCCACTCCGAACGTGCGGAAGACGCAATAACTTTGGCAAGCCTGCTTTGTGTCGGCAAGATATTTCTTTCGTAGTTTCATCCCAGCTGTACAAGTTACGATGCTGCGATGGCTTGTGAAGCGTGGTTCAGCGAATTATGCGCAGGCATTATGGGAGGGTGATGATCACTTTTGAGATTAGTTTATGTCGTGGTGGGAATTAAGGGGAGATAGCGTTAATAATTTGGTATCGTTTGGTGCGTCGTTTCTTTGGGATTGTGATTAGTCGGTTGAATGGATTTTAGTTCGCTTAATAATGATGGGATTGTAATGGAGTTGTTGGGCTGTTTTATTTAGACGGGCAGATTTTCGTGGGCGTGTGTAGATTGCTTTAATTGATTTGTGATATTAATAGATCTGAAGGTTCTTTAACTGTGATAAGAATACAGATGGATGGTTGTTTGTTGGATTATACGGGAGTCAAGGACAGGTGACGTTCGTATTAACAGACCTAATATTTTTGTAACGAAATGATTTGGAAGCTATTAATCTCCTTCATTAACAACAAAATATTTTATTTACATAGAAATTTTGAATGATCTTTTATTTGGATGATTCATTATTTGCAAGGATGAAGCAACAGGTCAGGAATTAGAATATTAGAAAAATACTTTTTGTATTATGCGTGGTACATATCAAGATTTAAATGAAATATTCAAGGATTCGTTAGTAATGAAACAATTCACTAACTATGAACTTCACCCTGCTTTAAATATTCACTTTAAGTTATCTTTACAACGTTTCATCGTACAACTAATCAAATAATAAAAGAAGCAGCTTTGCTCCTCATAACGAGCTCAATCTGTCAAAACCGATAACACGTACCATGACAAGGCACGAAAAATGCTTTAATCCATTGCTCTCCCTTATTAACGACATCCATTAATCTCAAACGCGAATACCCCCCCTGCGGGTAGGATTTCTTCGTTATCGCGTGACTATTACCTCGCCTCAGACGCGGTACTGTAAAACTCGAGAAAAAGACCAAAAGAATCCTTAAGAACTCATCGCGCGTCATATTTCATCAAAACAAACGTACTGCAACTCCATTACCACGTTACAATTAAAAAAAAAAAAAACAATAAATAAACAGACCAGTCTTACTCATTCGTATTCATTTCAAATTCTCACGAAATTCAGTAGAATCAAATCGTTGTCCTTAACTCTAACTCAACTCCTCGATTCCGACAAACCTTCCTTGGTGCCTGCAAAGCCAGGATTACTTCATTTCCATCAGCCGCACTCGCAACAACCGACTCAGTTTACTCGAAAACGCTCGAGACCCTCGGCAAGTATTACTTCGACGATCTCGCGTGAAACCAGAATAGCCAGCCGCCATGTTGCCGGCGCGAGGTCCGCATTCAAAGTACCGCGCATTCGGCGTCTCAATATATTTGTCAGATACAGACCGGCCGTAACACGTTCGCTTATTCCAGGCGAAGCAGGTTAAGGCCCGCAAGAAGGTCGCGAAGATGGTGATGGCGTTCGTGATAGTGTTCGCCGTCTGCTTCTTCCCCCAGCACGTCTTCATGCTCTGGTTCTACATTCATCCGACGGCCCAGAAGGACTACAACGCCTTCTGGCACTATTTCCGCATACTCGGCTTCTGTCTCGCCTTCACCAACAGTTGCATCAATCCCATCGCACTCTATTGTGCCAGCGGCACCTTCAGGAAGTACTTCGACAGGTGAGTCGATCGATTCGACCCTCGAGGGCCGACCACTTGTACGCCCACTTGCTCTGCCTTCCGATGTTTGGCGTTTTGAGCTGCGATACGATCCCGATACGATCTTGATACGATCCCGATACGATCTTGGTAGGATCTTGGTACGATCTCGGTACGATCTCGGTACGATCTTGGTACGATCTCGGTACGATGTTGACACGATCTCGATGCCATCGAGAATGTCTCCAGGCACATCGGCAAGTGTTACGGATTCCGAGCGATAACGGTGTGTACACGACGGAGGGATGGACGGAAGTAGGTGGATCGGACGTTGGATTTTGAGGAAATTGAGTGCCGGATTGCGTGCGATATAGGGGATCATTGGAATTTTGTGAACCTCGTTGGAAGGAAATTGCGTATCTGGCTGCGGTATTTCAATTTTAATTTTGAACGCTTTGGTTTTGGGATGATTGATTTCGAACAGACGGTAGATGCTTGATGTATATTTTTACGGTTAGCTTCCGGGAAATGTAAAGTATGGGACGATCGTTGTCGCGTTACGTGATTGTCAATCGTATATGTTTACAAGGGTTATGCTTTTAATGTATGAAGAGAAAACGTTCGTAATCGAAGCGGAGTAATTTTGCAGAAGTAGTAATTGTGTTTACCGCTCGAATATTCGAATTTCAAACACCTCGATATTGACATAATCAAGTAGCATGAACAATATACCTTTATTAGGCGCTCTACAATTTGTCACATTCTAAAGAATGTAATTCGCAAGTAAAAGCTGTGACGCACGTTTTTTTTAATTGCGCATCGCGTTTACAAGCATATGCTTTTAAGATATCGAAAGGAAACATGCATATTTCATGCCACACATTTTTCACGTAGCTCGGTCAACTCGCACGTACGCTAAAATTATATGCGAATGCTAAAAGTCCCGCAGCATAAATTGGCCTAAGAAATTGTCAGGCCGCGTTGTACAGACTCCAATTTATCGCGCTCGAAATTTCACGGTCAAAAACGGCCGGAAAATGGCCCAGTCGAAAGTTTACGGCATTCTCGCGTGCGACGACAAAAAAAATGTTCGCGTGCCACCCTGACCAGCCAGTATCGACGTTTCGCAGGTATTTACGAGGCCAGGTTGGCCGTTGTCGAACGAAAATTGTCCGCACGAACATTTTTGCCCGACAGAATTTTTCCCCCGCAAAGATTCCGCGCCGGGAAAATTACGGGGAAGGACGAAAATGAAATTCGATTCGGCCGAGGAACGGATATCCGTAGATTCTGTTGCGTAAGGGACGGGGAGGGAAGGGGTGGAAAGATGAAAAAGTTCGATTATTGGAACCGTAATACGTGGAATGTGCAGGGACGAGTCATAAAGAGAAATCAGAAATAAAACGATCCGCCGCGTGTCATACTTCGCCTTGTTTGAGTCGATTGGATCCTTTTATTGCGATTTGCTATCGACTGTTATCTCTTAACAAGGCGATATGTAACTTCCACCGAGACGTAAAGTGCAGGCAATGAAATCGAATGAGGCGTGTGGCACCGAGTAAAATTTGACCTTTTCCGACTTTGCTTGACGTAATGATTAAAGTATAGTTCTGCGCGTAAATCGTTATAAAATCAGAGAGGAAAGAAGAAAGTATTCAGTGTCGACTGATTTATCATTGGAAAGATGGAACAAGTTAAATAAAATTAAAGTTTTTCTTACGGATTTGTGCACATTGCGATGATAATAATATTATAAATACAATAAATTATCGATGTGTTAATTGAGTGAACGAATTTAATTTCAAATTTTTATAATACCTATTGTTAAGTACGATACATAAAAAATAACTGAACATCGCAAACGTGACAAAAAAGAATGAAAGAAGGGAGAGTTTAGCAGCACTAATTGATCCTTGTACGCATTGAACGAACTAATTAAAACTCAAACTTTCTACACTCTAAAGAAACAATTAAAGAATACTCTAACATCGCGCGTACTAGGTATACTAAAGAAAAAAGACACCTGAAGCTTAACTTTTCCTAACTCAGTTTAACGAAATCCTTTAAAAAGATCCTAAAACCATGCGCAATGAAGAAAATAAAAAAAAGTAGGAATCTTTAGTGCCTCGCAATTCTTCGAATCAGACAACCTAGTTTACCATTTTTCTAATTCAATCTAACGACACAATAAAACAAAGATCAAAAAACCGCGTGTGAATAAGAGAAGAGCGGAAAGAATAAATTTTTAATGTCTCAAAACTTTTCGATTTAGGCAAACTAAACTTTACCATTTCCTAACTCAACATAACAAAACGATGAATAAAGATTCAAAGACTGCACGTACTAAAGGAACGCAGAGAAAATATTAATTTTTATTACCTCGAAATTCTTCGCATCAAACAAATGAAACTTTACCATTTACTAATTGAACATAACGAAACAAACAAGAAATGTCCGAAAACCGCACGTAATGAACGAATGCAGAGGAAGATGGAATTTCGACTGGCGCGCAATTCATCTACGTTGCAGCCAAAATTGGTTAAAGAGGGGTGCCGTTATTATCGAGGCCATCGCCGTTATCAAGGCGCATCGACTATTACCTTAGTACGAGAGCCGAGAGAGCAAGGCGATCGAAAATGTCCGCAAAAATGGCTGCCAACCGATCGTGGCGTGTCTCGCAAAAATTCCAGCTCGCGGTCGCATCGATCAAAAAGCGTATCCTCGACGGCGATTAGCGGAATCCGTCGGAAGCTAGCCATTAGTCGAAAGCATGCTTCGAATTCTGCCTATCGTCGAGCAGCTTCGCTGGCCGCAAAATTTCGGTCGACAGAAGCGGCCGCGATCTAATAAAAATTAATCGCCCGGAACGATCGACTGAATATTACGGAACGTTACAAAACTGGCGCACTATGGGAACTGGCGACAGAATGGATTTTAACCGATGGCATCGGAGTCGCGCGGTGAAATATTGGCGTCGATCGTGTCCTACCTAGTTGCGTGTGATAATTAATGGCAGTTGTTCGAATCGACGTACGTCCAGTTTTACAATGCCAGTCTGACTTCAGCGAGCGGAAATTTGTGGACTGACCGATTCGGATGGAATGAGATTAATGTGCGGATATGGATTTTATATGTGAAGAAAGTATGGTATTAGGAATGAATGTATATTATAGTAAAAAATGAACCATCTATACTGTTTAATAATTATTAATATCGATATTATAAATTCTTATTAAATTTAATTTTAAATTAATCATTAGTTTGAATATCAATAAATTTCAACTAATAATATTCTGTATTATTTCTGTTACTAAAAACGATTTACCTAATGATTATACATTACTAGATATAATAATAAATAATTTATACTATTTAATAATCATTAATAATTAATCGAATGTAAAGAATTGTCAAAGATTTTAATAGATTTAAATTACTCACATATGTTCACACATTGACATTGTGCCCAAAAAGAAACCTGGATCCGAAATCAATTACATGAATTACAGAGTCTTAATTGCCCTGAATAATCGTGAATTTAACGTGTCATTATAGATTCAAATTGTTGGAATACGTACATCCGATATTCATTACGCGAACAATTATTGTGCGAATTGCGAAACTGAAACGTTAACGAGCGAGGAAATAAAATGGTGCGTGATTAGAAAAAATATCAAGCAACTACCTGAAAAACGAGAACACATGACGTACACTATTGACTGACATGACCGATCACGGATGCGTTGACATCTCAATTTCCAAAGAGTCAACGAACGTCGAAGTTTCCCGATCATACATTTATCCTCTAAATGTCTGTAATCATTGACAAGTCGAAGTCTGGATTTACCGACGAGCGAACGAACGTCTCTCTAAGGACGTAGCAACGAGTGCATAAATTCTTGCAAACCAGATTTTTAAAGGCAAAACTGGCTGCGAACGAACAAGAGGGTGACAAAAAGCTTTACACTACCGCGGAAGTAAGAGCATTACCTCGGGGAGGAGAATAAAGAACAGGGAAGAGCGCGCGTGGGAAAATCGGCTAACGAAAAAATCTATTATCGAGAAAATGTTCGCAGCTTGCCGGGAAGCGATTGCGAAATTCTCTCAATATTTGCATCTCTAGAAAGTACACAAATCGTAGAGTGGATTACAAAGTTATTACCCGAGCTTTCTGTAGTATTATACTACATTGGAAGGTGAATGCAGCAGAGTGGTTGCAAATGGTATCAAGGTATTATCGAGGATTTTATCCTACGATAGAATCTAAAAACTTTCTAAAGGACCAAGAAGTTTCATGCTTCAGAAATCTTGGTACCTCTAAAATATGCATTTATCGCACCAGATATCGGCACAAGTTCTAATACGTACAATGAACGTAATTCAAGTACAGTAGACCCTCCTATAACGTAGTAGATACGGTCCGTGTTACATGAACTCGTGTTGTAAGAGTCACACAGATTATACAAATACATGAGCCATTCACAGGCCAAATTACCTTCTTGTTATATTTAAATTAATTTTCTTTATTTAATCAAGTTTAAGGTAGGATAGGACAACAATTTTGATGGCTGTTGAATAATTCATTTTTTGTTCATAAGATATGTATAAAAATTTATAAACCCGTGTTTTCTACCTTTTCTTTTATGGACTTAATCGGTTTTGCAAATGGGCGACTCACATACAGTATGCATGAACTTATACACATACATAGAACCAAATGAAGATAACCTTCCCTGAAAATGCCAAAGTTTCGTTACCAGCTAAAAGTCATATAAATTATTGGAGCTAAAACGTAATATGATCGCAACATCTGTCTCATCCCTTTACCCTGTTATACGAATTCATCTTATATGAACCCGTGTTATTGGGGGTCTACTGTATTATAATAGGAGCCAACTTATCAACTTCAAAACTGCACGTGTAGCCTTAAAGTAGCAATCAAACAACATAACACTTTCTCTAATGCATCTTTCTTCTTCTCTCTCACGTAATACACAAAATTTACGATAAATTCCTATCCTGCATAAAACGTCACCACACTCAAACTCGCGTTCAACACACCCACTTCAAGCACACTCTCTCACCTTCTGCCCATTAAAAGAAAGATGTTATCCGCCACGAAAACAAACCATCACATAATGGCCTGCACCGCACTCTATCCACTCGACCGACACAATCACAAACTTATCAGAACAACAACAAGCAGAGCCACCGAGCCAGCGCGGGCACGCACCCGCATCAACCTGACGAAAATAAACTTCCCGACAGATACCTATGCTGCGCCCCGAGCAGACTGTCCAGGAGACACCGACGTTCTTCCGATCTAAGTTCCCGCGGCCGAGGCCAAAGTTTCTCGATCGCCAGCTCGCGAAGATACCTGAACAGCTCGCGGAGGGAGCAGCGAAGTGTTCACATGTCCATTCTCGCCGGCGACGTGCGAGGCAGCATGCCCAGCATGCCCAGCAAGGAGCAGGAGACCGTCATCAGCCTGACAGGATGCCAAAACGGATTCGGCGAGACGAAGATACGACGAGTGTCGACCGAGCAGGCGAACAGCTGCACGCCATGATACGTTTGAACTTCCCGCGCTCAACGAACAATCGTACTCTCGCGTGTCAGGCACCGCTAGCCTAACGACTGCTGGACAGCGTTGGAACGAATCGAGTAACGGTCGAACAGTCGGTCGATAAATAATGCACGCTCGCGGGTCGATAAAGCGATCAGCGCCAATTACGTATGTTTAGTTGCCTCATTGGTTTTCCGTTCGCGAACGAAGTGAGAAGATGTACGTACTTCTTACGTATTTCGTGCGTATATCGATGTTTCGCCGGTGGACGAATGCGGTGATAGAATAGTGAGTAGATGCGTGCGATGTCGGTGTGCCGAGCTTCTTTTATCGGGCTAAACGATAAGGGTGAATTCAAGGACGAGGCGTGAGGATGCAGATAACGGATGCTGTGCGATAGAGCGTGAGGGGTCGATAAGTTTGTCCTTCGATGCGAATATTCGATCTAAGCCGTAACGATTCAACGTGCGAGCTATTCTGTGTTTAGTGGAGTGTATACCAAAGTAAGTTAAGGTAGGCGCATCGCGAATGACAATTATGAGACTTTTAAGCGTGCGCGACGGTCGTACTCTGAGCAGAACGACCCACGTCTGCGATGAGTGCACTCGATTTTGTGTCGAGGACCTGTTACAGACTTTCGCTGAATTTCAGCGACGATACCTCATTTCCAGCTTCATAAGTAGCCAGCGAACGCCGATAAACAAACTTAAGAGGATACAGGAGATTACGATCGAACGCTAAGTGAACTTCTTCCGTCGTCTAAGGATCGAAGAGTCAATATCGATCGACGTATAGAAATAATACTATCGATGTCTATCTACGTAAATCGTGTATCGCAATTTTTATGTCGCGTCGAACATCTTGTGGTCCGAAAATGGCAACTATTAAAGCAATTGAAAGCGATTATCCTCGCCAATAAATAATCGAAACGTCAGAATCGTTGTGTTTGAACTTTGTTGGCTGCCGAGTGGATTTTCAGATTTTTGCTTGCTGCGCTTTTAAGCTTGAGAGATATCCAAAGTTTCTCGAGGTGACGAGCGTCAATTTTCTCGAGGTATCGAATTGTCGCGGTCGCAATTTCGACCACGGCGCCGTGTCCGTCCTTGACATTTAGCTGTCGCAGGACCTTCGCCAGGAAGAATCTGTACGGCGGAAACTCGAAAGACATGCCTTTGAAATGTACAAGGACAATGATGCGGAGAGCGACTTCTTCCAGTTGTACGTGAAACGAACAAAGAAGTAAGTATTTCGTCTTTTAACCTTTTTCTCCAACGTCTGTTTACAAATACTGTATATACCACTACAAGATTTTCAACGAAGTTTTATGATGTAGCTATAGTACATCTTTTTATGGTTTATATCTATTTTATATACATGAATTAATTTATAGTCTTATTTAAAATATTTTCGGGATAAATACCCGAAACATAAGTTTCATGTTACTTGAAAGTAAGTAAAATGCATTTAGTACTGCAACGTTTAACATTTTATTGTAAATGCTAGGTTGCTACAGATTTTTTAAACAAATTCTATAACGGGGTATCGGTGAAATTTTTGGACATTTCGTTTCGAACAATGTTTCCGGCTCGTGAAACTAAAATATATATGTGTAAGATCTGAATATCATGATAAGTGTATGTTTTAATATTACATATTTTCATATTGTGTGTAAAGAGACCTAAAGTTCTAAAACTGATAATGGCATATGCGATATTGATGGAACTTTGTTCAACGTGTGAAATGCACCAATTATATTGAAATTGATTAATTCCAACCCATTTGCGAAAGTGGCATATAAATCAATTACACGAAATTTACAGGTTAATGGTATATACACATATATTCATAGCGTACCGACATACGATGAGATCGGCTTGGCCAAACGAAATTGAATTTTTATCGATTCAAATAAATCATATGAGACTTACGAATATCGTGTAAACCAGTGTGTAAACTTTCTTTTTCTCATTCTATCTTCCTACTCCTTGGTGGCCTTGTATATTGGATTACCTTTCTTCACCGAACTTGTAATTGAGCTTCTGCATCAAACTTTTAACTAGTGTTTCATCAACACGATTTGAAATAAAATCACGATAACCCAATGGACGAAAGTAACTTTACTCTAGAAAAGCACTTTGCACTAGCAAAAGCAGAAAAAAAACAGAATACTGACGTGACACCTTTAACCTTCTTTTTAGAACTAACAATTCCAATTCACATAGACATTAAATTTCAAAAATTTCGGTTTGCCAGATGGCGCCACTTCCTTGGATACCCTTAAAACTTAGCATCATGTTCCTAATGCTACGCTTAGATTAATCGCAATATACCTACAATTTACCAGTATATTACATGTGCTTATCTTATAGATAAATTAACATTTTCCGGTTTCCGTCATCAAAGTCATTAAAATTGTTGAATTCTCTAATTTCGATTCAAAATACTCCGGTAAAAATGCTTCCCGGTGAAGTTTGGAAATAATAACATATTTCAACTTACAGTATTATTTGAAACATCTTCGGAATTTGGGTTATCGTGGTATTGGCACCTTACAAATATTTGAAATCGTCAAGTAAGATGCCCAATTGCATATTCAAATATTAAGATTCAGACATTACAATACGCCAGACCCATCATCATAATATCCTAAATTCGTCGGATCTAGCCTGCGACAGGAATTTATGGGACAATATTTTACATCAGACAAAACTTTACGCGTGACTCAATTTCAAAGCCTCACAATTTCGACGCAAAATTTCATTCCGCTTAAAAGTAAATCCTTTCGTGACACTGAAACATTGCGAGAAAAGCCGCGTTAACGTTATATTGAGACAGCGAAACAGAATTTTCACGTGCAATTGCTCATATCGGAACGAAAGCGTAGGTAGTCACGTACCGCGAGCGGGAAATCAATTAAAAACTATACACAACGATCATTTCCACCGACGGATTTAATATCCGCTCCAATTGTCCTTATCGAAATGGAAAACGGCGGCAATAAAGGGACGTTCGATTATAATGTAATTAATCGTTTGCGCAATATTCTCTCAGTGCTTGAAAGCGCTAATTATGGAAGTGATGTCAGGCAAAAATTCGTGGAAGTTAAATCAATTATTAATCATTCTATCCCACGTCGTTAAATGTAATGGAATTAACGATTAATAATATTTTTCCTGCTTTGACTTAGACCACTTTTCTAGTCATCGGCAGGTGCATGATTTTCAAACGCCGAAAGTGTTTGAAATGAGAGCGCATGAAAAGAGAGACTGTGCATAATGAGTGCATTCGTTTACGTAGACTCGCAATACTTCGCCAACGAGCCCTCCAGATTCTTCAGGAGCATCGAAACATGAATCACAGTGACGAAGGTGGGTGGAAAATGAAGGATTTGCGAGTGATAAATGAATGAGAGTGCACGCATTGCCGATGGTGTAAGGATGTGCAGGTCTGCGACCAAAGAAGATTTTTGCGCACGTGAGCATGTGAATGCGTAAATATAAGTCTACACGTGCAGAGGTTTGTTTTTCGGAAAAATTTCAAAAGTCCGACGGAATGCAGACTCTGCGCATCTTCGCACAAGTGTTTGAAAACTTTAATAAACAGTTAATTATCCTTTATTTAAATCGTAAATTAATAGTTTCATATGTTGTAATGTTTAAATAAATGAGTGGAAGACTCAGCGTTGAGAGCCTAAATTACAAATTTAGGATTCAATCAATTGTTATCATTTCCAAGCTCATTAATTCGTAAATTTTTAAAAATACCTTAATTGCAAAAGAAAGTACATCAAACATGAAACCATTTTTTTATTCAAGCATAATTTTTTATATTAATATTTTAAATTTGTCCGTTTCAGTACTTGTATTAATTCTTACTATGAAACAATGGTTTTACTACTTTAAAAATATATCTACCTCTACACACCAATTCATAAGTTTGTAAGTTGACAAATGCACGGACCGGCAGATCTATCGTTTTGGAACGTCGACAGAGAGCGAGGAGGTAAAGAATCTTGAGCTGGAATGTTCGAAATGTTCAAAGGGAAAAGTCAATAATAACCGGGAAAACAAAACCAGAACATACCCTCACATCCAAGATCTCTGTCCAGCGGACAAGAAAAGAATAGCACAACTTGTGAAACACCTGGCAAAGTAAGTCAGGAACATATAATACATAATTAATAGACATCTGTAATTCGCATCAAAATCATTCCTCAATTTCGAACGAATTAATTGTGTCAATAAATCGTCAGTTTGACAAGGCGTAATCGAGCATTAAACTCTCTGACAAATCTCTAAACATTGTATTAATAACGTCAATTCCATTTTCAAAAAAAAGCAATGTTAATGTTCAAGGTATTAGTTTATCGCCTTCAATTGGTCTCATTCCTGAGCTCTCTTCCAGTCAATAATATAAGTAATATAAAGTACGTGTCTGAAATATAAGCCGGTTTGAAACGTCTCCAGCGTATACATAGAAATTCGAATAAAATGCCGATTGGGAATTCAGCGATTGGCAATATCAAACAGGATTTTTCCTGGAAAGAGGATCAAAAGTATATCATTAAGTATTTCACGCAAAACATATTTACTCAAAGGCGAACGAAACAATATTTTGCAATCTTCAAAGTATATTTACTGAATATCGTTACTATTTACCGATATAACTCGTTCATTTTCATCAAGTTTACCATTGTATATTTTAATCGCAATTGAATCCGCATTCGAAGCGTACAATTTTGAACATCATTGTCACGCGTCTAAAACTTTGTCTTCCCTGTACGAATAACGATGCCAACAGCGGAAACTTAATTCCAGAATGCCGTTCTACATTCTGGCAAACGAAATTCAGCAATCCAATGTCCTATTTCTCCTCCATCGCGTAATTTGTCTTCGAACCGTAAATGTCACTCTTCCCGCGTAAATTCAAACACATCGAAGCGCCGTAGAGAAATAGGTCTACACGCCAATGAACGAGGATGAATTTGAAAGCGGAAGCGTCTCGAAAGCACTCCGAATTTGCGTGATATCAAATTATTCCTTGCATCTCCGATGACAAAGCGCGGGTCCGTGGAATATTTTGGAAAGAAAGGAAATTATTCGTTCGCGCAGGTGCACTCGCGAAGTGCGAGAGGCAAAATCGGAACTGGCGGTGAACGAAGCGGAAAAAGAAGCTCTCAATGAACAATTTCGCTCCTCTATCGCCCGCCAAGAATCCGAGAAGAAGCGTCTCGAGAGCCAGGTAATCGACTTGAGTTTGTTATTCAAAACCCGGTAGGTGGATCCGTTATTCAAATCGCATTACGCCGTGTGGAAATTTGAGTTGGGAAAAGTTTGGCGGGCTTTTAATGAAAGCAGCGAGAAGTAACAAGTTTTCTGGAGTACACGGTTACGTTTGTTTGGCGAAGTTGTTGCGTTAACATCTATTCGGGAAGGTAATGTGGATAAACATGTTGCCCAGGATAAATAATATCTGAATGGGCAACATAGGTTGCACTGGTAACTTTGGGGATTGCACAAATGAAGTACTGGAACAAGTTTAAATTAGTAGCTTTTATACCAAATATGTTTCTCGAAAGTGTTTCCCTGTATAGATATAATGACGTTATACGAGCATCAGGTTTTTAGACCAACACTTCCAATCATTCAGAAATATACTCTCCCACGTCAAATAATCGGAACTCACAAATGCTACAAATATAAAATCAGCATTATTACTATCCAATTCCAGAAGCGCTCCGAACACACCTTACTGTTTTGATCACTTCGAGCTTCCCTAAAAAACGATTGAAACCGTAATCAATATTCGTTTCAAACGCACCCATCACTCAACCTTAAGACCTCATAAACAGCAAAGCCTTACAACAGACTCTCGAACCAATCTCTTTCATATGTCCCAATCTATCATTCCAGTCAAACGATTACCTTATGTCAAGCACTTCCACCCCAAAAAGACCCCGCCTCCTACAAAATTTAACCCACCAATACGACTCGACAAACACAAACATTGTTCCTGCCAACGCCTAAGGTCATTTGTAAAAGACAGACGTTATCTTCTCAGCAAACGCACGCTATGTACCCGGAAACACTTCGGAAATTCTCCGACTTTGCAGCTTGATCAAATACTTTCGCGCCAGTCGCTTCATTTCTCCACCAAACATTCGACGTTAATTGGCCGAAATCGATTTAAGTAAGAGTATCATTCTTCTTCGATTGGCAGCTTCGTCAGAGCGAAGCGGAGAAGATTCGACTGAAGACAGACATTTCTCGTGCTCTGGACATGCTCACGAAACAGATAACTGGGCAGCACGAACAATTTGTCGGACTGGCCGATTCCGTGAACGAACTTCTGCTGGAGAGGGTCAGACTGCGGAACGACATCGTCCGGAAGAATATGCGGCTGAACGAGCTCGCATCCGGAATTCGAAGGATGGAGGAGACGCGGGCCATGGAGAAATTGATGCGAACTCAGGAACGTGCAAAGAGCCCCGTTCAGCGCGAGACGGTTCATCGCTCTTGTCAGACAGACAGCCCGGATCAGGAATTGACGTAGGAGCTTTGTTTGGCGAGCGTGGGATTGGGGTGGAATTCTCCGCTTTAAATCCGACCCTACCCGATCGACTTTGCTTGAATTACGATTACGATATTTCAGGAAGCAGTAAAATGTGCTGAACTTGAAGGTGCAGGGCGGGTGAACCAATTTTTCTTTCACACTGCCAAAGCGAAGTCTGTACACTTAGTTTCTTTCACTGGGTCTTGTAGTAGTTAATACGTGTCGTCATTTCTGTCTACGGGATATTATATGGATTCCTTTTAAGGTCGTGTAGGGAATTTAAACGCGTGAGTTAGGTGAAAGAACTTGCATTGCAGTGGCGATGGAATATTTATTTATATTGTTAGTTTCCTCTTCCGTAGAAGTCCTCTTTCTAGGTTTAACACTAAGTTAAACAATTTTGGTTGCATGTTTTTAGTTGTAACTACGAAAAAGGGAAGGTTTTAACACTTGGCATGCGGATAACATACTTTTACGTTTTTCGCAGTCTGTCACGTAAAAATACGTATTTAGTAGATTTGTGCTGCAAGTCGTCATACCTGACCCAAATAATCATTGCGCACAACCGTTTTCCTACGTCCCTCCTTATCCTAATCCCAAGCAATCTACTTTTAATTGCCCTACCACATTCACAGGTTTAAATCGAAGTAGTGTTCAATTAATTGCTGTTTTACTGAATGACCAAACTCCCGCGAGGATCATGAAAAAACGTTTGCTGCACGCGTACGTCCGTGGCGAAGTATACCCGCATGCCAAATGTTAATTTGGAAAAACGACGTTTTTGTTTCAAAAATACATCTTTCCTTACAATCGTTCGATTCTTAAGAAAAAAGGTACAAGCAGGAAATAGATTTATACACGTAGCGAATCAATTCCGCTTGGTGATAAATTTACCTTTTTGTGGCACCATGTATGCATCACTCTTCCATTTGCTGAAACAATAATGGACCAATGAATTTATGGCTTGAAAATCAGATCATTACCCTTTCGCCGTTTCCATTATACCTTCCCTCGAAGATAGTTTGGGAATTTATGATCGTACAATTGTCAAACTTTCTTACAGATTCAAAGATATCGTCGAGCACGGTAATAGGTTTGGCTCGATATCACATCGAGCTAAACGAACAAAAAGCAAAGACGACCTAGAGGAACCTACGCCAGAAGTAACATTGATGCGCGATTTGTTCTTCAGAAACCCGAGTATTGAGGATATTATAGGTACGCAAGTAATACCAAAACTTTCGAAGTGTTTTCGGATCCAATCCGACCATCCCGGTTACGCTCCTTTCACATAATTTCACATCAGGCGTCTAAACAGTATTGTTCTTATCAAGTTAGGGGAAGTATATGATTCTATCAATTCTGTAATTGCGTTTGCTACATGTTATGTATCAATTAAAAAAAAAAGTATTACTGAGAATAGCTTTTAATGTACTCTGCTTTACACGTTACACAAGTGTTACCTCTAATAAAATATATTAATGGACGGTGTTGTGCAATAAATGTGATGTTCCTTAAATGCTGAATACTGGCTGCGCTTGGAAAGATGCACTTCTCTGTACGAGTGGAATATCTGTTCTTGGCCTACGGAACAGTAATATGTGTGGCTCTAAAAAACGACAGAAAGTTTATATTTTAGTCTTCCCATTGTTTAAACCAATACAATAAAATGTGCCTAATAGTAACTTAAATAGAGGTACATTAAATATAAAAATGTTGTATATAAATTCACCATAGCTTAAACATTAGGTTTAACACAGGTGATATACAAATAATACCTGGTTCATGTAACATGTAATGTACCCAACCAGGACTCTGCTGAACACCCAAGTTTCTCCATTCAGTTTCTGTTAGGAGGTGCGTCTTAGGTACAAGTCTTGCTAAGTCAGGCGGCAAATTGACATGTCTGTGTGTGATAATAAACAATGCATTTTTTCAAACAAAAACAGATTAAACTAAAAGAGCATGCCATTTAAACTTATACTAGATTCAAACTTTACCCAAATCTGAAATGTACAAGAAATATAGAAATATATGAAAGATCTTATATGCAAACAATTTTTGTAAAAATAAGATGTAAAATAACATGCATAAAAGAACATTCTCGAAATGAGTAAAGTTAATACAATGGATTATAAAACGCTTTCTAACCAAGTTTCTTAACTTAAAAACCGATTCAATAACCGGCGAAAATGAATATCTGCTGCAAACGATCATTTATTGCAGTAATAACAAACACTGTAGCAACTAACCTGTACTCATACTTGTCATCATAATACTTATCGGAATACTGTATTAAATCAACCGGCATCTTGTCGCTGTACTCTTGACCACCACGTTAAATATGAGATGTATTATTGGGACCATTTGCAAATGGTAGCTCAACGCAATTGTAAATGTATAGCGTGTTTTGTTTTTCGAGCACGTTGAGCGAAAACAAGAGAAGCCCGCGTAATTTTTATAACGCTTCAGATGTAGTTTTCGTTTTGGTTTTGTGAGGGCGCCACCGATTGATTTGTAAATACACAACGGGGGAAGAATGGTAGATACGTCAGTTGCTCAATGAGCACCGTAATACGGATTGTGTTTTTGGGTAGAAAAACATAGTTTTTAATATATTAAAGACATCATTTGTTATAATGGCCGGACCAGCTCCTGATGCAAGATATGTATTACGTGGTAACATGGGCTGCGTTCACAGTCTTTTATTTAGACTAAATACACCGATGGAGCATCTTTATGCTGGCACAGCAAGCGGCAAGGTTGTTGTTTGGGATTTGAATGTGGGTATTTCATTAACGTAACTTACTTTACATCATATACATTTTTATACAATTTTTATGGCACAATAAAACAAAATACATATTTTCAATTAGTGTAGAAATAGGTTCTTAGTGTATTCCTTTCTGCAACTTTAAATCTGTATTTTGGTAAATAAAGTTTTGCATTATAGAAAAATCGAGAAATAAGTTCAATAGAAATGAAGAATGACCCATGCTTAGGGATGCATAATCCTGATGATAGCACATTATTAACACAACAGAAATGTGGTACTATAAATACATTTTGCTTAACGGAATCTCAATGGACTTTAAATAAGGATATTAATATAGGCCATTGTAGTTTTTGCAGGTATTTTTATAAATTTGCAATATAAATAAGTTTATACTTTATATACGTTTAAAAATAATCCTAACTGCATTCAATTGTATTAATCACAGGGTACAGATATTATCAGATGACTTAATACTTGTCCCACTTAGAAATTCTAGTATAGGATTGCTCTCACTCAAAACATTTAAAATTGAATCAAAATTAGATCCTATGCAAAATTCAAATTTAAAACAGTTAGGTGAAATAATGGCAATTAAAACTATTAAAGATGCAAATGGGTTGATTCTTGCTGCCTATGAGGGAGGTCAATTAATCTTATGGGATGCAAGAAAACAAGAAATTCTTAATCTTTTGATGATAGAGCCTTGTCCTATGGCTTTGGATTACAATGCTCCTTCAATGAAAGGAGTTGTAGGTGGACCTTCTGATAAGTTACAGGTATTACCAGTGCATCCGTTATCAGCTAAGATTCATCTTTCCTATCACCACACGTTCAAAGAGTTGCAATGTCATTTGTTATAGTTGTGATCTTAATTATTATTGCGCAGCATTTATATAAATGTATCAATTTTAGATATTTAAAATAGGAGAAAATCACGAATTGACAATGAAGTCATCTGTAACATTAAAAAATTCTGGTACATCGGTTCTTTCAATTAGACCAGATAGTAAGCTTTTGACAGTGGGGGGTTGGGACGGACGTCTAAGGATGTTTTCATGGAAAAACTACCGACAGTTAGCTGTTTTAACTGAACATAAAGATACAATCCATGATGTTGTTTATTCGTCTAGACCAGTTGAAGCATATGATCATAAATATTTAACTGCTGCCGCTGGCAAAGATGGATACGTATCTCTATGGGATATTTACAGCTGAAAGATGTCTCAATTTCTTTACAAACTGTAATGTATCTTTTGCGAATATATCATTATAATAAATTTTGGAGGTTTATTAGTTACTATTGTTGTATTTGTACAGTTACATATATCGTAAAGTTAATCAACCCATTGTACAACATGATAAGTCTTTTTACCCACTCTGATTAATGTAGTTTTATTGTTTAGAATGTGTATACCAGGTACTAAAACTTCTTCTAAATTTGTAATTTTTTGATGGTTTATGTAAAATCCACCGGCGAGAATAATTGTTTCCGCGTCACGCGCTGTTTTAAAACAATTGGCTTTCATTGCAAGTTGATAAGCTGTCATACCAATATCATAACATAATTGTACTAAGTTTGCATTTTGAAACACTTTGACCATATCAGTTGGATCCATTTCAGCTATTGTATCAATAGAACGACTATATAACGCAGCCGATGTGTGTTGAGCTTTTTGTAACCCTTCCTCTACAAGATTAAACAATCTAATTAATGTAAAACTACATGTTGATGCAATAAGGTTATTAGGATTATAGCAAAGTTATTAAAAACATAAAACAATTAGTGGACTATCATGATCTATACAAACCTCCATGAACAAGAGTAGTTATATGTGTTGCCAATATTTTCTGTGCTTTTCGTGCCTCTGGCTTTTGTTTATGTTCTTCCATAATTACAGAAATCTCTTCAAGTGGTATAAAAGTGAAAAACTTTAAAAATCTTTCCACGTCTGCATCTGCTGTTCTAATAAAATATTGATAAAACTCAAAGCTTGTTGATTTTGGAGAAGTCAACCACAATGCATTATTGGCTGATTTTCCCAACTTATGTCCTTGCTTAGTTAGTATCAGTGGTAATGTTATACCATAAACAGTCTCATGTAGCATTCTACCTATTAAATCATGTCCGGAGACAATGTTTCCCATTTGATCGGTTCCACCAATTTGAAATGTACAGTCAAAATTTGCTTTCAAATAATACCAATCATATGCCTGAAGTATACTATAACTGAATTCAGCAAAACTTAATCCAACCTCTGATTTTAATCGATCTTGAACAGATGATCTGCCTAACATGGTGCCAAGTCTGAAATGCCTTCCCACTTGGTTAATAAACTCAATGACATTTAACTGTTTGTACCACTCATTATTGTTCATGATAATAGGTCGTTTTAACTGACTATTCTGTTTTTCCCATATATACTTTTTATGGTTTTCAAAAACACTTTCAATATTAGCTTTAATGCCATTGATGTTATGTTCAAGAATCTTCTGTTGAATGAATTGTCTTTCTGTTGCTCTATGGCTTGGATCCCCTACTATACCAGTAGCACCACCTAATACAATAATAACTTGATGGCCATATCTCTGCCAATGTAAAAGATTCATAAGTACCAGTAAGTTTCCAACGTGTAGACTGTCTGCAGTAGGATCAAATCCAGCATAAACAGTCCTACTTTCAGAACATAATAGTTTACGTATTTCATCTCTGGAAATAAAAATACATAGTATCATATATTAAAATACATGATAATTAGAACACATACATCAGCAACTAATGGTGCTTTTATTTTTTTTAAATTTCTTATACGGTTTATTATTTGTGCAAACTTTTTACAGAGCATATTAAATTACTAAATAAGATAGTATAGGCAATTTTCACATTTACGCTTACTGGCTTTCACCTGGAAACGTATCTACAAACAGGCCCCTTTCTGCGATTTTATAAACGTCTCTGTCTTTGGAAGTTTTACTGTATGTCCTGTGAGGTGTAATCCTCAGGCGTGAACATAACCTCAGCAACTTGTGTACACGCATATTGCACTGTATTTATAACCTGTCACACGAAAACAACAGGTTCAAGAGTTGTATTACAATAATCTAATGCAATATATTAACCCAGCACAGCAGCTGTATAAATTTTCGATATAACTCGGTATATAATAGTGCGGTTTACAGGACATTGATACAATTTACAGCTTATAGGCGCATTCTAATGAAAAGGTACTTTTATATTGCGTCACGCTACCTCGTGTAGCTGAAATTGATTGGGGCTGGGATTGGAATGTTAAATCAGAATATATGACAGAGATACTACAATATATATATAAAGCAAATTCGATCACATATTAAGCACCTGTTTAAAAATATGTCTGCAATAACATTCAATATTTATACTCAATTAACAGATAATACAAAATTCTGGCATGTATAGAGTCGTAGTTTCATTATTTAAGATTCTGATCTTGGCGCCATACACATCACCTGAATGCACTTCGAAGATTCTGGGATTACCCATAATGAAATAGAAAGAGAAAACACATCTCGCTCGTATATCTAAGTAAAACAGTTTAAAATTAAGCGTGATATAGAAAGAATCTCAGCGGTTACGCGCCAGAAATAGCTATGCATATATGATCGCAGCTTGCCCGAACGCACTCCCTTTCAAACAAAATAAATTCGAAACAAGGCAAATAAGGAAAGCAAACAGTCACACTTGGTCACACTCTGCAGAGTCGGAGGCGACGGGAGTGTCAAACAAAATTATCGAGTATCCGACCCATTTGAGTGCCATTTCGGCGGAAATTTTAAACGCGGTTACGCTCGCGTGGAAATCAATTTTTAAATCCTGAGTAAGGCAAGCGTTCGACGGCATGTCGTGGGAAAACGGACGTCGTGACGAGACCACGTCACGTTTTTGCGCAGAACTTCAACGCCGGATTTCGTAGTCAATGGTGAAACGGCGTGACACCCTTAAAAATGAATGTCAACATATAGGTAGGAGTTTGTTTTCGTCGAGAAGACTAAGCCCTTTGTTCGCGACGTTGCTTTATATATCCGCGAAAACGTTTGCCGGTTGGCACCAGTTGGCACCGCGAATCATTTTGCGTCGTCATGTATTGAGTCCAGGCGTGTAACAGAATTTTCGTAACTCGTAGACGGAAAAACGTCAGTGGGAAAGCTTGATTGCGAAAACGTCCTCGATGGATACTTTTAAGGTCTCTCGGGGAGAGTGAAGCCCTGTGGAATGTGCTCTATTGCAAATCTGTGCCTTTTTTCGCTTTATGAAATCAAAGTACTTTATCCTGCGTCGTGTCCCTTTGTTACAGCCGCTGGCAGTCCTGTCTACTTTTAAGTGCCTATAAACAATAGAGGTGACAATGGCAGATACAGATGCTAACGCAGAGTCGCAATCGTGCGAGAGAATACAGTGTGTTAGAAATAACAGTGAGGATGACATTGCGGAATGGGTTAAAGTTAATTGGCCAAAAGCAGAAACAAATCCGGCTGAATTGACTGTTTCTAATGAAGATAATTGTGGCTACCATGCAGATGAAAGTAGAAGTGACGTTACATCATATACACTACCATCCCTTCAACCCGAGGTACAAGAGTTATTAGTTTTATTATTTTAATATTTCTAATAGTTTTTATGAACAAATTATTTTAAAATTCATTTTTTTTTTGTACGCAATCATAAAGAATATGTTCCATTGTATAAAGTCAATGCATTCTGTTCTATAGAATGATGATATAAATCAAAGACAGCAATCGGAGGATGCTACTGCCAGTGAAGATATTGAACCAATGCAGGCACAATCCGAAGAATCAGATGATATATCTATTATCACAGACAGCGATGTTGAAATCAGTCCTGCAGAAGAGGCATTGAATTTCACGTTTCAAGAACTCTGTCGATTCAAAGGAAATATTTGTGGTCCCCTTAGGATGCGCCATGAACCTCCTAAGCAGCCAACACAGGTATAATTTAATCATACTACAGTAATTAAAAATAAATGAAAAATATAACACTTTGCTAAGATTTGCTATGTTATAGGGTGGTATTCTGTTAAACCTTATTATTGCGTGCTCTTTGGGTGTGGTAATTGGTTTGGCAGTTAGCAAGATATTCTTTGTTGCTGATACATGTTCAATATCTAATGGTATCGATATAGAAACAATCAGAGCAGAGAGTGATAATATTATTAATCACATGAAAGAGCTTAATGATGGTAATTTCAAGAGATTTGTTCATCCTCTTTGTTTGTACATACTGAACTATACATGCAGTTATCTAATGCTAGATTCATTTAAATTCTTTTTCAGTAAAGAGGGTTCTAGACCAAATTAAAGAAAGTATGCCAAGTTATAAAAAGATTTCCAGGCATCAAAAAAAGAAATTTCTGAACAAATATGGACGTTCAATGAAAGGTGTTAAGATACTTGACATCAACTCTTTTGAACCAACATCCACTGTATTGAACCAACTTCAAACTTCTTTCAAGACATTATCTTTCACTATTAATGAAATTGAAAATGTAGATGTGACCTATAAAATAGGAGTAAACAGAACTCAAAATATCTTATCAGATTTGAGTGTTTTTCAAAATGTTATGTCAAATCTTGCAGAGCAAATACAGAACGCGGACAAACCCGTGGAAGCAAGGTAAAAGACTCCTGCTCAATAAGTGTCTTGAATAAATTTAATTTCGTTTTAGAACTTTGAACGAATAATCATTTTTATTACAGGTTCTTGCAGAGTGCCAATGACAAAATAAGGCGTGCATCCGAATCGTTGTTATCTCAACTATCCGACACAGTTTATATTCTGACAATAAATATATACAATAAATTTGATAACATTAGGTACAAACTTAATAAACAATTTTGCTGTTTACAAAATACACTGCCAAACAGTAAAAGCTTTTTAACAGAATTGGACAAAAACAATATATTTTTGGGCACTTGCGAGAAGATCCTCGACATCAGGTGCAATACCTCGGAGGTATTGAATAGCAAGCCTAAACGACGATGCCAAGACGGTAGAACTAAGCAGGAAAAAGATAAAGTTAAGGGTGAGAAACCCATACACGCTGGGGTACCGGATTTGAATCATTCTTTAAATGATATGAAAGATAAGATGGAAGAAAGCAGTAAAGGTTTCTGTCCGTCAAACAAATCTATTAATCCTACAATAATAGGACCTAAATTGCCGGAAGACATTTGTTCATCCCCTCGGACATATAGCCTTTATTCTGAAGTTGTTGCGGGTAAAATTAATTCACACGTACCAAATGCAACTGTAACTGAAAAACAGATGATTCCTGAAACCCACAATGCGCCACGTGAGAATGCAGATGTGACGACAAGCTCGAGTCGTGTTGATTCAGTTTCTAATGATACAGTTGACTTATCAAATGAAAACCGTACGGAAAAATCTCCGCTAGAACCTCTATCGTCTCTGGACTCCATTGTAGAGTTTCTCAATTTATTCGATGAACTACCGGAGGATAACTTGAATCAGCTTGCCAAGGAAAAGAGGAAGGAAAATTCCTTCCATTCAGAGAAAAAGACAAAATATAAATTTAAAGGGTCTGGTAAGAACTACACGAAGAATAAGAAAGGTCAGAAGAACGGAGCTTCCAAATTCAATAAAAGCGACTACTCATCGACGTACGATAAGCGACAGTCGAAAGAGAAGTATCAGCCGAAACATGTTGATGGAGATTGGCAATTTAAAAGGTGAATAGTAGAAAGAACTTGTAATATTTGTGGACAAAGTTGTTGAAATATATTTCGACACTTCATTTGACAAACGTTAGTCATCAAACTAAGCAGTGCAGACTTTAATCATTAAGTGGTTGATCTAGTCAAGTGTGAACATAGGTAGATTTGTATAATTCAGTGTGGTACAATAATGTTCCTCGTCAGATATAAACAGAATCAAATTTTTTACTAATATACGTTGTGATATTTAGAAATTTTCCCCAACATCGTCCAGTCCTCGTTAACATTTGGCGAAATGTTCAAGTCACGTTGGCTTTTACAGATCTCGCTCACGTGAAAATCAACGCTACTCGAGTTTCAGAGATACCGAGGACTCCCCGAATTGGTACTTCAATCGGGCGCGTTCTCGAAAAAATGCGCGAGACCATGTGGACACCGACAATGGATTTTCAAAACCGGATACGGACAGTTGCGACTGGGACACCGGCAGCAACGAAGATTTTTTCGATGACTGGTTCGAAAGGAAGAGACCCAAGTCTCGAAAGCGTCCTTCGAACGGGCAACGTTCGTCTGCCAAAAACGGCGTTAACGCTCCTCACAGAAGAAATATTCTGCAAACCAGACGCCATTGACGCGTGTACGATAGATAGCGGATGAATCTCAATCGGTACCTTTGAATTCGTCGCCGAAGACGTTAAAAGTTCAAAATTTTTCCGTAGGCGAATGAAAATTTAGCAATCTGAGACTGAACAGGGAATGCAAGACTTAGACAGTTGGAATTGTATAGCGCAACGATTGGCGTTAGCGAGTGCTGTGTGATTATATAAAGAGTTATAGAATTTATCGATAATGTGAATGAGATTTCGCTAGATTGTGATAATGTTTTGTATAAGCGTAAAGAGTACAGTATTATATATTTGTTTACATGACAGAATACGATCGGAGTATATACACGCTACTGTAAATCTTGCGACACGACACAGGACATTAAACAATTAGTACCTTTGAGGAATACAAACGCAAAAGTTACCAATGGATTAGATATGTCTATATCTAAACGCTTTTCTGAATCGCAAAAGCGTATGCATCCATAGATGTAGAGACGATTGAGAAAACTAATAAAACTGTTAATGCCTATCTCATCATGGCGTGTGATTACGTGTGTCGCATTACCGATAACTCCGTTATGCGAGATCATTCGATTCACCGTTACAGGATTAGACTAGTACAAACAGTATTTGACCCGTAGCACATGATAAAGAATACGGGAAGGCATACCCCCGTATACCAGAGATAGAACGGTACTATTGGGAAGAATAAATAAAATCCAACACGGAATCGACTTCTAAGTTTTTCTTCACAAACAAAATGAACGGCAGCTAAGCTTCATTTATTTTTTGCTATAGCCTATTGTATTTCAAAGTTAGTTCGTTGACATTTATAAGAAAGATACTTATCAAATAGAAGCCCGATGACATTGAGGTATTAAATATTGATAATGCGACAGTTAGTAACGACGTAGAAAATCGTTACATCGTTTATGTCCATAATAAATAACTTGCCTGACACTTCAATACTCTTAACTCGGGTCTTTTTCCTTTCTTGTGTCTTTGTTTTGTTAGAAACATTCGGCTCAAGAAATATACAGTACTTATGGCCGGAATATAGTAAAATCATTCCTATGTATCATTATTTACAATTTGTATTGCGTATGCTCATTATTTTAAGCCTAAGTACAATGTCGTAAATTTGATTAACAGTGGCATGGGTTGATCGATCTTGGAAGTGTCAAGATCAACTCCGGAAATGCGCGTAGGCTCTTGGAGTTGGTCAAGGCCATGAGGCTATAGAATGTTCCTCCACAACTGGTATAGACCGTAAGAATGTGGCACGTTAACCTGTCGACATATACATAGGCGTGCTGGCCCATAGGTGACTCGTACATACATACCCACGTACGTGACTGTATTATTCTTGACGCTCAATCGGTTGATCGAATATTAACAACCGATCGCCTATCGAATGCAAATAGCTTTTAATTTAACATCAATTCTTTATCAATAAGAAAATCGATGCTCGTTAATAGAATATTTTCCATCTCCCCTGTCGCTACTTCCTTTTTCCAATCAAGGTCGCCACCGCCAAAATCTTCAAATTCCTATTTCGTTCTACAAATACTTATCCGGTAAATTGTACTTATCTACACACTATATTCATTCTGCTGTACATTTAATTATATTTCAAGTTTAATGTAACTTATTGATGAAAATATAGACGATATTTCACGCATGAAACTTTTTCAATCCTTTGTGGAATTCTGTCATATAAGCCTCATCTCGGATAGTCGCCTTTTTAGGTAATTGTATTTTATCCAATGTTATGTGGAACATAAGCGGTTTGATCAGGACGGAGAAGAATCTAACTCTCCATTGTCGAATTCCAAGAAGATACTCATTGGTATCCTGATGCAGGCTGCCCCGTTCCTCGGCGTCTCTATACTCGAAGAACTCGAATGTGAACGACACACCGACTGACGCGCTCGGCCGAAGGTAGATGGCCTCTTATACCATGACACTGGCTTCGGGAAATTCAGTTTTGCTATGACCACCGGCTGGTCGCGAAGGTGGAGAACTCCAGTGACGAGGACGAGACGCGAGAATTTTTGAACCCGATCCTCCCTACGCCGCGAGAAAGGAATTGTTCAACATGGATTTTCGCACCTTCGTCGTGAGTACTAAACTGGACACTTTGACAGATTTCCGCGTTAGAATCATCTTCAAATTCGAAATTTTTACGATTTTTACGTTTGAACTGAACGCTGCGATGCTTGATTTAGTTTACTTTCGCGAAGAATTTAACACGTTGTGAATGAGATTCTTTTTGGTGCTGTAAGACTTTTTACTGTTTTATTAAGCTCTTTCAGTAGAGTTATGTAGCGTAGGTATAGATATTCTGATATGTTAGTTTGTGTTTGATTGTAATTGAAGTACTACAATCTTAGGACAGTTGGACACGTTTTGGTAACGTTTAGTATATTATAAACAGCATTTTTTATACGTCCGTCGAAATTGGAATTTTGTTTGTTCGTTTATGCAAGGAATAATTTTAGTGACTACGTGAATGAGAAATTTATGTAAAATGAGGTTTTGTATGACGTATAATGTGAAAACTTACCCGCACTCTTTGTATGTCGCATATGATTAGTTATTCAAACAAGGTAGAGATTAATGATACGCACAACGGTTCATTCTTTATGGTGGTTTGCGATACTGACAATCTGTGTACATTGACTTCGCCGTGAAGTCGTTTCGCAAGTAACCGCATGTTTCTTTATTATCATTAACGGTATTTCTCCTGTCAAATCGCTCCATTACGGCCGCCACCATCAAACCCTACTTCCGCTTAAACTTTCGTTGACACGGAAATACAGCAGTTGCCCACCAAGTTCGTGTATTTAGTCGTTATCGTGTAACTAGTTTTCTACGAAGTCGAGTAACGACACTTTTATGCGACAGTTAGTCTTGCTCTTCGAAATATTAGCTGTAAAACTGGTCGTTTCATAATCCATTATACCCGCTTTCCGCCTCTCGGCACTGATTTTCTAAACCACCAAACAAGTCTAACCGTCCAATCGTTCTACATAGCCTCATAATACATTTTTACTTGATCAATTTCCGCTCTTGCTTTTTAGATCGCAAACAAACGTTTTGTTAAAACATCGAACCTCAATCATTTCAATTGAACGCATTCAATCAACTCAACCGGAATTTACTGCGCAATAAGTTCACATTAAGCCGACGCCAATGGACCAAATTCTTATACTTTCTGGACTTATCTTACAGATTGTTAGACAGATATTTTGTTGATGTATAACACGTTGATGAGGTTCATGGAAGTGGTTAAAATTCTTTGTGAAATCGGCGACTTTATGTAATAGATTGACAGTAGGTCGACGCCACTGGATGAAATTCATCCGCGTCTTCCGTTTCTGTCGATACCGGTTTGAAAGACGTCATCGTCCTCGTAACTGTATCGGCAACGCAAGTTACATCTCTGTAACATTTCACCGGCTTTCCTAATACACGAATCACCGATCCTGGAAGCGAAGTAGGCTAAGCACACTTTTCGCGCGTCCGGCTTTCATCTGAACTTGGTAACCGCTCGTAGTATTCTCGGAATTTTTCGTTTTCCCTCGCCAGCGGTTCAACGACACTCTGAAAATGGTCACCGGCGAACTGACAGTTAGCCGAACGCAAATATCGTTGCGTGTCCGATCGCGATGCATGCCTAATCAGTCTGTTCATCTCGCGCGTGCGGGAATTATTTTCAACGGGCGCCGACTGAATCGTAGATCAACGCAAACTCGGCGTTTCGCCGTGAAATCTTCGCTGGCAGGGAAAGTTTCTTTGTCGGCTTTTAACGATTCGACCGAGAATAACGACTCGCGGTCAAACTGACTCGGGGGAGAATCGTCCGAGTGCCTCCGGATGGAAACGCCCGTAAATCAGTATCAAATCTCCCGTTTGCACGCAACTTTCGGCAAAAACTGCGCAATACCGTAAAAGGAGCAGTTCCATTGCAAGAAAAATGTTTCGTACTTCTTTCTCGCCCGAGCCGATTTGAACTTTTTACGGACATTGTCTGGTGAACGTTTAGCAGGTTTTATACTTAGTTATTCGCGTAAAAAGGTATGTACAGGTACCGAATGATTATTAGTAATTGCTGATTTTTTTTGGCGGAGTATAGTTGTATGAAACGATTAATAGTATTTTTATCGAACAAGTCGTTAATGAAGTGTATTCAGAATTATATCAACCTTATAGTTTGAATCAAACAAAAAAACTTCTTTGTACACATATGTAGCGCTAGTAACAGTTCGATCAGCGGTGATCAAATTTGCGACTGAGAACAGTAAAAGAAGAGGGAAGAATTCCATTTCACATTGTTATGAATTTAAAGGAATCGCCTCTACCCCCCCCCCCCCCAAACCCCGATTCGCTCCTATCCTAAATTCCTCCTTCCCTCTCCAAAACCTTGAATTTCAAAAAACCAATGCACATCTCTAACACAAATACAATTCCGGTGACACCGCAATCTGAATTTGGTGAAAAAAAAGCGAATCATCATCACATTCTCCAACCATCAATTTATCCTCCCCCCTTCCAAAAAATCAATCCTGTTTCCTACACCTCTTACATCCAGCAGTTCCTACTTCAGCCGTTCGAATCTGGCGCGCTCAACGGCTGAAAAAAATGAAAACGGTCGAAAATCGTAGGACGACAATGGCCTTCAGGGTTAACCCCTTGCCGTACTTTGACAAATCTGATTCCTGATAAGAATTTCGGAGTCAAATTCGCTATTGATTGATTACAGTATTATTACTGCTACAGAATCCATCGTAATTATAACTAAATATTAATAAACAGCAAATTCACAGTCGTAAAGTATTAAGCTTCAAATTCCGACTTGCCGCCGCTTCCGTTCCTTTACCGACCATTCTGACGTATCGCTCGTGTCGAAATTCTTTCGAGTTAAATGGTACGTCAAGGGGTTAAAAGCCGGCGTAAAATCGGCCGTGACATTGAGCTGACGTCGAGGATGGCCAACGATGGCCTCCGATGACGGCCTCGGACGTTGGCGCGAACGTTGGCGTGAACATTGGCGCGAACGTCGGCTGCCGGAATGGAATCCTTAGTGGGGCAGTGAGGATCGCGGGAGTGAGGATGGCGGGAGCGAGGATGACGGCGTCTACGTGCACGGCGTTGCGTATTAATAGTCGGTGGACCAGGTACCGTTAAGGCCGAATGCGCGCGGCGTACCTCACTAACGGGGAATGTTGGCCTAAGTGCCGCGCAACTCGAACCTGACCGACTCCGGGCAACGAATATACCCGGTGATCGACATTCCTCGCGGCCGATGGTTAGATCGAGTTTGCCGCGCTCTATCAAGCATTTTTTCGCCGCAGTACCGATAGAATATGTTTAGATGGAAGCATCTTAGAAACTTATTCTCCGTCCGTAAAGTTAGGTTTTTCTCGCTAGAGGGTTTTGGGATAAGTGCCTTGTTCTTTGACAAGGGTTCTCTTTCCAGAGAGGGTAAATTCTTCCAGTCCGTGGCCAGGTCCTTTGGTCTAATGTTTGTAAAATTGAGTGCTCAATAAAAACATCGATGACGTCGGATCATCGGCCGCGCGCACATGACTCCTTAGAACAATCACAAATCTTCTAAAATGTATAACGTGTTGCCTGGATGACATAAAATATTATACAAGAAGACCCGTGCCATTTGGCACCTTGGGTAGCCATACTAATGTTTACTACTTCAGCTTTTACTCTTTTCTCCCCTGACGCTAACAGATGGGATATAGTGAAGCTGAGCTGAAGGGTCTTTGTAGAAATTAAGTGGGCGTTGATTTGTTCTGGAGGAGGGGTTTAGTACGGGTTGGAATATGGATGCAGTATTTTATTATGTAGGCGGTGATTGGGTGGAATTTTCTTGCTCAGCGTTGTTTTGGTGACTTGAGGATGAGATGGGAAGTAAAGTTCGATGTGAGATTTGAATTTAAGCTTACTCTGTGATCGATATTCTTTGTCTAGGGAAGGATTTGTTTAGAGCTTTTGATGTTGCGTTTGTAAAGAACTTTTTGCGGGATTTGGTGAGATGTATGCTGTGGAGTACATGTTCAACATTTTGTCGGTAAGAGGGAAACTTTTTTGCAAAATTGGCGTGGAATGATTTTGTCACTTTTTGTAGGATGTTAATGGAACTGTTGTTCTTAAGATGAAACTGGAATGTTTGATAAAAGTTGTATTTTCATCTCTATATCACTGTCATTCCAAAACATTTGTATATAGATTTGTGGTTTGCGATAATTTTGATTGTCATAGTTGTAACCGTCGTTCATAGCACAAAACTGAAAATAGAATGGAAAATAAATATAGAATTTACTACGTAAAATTCGATTTTCAATTTAATTTCGGTATCAGTTTTAAGGGTTTTGAGACGGAATCGTACGATACATTAAAGACGCAATGACTTTATTCCGAGTATAAATGAGGCACCAGCATCATTTTCTTCTTCTATAAAACATTTAGGTAAATTAGAACGAAACGTCCTCGTATGATGTCCGAGGTTGAGCAAATTAGAAACGACTAATTGCAATGGTCATTTATGCTACAAAACTAGAAACCCTTCTTCCATGTAATTTCATGATTTCGATTGCAAACTCTAGCGAATTAACATGCATTTCCATATACGTGAAATCTTAATGCACATCGTATCTGTAATCAGATGAAAACGATCAGACAGAAACGAGTTCTAATCGAACATGCGCAACGATTCATCTGTTTTTTATAAGCATTAATCAGAGAAGAGTGCTTACGCTGAACGTAAGTCCGTTAGGAAGTATCAATCAGCTTCTTAATCGCTTAACATACGATGACTTGCAAATTTCATCTGTAATTAAATATAATTATACAAAACGGAACAGAAGCGTGAGTTTGAACTTAAACGCGCTCAATCATCAACATTCTTCGTTACAAAGAATAGCTACATGAGATTTGGTACGTGCAAGGCAATTTCATTACGATCTAGTACTGAAAAAATTACATTCACAATAAAAAACTGCCTCTAAGCACAAACATTTCTACTCCTTTGCGTTATAGAATATATCGTATATATACCTGGTTTTCGGGTTATTTGCTTGTTAAGAATAAACATGACCAGAAATCTCGCAACAAAGGAACCCTTCTTACATAATGTGACCCTTGCGCATTATCTTACACCTCAGAGAAGACAGAGCATTAAAACGGCCCATAAACTACGGAACAAACGAGACACGCCAATTATCTACGCTTTAACTCCGAACCATGACAATGTTCTTAACGAACGAGAGAATGTTACGGTTCAAGCCAGCATATTTTTTTCCGCCTAAAGAGCATCATTTTGCAAGCAGGAATGCAGAACCGACATTAGAAAATTCGTAATCAGACTGTGACGAATTGAGCGTATTCAACAATGTTCGCTGCGTTACTCTCTTCTTTAGTTGTAAAACATTCTCCAACATTCCACAAGCATTGCAAAATGTTTGATGATGTGTCGTAAAAACCCCCATAACGAATAAATTACAAAACCATTGTAACTGCTGTTTTCTTCATAGAGCGTGTTCAACGCGTTATAGAATGAGCTATGGGAATTTTTTACATAATCAAATTTATATTTTGAATGAGCACCGTATTGTTTCCACCAGTGTCGATTACTGATCGGTAATTATTTACATACATTAGAAAGCGTCTGTTTTTAATCAATACCATCTACGTTTCATTTATTCAGAATGAACCGTTACGACTGTGTTAGATCATGGCAAATGAAAGCCGAACCGTAAACAATAACTTTAAACATACTATTTTACGTAAAATCATTCTGACAGATCTTTCTTTGTCAAACCACGTTTATTGTTTGGACAGCTTTTTTATAGTATTTTGAAAGTTTGCTTTCATAAATCACAAGTTTACTTTAAATGAATCACAAATGATGTGACATCTCATTGAAAAAAAAATGCTCTTACATTAGTTTCAAAATAAACGCTCCATTTCATCTTTCATAGAATGACGTCAAATCTGCGCAAATAAATATACAATATAGAACAAACATGAAGATTGAACAGACAAACGAATCTACTCAATTTGTCTGAAAAGTCGTCCTACCCAACGAATTATAATTTAGAACAATCTAACATTAATCTCGGAGGTCTCGTACAGAACGGCTCCCTATAACGCGAACTCACCGTAAACATACCGTATCATCCGCACCATACAATTTTCTACGTATTTCGAATCCGAGTCAGCGTTAAGAATGACCGGACCAGTCATACGACCGTCATAAAAACTAACCGGTGGCGAACGCAACGTTTACAGATGATACTGTTGTGCGCCCTCTGCATCGCGGATGATCATCAGGGCGTGAAGCATGGGAACAAGCAGCCGACAACGACGGAATCCAGCTCGCAGGAGAACGAGCCACCAGAAGGATACTACGCCTTCGTCGAATCCCCGAACGCCGAACCTCCGAAGGTCCGGCCGCCACCTTACATCGACAGCGACAAGGAATGCCATGGTCAGTGCCTCCTCTCCCCCCGAACGAGCCACTAATTGCGATGGCTCGTTTGGTAACGGTGTTAGTGTCGCTTAGCGATCGCTCGAAACGAAAGGGTAAAGAGTTCAACGTTCGCTCCGTTCAGCTTTCGAAGCTCGACGGAGCGGGTGTTAATTGCGGCTTCGAGAGGCTGACGGGAAAAGATTCCCGGAGAATGTAGCAAATGCTGAGGTCGGTTGACGTTTCGCGGTTTGAGAGGTGTGGAACCTTATTCCTCGTTCTCGATATCTTCCTTACGGAGGCAGCCAGGCACGAATGATATCGTAGTAATTCGAATGTCATTTACAGAGACCGGCAAGCAAGGAAAGGGCTACGTTTCGGTGCACAACATCTGTGGCGATCTTAACAAGGGATATATTCCGCGAAATCCCATGAAGCAGTACATCAACGGATCGTCCTATCCATTGTGAGTGAATATCGCTTTCCTGTATCGCGTAATGTGATGCAACAATGCAATAGAAAGTGTGAGATAACGCAGCGATATGCGCTGGGAATCGATTAGTCATAGGTGTCGGTAACAAGTTGAATATGTTTGCAGCGCTTTGATAAAGAATCATACGTTGAAGTTTTTGAGCAAAGCTCTGCCCATACTGAAGGCGGATGACTCCTTGCCGAAAGTTGCCAAAGTTCAGTCGTACTCACAGAATTCGTAAGTTGAAGTCATAATTACATCAATTTGACGATGAAAATTGACACTAGTTAAGATGGTTTATATTATAGCGTCGATACCGACGAAAAACGTAGCAGAAGCAAAAGATCCACCGAACCGGAAGCCGAGGTCGAAACAACTAGAAGCGGCCGAAAATTCTGCGACAATGGAGGCGGAGTGTAAGTCTACTCGCTTTGTTTACTGTTTCCAGCGTTAATTTATATATTTGAACTTATCTCGTTCGCTGAAAAAAAATGGTCATTCCGGGGAAAATTGGCATTATTAAAATCTTTCTTCAATACCTATGATTCCGGTATCTGTAACTTTACTATTTTATCAAATGGTATAGCTAATTGAAGAGATTGGTATTGCTTTTGGGAATGTATAAGGTTCTATGACGACATAGTCAAATTCGTATTGCAGAGTGTGCATGCTATACAAGGCGATACAAGGCGAGCCATTGGCATCACCCGCAGCTGAACGTCGTGACGAACCATCGACACCCGAATATCGTCAGAGGACACCTCAGGAAAAACCAGAATATACAGGTCCACCCACGCCCTGCCCGGCAAAAGTAGAGTATGCCACTCCGGTCTTCGCTAAGAATTATCAAGGAGTCTGGCGTTATGTCGTTCAAATACCATACGAGGGCTATTTTACGCAAACGATCGAAGTAACGAGATGCATGTAAGTCAATAATACACTTTAAAAACATTTATAAGTTAAGCTGTTTCTGTTGTGGATCTACTCTAAAGAATAAAGTACATTTATATGCGATTACAGAGTATAATGTAGTAAGAAATGTATGTCTTTTCTTGTAGGCAGTCCAGGTGTCATTATTTAGATGGCGGATGTCTGTCTTCGCCAAGATGGACGAGTTTACTCGTAGCTGAAATTTTCTATCCCGATACCTTCCTGGAGGAGAATCCCGATGGCCGATTCCCAGGACCGAGAGATCCTGTCGCCGGTTCTCCACCGCCAGTCCACGACTTCCAAAACTATCAGCAATACTTGCAGAAACGAGCGGGAGAAAATGAGGGACGGAACTCGGGCGGATCCGGTCAGCCTCATCATTGCGATGGTGTTGATGAAATGGGCTGCTTCCAGGTATATGCTGTTATCAACAATAAGATTCTTTTAGGCTTGTCAGAAATTACAGAAACCTGCATTACCGGCTCCAGTTTTTCACAGAACATTGAATAGCTTTAGTAGCTGCTGTGTAACACTTTACTTCCTTTGTCACATAATTCCAAGTTTTCCATTTGTTATGTTCTCTTCTTGCTTCATTATCTACAGTCAAACTAATATATTATTGTGTGGCTGATAAACATTTGGAATTGTATTAAAGTTGCTAGTAGAATAACAAGAAAATAATTAGAGTACCTATGTAGCAGCTATGTAACACTTTTCTTCCTTCGTCAGATAATTCCAATTTTTCCATTTGTTATGTTCTCTGTTTTCTTCACGATCTGGATCTAAACTAATATATAATTGTCTGATCCGATAAACATCGCAAGTAGCACTGACGCTACTAATAGAATAACAGGACAATAATGGCTTCAGAATAACTGTACATACACGAAAGTGGAAGTGTAGGACTATAAAAGGCAACTTGCTTTTCAGGTTCGCCTTTATTACGACTGGTTCCTCATACCGGGCAGTTGCAAGTGTTGGCGTCCAGATTATTTCAGCCGTTACGTTCGTCGCAGCGGTGGCAACGTTGAACTGTGATCGCATCGACAACTATTTCAACAAAATTCCAGGCCGGAACAATCGTATTCCACTGAACGTCACAACGGACTTGCGGATCTCTCTACATTCCATGTGACTTGATGTCGGTTAATCCGAACGTCGTTCGATTGAGATTTGTTTATTCTTTGACACTGTACCAGCCAAAGCAGTTACTTTCAAGGTTGCACGGATGTAAACGTGATCCCGTATTCTGTTTACTTCGACCGAGTGCTGAAAACTCAGAACGTTGAAATTACTATGTGCGACATCATAGAAACGTATTAAGGGAGGTCAAAATATTTAACATCAGTCATTATAGTAATCGATTCGCTGACTAGCCTAGGATTAAGTTAAGACGCGCATAGGAATGTACTTCCATTTTGACAACTTTCGCTAAAGGTTCGATTGCAGTACGTATCACATGGATGTCAACCGTTTCGATCGAGTCAAAATTAGTCCATCGCGTTTGAATTGACATCGTTAGATTAAACCACGACGTATCGCATTAACAACATTACCCGTTGCATTTTCAATCACAGGTAAAGGCCATTGAAAATAATCAATCGTTTTCTGTGAAAACATTTCGTTGCCCAGTCGCTGTTATACGCATACGTCACCTTCAATTTAGCTATAGTTTAATATGAGAATACTGCGCACAAAGGGTCGTTTCGATATCTTCATCTTCACTTTCGTCGACCATGAAAGTTATCCTTTTATGATAGAGAACGTGTGACCAGTATTGTCACCTCTCGACACACACTGATTTTCAAGACTGTTCGCGTATTTCTACCGTAATTTATAATATCGGGTTGTTTCAAATGTTTCAAGCTGCTTGGGCTGTTACGTCAATTTTTGTAGCGAGTTACATTACAAGTTACACGAATTGTCCTGAAAAACGTTTGTGAAACAGTTGTTGAAACAACCTAATATAAATTCATTCTATTCTTCGCGCTAATATTTGCGACTTAATTATATTTATTACCGTAGACGCGAAACGTACTAACGTTACCGACTTTCTTTACTTCGGTAGAAATTAATTACACTTAACCCTCGTTTTCTTAATGTTATTATATTTACGTTAAGGCTCAATATAAATTACATGTATAAAATAAAAGAAAAGCTGCATTTTAGAAACGTTACGAGTATACTGATACCAGTAATAAGCCTACCCTTATACCCCAAGTCTATTTTATCAAAATCTTTTTCAAAAAGTCTAAAAAGAACGTTTGGCATGGAACGAGCCAATGTCTTGTTACCTTTTTATTCATAATACCCCGTACACTAAAAGTTTATCTATCAATTCAGAACTTTAGAAAAAAATCAATTTTCCACACACCCTAAAATATCAAACCTCCTACATTCAACTTCTCAAAACGTATGCCTATGATTATGAAAGTAACCCAAATGACACCAAGAAAAGAATTTCTGACTCCATCTTCGAAACAACCAACGTATAAATTAAAGAAATAAACTCCGCCGTAAGCTTAACGTAATTAATGCTTTATTTTCAACGTAAAAAATGATAACAATGAACGTGCGTTGCGTTTAGTTCCAGTGTACATTAATGAGACAAGTGGTGGCCCTCCGGGAAGAGAACGGAGAGCGGATGCTTAGAAGGTGATGTTGAAGTCACCCTCGTCTTTGTGGTAGATAAGGATGTCCTTGAAGAGCATGTTGGGTCCATCGTAATGGAAGTCAACGACCGGCCTGTCCAACGGGAAGCCGAATGGCTTGTTGTCCAGGATGTCATCACCCCAGATGCGAGAGACGTACTTCTCGGTCTCGGTGACCGGGTTCACGTAGACGAAGAACTGGAAGGGCATACCCTCCTTCTTGCCCTTGGGGAGAAGTAGACGTTCGGGGAATCCGTAGATTCTCTCGTTGTAGGTCAGCTGTTCGCTGCCGTCCAAGGCCTTCAGGATCTTCTTGTAGTAGACCTCGCTTGGTTCAGGGTCAGGGATGGTGAAGAAGCAGTCTTGGCTGTTCCTGACGATCTTGTTCACGCCGGCGTTCACTGGAAACGATAATTAGCCGTTAATTAGGGACAGTGATGGTGTATTGCTCAAAATTACATTCTTCAAGTATGGAATGTTGCTGTCATAGCATACCGGGATGATTTTTGATAAAGTAGAACAGGCTACTATAAAGTACCAGAATGATCGCGATCTGGTATGGTATGATGACAAATTTTTCTGTCACTAGATCTATACTCGGTAAGAGTAGATCAAGCTTCATTGGATGTCCAGAAACAGAAAAGTTTTGATACTCACAGTCAACGACAAAGTTGTCCATTTCGTAGAAGTACTTGTTGTCCTCAACGAAGTTCAATGGTCTGCGGTGAGAATCGTATTTCGGGCCAAGGAAGATGCGGATAGCAGCCTTGGTGACCTTGTCGGAGTTGACAGTGATGTGGAAGCTGAATGGTTTGTGGTTCAGACGGTATTGGCGGGCCTTGACGAGGAAAGTCTCGGCTTCCTTCTGACTCTCGACCATCAGACCGTTGCTGATGGATGTGTCGAATTGGTCGAAGTACGTGATCAGTTTGTCGACCGCGAACGATTCGAGTTTCAAGCCTGGGTAGACGATGTCGTCCTTGACGTACGGCTTCTGGTGTTGCTGGTACCTTAAAAAGTCAAATTCAAAAGTTTAACAATGAACAAAGTACTTACGCACTAGGTAGAAATTACAATTTCCGGAAGCACATGTCACATTAATAGAAAAAAACAGTATTGCAAAATAAAGTGGGGTACTATAAATAGTATACTGAAGAGAAGCAAGTTAAGTCCAATAAAATTCTGATATCATCAAAGTTTGAAGGTGTTTTTTTGAATTGAGGCATCCTTTTGTATTGTGTTGATTTTAGGATACAATTAAGTAGGAATTGTGTGAGCAAGTATGGCTGATCAAAGTACCTGTAGTAGTAGTAGAAGATCTTCTTGTACAGTCTGTAGAAGGCAGGGTCCCTCATGGACATGCTGAAGGTTTCCAACGCGCTCGGCATGGTCTGGTAGGTCGAGGTCGGTTCCAAGTTGAATCCAAGGATCTTCCTTGCGAAAGTGTCCAAGCTTCCGTAGAATTGCAGATTGCACGAGTCCATGTTACCTTCGATCAAGTTGCCGAGGATGTTAAGACCTTCGGGGGTGTAGATGTTGATCAGCTTGCCGTCGGTGTCGATGATGAAGCCGGCATCGATGGCGTTGATGATTCTCGATTCAATCTCGTGAACGTCCTGAAAAATATTTAATTAATTAATTAATTAAGTTACTACGTTCTATTGAAATTGAAATCGCGCCAAAAGATGAATTTTCAAAATCAACAGTTCCAACTTGACGTATGTAAAATGAACGTTAACTGGATTCAGCGTTATTTTCAAGCACATCGTTCGCGCGGTAAATTCAAAATGATACGAAGTAAGAAGGTACTAAAATCGTGAACTTACCCTCAAGTACCTGTACTTGAACAATGGGAACTTGGTCCAGTGTGGGCGCTGGGGCAATGGCAATCCATTGTGGTAGGTCATGGTCGGATAGAATCCAGGAGCGAATTCTCTGTCCCAGGCGAAGTTCTCCATCTTGCCAAGGTCGTTGGAGAGACGTTCAAGGTAGTAACGAGCGAGAAGTTGCTTGTGTCCGTACAGATATTCGGCGCCACGGGAGTTCTTGGGGAACTCGAATTCGTCGGACTTCATCCAGAAGGGATACTCCTGACGGAAGTAGAAGTAGTAGGCGTTCAGACCAACGTCCTCCACGAAGTAGTTCAACTTGTTCTCCATGTTGCCCTCGCGAGACATGTACCAGCCGGAGTAGTTGGCTGGGATGATGTACGTGTCGTAGCCACCGAATTTCTTCGTGTCTGAAACATTTTCATTATCTAAATAATCACACCACGCTCTAGCTTCAATTCTGCCGATCCCATTTTTTCATGACAGCGGTTGAACTCTGAATACTCGTAAATGTAGAATCACATCTCTACTGAATCAACAGTTGAAGATTACTGTTTCCATAAGAGTAATCGATGATATTTATAAACAAATTGCGCGATAATCTTTGCCATAAAAGAATTTAAAAATCGCACATATTTCTTAATAGTTCGTAATTGGCCATATTCTTTCCAGCTGTCGGTCATTCAGTTCGTTCAGACTCACCGAGTTTGCCGAAGATCTTAGCGTGATGAGCCTTCTCGAGGACTTCGGTGTTGAAGAATGCGTAAGGGTACATTTCATATGGCGGCGGCAGTTGAATGTACGTTGTGTCCGGACGACGGATAACAGCGTTGTAAAGGGCGCAGACGAACTGACCCTCGTTGATGTTGATTCTTGCCCAAAGGGCGGTCTTGTAGAAGGTGTCGAAGTCCTTGGCATAGTAGAAGAGACGGAAGAGTGCGGTAGACTCTTTCAGAAGTTTCGGGTAGTAGACGGAGTACAGCTCTCCTCTCGGGAGCATTCCATACTCGTACAGGTACAAGAAGTCCTTCACGGCTTGCTAGAAATTGAAACAAACATATTCTTAACCACTACATTCATTCAAACCGTTACATCCCACTGACAAGATCCATCTATTTCCGTTAATACTGCAACTACCGACAAATCAAAATGACTGGCCCGATCGTATCTTTATAAACACTTTTCTGTTATGAAACATTTTATTTTATTAAATACTCGTTAAGGTAGGTAAACAATTAATAGCTTTTTGTTCTGTGAGTTGAAGTGCAATGGCTTCTTTCATCCCAGCAAGTTAAATAAAAATCTGAATAGAAGTGTTTGGTAGTTCTAGTGCCGTTTCAAACGAACTCAAAATTACATTGAACACTTTCAAATATTAATTATTGAATTAATACACGTAGATACATATAAACTGCAATACTTATTCCATAATTTTTAATATACTGAAATAATCGAACATAATGAGCATACTGATCAAATACTTTGCGACCGTTATTTGATCGCAAAGATCTGAAGTTGTAACGCAATCTGCTATTAACAGAGGATGAGAAATTGGATTTAAAAAAAAATGGTAATGAAAATATTGTGTCCTATCTGACCGATGCAGGGCCATACAACTTTACATCTTTATAGTGTTCATATGAGCCGTTTATTTTTAAAATGCCATAAGTCCATATACGTTCGAATTGAGGTATTGAAGGGTTTGCGTTGGATTAAATTAAAAAATATGGGCGACAGATAACATAGTAGAATAATGTTTTTGGGTTTCTGAGGGTGTCAAATTTATCATCCCAATTAGCATAAATAACATTATTTGAGAAATAATATGTTTTTGATGATTTCCATATCCATTTAAAACTCTCGCAATGATTCTTACGCCACTTTCAAAATGAACTCTTTCATCACTTCATTACCAACCAATTTTCGTGTTACAAAATACTAATGATTTTAAATATATTAGTAACAATCTGCTTCAGAAAAAACGGATCGCGTAAAAATGTAACTGTTAAGGTAGCTAACACGATTTTTTCCGGAAATTGGACATACCTCACTTTTTACATAAACGACTCATACATTTATTTCCTAACCGAACGACCCAGCCTCTTCAGCGAACCAGCCCTGCTTAGCCCCTATTAGATCCCAAACCCCGAAGTGAAGCCACTTTACACCCCAAAAGATTACCTTGTTCGTGTACAGGTCAATGTTGGCCTCGATGTTGTAGGACATGCCCTCGTTGTAGAGCGTGGGATTAACGATGCTGGGTTGCGATACATGGTAGAGCAGGTTGTAGATCTTCTTCTGCTTGACCAGGTAGTCTTGGTCGGCTGTGCGCACGGTGAAGTATTCGGCGCTACAGAGGCAGAAGGCCACTGCGGCCAGGACCGCCAGTTGCCGCAGCATCCTGACTCTCTGAACCTTGCTTCCTTTGCTACCTACGCCCCCGACTCTGTCAACGTTCCGATCCAAATTCCAGTTCCCACTTAAATCGCTCGCACCCTCGCGAAATCTGCGCGTTGCCCAACTGGACGTCCACTTTTATAGTCGACCGGCAGCCTCTTAATCGGAATCAGTCGCTCGTCGTCATCGTCGTCCTCGGCTTCGTCGATCGCGGGTCACGAGGGTGATTCGAGTATTTTCGCGACGGCGAGACGCACGCCGATCGCGATAGCTTGGATCCTCTTTGGCTCCGCGATTCTTCAGCAATTTGCGACTGAGGGTGATTTAGTTGCTTTTGAACGGGCGAAGATGGAGAAGAAGACTTCATGCTTTGAAGAGTTCATGCTTTCAGATGAGTCGTTTAGGCTTCAGGCTTCGTTTTGTTCAATCTTCCGTTTCATTCGACTGTGGTGAAGGTAAATTATGATTTGTTGTAGACAGTGTCGCGTTAGGGATTGTAGGCTTTGGTGAATGTAAAATATTTTAGCGTGAGATAGAGGCATGATGGTTTGTTGCAGGTATTGTTAGGGATTTTAGTCTGCGGTCAATGTAAGATGTTTCGGTGTGAAGTAGAAGTACTACTTTTGTTTATTTTTGGAGGAGTATGGTATTTATGCAATATAGTATATATAATAAGAAAATATTTATTTACGTGCTAATTACTTGGTTTAATTCTCTGAAGTTGACACAGAGTGATGATTGATTTTGTTTTAGCTATTGATTAAACGATTGAAAGCTTGAATTTGTAGAATGTTGTCCGTAAGATTGCTATATAGACATACTATCTTTGGTTGAACATACATGAAGTAGAGAGACTTTTTTTGTTTCCTGTATGTATGCATGGAGTTTATGCAATTTAATGAGGAAGTATTTATTTATTTGTCAGTTGTTTGATTTAATTCTTTGACGTTAACACAGGGCAAGGTTGAATTGAGGTTGAAGAGAGCTTGAATTTGTAGAATGTTGTCCGTGGGATTGCTACCTGGCAATTACATCTGTTACCTACTGTTACATCTGTTATTGAACATACGTTAACTTAAGAAATTCGCGGACATGAACACAAATAATCATTAGTATCCTCTATGAATAACATACTACCGAAGTGGTTGGCTCATTAACGGCGCAAAAATTCGCAAAATGCAATAATCATAGAGTCTAAGTACTCTACAGGATTTTGTATCACTATAATCTAAGCCCATTCATCCGAACCCAGTACCTACCATGACATATAAATAAAGTAAATTCCCTCCACATTAAAGATCTATTACACAACGAATTCATTACAAAAGCATTCTATTCTTCTCCCAAAGTGAATTCCATTGTTCGAATCCACCAAAATCATGCAGTCGACGTCAATTACGGACCGTCTGACATTTTTTGCTCGTTCCGCGATCAGTGCGGACCATTGTGTTATTTGTTGTTTCGGCGGGTCGCAAATAATAACAACCGGCTCGATGGAACGGCAAATCTCTAATCGTCGCTATCATCGTCGGCACCACGAATTGATAGCGGGTAGATTAAGACGACGTCTCGCCCCTGTGCGCATCTTCGTTTAAAAGGTCATCACGCATCTGCATGGCGCTGCGTAAATTGTCCGACCACTTTCGACGATTTTCGCAATTCGGTGTGAGACAGGCGTGAAGCGACGTTGATGGCGTCGGAACGATCGATGATCGATGATTTTCCAGCTGTGCGCAGCGCCGTGATCGACCACTGAGAAAAGTCGGGGGAAAAATCCGTGTGTCGAGGATGAACTTCTTGACGATCGGTAACGCTTGCGCAGCCATCGAGTTTATGGATAATTAGATAAGAGAATGACATAAGCAAGAATCGTGTAAATACTATTGGGATAAACAATTTTACATGCAAAAAACAGTCTTAAATGGTACAGTGAATGCACAATAACACTTTGCATCTACCTCAATTAATAATTCTTCCTAGATCTACTTTTCTATGATTGAGAATAGCATAGAACTGCGGTTTATTTTCATGGATGATCAATTATCACCTGAAACTATAACCTACCAAATTGTAAGCCGTGTATTGGTTGCGTGTAATTAAGATGAAGCAAAACATATTGCTGGGCTACATTGTTTTCAATTAGAAAAATTTAAGGACAAGTATTGGTTCAGGTGGATGCAAAGTGTTATGTTACACTGATCATGCCATGTAGAATATAGCATTATGACGTTTCAAGTTCCTATTTGTTATATCGAATCAAGGAAAATATTCGCATACGCTTAATCGGGTTGGTTAATTTTAAAACTGCGAACTAATAATAAATTCTGCTTCGTGACGTTCGTGGACCTTAAACGCTAAAGTTTGATATTCCTTATTTGTTCCTTGTTCAATCTTTGGTTCAGTCGAACGGAGGGAGTCGACATAATAAAGAGTCAACGTTCGTATTGATAACGTTCCAAGCAGCAGATGAGAGCTTGTTAATGAACATGCTTCGTGTCAACGATCCTGGTGTTCGGTTTTGTTAATGAAAATGAGGACGAATCGGTAGAATTGGAGAGTATTGTTAAAACGTAAAAATAAAGCGTAAAATTCGATTTCGGCCGATACAAGATAGGAGGAATTAATTACGGGCACGTAAATAAACGTTTCGTCAATGTACGGGTGGCAATCAAATATGGCGTATCATACGTGACATTTGACACAAAATCGCTTTAAACTTTCTTCGTGGCTCGATTCCGAATTGGCAGCTGCCAAAGTCCGTGGAACGATTTTTGTCATGGACGATAAAAACTTAAAAATGGTGTATTGAAACAATTTCATGTTGTGAATATGTGTAGTTGTATAGGTGTCATTATATTTCACAAAACATATTTCATTAAAAAGCCTTCGCCGGTTACGGATTAGAATTTTGAATTCGCATTTAATCGGTTACTTACGTACATCTTTAATTAAGCTTTTTTAAATGTTATTGAAATCTTCGAGTTTAAACTTAGCATTCTTGATATTCACTCGATATCTGTGTATTTCATTTTGTAGTTTCCAATCACTGATATTACATGTTGTGATGTAACACCTTATCTTTACCTCAAGGTTATCCAAAATTCGGTTAAAAATCGGACAGCACTAAAAGTCGGCATAAAGTTTGGTTAAATATTCACAGTTACAGTATATAGGTGTATAATGATGTATTTTTATTTACACGCAGTACACTCATTGATAAAAGAACATATCAAAATCATAGACATCTCCCGCAGTCTCCGGATCACATGATTCATACGATTTATGACGGAAGAACGAGGAGAGTTAATAAGAAGTTTAATGGCGCATGACAGATAAGAGGAACATCTGTGCTTAGCAGATAAAAGAGTGCTAGACATGTACGAGATTAATTCAGTCTGGCCTGCTCATCCCAACACGTTTACACTATATATCCTTAATGACCCACAGTATCGATGTACTATTCAACATAGGAAGACGTGATTAAAAATTTGTACGTAACGCGACACGCCTTCTTACGTAACGTTACTGAACATTGAAAAGAAAGTACGATAGCATTTCCACGTTGGAAACGTTCATGCACGCGCGAACAGTATTTTCAAGATATTTTTCATTTAATTGCCCTTAATTACACAACTATCATAATGTGTTCGTTTAAAGAATCGGCATTACTCTGTTATTGTGGCGTTAGCTGACCGTGCTAGCATAATTAGCGTAATTGCAAAAAAAAAAAAAAAGGAATTTATTCAAACTGCCGGCCGTTATAACGAGCCCACGCTTTCTTAATTGACATAATTATGTACTATCAAATCGCACTCTGTGAATGCGCACCGATAATGGAAACTTCATCCAATTAAGTCGCTCAAAAACGTAGCGCAATCGCGAACCTGTGTAAAAATAAAGCACTCACCGCGATACGACAAAAATAATGTTTGCCTAACATCGTCTTACTCAAAACAAGCTGTTGACCCGTTCGGAAACATAAGACGCGACTGTATCAATTGCAGCGAAGCAAAAAGCACAAATTAAACGGTTCAAAGTTCAATGCTCACTGTCAATTGGTTACATCGACCGGCAAAATTTAATAGAAAAAGTCCCATAATAGCCACGCGACTACAAAATCTAACTCTCCAGTTCTAACTCGCAGACTTCTTCACCGGTCATTCGCACGAGCCTAATCTTTCTAACTCTCATTATTTTTGCCTTAGTCTCCAACTAATGAGGCTCAACTATCGGTCATCGACCGTCCCATAATCTAAACTGACCCAAACTGACCAACTCAAAGCTTAATTAAAGCCGGCAAGAAACTTCGATCCTATTGAACGAACCAGCCGAGCACTGATTAGATTCGATCCCGTGAAAGTCAACTGTAAGATGAAAGGTTCATCCGACGCATCGCACGGACAGACATATACACATAGACACATAGACACATAGACACATAGACACACAGGTATATCTTTGCATAACTTTATTCGTGAAACTTCGCTCGCTACATGTATCGGTTGTACCTAAGATAAATTATGCGTTTGTCGCGGTAGTAAGTTCTCTTGGTGTTGTGCTTGATTCTATTTCTTCTCTTTCTCTCTCTATTCTCTTGTCTGTCGGTTGTATGTGCGGACCACGAGCGGGGAGCATGGAAATTTTCGATTTCTGCCGAACTGCGCTTAGACGGTGACGTTGAGTTCCTCAAGCTGCTTGTGGAAGATGTTGACGTCCTTGAGATGCATGTTGGGCGTGACGAACTTGTATGGGTGGACATGCCTGTCCAGAGGGTATCCCATTGGGCGACCGTCCATCAGGACTGATCCCCAGATGGTGGACTCGGCCTTGAAGGACTTGGCCTGGTCGAACGGTGCGACGTGGACGAAGAGCTTGAAGGGCATGCCCTCCTTCTTGCCCTTAGGGAGGAGAAGGCGGTCGGGGAAGCCGTAGTTCTGGGTGGAGTAGGTGAAGGACTCGCCACCTTCCAGAGCCTTCTGGATCCTCTTGTAGAAGACGTCGCTGGGCACTTCGTCGGGGCAGACGTAGATCGATTCGTGGCTCTGGCGCACGACCTTGTTCAAGCCGGTCTTCACTGCAATTGGAACAGGGGTGGGATTAGAAGTTGTCGATGATGAACGATCAATAATTTGATCGTTCGTTGACATTTTGCAGAAGAGTAGCATAAAAATATTCATAAGAGTTCTGCAATAGAATGGGATCCCACAATTTTCTGGCCCCTCGTATATAATCTAAATCAATACTAAAAAATATAGCACAATAATCGAATACTACTCAAAATCAAATAAATTTCATAAAATTATCGTGCAATTATGGTACTGTATCGTTATATAATTCAGCTATTATAATATTAAATAAACTTAATACAGGATGCGATAGGCGGGAAAATGGGAAAATTCGAATAATCATATTCTTTACTTGATATCAGTCGTAAAAGAAATACTTACGGTCAACGACGAACTCATCCAATTGCATGAAGTTCATGTAGTTCTCGGTGATGTCGAGTTCGTGTCCGTGTTCGTCGAACTTGGGTCCCAAGAAGATGCGGACGATACCCTTCACGGTCTTGTCGCTGTTGACAGTGATGTGGTATGTGAACGGCTTGTGGTTCAGACGGTGCTGGCGGGCCTTGATCAAAGTGTTCTGAGCCTCCTTGTGGTTGCGGATGGCGATGGCGTTGTTCATCAAGGAGTCGAAGTGCTCGAAGTAGGTCATCAGCTTGTCGACCGTCACGGATTCGATCTTCACACCTGGGAAGGTGAGTTCGTCGCGGGTGTAGGCTGGGAGGTGTCCCTTGTATCTGTAAACAATAATATAATTAATACTTAGTGGATAGTACGAAACGTTGGCTACCTTAATGTGGAGTTAAATGAACTATAAATGAAAGTATTTGCTATAAGAGTCTGTTACGTAACGGTTTGGAAAGGAAACTGATGTAAACGATGCAAGGTAATTCTAGCAATGTCGCAGCTTAGGTAACTAATCTACAATTATGAGCAAATTCAGAAGTAGAAGGTCGAGCAAAATAGAACGCCGTATTTGATCTCTCTCAACTTCTAGTTTACACGAATGTAAACGATGCAAGGTAATTCTAGCAATGTCGCAGCTTAGGTAACTAATCTACAATTATGAGCAAATTCAGAAGTAGAAATTCGAGCAAAATAGAACTCCGTATTTGATCTCTCTCAACTTCTAGTTTACACGAATGCAGAGACTGTTTGCCAGGAATCATCAATGTGTAAAAATGCATTATGTACAGTTAAAAACAAATATCTCCCAGAGACTTAGAAAATTGCACAATTTTCAATAGATCCAAAGTTTACCCCACCAAAGAAGTTGTTTAAAAAATGTTTTCGGTTTTTCTTAAAACTTCTACCAATGTTGTCTTGTTATCAGCATTAATATTATAGTTAAAAAACGTCGAAATTGCTGACCTGTGCAAGAAGTAGATGATCCTCTTGTACATGCTGTAGAAGACGGGGTCCCTCATGCTCGTGCTGTAAATTTCGAGTGCGCTCGGGGCAACCTGGTATTTGGATGCAGGCTCCAATGCGAATCCAAGGATCCTTCTGCAGAGTGTGTCGAAGTGTCCGTACAGCATGATGTTGGGTGCGTCGGCATTACCTTGGATGATGTTTCCAAGATGGTTAAGACCTTCTGGAGTGTAGACGTTGATGCGCTTGCCCTGAACATCTTCGATGTAGCCGGAGTCGATGACCTGGCCAATGCGGGTCTCGAGTTCTTGCACTTTCTGCAATCATCGAAATTCAGGGTGTTTATAGAAGAGAATTCACCGTTTGAAATAAGTACGGTGTCGAAAATTAATCAAGAATTTCTTAGAGATAGAAGTGCACGTTTGGCTGACTATTTCTGGCTTGTACTACTGAAAAATGGAATCCGCATCTTTCGTAGTATTTTTAGGTGAACTTTTGCTATTTTCAGGTTTTAAATTGTAGAGTAAGACTGTTAATAACAGACCGGTCGCAAATAACGCGTTTAAAATCTTAAAATTGTTCAATATAGAAAAATATCATGAAACGTCCTCTATACTATCACTCGCGATAACTTTCCATACTTTTCATATTTGATCGTAAAATAAGTCGTGTGAAACGTTTGAACAACCATTTCAAGTACCAAAATACATTTGCCAACCTCATTACTAGTAAATTAATTCATAAGTCCCATAAGAATAAGGAACACAATTCCAATAATAATAATTTAACCCTACAGAACCGTTGACACTCGCATGCAAAAACTAATTATCAGACTGCCAACTAACCTGGACGTATTTCTGCATGTGCAGAGGAACGACCATGTTGTCCTCGCGTTGTGGGAACGGCAGTCCATTGTGGAAGTGCATGTTGGGGTGGTATCCGTGTGGGATTTCCTTCTGCCAGTCGATGTAGTCGATCTCGCCAAGGTCGTTGGACAGTCTCTCGAGGTAGTAGCGGATCAACAATTGCTTGTGTCCGAACAGATAGAGTTCACCACGGATGTCCTTGGGCAGGCTGTATTGCTCGCTGCTCATCCAGATGGGCATGTCGTGGTTGAAAAGGTAGTAGTAGGAGTTGAGGCCAACATCTTCAGTGAAGTAGGTCAATTGTTGCTCAGGCACTCCGTGTCTGACCAAGTACCAGCCACTGTAGTTCGTGTGGATGATGAAGTTGTCTACGCCACCGATGCTCTTCTTCACTCCAACGGCTGTACGATCAAATTTTTTTTCGTTAATTTACCTTTTCTACCCTTGTTATGCCATAGTGACCAGACTTCGATTTCAGAAGATTGCATAGTACTTTAGTTATTGTTAGATTTTTCGTTTGCACGTAACTCGATTATTATAATAGCATTATAACATTAATGCTTTGCTCAGAAAATTTCCATTACAGGAAAAAAAGTCTTAATTACAAAAGCACAATAAGAAGCGTACGAATTCCTGTTATCAAATCTTAATATTTCTCGCCACCCGAGGCAATGGTCCGTAGCAAACAACGTAATTACGAGGCGAGTAAACAAGTTATCAGCTCTTAACAGCAACCTCTGACTCAAGTTAAAAATCGCAGCGAGTTATTCTCGGAAAATACCCAAAACTCTCATGCAAATGCATCTGCGTGAAAAAATACTCACTCTGGTCTCCCATTCCGATGCGGTAGGTCTGGTGCAGAACATCTTCGTTGAAGAAGAAGTTGGGGAGGATCTCGTACAGAGGTGGGATGCGGATGTGTTTGCATTCGGGGTGGTGAAGAACGGCAACGGACAGAACGTAGACGTACATCTGCTCGTTCACGTGGAATCTGGCCCAGACGGCGGTGTTGTAGAAGGTTTCGAAGTCCTTGGCGGTGAACAAGAGACGGTAGAGGGCGATGGCCTCCTCATGAAGATGGGGGTACATGATGGAGAACACCTGGCCTCTTGGGAGCATGCCATGCTTCCAGAGTTCGAGGAATTCAGTGACTGCAGTCTGAAAAATGTGTACGCGTTAGACAAATAATTAAACGGCAGAACGATTAATATGTACGGTATGTATATCTTGAACACAGTATATGGTGTGTTTCAGCGAGACACTTGGAAGATGGGGTAAAGTGACAGAAATTCGTAATCTATAATAATGAAAAGATAGAAAAAAATATGTTGAACGGTGTGAAAGACATGAAAATATTTATGTTCGAAAGAATTTCAATTTACATGATTCTAAATGAACATTTACATAGTTACTAGCTTTTAACTTGACAAAATTAACGAGTGACTAATATATCCAAACTATAAAACGGTTTCGTAAATCAAACCTACAATTTTTAATCAAAATCCGTACAGATCATCAGCAATCAAACCATGAAGAAACCAAAATGAAATCAGTCACGGGCAAAAATGAATCGAAAAATCCCTATTCGGAACTCAGCGAAAGTCCAGCTCCCATCACTATTCTTTACTCTAGAATTCCTCCTCAATCCCAAAGAAACACGTTCGCAAACAATTCTCAAACGTACCTGATCGGTGTACGAGTCGACGTGCTCCTCGATGTTGAAGGTGCGCGCCTTCTGGTAAAGCTCGGGGTGGTAGATGGTCGGCTGGTCTACGTGCCAGAAGAGCTCGTAGATGTTCTTCTGCTTCTGCAGGAAGGTCTTGTCGGCGGTCAGGTTGGGCACATGTGCCGCCTGTGCCAGGCAGATGCCGGCCAGGGCTAAGAAGATCAGCTTCATCCTTCTGTTAGATGCTCAACACGGAGGACGAGCACGGAGCGTGTGTCGATCAGCGAATTTTCGGCTTATATATGTGAAATCCTCGTTGCATTCCGGCGGCCGATATCTCGGAAGCCGATACCCTTGCGATCTGTTGCCGGCCGATCGAAGGGAAGGGGCCAGGTTGTGAGATAGGTGAACGATTGCCGGCCAACAATCGGACCAGGCCGCGTGCCATTGAGTAAGAATGAGATTGCGCCGAACGTACCATCGATTCGACAGTTTTTTTTCGAAGCTTTTGCTTATGCCGAGGTGGATCGGCGAGCTGTTTTTCTTGTGGATCGTGCGTGTTTCGTACAGTTGTGGAATTCGCTTTGGGAACGTGACGAGTATCGTGCATAATCGGGGTCTGCCCTTTGACTCGATGCCGAATCCGGGATTCTGCCACGGTGTCAGGCATGATTTCGGCGTAATCGGGAAGTGGCACGCGAATGTTTGTCAATGGCATCGAACGTTTCTGATTGGAAAGTTAGACTGTCGGTAGAAGTGGGCTAGAAAACATTCTTAGGTGTTGCGCCTGTCGGTTTTTGGTGTGCTGAAGTTTTGATTGGGTTTGGTTTGTAAATGTTGGGGTTGCTTTTTTGATAAGTATGTGTTTGAAGGATATTTGGCCGGATTGCGGTTGTAAGAGTAGGGCGTGACAGTTTAATGTTTACGTTAGAAGTGTCAGAATCGAAGATGTCAAAATGTTGGATGTCATATGGCTGCGTTGTGTTTTGTAGATACTGCATCCAAGCTATTCCTATGGGAGCATTGTAAAAAAAATTAAAGTTTATTGTTTATACCGCAAGAATAACAAATTCAAATTCTTATATCGTACGTATGGAAAATTAAAAAAATTATGCTTATATTTACACATTACGAATGTAACTTTCGATCTCCCTTATCTTTGTTTTTTGTCATCAGTGTAATTATTAAACGGTAGTGAAATAAATTGCCATTGATTTTGCCATAGGTTATCAGGGTTCAGCGTTAATGAACGGTGATAGTCGGGTTAACAATAACCTGCATTTCGTATATACTGAAACAGTTCTTGACATAAAAATTGTTAAGAATTTTTTTGTACAAGATACATTAATTCGTCATTGTACTATTTCAATATTGTAATACGAAATATAATTGATCTATTTTGATTAATTTATTTGAACAATAATATCATTTGTTTTGTTAAGGTATGTCTTTTGATTAGTTCATTTGTATCAAACGAGAATGCTACAAGGCTGTTGCAAAAATTAAAATAATTAAATAAATTCAGTAATAAGGTACAACTGAGGATCTGTAACTTAGAAACATAATAGCTAATAAATACCTTATTTTAACAATAATAATATATTATTTTAATCTGTGCTATAATTAACATAATTCTCACAAATATTTTGGAAGAATCATTGCATATTCCATCTTATGGTGGTGTACATATAGAAAATTTAGTTTTGTATTTAACGTAGGTTATAACAAACACAATGATACTGGCCAGAATAAAAATAAAATATTTACAGCTTTCATCAATATATGTTTAAGTTGACAGTAATTTCGTATTAAATTATTTGCTTAGAGGCCAGTTTTTGTTTATATTTCTTTAAGTTACTTCCAAGTGTTTAACAAGTCAAATGCTATAATTTATTTATTTCTATCAATCGTGTGTATATTTTTGAGGTTAAAACAAAATAATTGAGTCATAAGTTCTTTAATAGCGTAAACACGCGTAACGCTATCATCCTTTATTAGCGCAAATGATTTCGCTCCATGTCAACATGGTCCATCCATCGGTAGATCTCTGTAAACATTTTGCGAGACAATATATTATGGATAAACTTATCGTTATCGCATAATGCAAGTGTCACGTAATGGCGACCTATAATTTGCCGCCTTTCACATTGCTCCATATGATTATTATAATTGTGTGCTTGTTTGGGGAAAATAAAAATGACGTAGGTGCATATTATTTTACCACTTTTATTCAGTATATCAGTAGCATAAAATGTTATTATTTTTCTATGTTTCATTTGTTTAAAAATTAAACTTTCGTGCATAATCATTGTTATTATCTCCTCATTAAGTTGTTTCTTCATTTGTTTTAACAAGACCGATAGAAATTAACTCTCTGCACTCGAAGGCTCCGGAGCGGAGCCATTCAAAATTTGTCCCCAAACTCGAGGGCTCCGCTACGGAGACAACGCAAACAATTTTCAGTTTTTACGATTTGTTTTTGTCCATATGTGAAAAACTGAAAACCACCTGCGCCACCTCCGTAGTGGAGCCCTCGAGCTTGAAGACAAATCCCAAATGGCTCCGCTCCGGAGCCATCGAGTGCAAAGGGTTAATAAAAGTAACTGCGGGAAAAAAATTTTGTTTATTCACAATTCAAATTAAATTCATGTACACGTAGAAATGTAATTTGTTCAAAGCGCGAACTCACATTCTATGCCATGCTTGTCTTAACCCTGTAAAATATTTACTTTCACTATTAGGCCACTCGAAGAACAACTCAATGTTTTAAAAGTGCCTTATTACCCTGAGTCATAACCGACTCAATTAAAAACCTGCATAAAATTGACTACAAACTATTTCATTCTCTCTAGTATCCGTTAAGTAAATAAATATCTCTCAAAATTTAATGTAGACTTATTCTTTTCTATTTATCACCCTAATGTCGAGGCATCACCCCATAACCATCAATCTTAAAGAAAAATGCTGAGAGAATGACTGTTCGGCGCGCCCAACCAGTCAGACGTGAAGGACAAGGGAAGGACATAATCTATAAGAAAGGTGCGCATCGCGGAAAGGAAAGACAAACATATATTCTTTGAAGCTTTCTTTATTCAAGAAGCCTTTGCACTGTCACACTGTACAAAAGTCGGCGGCTCACGAAGTCCGGACATCGTCGACGGACTCGTCGGCCGAAGCAGTAGCCGATTCATGATCGAATCGCCGCTTAGTAGTTGACCTTGCCGGTTTCCTTGGTGTGGTAGATGTACACGTCCTTGAGGAACATGTTCGGCGTGAAGAACTTCCAGATGTACATGGGTCTGTCCAACGGGAAGCCGGATGTCTTGCCGTCCATCATCAGCTTGCCGAACATCGGCAGCTCGTAGTTCATGACCTTGGTCTCGTCGTAGTTGGTGAGGACGAAGAACATCTTGAAGCGCATACCCTCGGGCTTGCCCTTGGGCAGAGTTAGACGCTCTGGGAAGCCGAAGAGCTTGTCGTAGTAAGTGAACGGTTCGCTGCCGCTGACGGCCTTCTGCAATTTCTTGTAGAACAAGTCGCTGGACAACATGTCGGGCATGGTGTAGACGGATTCGGAGCTGCGTCTCTCGATGTTGTTCATTCCAGATCTCACTGAAAGGGAAAAAGTCATGTTTGATCAGTAGGTTCCGTCTTCCAACTCTGTCTATGATCGTGAGAGAACTTGACATCGTGTGAGAAAGAATTTCTAGAATCGGTAGAACTATCAAATATGTGGCTATTGTCAAGATTAACCTCTTCAACGAATATGTCGAAAATACAAATACTGTTACAGGGTGTAATGTAAATGGCGTTGCTTTAATTCATATGAAGTGGAACTTACGGTTTACGACGAACTTGTCCATGAGAACGAAGTATTTGTAGTATTTGCGGAGGTAAGACATGTCCATGTCCATCTTCTCGTCCAAAGCCGGTCCCAAGAAGATCCTGAGGACTCCCTTGGTTTCCTTCTCGCAGTTGATGTTGAAGCGGTAGGTGAATGGTTTGTAGTTGAGGCAGTAACGACGGGCCTTGATGCGGAGGGATGTTCCTTCCTTGAAGTTCTCGACAGAGACGGCGTTGTTGATGAGAGTCTCGCAGGTGTCGAAGTATGTCACCAGTTTGTCCATGTTCACGTTCTCGAATTTGACTCCGTTGAAGAGCAAGTCCTTCTGCGTGTACTTGGGCATGTACTTCTGGTATCTAATGAGGGAAATATTAATCGTTCAGTAAAGGTCGGACTGTGAAAGAAACATTTAAAAAAATTGTACTCAGTGGAAACAGTTAAAAAGATCGAGTGTCAAAAGGCAGCAAACTTGATCTAATAAGAGAGTCAATAAATGGAACTAGACCCGGCTTAAAAATGAAAACTTTAAATCCATGTTGAAAGCTGGTATTAAACGGAGCCATATAAATTCGAATTGTTAAAAAAAAATGTAAATTGAGAGGAAGTAAAGGGGAAGTTCGAAGTAGAAGTAGAACAAACCTGAAGTAGTAGCTCATGATTCTCTTGTAGAGGCGGTAGAAGGCTGGGTCTCTCATGCTGGTGCTGTAGCATTGAAGGGCACTTGGGATGACCTTGTTCTTGTTCTTGTAGTCGAAGTTGTAGCCAAGGATGTCGCGAGCGAGTCCGTCGTACATTCCGTAGTAGCGCTTGTTGCATGTGTCAGAGTTTCCTTCAATGATGTTTCCAAGGATGTTCAAACCCTCAGGTGTGAAGATGTTGACCTGCTTGCCGTTGTAGTCGTAGACGATTCCAGAGTCGATGATGTTCATGATGCGCATTTCCAGGTTGTTGATTTCCTGCAGAACAAACAAGTATTTAGCGTAACCATACAAAAACAAGTATTGTCCGCAAATAGCAGCATTTCACTCATTAGCAATAAATCTCTAAATTTTTAACAAATATCTTCTGATACTGCAATTTCAATTAGAACGCATTCTCCATTTTAGACCAAAACGTTGAGGAAAAGAAAAAAAGTTTCATAGAACGTAGTGAGGGACAGGTACTTTTAATCGAATTTCGACTTACTCTGAGGTACTTGTACTTGTAGTATGGCACCGACTGGTAACGATCGCGCTGTGGCATGACAATTCCGTTGGCGAACATCAGGGAGGAGTAGTATCCTGGGTAGAAAGGCTTGCTCCATTCGAAGTCTTCGATTTCTCCCATGTCGTTGGAGATGCGCTCAAGGAAGTAGCGGGCAATCAGTTGCTGGTGCATGAAGAGGTAGAGGTATCCACGGATCTCCTTGGGGATGTTGTAGTCCTTGCCGTTCAGCCAGAAGGGCATCACCTTGCGGAAGTAGTAGTAGAAGCTGTTGAGGCCGACATCCTCCATGTAGTAGTCGAGTTTGTATTCGTTGTCGAAGTATGGCTTCACGAAGGAACCGGTGTAGTTGGCGAAGATCATGTACGTGTCAACATTTTCCATGCCAGTGGTGGTGGTGGTCAAGCCTGCAATTAGATGAAACACACTCAAGTATTCTCCGATACATATACTTCGAAGAAGGTCGTTTTTCCATATGATGTTAACAAATTCATTATTTCAAGTACATAATACTGCATTATACAGCTGAGGCTTAAATTGAAATAATTCTCTCCAATATGTTGACTTTCTCTGTACTGAATGTAGCATGGTAAATGTGTCTTTTCTCCAATACTACATTCTTACACTTTGAAGAAAGTCATGCTTTTGTAAGACATTAACGAGTTCACTATTTGAAGTGATCTTGTAGTTATAAAATTGTGTATTTTCATCGAAAATGCAAATTACCTCTGGTCATCTTGATGCGGTGAGCCTCCTGGATGACGTTGGAGTCGTAGAAGAAGTTGGGGTAGATTTCATACGGTGCCGGCAGACGCATGTACTTGCAGTCCGGACGGAAGAAGACGCCGACGGTGAAGGCCGATGTGAAGACTCCATCGTTCATGTTGAGGCGTGCCCAGCAGGCGGTCTTGTAGAAGGTCTGGAAGTCCTTGGCGGTGTAGAACAGTTTGAAGAGAAGGTACATCTCATCGCGGTGTTCCTCGTAGTACGGGGAGAAGATTGCTGTACGACGGAGCATGTAGCCATGTCTGAAGTAGTACAGGAATTCTTGGACGATGTCCTGGAATATAACAAAAAATGGTAAGACATTAGTTCGATGTACAAACGATGAAAGAAGAAATTATGAAGCATGAACAATTTTTTTCCGATCAGTAATAGCTTAACATCAATGAACTCGCAAAGCAACGAAGAAAGGAAAAAGTTCTACTATCCCAAAACTTTGCTATATAATCAGTACGCTCAATGATTCGAATTTCAAGGGTTAAATTGAAAGCAGGTAGATCTCTACCACTTCTGCGTCCGAATGACCAAACTCTATCTAAAAAAATTGTTAATGAAGTTACCTTGTCCTTGTACATGTCCATGTTGTTCTCGATGTCATAGTTGCGGCCGATATCGTAGAACTCGGTGTCGATGAGGGTGTTCTGCTTAACGAAGAAGAGGAGCTCGTAGATCTTCTTCTGCTTGTGCAGGAAGTCCATGTCGGCTGTTCGGCCGGTCAGGTGTACCGCTTCCGTCAGGCAAAATGCCGTCAGGGCGACCAACAACAACTCCTTCAGCATCTTGGTAGTTCTTCCTCTACCCCGTGGATACGATTGTCCTTTCTGTCAAGTGCCCGTTCGCTTTCCTACCACTGCCCCAAAGCGAGTCAGGGAGAACGATGTTCAGACAAGTCAACTGGCGGACCTTTTATACGTTGCCTTCTGGCTCTAATCAGCTCTTGACCCCCCAACTGAACCCCCGGGGGCGATTTTCTGGCAGCGATCCTCTCGTACGACTCGATGCAGTCCGCCGATTAGGCCGTCCAGTTCGCTGAGATAACTTTGAGTACGTAAGAGTGCCCGGTGCAGTTCATCCTCGGACGTCGTTGATTTTGGTGAGCAGATTACGAATCCGGATTATGTAAGAGATTATGGACCAGAGGACGCTATTTGGCAAATTTTTGGGTACGTTTTGGTGTAATTGACATTGGGTCAAGTAGAACTTACAAGATGTGAGTAAGGAGGATGGGAAAGGAAATGTAGGGTCTGTTGGTTGTGACGTTGAAGAAATAGGTGAATTCAACAAAAATTACATGTTAGATTATTTTTCTGATTAGTTATTTATTTATTCATGCTTAATCGTGGTTTGATAGTGACGTTGAAGAAATAGGTGAAATCGACAAAAATTACATGTTAAATTATTTTTCTGATTATTTATTTATTTATGTTTAATCTTGGTTTGATAGTGACGTTGAAGAAATAGGTGAAATCGAGAAAAATTACATGTTAGATTATTTTTCTGATTATTTATTTATTAATTTTTAATTGTGGTTTGATAGGAGGTAGTGAATGCTATCAGATTTATTTAATACCTAAGTATTAATCGTTCCATTCAGTTATATTATCTGTCATGGTTAAGAACTAATTAATCACATTTTTGTTATAAAACAAAGAGATTGCATGAATATAAATATCTAACAAGAACCTTGTCAATTCTATGCATTGATAAATAGGTCTGCTTGTGTTATTTAAATATCCGTGATTATTTGAAAAAATCCATATATTTTCACTAAGAAAGGAATATTCCGGTGTTTTATAAAGATAGTGATCATAAAACATTTATTACGCAAGGTACTGGAGATAAATTTAGGATACATACAGAAGCAGGAACAAATATCTGTGAATCCGTTAAAAGTATTTGTTATCATTTCGCTCAGCGGAAAGTTTTATTACATACAAGCATCTGTCTCTTATTAAATTGTTAACTCGCGTTGAACATCAGGAAAGTAATAAATTTTCTATGCGTCTTAACGCCCCGTTTTTGTTGCGAAAGGGTCGCGCGCGACATTATTAATATTATTAAGTGTCATTAATTATCATCGATTATCACCAAGGGGTAGCTAAACACTCTATAGATTCGCGTTAATGAAGCACAATTACAAGTACATCGTGTAAACAGGCGTAATAGAGTAAATTTCCGGCGAGCGTAAACATGATTAAATTAACGGTCGGCCATTATCACTCTTTGTCGTCTGAGACTTATTATGAGAGGCCTAGTACGTGGAAAATTTTTTACTCCCCTTAGGGCATTCCAAGATTTCGAGGTGTGTTGACTATAAGTATCGTACGGATTATAGCAGTTCATGCAAAAGGTTGTCACAGACATGAGTTTGGCCGAAAAACATATGGTTTTAACGGAAAAAATATTTAGCAGACCTGACTATCGTAGTGATTGAGATTGTATACACCGTTTGGTGGAGGAATGTTTCATTAGGAATACCGTGCACCTTGGTCATACAAACACTTTTATTAAATTTGTAATTTGCATGCCATTTGAATCAGTAAAGATGACTGTAGTAATCGCATTAACCATTCGAGAATTCGAAAACAAAAATGTAGGTTTGTAAAATACCGAGGTAAGTTTATTTCTGAAAACGTCAGTACAAAAATAAGGATTTTTTTACAAAGTGTGATACTATAATCGAGAAGCAATTCATTAGTCCAATCCTAAGATTTTATCTTGTCTCTGTATGTGTAGTAAATACATAAAAATGTCCACTGTGTTGATGTCATCTTGTATATTTCTTTTAGCAACTGTTTCTGCAACATGTCCTGCAATTTACATAACAAATTCATCGATTAAATTCGAATTAAAAGTGTGCGTCTCCCGTGTTTATTACAACTGAAAGTGTATGCGATTTCCGGGTATAAATAACTGCTTTATTAAAGAACGATTAAGCAGCTCAGTAGAGAAAATTAAGCAGCTCAGAAAGCAATAAACAAGTGCACTTACAATAAATACCAACAAAATAATACGGTAATATATAACTGATTTACTGTGCCAACGCGGAAAGTAGAATCATTTCCTAATTGCGATTATAGAAACACGCATGGGTTTAAAAGCCGAAATCATTATTCGAGGCATTTAAATTTTGACATCGGCAGTTCCAACTTGAACCCGTACTCCAAGGCGATTAGATAATACAGGGGCGCGAATAACAAAAGCACCAGCTGATAATATATTGCATAAATGATATTATTGCACCTCGCAAATAAACTACATCACGGTCACATTGATAATGTTTATTTTGCTTTAGCGGCAAAACGTGAATAATCATGACCGCGGGCGATATATGAGTTTCTGCGAGAGTACCGGCAAATTTAGAGACTAAATCAAAGTTTTGAAAATGTGTTCGAATCGGAACTGTAATATGAGAAACATTCATTTCATTGAGTAAAAAAAGTGATGGACAATGGCAGCAAGTAATTTCTACTGTATTCGTAGACTAATATATTCAAAAATATGAGATAAATTTATGAAAAGTACCATACACAGCTATTAAATAAATTATATATGGTACTTTAATTATATTCAATCTTACAGTGATTTATAACAATTAACTGTCGACGAATTGCTACAACCAATGTCAGAAAACCTAAAATGTTGACCCAGTGAATAAAAATGTTCATATTCCAAGAGCCACGATAAATGTTTTCTAAAGATAGAAATGATTTAAGACGACAATTCGAGTAATCATGTTCGAGCTTATAGTGATACAGAAAAATTAACTGTCGACGAACTGAAACAAATAACGCCAAAAAATCTAATATGTTTACCCGGTGGATTAAACTGTTAATAATCGAGAAGCTACGATGAATGTTTTCTAAAGAGACAAATGATTCAAAACTACAATTCGATTAAATATATTCGGGCTTACAGTGATATATAAAAATTAAGTACCGACGAATTGAAACAAGCAACGTTAAAAAACCTAAAAAATTAACCTAGTGAATGAAAATTTTAATACTCCAAGAACCACGATAAATGTATTCTAAAGTTAGAAGCGATTCAAGACGGCGGTTCGAACGATCAAAAATATTTAACGGTACCATCAACTGAAAAATGAATGAAAAAGAATGCATGCCGATATCTCATATCACTTTAAAGAAAAAACAGCTTGCGACATTGCGCACGGAATACTTTACAAATTCCGTTGATATAATATTAACGTTTTGTAATTGCAATACATAATTCTAATGTACTTTTTCTGATTACGACGACGTACTGTTCCCAACACAATATCCGACTCGACGCTTTCTTTGTTGATGGGGAAGACAATATCATAAACGGGTATCTTCATTCGTGGATTCTCACAATCCGCACGGGGTGAAACACGAAGTGTGGGACGATAATCACTCAAATATAGAAGTGGCTGGAGCCATGCAGTCTGTCGATAAGGAAAATATCATGGAATATTACAGCCTGTCGCGATAATAGTTAGACACAAACAAATTTGTATGTATACTACGAAGCACTACTTATTCCACCATAAATTGTGGACGTACAACGTATTATGATAACCATTACATGATAATAAAAAAGGGGAAATATGATTTGGTACATTTATGATTTAATATATTAAAAAATGTATAATATAAATACATTTATTGTCAATGTTACGGACTTTGAAAACCCGGCGGCGATATTTAATTGCAAAAATTAGAAATGAAATCTGTTTTGTTACGTTGTTCGATGGTACTACCACAAAATAGTTAAAAGCCTATATAATAATTATTAAGAAACTTTTAAGCAGTACCCCTCCGGTTTTCTCCAAAGCTGTGAGTTTCTCGTGTACATTGTGCATTGCTAACTTTCCAACGTTCTTTTCTTCTATATTCTTCTCAACTGCGGCCAATAGATAACTATCAATCTCCGATTCCCCGCATTTTATCTTGTTCAACTCTGTTTTACATGGAACGGAACAAACGTTTCGTTCTGTGCATACAAGTGGGATATCTTCGACTTCCTTCATCTCGTGAATAATTTCACGCGTTTCCGATTGCAGTTCTTCGAGGTTCGTTTTCGCTTCAAGTATCAAATCTCCAAATTTTGACATTACATAACGAAACGCACCTTCGGTATTCACTACGTCCATTCTTGCTTATCGATATATTGGTTCTCTAAAAAGTGAACGGCAAGAAAAGATATACATCCTCAAGTAAAAGATTTATTTAGAAAATGTTCAATCTCGAAAAGTACAAAACCGATAGCATTACGATTTTGAGCGCATTTATATACAGATAGAACTTCTCTGATGACTAACTTGCAAACCGTTACTTGAGATGAATATAAATAGCTGCATATATCGAAACACACACAATTTAAGAAAATAACGTGTTTTGTACAGTATAATGCTCAGATAAATCAAAGATGTAAGTTTAAACAACCATAAACACAAAAACGTTTGTTAAACCCATACACGCTAATGTCACGGTGTTTTCTAGTAAAATATGTATTCTGGAACAGATTTACACTCTAATACAATGGAAGACTCTGTCAAATCTTTACTAGTAATTTCATTTCCATTTTTAACGGCACAATCTTTTTGAGTAAAAACTGTTTGGTGAACAATATTTTCTGCTAAGGTTACAGATTCAATGATTGGCTACAATATCTCAAAAGTAGAAATTGCTCTATAGGCGAAAAAAATTGACGATAATAAATTCTCATTTTCACATGTAAAAATGATTGGCTTTACTACAAATGCCGAAAGTTAGGTAACCATAAAAAAATGTTTTGGACCACTTCAGGGTTATCATAAGAAACATGTTATGCAGGTCAGAAAGGTTTTGCTCGGTGAAATCAGTTTGGGGTCATCGGTCGCAAATTCATTTCGCCTGATGAAGAGTGCATTAAAGAAAGAAGCTACAATTATAGAATGACAATTCAAGCTCTCACACAGGAAACTGACACACAATCGTAAATCACAATAGACGTCTCACTATAGTTAAAGTATGTTCTGCGGCACTATAGAAAATATGACACAAACGGTTGAAATTTATGTACGTAAGTACTTACCTAACTATAATTATCTTGAATAGGAATATGTTTTCAGTAGAAAGTAGCGATTATGTTTTATACGAAATTGGAGCTTGACACTTCATCACACATGCGAGTAGTATTATTACAATGTAAGTATGCGTAAAAAATATAGCTCCTTTTATTCATACATGTATACGTCATATACCCTCGGCAACACATGTTCATTCAAACGTCTAATTTAAATATCGCTCTAAATAGAATATAAATTATACAATATCTATGTCATAGCATAGAACATGTATCGAACACATGAGCTATGTACGGATGAACGGTAAGAGTAGAAAAGAAAATGGAAATAGAAAAGTGAATACGGTTCTACAGTAATGACACTCGTTATAAACGGACTATAAATTTTACATTCATTTTTACAAATGTATATATTTATCGATATAGCTCTCTTAGCTCTCTTCATACTTGTTCTTTTCTTCATAGATTATAAAAGAAATCGCATACGTAATAATGCATATGCGAAGGCTCACGTATAAGCGAATGTGAAATGGAATCTCTAATGGAATAGAATGTTTCAAAACATATAACTCACACTTCACAACTTTGTCTCTGATTTAAAGATTCCACATTACGATCGCGATGTTACAGTGAATGGTTAAAATAAAAAAATGATATCAGTATTATTAACACTTTTTTTTCTGTATTTGACCCTAATTAATCCATTATCAGGAATTGCAATCGAAATCTGGAAATAAATGTCATTATGTTACAGGAGAACAATATTATTATACATGTTCTGAGTGAATTTAACTTACGTTTTCAACTACATATTGAATCATTTTCGTATGCGTCAACGTCTTCTTCATCCGATTTTATACTCTTGATCTCTTGTTCATTTCTTTCTTCGTCCTGTTCCTCCTCCTGGTCTAACATTTCCTCCCAGATTTCATCCGATTCGCTACCAAGATCTTCATCACTGATGTCTGCGCCATCATCAGATGAGGCTGCAAAAGACTTTATGATAACGCAAAGTATGTACCCTCACATAGTAACAAGTTTCATTATTTAGCGTACCAAGATCTTGATAAACAAGTAACGTTTCCTCAGGTCTTTCCTTCTCTTGATCCGCACTATTTTCCGATATTTGACCTGTAACTAGAGACACCCTGCCCCTTAACCTTGACACCTCTGTCAAAAGACTTAACTTTGCATCAATTAAACTTAAGATGGGACTAAGAGACTCCCCTATATCGGGACGTGACAATAAATGTGCCGCGTGCGTGGATAGTAGAACATGCAACCACTTGACGGCAACTTTACTCCTAAAACAGAGGAAATGCTGTAAGAATAAGAAAAATACAATGCCAATTCTCCGAACCAGGCTAAAAAATGACTTACGGATACGTCTTGCCCTGCAGCATTGCTGTTAGCTCCTTCAACAATGGTGTTATGGCCTGTACAGGTAACTTAGCAATGGTATTCCTGATTACATTCTCATGTTTGGTAAACAATACACTTGTTAATATATTCCTATCTTTACTATTTAAACCTTGTATTAATAACTGTGCCATATTTGCTCCTTTTGTCGTTTTTTTGCCAGACGCGTTAGCTTCCGCATTTAAACTAAGGTTTTCTAGTCTATCCTTCAAGAGGAGTTGTGAACCCGTTGAGTTTGTTCTATTTCTTTTTACCATTGCACCTGTAGCTCCTGTAACAGATCAATTCTTAATTCAAATTTCAACTAACTCCAATTTACATAATTTCCAATTACAATGAATTTGTCGAATAAGTCAAACATTTCAATTTTGTAACAGTATGTATAATAATGTAACAGAATCTTACCTGGCGCCAGATATTCGACATCTCCATCTATAACAGCTGCTTTCACTTTTGTCAAATTCTCTTCTTTTCGTTCTCTGGATTTCTTCGGTTCTGTCCGGATTAAACACTGCATTTTATCCGCGAAGTTTGGTTCAACTCTTTCAAATGTTAAATTCAAGAATGATCCATATGCTAATAACATTTTTTCGTCCTCTGTTAGTTTGCCAATTAATATAGGAATTTGTTGAACAGCTTCTTTCTGATTTGCATCAGATGCAACAGCTACACTAAGAGTTGGTTTCAATGGCTTTGAAGATCCAGTTATTTGATATTTGAAAAGATGTGCTTGGCCGGAACGTGTCGTTGCCAAGATCAATGTGTAAGAATCTACAGTAGTGAGGACGGAAACTGACGTAGCTTCGTCTTGAATCGATAATGTTGCCACCGAAGCTTTGTCACTGTTATGCTAAACAAAAACCATGAACTTGCTTAATAAAAGCTGCAGCAATCTCAAATAACAAATTCAACAATTACAAGGTGAAGGATATATATCTATTGTAACACGATTACTAAACCTACTTCATCTAATGCCCAAGCACTGAGGTATGGATCTCCAACGGCACCACTAATAAGATACGTTGTGCTACTATCAACCTTTATGTCATACAGAAATGAAACTGGATTTGCATGTCCAGTAAAAGTACGAATCAACTGTTTTGTAGACATGTCCCACCACTTAATTGACCTATCTGCAGATGCAAGTGCTTTCCCTTCCAAAATTACTGCTAAGCATGTGACTTTTCCTTTTCCGGTTTTCCATTTACACTTTATCCCACCATCTTCTATGTTCCATTCCACTATTTGGTGATCATCCGCTGCTGTAAATAAACCACTATTTGCTGACCATGTCAGCGCTGTAACTTTAGATGAATGGCCATTTTCCAACTGGCTAATAACAGATGCAGATGCTACATCATATAGGGTGATTTTCCCATTCGTGGAACCCATGGCCACTACTGGTTTTTGATCTGCTTGGTCTGTCATTGACTTCCTTCTGCGTTTTTTCCATGGTGAAGGCTAAAAATTAAAAATTATTGGTCGTCAAAATGTTTGCATTGTATATATAAATTCATACAACTGTTTATTGTTTATTCAGCATATTTTTATGGGTTCATAAACAAGTTGGAATTTACAAATACTAAATGTATTGATATACTTCAGATGTTTATTTATTTATATGCATTTTGTTATTATTGCAAAGACGTAGTTTATGTCAATTAAAAATAAAAACCGATGTTTGATTACTCTACAACTCTTATAACCTATCATAATACGGAATAAAGGGAAATACGTCAAATATTAAAGCATGTGTTTATTCTACAAGATAATCAATAAACATTAAAACAAAAAGTAAAAATATTTGATGTGTTAATCCATAATTTAAATAAATTCAACACCACGAGTTAATGGCATCTAATATAACCTATATTTATGCCGCTCTCTTTAAAGATGTGACAGAAGAAAGAAAACATTTACAAATATACATTATATTAACAAATTTGAAACTACGATGTAAATGACATTTAATGATGAATAAAATTTAGAGCATCCAACTGAATAATCAGTGATGTTCTCTTAAAAAATGAAGAGGATGATGAGACCACATGGCATACCGTTGTACCCGATGATTGAGCGCTGACAGATATCCAGCCTAGGACACTGCATGGCGAAGATAAATGAAGGTTGGGCGTATATTCTTGCTTAAGCCTACTTGTTGCTGTTTCCCAGATTTTCAACTTTCCGTCATTTCCACAATAAGCCAAGTATTGGCCATCGTGCGAGAACGCACAGTACCCCGCACTCGCCATTTTGAATGCTAGTTATTTGTTGTCGCTAGCAATTGTGTATAGGCTAGCCACTTGCAAGTGCTTGCAAGCTGCGTTTACATGTCGCGATACAAGAACTTTTGCCGATTTCGCCGAATAACGTTTGTTACTTGTTTGGTCAGGCTTTATAATTGTCATGTTAATTAGCACTGCAAATATGTACCATTTGTATCGGATGTAAAAATTGGTATACATCAAAGACATTCCTGTTTGTATGTTAAACTGTAGAACGCGAAGTTTTTGGGATGTAATGTTATGTCCGCAGGAAATGAATAAATTTTATGATTGTGCATTTATTGTTACGTATATTTGTACAAAGTAGGTTAATATAAGGTATTGTTAAGATGTTAATCTAAAAGTGAAAAGTATAAACAATGCGTAGAGTGTTTTTTTTTTATTAGAGTTGATAATTAACGGATTTATCACTTGTATCAAACATTTCTGGCAGTACTGATTCCGCCTATCAGCTGGCCAATGTGAATCCGTGTCGTGTCTGCTACGGGCAGCTACGGGCAAGGACGGATCTGTATCAGAGAAATTCTACATGTATATGTATATTCTCTACACTCTCTCTGGCCATCCTTGTTTTTACATTAGTAATATACTGTACGCCGTGCGATAAAATGAGACCGCATTATTGCACAGTGTACGGTTGATCCGCAATCATTTAAGGTTATAATCATTTACGATGCCGCAAAGTACGGCGATTACCTGTACGCACGCGAGGATTTAATTGCCAATCACTTGGCCACTCCTAAGAATTATTAAACGTTAAACATTTGGATAGATTTTTTACTGTCATTGATATATAAGCTTATTATAGGCTGCCACTCAATCGACGAATATTATGATAATTTCAAAATGGTAAATGTCAGTCTGAGAATTGTTTATCATTCCCTGGTATAGTATTAATACTATAATTTCTTGCAGCCAATGATCACGCATGATATCAAACTACCAAGTTCCATTCCAGACCTATTGTTGGAGAAGCATGCAGGCTACCTTATTTCATATGGGACAGACAAAGATGAATATGTAAGTTATTGCTTTTGTATTATATATATTACACATGTTAATACTTTTTCCACTGGTGCTGTGTATATAACATTGTTGTGTGATTGAATTTTCAGACGTACTGTATGACAGAGCATATGCGCATGTCTGGCATGTATTGGGGCCTTACTGCATTGGATTTAATGGGAAAACTAGATCGCACTAGTAGTGAGGAAGTTCTAGAATTCATTACCCGATGTCAAAGTGATAGTGGTGGCTTCAGTGCCAGTTTACAGCATGATCCTCATTTATTATATACACTTAGCGCAGTCCAAATATTATGCATGTATGATGCCTTAGATACAATTGACGTAGATAAAGTGGTTAAATACGTCAAAGAAAGGCAACAGCCTGACGGTAGTTTTACAGGAGATATTTGGGGAGAAATAGATACAAGATTTTCATTTTGCGCCATAGCCACTTTGTCCCTGCTAGTAAGTTATTAATATATTATTCTGCTCATATTAATATGAAGTTCAGGTACGGAATTTCAATAATACATATATTCTTGTATTTTAGAACCGGTTAGACGCAATAGATGTGGAAAAGGCTGTGGAGTTTGTTGTAAAATGTATGAATTTTGATGGCGGTTTTGGATCAAAACCTGGATCAGAGAGCCATGCAGGTTTAATCTATTGCTGCGTAGGTCTATTATCCATAACAGGTAATGTACAAACATTATACAATAGAAATGTACAAACACTGTCTCAATGCATTGTAATCATTCAACTTCTGAAAAACTTTTGTAGGACATCTTCATTTGTTAGACGCCGATCGCCTCGGATGGTGGTTATGCGAAAGACAGCTTCCATCAGGAGGACTAAATGGTAGGCCAGAAAAATTACCGGATGTGTGCTATTCCTGGTGGGTGCTGTCTGCGCTTACAATTTTAGGACGTCGGCATTGGATAGACAAGAAACGTCTGGTCAGTTTGCAACTAAAAATCAATTAATAATCATTTCTACACACATATTTTGACTGCAATATTTATACAAATACATAAAAGGTGCTACGTATAGTGTATCTATGTCTGCAGCTATGTTATGTAATCAGTCGTATTATAACTTATCTATAGAATATCACTAGCAATTATTTTCTAAATATTTCATGTCACAAATTACTTCAATGAAAATGAAATGGAAAGATTCATATAAGGCACCCTGGATAAAATTACGATCTACTTTCAAATCTATGGAACGCAACTGATTCAAATTTATAGCTCGCATGATACAAGGTCAGACAGGTATATAATAAATCTTTGTATTATGAATTACAGATTGACTTTATTTTGACGTGTCAGGACGTTGAATCTGGTGGCTTCAGTGATCGTCCAGGGGACGTAGCCGATCCATTCCACACTCTATTCGGTCTGACCGCTCTGTCGTTGTTGGACACTGACTACGGCTTGAAACAAATAAATCCGACATACTGTATGCCACAATACATAATTGAACGTTTGGGTCTTAGACCCGCGCGGCTGGATATGGATTAAGGCGTGTATTCCTCTAGGGTGCTTAATGTCACACTAATTCCGGTGCCCAATTCAACTACACACTATTGTAATTCTTCTCACAGCACATGATACTGCAACAAAATACAGATACATTGGTACCTTGACTGTGGATTGCATTGTCTTTCTTACCCACTTCAGCTCACAGCATAACATTATTTTTGTAATTGCGTCATGTGCAACGTATTTTGAGAAATAAAAGCCGTGGCTATGTGATAAGCGTTTATTACTGTTTTTTTAAAACTATATTTTTTAATTATAGTAAGCTCCAATGGTTGAAGCGATACGGCGAGCGATTTTGGACATATTGCACATTCACAGAAGAAATAGAAAACCGTAGAGCAAAACAATTCGATTAATTGTTTTTTCTATTTGATTGTATTAAAAAGCTAACATACAATTCAGCGTTTCAGCTACTGCTTGTACATAATAGATTGTCCTTTTGACCAGCGATACAGTTATTACATAGTTGCATTTCTTTATACCAGATTTAAAAATTGTTTGTTTAAAAATTAATCATTAGTTTGCGCATATTCGCGGAATCGGAAACAAACCGAAGAAACGTTTAAACATCGTAGCAACGCAAAGAGGCACATTTTTTACAATAAGAGCTTTACTTTGCTGACGCAATTAAATACGTTGCAAAAAACAAGCGCACTGTCAAACTGGCACAACAGACTGACTCAATTATATATTCAGGAGTAAATCACCTTAATGCCTCTTTTCATTTTTACTACACTATCCTGATAACGAAAACATGTCAATGCATTCAAAAGAGAATTGACGCATGGCAACTGACGCGTATGATGTAAACATCTTTTATTCAATGGGCAGTACATTTTTTGCAATATCCTTCTCTATTTGCAACAAGAACCGATTCAGGCATTCATTGTCATAAAAGAACATGGCCTTTTCAATCATTCGGCCTCAAAAGCTTAATAGCTCCGATTTTCTCCGTACGCCGCCATTCAAGAACATGTTTGGCACAACAACTTCATGCTTCCCCAACATACCGTACGAATGCACATTATGTCAAGAAAGTAGTACGTACGTCCGTACTTACATTTACATAATGCATACTTTGCGATATTTTAAGACGTAGACGCTATTCATGGCGTTTGGAAAGAAGGCAACGTGGCATGTGCATATTATGTATGTATATCTTTATCTTCATCGGCTTTCTTTGCACCGTTTCGTTTTCGTAACCCCCCTTACCTTTCATTCGTATCCGAAAATGTGTCGTGGTGGCGTTCTTTTAGCCGCAATATGTCCAATGTTCTCGATGTCACGCGATCGGCCCCAATGCTTTACTTATGCACGTGAAAGAAGGACTGGCCGACGGTCCCGCAGGAAGTCCTGCAGATTTAATGTATTCAGGAATCGCAGAAAAAAAATGTATTCATGAAACGTGTTTTAAATTTGTTGGAGCCTATGATGTAATAATCATTTGAGTGATAAATGATAGAGTTTACAAAGTGGCTGTCATTGTGAGTTCTCTGTACTTGACAAGATTTTTTGTTAGAAGAGTTAATCAATTTTGAAATTGACAATTAGGATATTAAATATTCAAAAAAGTGGATAGAAGAGAGCTAAGAGATAAAGTAGAAAATTGTACAGATTTGCGATAAATATAATTTGAAAGAATATTCGAATGACTGCGCACTATGACCTTAGTCACGATTAAAATACTGTAAGTTCGCAAGCGTAAATCTAATACGTAGACAATTAATTTACCGAACGTAGAAAACTACGTACTGAAACAGCGCAGACCTGTTACAGGTGCAAAGTTAGCGAGTCGCAAATAGAGGTGCGCGATTGTTGCAAAGCCGGGGATCGTAAAGCGATAAAGCGCAGCGCTGGCTCAATGAAAAGTCGAAAACCGCTAAATTGTAAGTCGTAAACCTCTTCCCCGGAAAGATGGGAAACTGGAAAACAAGGAGCCGGCCGACGTAATCGATTTCCATAAGAGGCAAACAAGCTCAAACAGCGACTCTTAAATCCGCCATGGTACTCCGTCGAGAGGCACATACACATTGCGCGCAGGACGGTAAGATAAAGAGCGAAAGAGACAGACGCAACCAGAGCGAGCGAGAATCGAGTAGTGAAACCAGCATCGGTAGTCAGACATATGCGCGCACAACACGGGTAATCGCAGCAGCAGCAGCAAGCGGCAGGAGCTGCAGCCACACACCAGCGGCAGAGGCATTGATAGTAGTGGTACAACCGACCGACCACTACTAGCGGCAATGGTGGTAGTACTAGCAGCAGCAGCAGCAGCAGCAGCAGTGGTAGTAGTAGTAGTAGTAGTAAGAATTCATGCCATCCCTCTCGCAACGAGGGCGCATCGCGTTACTCACAATCCATCCACCCGTTCTGCTGACTGCGCTTCATTGTCCCTCCTGTCAACGTTTACACGACGTTTACTAACGTTACCGTTCCCCCCCACTCCCGTACACCCATCCCATCAAGGGGTAAACGAGGTTCACCCCACTCTACCGAACGATAACGCAAACCTCCCCGCGACATCCCACACTGTCGGAAACCAACGCCGTTCCCTGCCGTAGGCGTTCCCCGCCTCCGACAGAACCCTTCGAGCCACCTGATTGGCCGACCGCTCGCCCTAGCCCCGCCTACCGCCGCAACCTCCCACCCCAGACGTTCAGACTCGTCGGCTCGCTCGCTCGCCGCCGTCCGGCGCGCTGGGCGGCTTTATCGGGGTCACGTGACTCCTCCTACCCGATCACGTGATCAGGGCAGCTAGGTAGGAACGTGCGGTCGGCCACTCTGCCTCGACCGTTCACCTTCCTGCCGTTCACCTCGCGAGCATACCACGTGACCGCCTCGCAGCTTGATTGGCCGGGGGCAGTGCCGTCGTCGGTGAACACCCAGCCGAGGTGGCCAAAGGTCACGGCAGGCCAATCGGCAACGAGGACTGGCTAGAGTCGAGTAGGGGAAGCTCGTTTGCGGGGGTGTGGGTATGGCACGGGCGCAGTATCCGTGGAGACATGATCGCGGGAGCTCAGCTTCCCTCGCTGTCTTCGTTGCTAGTCCGAGTGACGATATAGGATCCGAGCTCCTCTTCAGCATCCTTCGCTCGACGTGTCTCTCGATTCCGGAGGACGAGCTTGGAAATGCGCGGACGTGAGGGACAGAGGGTTAATCTTCGGTGTGAGTGAACGGTTATGAACTGTTTGGCAGATAAGGACGTTGCCGGAGGCGCGAAGGGATTGAAGTTGGACAGTTAATGAAGATCGAGTGGTGGATGGGGTCGATGGTGGTTGGAGGGACGGTTTCGGATAACGCCGTTCTAGTGGGCTAGGGTGTACAAGATTTGAGAGGTTTTTCGGAGGTGAGTTCTGACAAAGTCGGAAGGGGTGTTGGATGAACGGGAGGGTCGAATATCGAGTGTGAAAAATTGTCAGTCGAAACGTCAGGTTGATTGAAAGGACAACAAAGGTTGATGGCAAGACGGACACTGAATGAACTGTTTAAAACATGAACTTTTAGCAATGACCAAAGGATTGACTTGTTAGTGCATCAAAAAACCGATGGCGTTTAGACTGTATAAGGTGAGAACGTTCAGTGAATGTGGAAAACACGTGTACTAAGTGACATCAGGACAAAAAAGTATTTACACACAGTGTATTAGTACTATCGTATCGTTCGTTGTACTAATAGGAGAAACATTCATCGAAGTCTATTAGGGCACCCATAAGAACCCTGAATTAACTCGGTGAAGATTTACAAAAGGATTGAGGTGTAAAAAGTGATAGCGCCTCGTTCGTGATCCGACGGATAGCTGCCGGCTATGATGAAAAGAATCAGGAAAGCTCCACTGTAAACCGATCATAACACAGAGAACTTACAATTCGCTCGCCTACGCTGATCCCGATCCAAATTCAGCAACCGTTCCACAGGCAAGAAGACAGAAAAACGAACAAAATCAGTATACGAATGCAATATACGCATGCGAGATACTTGTTTAGGCGCCAAAGGCTAAAATTAGCAGACACAACACACTTTCCGTGCAAGACTAGTGGGAAGCAGTACCACACGACAAACTGCCAGAGTTTGCAAGATTTTATCACGTAGCACGTTCTCGATCGCTACACAGTGACAGACGAATGCGTGCAAGATTTCCGACCGGATCGCTCCAAATTACATAATACGATCCGAACTGAACAAGACTCGCGGTGATCCGATCCGATAACGAACCAAGCGCAGAACGCAAGTGCACGTGAAGCGATTTATGGCCACCGTGAATTATCGGTTCTGAACCGTATCCGCGCCGTTCTTTACCGACAAGCACATAATTTACAGCCCGCGATCGACGCGAAGGCTGAAACTGTGACCGGTCGATCTCAGTCCGCATCGCGGATCGGCATGGATCAAACATTCAGCTAACCACATCCACCCCCCATCACCTCCATCCTAACATCCTCCACCTCTCACCGCCAAACCGTCCGAAACTCACAAGTGTCACATGCTACGCCTCTATCATACGTCACGCCCCGCCTTCGAAAGAACAGTCATCATCGCCAGCGCACTCGGCTAAAGACTCGCAACACTTCGAGCCGCCAATTTCGAGCCGTTAAACGGCAGATTAGGCGGACAGAATCGACTTCCGGTCGCCGGAATTATCTCCGGCACCCGAGATCGGCACCGGACGCCATGAGCGGGCAGTTTCGCGCCACGCTGCTCTGAGAGTCCGCGACCGATCGTGGTGATCGACGCTGGATGATAGACGAGGATCGTCGGTGAAGGATCGAGAATCGATTGACGAAACGGGCGGCGGTCAATAATGCCGCGACCGTCGCGCGACACTTACGGTGACCAGAAGCCGCCGTTCTCCTACATTTCGCTGACGGCGATGGCGATATGGTCGTCGAGGGACAAGATGCTGCCGCTGGCCGGCATCTACAAGTTCATCCTGGACAGGTTCCCCTATTACAGAAAGGACACGAAGCGCTGGCAGAACTCGCTCAGGCATAATCTGTCGTTCAACGACTGCTTCATCAAGGTTCGTCCCCAGTCACTCTCTACCCTTTTTTTAGAATCCGATTTTTGCGTCGGATAATGGGCCCAGGATGTGCAGGCTATGCAAAACTTGTTAGGCGAGCCGGCGAGCTGATGTCGTTCGGCCTGCGGATGGGAAGGGGGGAGGGGGATAAATGTTTGCGCAGTGTCTGCTTAGACGGCCATGAGATGAATTGAGAAAGTTGCCGCTGAATGCATCGTTCAGGCTCGTTCGCGAGAAGAATCGGATTTGGAAAGTGTCGGATAGATTGTATACGGGTGGGTCATGCGGAAATTGCGTAGATCGATTTTTTGTTTTACCGTTCTCGATCGGATACATTAGGCGTTGCATTGTATAGGTATTGTGGCCGGAAGACTGTGTCAGATAGATGGATTACGTGGTAGGATTGCGTATGTGGGAATAGGGAGGAGGGGGGTGTATCTCGGGAGAGTGAAATCAATTTTTAAGATTGAGTTCCTGTGCGGTGTACTTTATTGTTCATGCTGGTCTCGAGACGCCGGTTATTGCATTGTATCGGTACAGTCGTTCGGAAGAATAAAGTTTAGCTACATGCTATCCTTCTTCGGCACAGTTGATTACATATTCATAAGTATAGACAATTGGTAATTGAATTTAATAATTCAGCACTGCGCGCCGCATAACGGACATGACTTACCTTTTAATGACAATTGATTTTTACCGTTTCTGAATTCGCACGTTGTTCTCTCGTACATGTATGCAAACGTACACTACTGTCGATCCGCTGCGACCAATTATTGGCATATCGGCAACAGATACAGCTTCACTAATAACCGCATTCAGCTATTTCCCGCCTCTCTTATGTAATATCTATGATTGAATTGACTAATTCAGCGTTACGAGCGATATAACGAACGTGTGGTACATTTTAATGACAATCACTTTTTGCCGTTTCGCTGTTCGCTACACGTCTCACACAAGCAAACGCACACTAAACCTGACTTTCATGGATCAATCGTTAGCCTATCGAGTACTGTTACAATCTTACTAATAACGTCTGTCATGTAATCCACTGAATTGAATAATCCAGCGTTACAAGCACTGTAACATACACGGGACACCTTTTAATCGCAATCAACATTTACCGTTTCTCCAGTCGATCTACGACTCACACGCCAACGTTGAGTGACAATTGGCATTGATCAATTAATAGCGTATGCCATCGCTACAGCCTTGCTAATAATGATTATCAACCGTTTCACAATCGTTATTTCACGTAAAGCAAGCCGTCGACTAGCAAACATGCACGACTCGTAATCCGGGTACATTAACACGGTATACCGAGCGCTACACATTTTTACGCATCGCACACACTTTTTTACGACAATCAATTTCGACCACTTTCCTCCACCATTTCCCACAATGCCGGCGGCGGACGCTAAAACTTTTACGGCCTGGATTAGAATATTCATACGGCGTTACGTGTTACCATAAGCGACGAGCGCTTCGTAAAAATTCGTTCGACCGCGGTCGTTATTCCCATTTTTGCCTCGCCAACGTTCGAGGCTAGGAATACCTACGTTTCAGGCCTCGGATTAGAACAATTACGGGGAGTTAGGCGCGAGGGAAAACCGCGGGGTCGCACGATTAGTCGAGCGGGCCGAAGGGCAATTTCCTCGTTACTGGAATATTCTCTGGGACGATTAGAAGTTGGCCGGCGCGAACGATCGAACGTTAGGCGGGATTTTAGTGGGACGAGGCTTGCTTCGATGGCTGGACTTAATGTCTTTCTTGTGACGGCCTTGGCTTTCGGTTTATGCCTGTTTTCTGCCGCGAAAAGTTGTTTGTTCGTTGACCGATTGTGAACTGGGTCGATTCGGCGACGGCTCGCGGATGAAATTTTCGGAAGGGAGTAATATTTTGATATATATTTTCGTATTGCCTATTTTGATAGGCAATATTTTCAAATTGTGTTCTGTAAATCAGAATAGGTGCTTAAAATCAAAATGCATGAAATTCGATGAATTTTGACTAATAACGGTGTTGATATTGTTGTACTATATTCTATTAGGAGTGGTTGTTGGGTTTTTTATTTTGAGCTTTAGTAGGTGTTTTAATTGAACCTTTCCTTTATGGCGACCTTTAGCTTCGGATAATGTCTAATTTCCGTCGCGTGGGAAATGGCTGATGACGGGTGGATTAGAGTTAATGCGAAACAAAACAGCTGTTTAGAATTAAAATGAGTGGGTTTTGCTAGATTATTATGTTGCTTATAGTGTCACGATATTTACGATAGGTCAAATATTGAAGTTAACTTTGTCTCTTGCGATGACTGATCATTATGGGCAAAGCGATAGCTTGATACCGTAATCGATCGTACACAATTAACTTCGCAGAACTCAAATTAGTCAGGCACTCAAGATCTATTACAATCCTTATCTACTTATCTTTCACATTCCGCGTTCCGCCGCAAAATTGATTTCCCACAACGGCTAAAATTGCGCTTAAAATGCATTCTAAACATTTCCGCTGATCTAGGATTCCGATCGAACCCCAACAAGATTAATTGCTAGCAAAGATCTGTAACCGGATAAACATTATAGCGTATTTTACTGTGCACTGACTCGCGATACCATCATCCTACCCACATTTTGAACAAATCCATCGCAAGATGCACCTGCGACTACTACTAGTCGCTATTAGTCGAAGTACGTACCGCTTTCATATTACCGGTGCAAATATCCATTTAAATATCATCATTTAAATCCATCACGCTGGAAGTGCGTCGCTCGTTAAAGTACATAGAAGAAAGATTAGCGTTCCAATCTGCGTTATACACGGTGTAACTGTAAGATTGTGCTGAAAGGTGAACGATGGAGCGCTAATTCAAAAACATCCCCGACGTTTACGAGAATTTCATTGAAGAAGTACACGCGCTATTAGGCGAAAGGAAAGATTTAGAAAAAAATTACAGACAAGCTACGATACGTTTGTTTCCATGTAATCTGTGTTTGAAGCTTTGTACCTATTATATTTGTAAATGAAACTAGTCGACTCTTCTGCGCACACCCCGTACATTGTACACGTTATATTGACTTTTGATCGTTGTTTGCTTGATCCTACGATCGCCTAAGCAAATTAGCTAATGAGCAAAACGTATCGGGCGTTGCTTTAGGCCGTCGTTCAAACAGCATGATTTGTTTGAATTAGCCGCAGAGTAAATAACATTCGACGTCGCGTTAAACACAGTTACGATGCGAACATCAATGTCTATCTCTAATGATCTTCCCGCGATACCTGCCGATGATTGCCGTACGAATACGTTGAACCCTGTTGCAGAATCATTACCTGCACAATCCTTCGATGAATCGCACTTAAATTGACAAGCCGAATCCCGTCAGCGCAATCTTCCACTCCCATGTATTACGAACGTAAGAACAACATACTCGGCATTTTTTCGACAAGTTCACGAACGAGCATAAATGTAGCCATCTCTGATAGCACAAAATATTGAATACATATGTATCTAATATTAGAAAGGCATTGAATCAACGTTTTATTACTTAAATACATATCAAATATTTGTTTTAGATTTAGAAATAAATATTTTGTAAGGTATAAAATAGTTTCAGTTTTCTTTAACTTCTTTTGTTGATTTAAATACCGTTCAATATTATTCCAATTTTAAATACATATATTTCAGATATCTGCTTTATATCTTATAATTCTGAAACATTCTCTTAACACTTCTCTAATATCTTTTCATATCAAAACGTGTGGCTTAAAATATATTTTCATAAAATTCAAAAAAGATCTTAAACCAATATTTTCGTGCTGGTAGGGTTTCTGCTAGCACCGGTCTGCTAGCATGGCCGATTGAACGGAGACAGTTTGGCATTGGCGCGAAACTCGCGTCGTTCGAATCGAGGGGAGGAAAAAGTGAGTATCGAGCGTCGAAAGGAAGGCAAGAAACGGGTGCCGATCGGAACGCGTAGCGAAAAGGTGTCGAGTGCACGAACGATCTTCAACTTGGGTCGCTTTAATCGATAGACTATGTAAGGAATGCTGAACCGTGACACTTACCTGCTAAAGCCTTAAGACGGCTCGAGGAAGGGGACTTGACTGTCTCGACAATCGATCGGCGTATTTCCGTATTGTGATTCGGCGGGGGGAGGGGAGGGCGAAAACGGAAGAGTCGATCGACAAATATCAATTATGTACGGATTCAACAGCGAACGTTAGTGTTGACTGCACCTTATTACGGCAGGCGATCATTAGTTGGTATGATTCGCTCGAATAAGAGTCGGCTTGATAGGCAAGAAGAGTGTGAGTGCTGGTTGCCTCGTTTGACGCTAATTGATTTTGAATTTACTGCAGCGCGCGCTATGACACAGTTGCGCGGATTATAATTTTATGAGATGGCATGATTGAAGGTTCATATGTAGTTCATTTTTTGCGCTGGCTAGGCATGAGATCAGTTTTTTGTGCCGGAGGATGGTGTGAATGCTGGGTAAGGTTAGTTGTGATTTACAGCGCCGCGCATATTTTGAGAACAGCGTAAACGATTTACTGTAAGTCTCCTCACACCGAATCAAACGATTTTGTTAATAAACAAGAGGTAAATGATTGAGGCTTTTAGGTTCTGAGAAACGGTCAGTAAATTGCATGCAGATTTTTTCTAGTCACTTATTGAACATCGTAATAACAGCTAATGCCGTCGCTTTGAAATCAATTTATGATCATTGTAGCTACATAGCGATTTCTAAAATTGATTGGAACTTAGGCAATTTATTGGAAGAGCGAAGATAGCATTTGTCTTAACTATCCTTGGTTGCAAGGAAAAAAAATGAAAGTAGAAAATTGGCGTTGCAACTGTTCTGGGGAGAAGCGTTGCGGGCACGATGCGTGACAGATTTATTAGTCAACTTTTTTAATAGCTTGCAGTTCGAAAATCGCTCCAAATGCTTAAAGAGCGTGAGCGTCGAGCGCGGCAAACAACGGCTAAATATTCGAAATAAGTGGTGTACATAAAAAGTATCGTTGAGTGATCCGTGATAAGCAAAATTTCACGTCGACGCAGCTGCGCTGTGCTCTTGAAGTCATAAATAAAACGAGAATATTCTTTGCCGTATCTCAAGCGTACCGTGTTCTCATTAAATGTATCAGCAAATGTTAATCTATCAAAGCTGCGGGATACATACCTTTTAATTCTAAATCCCGACTCTAAACAATGTATATACCTACGAATATCTGAAATTCATTTTACACGGTACTTTTTTAACGCAAGCTACTCTACGCCACTCGTTTAACATGTTAATGGAGCAAAGATAGAATCGCGATTCTATAAAACAATACTTTTCTTGATTTTTCATAACGCATTCATTTTTCTGGTACGCGCACATCAAGGAAAGTATAATTAGAAAGTACAAATCTATTGTATTTATTGATTATATTTAGTTTTGGAGGTCTAGATAGAATATGAATTTTATACTATGTTACCAAATAAATCATCTTTTTTTTTAATTGAAACTTTATTCGGTCATTGCCGTATTACAACAAAATACACTATTCACCCTGAGTACACAATTTCAACGCCTTATAACCAAGACTACAATCTGTCTATTTCCCGCAATTCTAATCAATCCTCACCTACGTCATCAAGTAAAAAGATATCGAACAATCCTCATACCTACATCACTCTAACACTCAAGATTTCAAAAATCCATTTCCACTCTCACACACACGTCAACCTTAACCATGTTAAACACATTCAACACTGTATAGAACCAACGCCCATCCCACATTTCTGTAATCACGTAGGTACAAACAGAATCTGTAAATTTCTCACCTTATCCTTCACCTCAATCTTTCACCCGACAACTCAAAATCGTTAAAGAAACGATTTATTAATTATATACGTTTGTATTTCTCTCCAATTTTGATTACCACAAGCCCCAGCACAGTCATATCACGTTTCTTCAACGATCACCGTGTCCCACATCACCAGAAGCTGTCACTCTCATTACATCAATCAACTTTTTATCTCAGCTTCAACCGGCGACTCATCGCAATCGTTCTCGAACGAAGCCAGCACATTAAACATTACCGCGAAAAAGTCTCGATTAAAATCTCCGGACTACCATCGTCAGTGAGTGCAATGCGTGGCAAGTGCGTCGTTCGAAGGATGTCCGCGAACTCATCCTCTCTCCTCTCTTCTTCTCTCTCTTCTTCCCTCTTCTCTCTTCCTTCTCTCTTCTTTCTTTTTCCACGCCCGCAAAACCGGCGGATAAGAGGAGACGCGCGAAATTGTGCAATTATTTAAATACGCGCAGTACGCACCTGCCGCGTCCCGCGCTCATGCCGATGTGGCCACCCTGTATAGTACGTTTCTGCATACAGCTCTTTGTAACATATCGTTTACGCCAAGTCCGGGAGTCGGGTTTTTATTGGCTCTAACTACTCTCAACTGTGACGCTTCGATTATTTCCGATGATTTTTGAATAAGATAGTCTCTCATAATCTAGAAACATACAGAATCAATTCTTAGCTTCGATTCTTTTATTCCAATGACGGTTACTTGGAATTTAAACAAAAGTTCAGTTTTGAGTGAAGATTGTGAACTTACCTTCGACACTCATACGATGAATTCGAATACGATGACGCTTTTATACAGATTATTGAGAAAAAGAAGAATGTCTTTGTTTTCCCATATGCGCAGACCTAGCAACTGACACAGTCAATTAAAATCCTAAGAAGAAAATGAGTCCTAAATAATGCGATCTGCACTGGAATATAAATAGATTCCATCGTTAATTTTTGTAATTGACTCTTTCCGGATTTTTCCGGAATACTACACACTGCGCTTATTTCCTTTTCCTTCCTCTTCATTTCCCCCCCTACAGTCTCAAGGGAAGTGAATGAATTGAATGTTGGCCATAAACGTTATAATCTACACAGATGCCGAAGTTGAGAGCGTGAACGCTTTTCCGCGCGTCATTACTCGACTCGCTATCTTAGTTGGCGATCCTTTCCTCCACCCCAGTCGTTACAATTTATCAGAATGGCAGTTTCTATTAGCTCATCGGGAAACGGCGGACGCGGGATGGAAATTAAAATCGTTACGCTCGCGGGACGATGAGCGTTCCAACTCGCGGCCGCGGTTGTTGAATATTTAGTAGCGGAAAATGGGCGAGGGGGTGTGGGGTGGCAATTTTGAGGAAGCTGGTTGAGTAATAGCGAGGGTCCCGCGTTACTTTTGTTGGAAAAGTGACGTACGAGATACTCGACCGAAGTTATGGGAGGGCAAGTTGAGTCGTTGATCGGCACGTTATGGGGGTCTTATGGAAATCTTGCGGAGTTGAAGATTTAGTCCGGGTGAGAATAGAGGACAGTATTGAGATAATTGGATCGCTTATCTTACGTATTAGCACGTAAGAGTCAAAATGTTATCGGTTATAAATGCTGAAAAAAGTACCAATACAAATCTGAAAAATTTGTATTTAAATGTTCCCGCTTGGATCAAAAAATTGCAAATTAAAATTCTATCTTTGTAACCCCAAGCAGTTGCTGTATTTCACAATCCATTCTAATATATTAATTCTCCTAACTTTTCGCAAAAAACCAAGTCGTTCCGTTCGATCCAGAAGTTATTTCCCGGAGTCCGTATGTATCGACTAACGTTATTTACTCCTCTTTCGAATGCGTTATTTACTTCTATTTTGCATACGCACAGCACGTCCATTGCCATTCTGCGACGTTCCCAGCGTCAGTTGAGAAATTTTCCTGCGTGCATTCCCAGTCACGGCCGTGGATCGCTCGATGATTGAGGATGATATCGAGTTACTGTGTACTTGAGATTTGCGCACGAACCTAGGATAGACGGATATTGACATTCAGCGTCGTAGGAAGATTTGTCCGTCTATACTTGCCTGCGTATTCGCTCGGGGTTCCGATTCTATGAATATGCGTACGGGAATAACGGCCGCGGCCAGACGCGAATCAATACGGGAACGTTATGCATCGGAGAGGAAAGATTCCCGCAATCCTGCGCATCGCGACAACTGTGTTGTATAAACATGTCGACTGCAATATCTGAGCGAAGGCGAACTGTCTCGGGCGAGTTTGCGTCATCGGAAGATATAGATGTCAGGGTAAATGCGTTGGTGGAAGTGCAACATGGGAGCGTGATGGGTAAATAATTTTGGAGTACCACCCGGTAGATGTTGATATAACAATCGGGGTTATAAGTAGACGTTCTTTGATAGGTGATTGTTTGGAAATTGAAAATGGCTAGGTACGGTTTTGGGTGGACGCTTTTGGACGGCGCTGTTTTCCATTGAGCTATGTGTTAATATATGTTAAGCGAAAATGTATTGTCAACTTTAACATATTATGATGCTTTGTTGTTTATCCAACGTAAATTCGGCTTAAATTATGGGAGCGACCTATGCATCTAATGTAACACTATCGCGATGAAAAATATTACCTGAGGTTGCATTTGTTTGAACAGTGTTTGTGTAATTTATCTTTCTTCGTTTCATATATTATTTCATGTTGGAAATAGTAACATATAAACGGTGATAAAGTCGGCTGTGGTACTCTGATACAAACGTACCAATTTCACACATCGAGATATTTTCAACGATCAAGTATGTAACAGTTAAAACAATAATGTTATAAACTTAGTCTTGAGTTTGATCTGTCTGTGCCCTTTCTTCAACACACTGTCTTCTCCAGCGAATTTCTCTTCATATTTGCAATGAAACAACGTGTTCGAACTTATACAGTAACGTAGGTATTGTGAATTCAGTGTAAACACATTTGCATATTTTGATTAACTGGAATTCCTTAGCTTAGAAGACCTACCCCTAATTTACTCCAACAACCAGCAGATCAAATCTAAAATTCCTACATATTACAAAACTCCAGTGCAAATTAACATTAACAGAGTATTAAAATCTTGCTTTTCCTGTAGTTCTCCGAAGATCCGTCAAAACTGGAAACCGATCAAAACGGTCTACGATTCCGCCGACAGAGAGTAGAACGGAATTTCTACCCTATTACCGGATTTCTTCCCTATCTTATCGCAAGTAGTAGACCAAATTTAAAATTCATAAATATTACAAAACTCCACAAACGTGCAAATTAACACGATCAAAATATTGAAATATTCTTTTCCGTAACATTTCGCGTCCAAACTGCAGAACCGATCAAAAACGGTCTACGGTTCCGCCGACAGAGGGTGGAACGGATTTTCACTTTTGCCGAAAGAGCGGCACACTAATTCCCTTCGCGCTCGAGGCCGATGATGGTACGGGGCAAGGTGTTCGAATTGGGCCCCTTTCTCCCCTATTCGTCTCGGCCGGCTCGATTCTCGCCTTTTGCCTCCGTTCGTCGTGCGGCATCTCTCTGCATACGTGGTTATTACATTCTACGAGCCATCTGTTTCGCACCTGCCAACGCGATCATCGCGCCGACACGTCCCATTCAAATGCGCCGAATTTCGCCTCGCCGACCGATCGTCAGACGGGAAATCACGATTTAACCCCTTTCGCCAAATCGGCTGCGGTCGTTCGACTTACTTTTCATCGATACCTTTTTATCCGCGGCCCGTAACGTACGCGCACCGGCAAATTTCTCTGCCCTCGGTCTCACTTTCGGCGGAGGAGCGAAAAATTGCGATTCGGGCCCCTTTCGCGAATTGGACTGCGGTTCTTCGACTTACTTTTCATCCGAGCGTTTTTGCCCCCCGCTAATTTGCGACCGTTCATGCGATCCTGACGCACTCCGCTCTCGTCTCCATCGACAATCCCACTTCCGGCGAACGGAGGAACAATCGAGACTTATCCTTTCCGCGCAAATTGGATTGCGGTTGCTCAATTTATTCATCCATTTGTTTTTTCCCGGCTCACTTTGTGCGTGAGTGTCATTTGGACTTCCTAGGGCTGCATGTGCGGATTAGTGAACGTATTGTGTTCGTGTAGGCGGTCGAAGTGTCTGGAGGTCGTGATTTGACAGCTGCGTTGCACGGAAAAATTGGCAAAGCTCAAGCGTTAAGATTGTTTGCTCGGCGCAGGTTGAAAAGGTGCGTGACGTAACGTCTTCGTCTTTGCGGATTGAGAAGCAGACTGAATCACGATGCAGCGATACTTTGTTATCTTCCGCTTTTATAAATAGGCATCCCACGCACGCGTTGCGCAACGCGCGTCTTATTTATAGGCTGCGTACCGAATATCAAGCATTCGTTTGCGCGTACATCGCGCTTCTCGATAACGATCTCTGCCGACGGAGTGTATTAGTAGCGGGGTCAATTCATTAGTATCTACAATTCTATTGCTCCGCACCTGCCAGCCAGACGTATTGCCTCAATATCGATCCCATTCAAATGCGCCGATAAGGAATCAGGATTCAGCCTCTTTCGTGTTCGCCGTAATAGAAACGGCTACCATCATTACATAAAGGACTCTTATTTCTCTGCGATCCGCCGGAGAACAACGATCGAACCTCTCGCCGCCTAATGGGCATCGGTAGCGTAATTATCGGCCGGCACAATTGTCAATCGTAACGTTTCTTTCTTTCCCCCTTTTTGCCGAGAGATTAGAAGCGAGAGGGGCGGTGATCTAGGACGCGTCGCGATAAATCATCGTTCGCTTCTTTTATTTCGGCAAAGCTGAAGCTCGCGCGAGGTTCGACGGCGTTAAAATTACGGTAATAGACAACGATCGTTCCGAGGCGCCATAATGGTAGCCGTAGAAATTTGTTATAGCCAAAGGTCCATTGTTCGCACCTGCCAACGTGATGATAGCCTCGGAACGTTCTATTCAAATGCCCTGAATATGCTCCTCGATCGGCAGGACGAGAAATCACAATCGGCCGAGCCACTTCTATAGACTGATATGAATAGGCATTGTGCAATATTTGCGATGCCCGGCCGATGCACGTTTTTGAATTGGAAATGAGAGGAGCGACACGGGGTTCTTGGCGGACAAAAAACTTTCGACGTCCGGCCAACGTCGATTGTTATCCATTGGCAAGTAATGAACAGAATGATTGCGCGGTTGGAAAGTTGATGCTGAAAGTCTGCGTCGTAAGACAGACGTACTTACTGCTTAATTACATTGACAACCACATAGGATTACAAGATTATCTCAAATGAAGATTTACATTCACGGAATCACGCAGAATGTTTCCTTTAATCCAAATACAAAAAGCTACTATGTAGTCGAAAATATTTACCTCATAAATGAATTAAGTTGAAATCCATAAATAATTCGGTTCTAAAGCGAACCGCAGATTATTGAAACCGTGTGAAATCAGCAGTTCATAAATCCTCTATTAATTCCATCCTCCGTTGAATAAATCTGTCAAAATATTGAAATAAGTCATTCGGAACACCCGATCCATAATTCCACGCTTACCAACTGCCACTTCCATCCCACCCCAACGCTCGAAACACGTATCATCAGATGCGACTCAAACGATCGTTAAACGCCGAAATTAACAACTTTCCTCCTCGCGCGCGTTACACAAAGGACAGACATCAACGAATCGTAATGCAATTAGCCGACTGCTATCAGTCCGATCGGATCTGGCGAAAATTATTCTTTTGCCCCGGTCAGGCGTGCGTGAAAGCGTTCGAGTCCGAGAGAAGGACACGGGAGAGAAAGAAAGATGGATGAAGAACGAGAGAGAAAGAGAGAGAGAGATAGAACAAGAGGGAAAGAGAGAGAGAGATAGAACAAGAGGGAACAGGAGAGAGAATGAAATAGTGCAAGAGAGAATGAGATAGAACGAGAGAGAAAGAGAGAGAGAGAGAGATAGAACAAGAGGGAACAGGAGAGAGAATGAAATAGTGCGAGAGAGAACGAGATAGAACGAGAGAGAACTGGAGGGAGAGGGAGGGGGAGAGACAGAAGAACGAGTGAGAGAGAGAGAGAGAGAGAGAGAGGGAGGGAAGAACCAGAAAGAGAAGGAGATAGAAAGGCTCGGTACAATGAGCGGTCAGAATCGTCCGTCAGAAATGGGAAACAATTTTCGACGGGGCCGTTGCCGATAGGATCTCGCTCACGGTTCTCCTTGCAAATAGGGCTCATTATGACCCTCGCGATTGGAGGATCGCTGCCGGCTAATGACAAGAGCGAGGCGTTCGCCGGGGAAGCCGCGAGCATGGCCTCCGAGCACGGCAGGCCGATTAATTATGTCAGGCGACGTATCGCGCGATTAATTGCTAAACGAACAATTTGCCGATCGGCTCCAAGTCGACGGCTGCAGAACGTTGGGAATCGGCCCGATAAATCGGCACCGCCAATTGAGGCGGCCCGGCGTATTAATTGTTAACGTCGCGATTGAGTAATCGTCGTGCGATTATCGTCGACAATAATGACGGTAGCCAGATTAATGGAATTTGTCGGCTGTTTTGCGAGAGAATTCGCGCCGGATGGGGCATTGATGGACCGGTCGGCCTTTCGTTGTCGGTAATGCCGAGTATCGAGCCACGGACGGAAATTGATGTTATTAACCGTATCGTAAAGAGTCGGTCAAGCTCAAATTTTGCTCACTTTGTAGTAAATTCGCCGGTAAGGACGTGCAGCGAGCTGCGGGTAACTCGCGATGAAAATTTACAAACCGAGGTTCGGGGCAATTAGCGGACATTGTTAGTAGGATCGATGGTGAATAATTTTGCATCTTGAACGCTGATAGATAGGGGCTCTTAACGGCCGATTCAAATGTCCAATTAGCTAATTGTCTGTATCCTTAGTAGTTTTCGATCAAATAAGCGCCGTTAAAGTTGAACGGTTCTAATTGTAATCGAACTTCTATAATTGTCTCGTTTTCCAGCTATGAATAGCAAGTTGTTCATTAATAATTGACGCACTAATTACCCTCATGCACTATCGTGACGGTAAAGAGGGTGAATCGGCAGATGTTGTAAAGTTCACGCTACGGACTGATCGCGCCAATGGCAGATCGATTTAATTATTAATGTTATAACCAACGAACCGTTTCGAGTTTCTTTGCTAGTACACGAGGGATCCTTTAAGCAGAAGATCGAATATTTCCGGTGAGTCGACAGTATCAGACAATATTTGACTTTGATTAATCGTTGGCACGTAAGTCGAGTGTTGGTCGTTTGCATGTTTGCAAAAGCATATTTTCGTAACTAGCGATAACGACTGCATAAGGTGGAAGTGTTGGCAGTAAATCGAAAAACCGTTTTCTCCTCGCCGGAAATTTGTCTTACAATTGTATCGTTACTCAAACAATGAATCATGGTGTACACATCGTGTATAAGAATTGCGTTGACTTTGTACATCCATCATTGAAGTCGATAAAACATTTTCCTACCTGCGAGTGCCAACAGCGTCGAAACGAAATTTCTGGAACAATTTCAAATACTTAAATTGAACCAACTGATACTATCCCACCATTCTAATTAAAAACAATGAAACTAATTAAATCATCGTTCTTTAACTTACAAGAGCAGGTCACACTAATGTTCCTAGTCAAAAATTTCGAAGCAGGAAAACGGCTGCCATTTAGCGAAGAAAGCCATCCGCCACCAAACACGATTCTCCATACCGAACCGTGTTCAATCTACTTCTACAACTTCATACTCAACGTTATCAAGGCATATACATTCCTGGCTTGCAAGAAGGATCTCTTTAGAAAGCGTTGTTTATGCATCACGCTTATTGATTAAATCCCACCGCGCCGACTTGGTCGATTAACAATCTCACTGCAAACTAATCTCACTGTCGGCTCACATCGATTCCCGGCAAAAACGACAAAATGGGATCGAAGCGGGCAAAGTACGCTTACCATAGCTCGCCGTTCGCCTTACGTAAGCTGAATATCGATAAGGCCCGACGAATCACGAAACACAATCCGATCGATCTGTCTTATCCGAGAATCGAGCTCTGGCTAGAGACAAAAGCCTGCCGTTCGGCAAAAATGTCCGACTCCGTTGCGCAACGAGAAAATGAACGTCGCTTAATTGAGTCAATGGCGGCTGCAGGACTAATTGTTAACATGCGGAGCTAAGTCGGCCGGTTGCGAAACGATTGGCGGGAGTGAAATGAGGCGAGGTAATTTCTTGATCACACGCAAGCCGAGGCAATTATATCGTTACGGTTCGCTCGATCGGCGACGATTGACGGTGACAAGGAATGAATTAGAACGGACGCTGGTTGACACTTGATATCGTCGCTACGATCGACGCCGGCGATATCGATATGACAGTCGACTAGACCAGTCCGTTCTGATCGACGCTCGTATGGAGATTTCAATGCTTTACGGCCGAAGCTGTTTCCGTTTCAGTCCGGTCACGTGTCGCTCAGAGTTTCGAGGTTGTATTGACAAGCTTGAGTGGGCGTCCGTAAAAAGGGATGGCAATCGAACAGCGGGGAGATAGTTTTGTAATAGTAAAAAGATATTGGTTTAAGATCTGCTAGAATGTTACGTTTAACTTCACCGCATTTGCTGGAAGCGACGCCATGACACTCGAAAGGTACCGTCGGTGATGTTTGATATATAATAGGTGTCGCGTGAGTTAATAAGTTTTCTTTTTCATTGTGGCCTATGTCTGAATCCAACGATGTAGTATCAATCTTTGTGCAATCGGATCTGCATGACGGTTAAAAATAAAAGGTATCAACCTAGCAGGTGTGTTCTATATTTATTTACAAGATCTTTATCAAGTATTAAAAAATATTGTTGAAGCCACTTTTTTTTAATATCATAAACATATTAGATCTAAATATTGCACATAAATACAAGAAATATAAAGTGAATGATATAAACTGAAAATATTAACTAAATAGGTATCAGCTAAAACAGATACTTAAAAAATATAACGTAGGTATTTGAAAAATATGTAGGTATTTAATATTTAAATAATATTGTACAGTAAGAGTTTCAATTAAAAAAGGAAATAAAAAAACTAAAACTATATTATATTTTCAAAAATATATTTCACCGCAATATGAAAAAAATATTTGATGGATATTTGAGGAAAATACTTATTATTAAATACAAAATATATATTAAACATGCGAATTTAATACTTTAGGTACGCTACTAAGATTGATAGTCGAACAATTGGTTTGGGTGCTTGGCGAGCCTTCGATTTCGGCTAAAATACATATGTGAGCTACTTTGTTTAATGTACGGAGTATTAAAGATTCGTTTCTTAGGCTCGCCAAGTATAGTAGAATAATATGGACTTGCGAGATTGTGTTCATTTCAAGAGAACCGATAGTATAATATTTAATTACAAGTTCGTTCACATAATATGGACTCGCGAGATTGTGTTCATTTCAAGAGAACCGATAGTATAATATTTAATTACAAGTTCGTTCAATGGTGCCGTATTGAAGACGTTCAGTTCAATTTGTTTTTGTGTTTTTTCGATAAGTCTTGTACAATGATTGTTTGGATAAGCGGTGGGACTTTATTGCGATTCCAAAATTTCGTCCGTTATTTTGTTATCGGAGTGGAGTGTGTTGGGTGGTAAAGGTGTATCTGTAGAATGCAAAGCAAACTTTTATGAGAAGTAGAATTGAGAGTTGAAAGGCGATAAAAGTATTTAAAAAATGTTGATTATTTAAACGAGCTGTATTTTTCAAATATTGCAACGAATAAAGAATATCGCACGGTCGTTTCTGTGTGCCGAAGATAATATTTCGAGCCGTTCGAGAGTAACTATTTATACAGGTGTCGCTTTCGACAAACAACAATAAAAACTTGCACGTGTGTACTCAGACATGTGTTTAATATCGAAAATTGACGTAGATGGGCCTCGTTTATTTTTATACCCGTTCGTGATGCTTGAAATTATGAAAATAAAATTAGGAGTTCGATTGACGATGAATTGAATTGTTCGATCTGAATTTTGGTAGTATAATCAGAAGATATCATTTTTAGCCGTGTTATTTATACCCATCCCTGCGTTTTACGTATATTTCAAAGTCGATCATATTTGTCGGTTTTAGGTTCGCGTAATTCTAACAAGATTTGATATACAGCATTTAATAATAACTGTTTGTCGATGTCTGCCATGTCTTCGCTACAGTTTGTGTTGTCTTCCGTTTTCATCTCACAACATTTCCGTAATCGACCAAAATTTATTGGTGACAAATACTTACCGCGAATTTTCATAATACAGAACAATTTATGGAAGTATTATGCCTTTGCATCAAATAAATTCACGTCACACTCGTACTACCCCTTAATCGGTCTTCTTCCTTCCATCTATTGACTCATAAATACCTACATACCTACATTACTCATACTGTCATCACATACCTACGCTAATTTTCCGTCTTAGTTATCAAACAATATAAACATGCCCAACATAGTCCCGTTCTATTTTCCCACTCCTCACATATACCTACCTACTTTCCTCATACCCATCAATTCACTTTACAAAAACAATCCAAAAAATTCTATTTAAACGATGAACGCCATTACGGACGTTTGATGCAACTTATTCAAATTGTCATTACATCACTAGTTAGGTTCACTCTTACACTTCAATTTCGTCCAAATCACATATCTAGAAAAATGTGTCCATAAAACTCACATCGTTCAGTATTCTACCGTGCGCCGATCTTTAGAAAGTCGTTCGTAGGCATGCGAAGAAATATTTTCATCTCACGCCCATTCTTCCTCATCCGCATCGACGTTCGAACTTTTTCCCCTCGCAGGCATCCTAGCTTGAAGCTGACGATGGGCCGACATAAGCAGCTTCCCTCTATTCCGATAGACGAGCTGCCGAGCGGCCGAGTTCATTATGAATGAACAGGTTTTACATTTAATAACGCGAAAACGATTATCTCCCGATCGGGCCCGAGTCAGTTCGATCGGAAAGGAAACTTGCTCCTGGCAAACCGAACCTGGAGGGGTGGACGATAGGGGTGGCGCGCACGACAGTCGGCTGGGGGAAAGTACAGGGTGTCCCATAAAGCGTGGGGCGGTTAGGCAAGGGTATAATTCTGTACAGTAGCGGACTAACGGGCGAAAATCTTTTTCAGCTCCTGCCGGTAAACGGCTGTATCGTTTGATCATTATTTTAGCAGGTGTAGTATCACGAGGGGTGGCGTGTCAATTTCGGGGGTGCAGTGGTAATGGAATTCTGTTGTTACTTTGAAAAATATGGACCGTTTATTTTGAAAATGCTGTAAGTCCAGTTTTTTTAAATGAGATGTTACATAAATGAAAAGTTTACCCTAAATTAATCGCAAATTATGTGATAGTATCTATTTAAAAAAAATGGGGTTATAGTATTTTCAAAATAAACGGTCCATATAAATAGATAGAACTGGACAGTTATCTAACACATTGTCTAATCTTTGCAACTGTATTTGTCATAAAGTGTCTACCGAAATGTACCTACATTATTTTGCTCTAATCAGTTGATGAAGCAGACTCGTAAACTTTCGTTATGCCTGGAAGTGAAAGATGCGAGAAATGATATTCGGTGAAAATATTAGTTTCTGCGGAATGAAAAGTGGGTGAGCGGACAGTTTAGTCCGGATTTCAGAAGTTTCCGTTGGCTTGCGTCAGTTGTAATCTGCATTCCGCGTGCCCACGTAATATAAACTGTCGCCATTCGTGCAACGTCCCGTAACGTATTACCGCAATGATCGCACATTACCAATATCGACACGTCTATTATTCTCATGCCTGCGGTGTGTCACGTCAGTTCGCGCTCAAATTAGCCCTCATTCCCTTTCGCCCGAACGACAGAGAGGCCTGGCATTAGGACGAAAAGCGCAAAGAAATTACGAGAGGTTAATGATAGAGACAGAAAGCTGCCAAGAACGGGGTGCGCGGGGCAAAAAGAAGCCTAAAAGCCGTCATTAGCTAATGCGATTCAACATTGACACGCAATATCCGCGGAAGTTCCGTCTAATTAGCCGACGGGAAAGAAAACAATCTCGGCCTCACATTTTCCCGATCGAACGTCGTCGGATCGCGGAAGGTGCGGCCGTATTTCATGAAAGAACGATGTCGGTAGGTGTAGCAGCTAATATGCATACCTACTTATACGACGTGGCGAAGGTTTGGCAAAAAAAGGCACTAGAAGTCAAACGCAACGATAATCAGCCGTGTACCAGTAATCAAATAGGATAATTCCACTTGAAGGATGATTTAGCGTGCAGATTACGTTCCTCCCGCGAGAGACTCTCTTTTCAATTTAATCCCACGCGATCCTCGACTTCATTCCATTGCGTTGGCAATATCTGCAGCCAATGAAAATTGCCTTGGAATCATAGAGTTTATCTCATTTTCCAAACTGTTTTCACCTCATTCTCCAGGTATTTCACCTTTCGATGCAAGTAAATTCTGAAAATTTGTTTTAAAAACATTTGCATCCGGTGTGACCGATACAGGGCCGGAGAGTTTCTCTCTCTGAATTGATATAAGTATTACATTGCGACGGTCGATAAGTATTTCTTCATCAGACGTATATTCTCGATCGTTTATTGAAGAAAAACAATGCTTTTCTTTCATTATCTCTACATGTAGAATAACAATAGGTACTTCTTCTGGTCAGACGTTACTCTGTAAAATCCAACCGCCCAAGTAAGATTGGACGCTGATTGTCCAACGAACTGTCGGAAGATCGTGTGGGCAGCACGGTGGAATGTTCCTCGACGATTTCAATTTTGCCGCCAGAGGCGGAATGATCGTGTTGGTAATTGTAGCACAATTTCAGGCGGACCTCACACTCTCCGTACGCGTGTTTCCTACTGTTCCTTCTCGCGTGCGAAGGAGCGCTTTCAGACTTCGGTCTTTCGATGATCGCACTCGCTCATTATCGAGCGCGATGCGAGTAATTAATGCCTGTACATTATATGTAAACAACGTATCGTCACGAGACAGAAGTCAGGCATGAGGGCTGGCCACGGTTGCGTGAGCTCTCGATAAGCAGTCTTTATTTCCTAAGATTATTCTAATTAACTTCACGCCGCCCGCTGCCGAGTGAGGAAGATGATATCGAGAGATATCGAAAGATATCGGCGTCGAACAAAGGATTGAACGGAGTTGAGACGAAGTTCAGGGGAAAGGTAAAATAATTCATAGAATTTTCAAGTTGAGGGATGAGTGGAAGGGATATCGTAGATCATTGATAAGTTCGATAGATGATAGTGACGCTAAGTAGAGGATTGGACGGAAGTGGATGGAAAGATAAAATAATTCTAGTAGTTTTGAAATTAAAGAATAATTAGAATGGATAAAGGAGTGTCGGGTATTGGCAAGTTGGAAAGTTGATACTGACGATGAGTAGAGAATTGGCCGGAAGTGGATGAAAAGATAAATTATTTTGAATCATTTCGAAATTAAAGAATAATTAGAATGGATAAGGTGCGTCGGTTATTGGCAAGTGAGAAAGATGTTATTGACGCTAAATAGAGGATTGGACGGAATTGGATGGAACGATAAAATAATACGGTTAAGTATTTTGAAATTAAGGTATAATTTGAATAGGGAAAGTACCATCGGACACTGACAAATTCGAAAGATATTCACACAAAAAAGGCACCGAACAGGATTGGGCGGAACGGGCAACTAGTTCGTGCAATTTTTAAATTGACATTTATTATATTATATGTAATGGCAATGGAACTGAAACTGGATTTAATGGCGAAATGAAGTAATTCGATTTTGCAGTTGATAATTAATGGTTTAGGAAATTGTATCGAGAATAAAATATGGGTAGTGTTGTTAAGTTCCGTAAATATGTTCAACCTGTATGTGGAGTTAGTACTAAGGTTAGTCTTCAATATACCGACTTTTTACGTGAACGTTAGATGAATAGTTTTTATTTCGCGATCACTGCAATTAACAGCACGTCAGTCGCTAGTGAATCCGATGACATCAAATTAACTGTGATGGATGCTGAAAAAAAATTGACAAATGGTAAAATACAACCTCCCCTACAGTATAGTTCTATGGACAGAACTGTAAAACTGTAAGAAATCATTGAAATTACTTACGAACATTAATCCAAAACTTACTCGAAATTAAGCAATAATTTCATAAAGTAAATTATAAGATTTCTTAACATATTGGGTTGAGTACACTATTATCTCACTCATACGCAAGATAAATACCAAAATTATGTAAACTTATAGAAGGTGCATTGCTGAATAATTACAATTTAAAGGCTTTTTAAATTCATGGTTGTATTCTGAAAAGTAAATGAGGTACCATACCTCATTTACTTTTTCTATCTTCGATCTTACATTATGTTCACAAGTCGGGCCGTAACATCGAGTATGTGCAGAACGGTACTTCATATTTAATTAACGCCACTGCGAAAAGCATTCAGATTTAAATGAGATATTAAAATTCCGGAATAGATTTAACCCATCGCTACATTCTGAACTTGTCAGAATACTGAACACGTTAGAAATTAGCCTATTAGCGGCACGAAGTCTGTACGAACGCAGAGCGGATATTAATACATTGGAAAAAGCTGGCAATGTTTATTCAGTCGACGTGCGCGAGGAGATAAATTAAAATTAGACGCTGAACAGCGAATTCTTCGACGCCAATTTATTCCGAGTACGTCGATGTCGAAAAGTTTCGCATGGTCTATTGCGAGTACACGGACTATTGCAAAATATCGAACATATCGGGCAAGAAATATGCGAGCGCTGACAGGCTCGCGTACAGCGACATGAAATATGCGATAATAATTGTTTATCCATTTTCGGCCCATTACGATACATTCATCTTTACAGGCTGCAAGTGCGACGCTAGGAATATTTGTCATCTATTGTGCTCTGGCGAACTAGAACGCAATTCATCAGAATGCACTGTAAGCGCAAACACATTTATCAGCCAGACTAACTGTGATTGATTCTGATTGATGAAGTATAACAGTACATAGTTAACGGTAATCACGGTCGCGATCGCGCAGTTCCTTCCTCGAAACGATACGAACGGAATATGACTCCAATTATCCTCAATACTTGGTGGTCTATGATACCCGGTAGAAATTAGATCCGGCGCCGGCTAATTTCAAAGGTAAATGCACTCGACTGACGTGCGATTCGAACGTTTCTCGATTCGTCGACGTGGACATGCTATTCGTGTTATAGAGCATGTCCGCTGTAAGGAATGTAACAGTCACATGATTACAGAAAGGATAATTTTGCATAGGGTTTCTTCAACGTTAAGAAGTTGTTTTTCGAGTCTTCTGGTATATTCGCCAGTGGCAGAGATAATTTGTTTTCGGAACATTTATTTGTTTGTACCAGAAGTGACGTATTGGTTTGTACTTCGACTATTTGTCTCGCTGCTGGCACGAGTTTTACGTGCTGCGTTTCGTATTTGTACTTGCTACGATAAACATTGTGGGAAAACAATGAAATTTAAACATATCGCCCGTTTATCTTGTTTTGGTAAAAAAAGATGGCTTTTCGAGATCGTTACGGACTTCTCGCGCCTCCGAAGTGGATTTGTAAGGTTAAAGGTGATTGTCTAGTAATATGGTGCTTGAAATATTATTCGTCAGGTTGTAGGTCATAAATAATGACTCCTACCTTCCTGCACAAACATATCAGAAGTAGCATAAAGAAATCTGACAATTCTTCACGATTTCATTACATTACCCATACAATACCAGTACTTACCTAAATGTTCCGTAAAACGACCATATAGAAAACAATTGTTGAACCTTGAACTCTGGCTTAAAATGATCTAAAAAATCCAGGAACAAAACATAATAATTCGATGAAATCTCGTTTCGCAACACGTCCTTCGAACTTGCAGATTTACATTTCCCAAACATTCAACAACTGAAAATGATGTAGAAAATCCAGGAAGAAAGTATAAAAATTCGGCAAAATTTCGTTTGCTAACACGCCGTTCAAACTTGCAGATTTACATTTTCCACCAAGTTCAAATGCTGTAGAAAATCCTGACTTAAAATAATATAGAAAATGCAGGAAGCGCGCATAAAAATTCGACAAAATCTCGTCTCTCAACCCGCCCTTCGAACTTGCAGGTGCCGCGCGGTCCGCACAGACCCGGCAAGGGCGCCTACTGGACCCTGCACCCGGACGCCCTGACGATGTTCGAGAACGGCTCCCTCCTCCGACGACGGAAGCGATTCAAGCTCCACAAGCCGGACAAGGAGCTGCTCAAGTCCGAGCTGCAGGCCCTGGCCTCGGCCATGCCACCCCCGCACTCCGAGCCATCAGCAGTGGGCAGCCGCATGGGCTCCAGCCCGAGCGGCACCAGCAGCCTCAGTGTAGCCAACCTCCACCGCCTCCGCGACGACCTCCTGCGCTGGGAGATGCAGGAAAGGCGAATGATCGCGGGCACTTCCAGCAGCTCGCCGCCATTTCCGCGATTCGACACTTCCGCCCCGGAAGCGGTCGCAGGCTATTACCTCCTGTCGCCGGAAGTCAGGCAGAGACTGACCGGCACCGACAACGGCGAGATCCTGCGCACCTACGAGGCAGCCCTGCTTCAGTCCGGCTCCTGGAACTTCTCCGGCTTCCCAGTGCCGCCCTACGTCTCGCAGCTCTCCTACCTTCAGCAGCAGCAACAGCAGCAGCAGCAGCAGAGGCAGCCGATGGTGACCGACGTGCAAGATGGCCGACTCTGCGAGCAGCGGACGTCCATCTTGGAGAACGGAAGTCTGCCGGTTCTGGCCAGAGATGACGTTTACTCGAGCGGCGAGAGTGCGGCCTACGATTATCGCGACAAGGTCGACGAGGACGTCCTCGCCGCGAGGATGAGCGGGATGTACGGCGGTGGGACGGACCCTACGTCACCGGATCCTGCGTCGCCAGGCTCGCCGAAGTCGTACGCGCAGCATCGGAGTCGAGAGGCCAGCTTCCTGTCCAGACTCTCGCCGAGCGTCAATGACGTCATCGTGGATCAGACGAGAGCGACGAACGATTTGCGCACCACGACGTCGAGTCCGTCCAGGGTGAGCAAGCGGAAGAAGCCCTTCACGATCGAGAACATCATCGCGCCGGACGACGACGAGGGCTCGAAGATGAGCGAGTCGGTCAGGTCCGTCAGGAAGTCGTCGTTGCTGGTCCCAAGGCCACTGTACGCTGGCTATCCGCTGCCGATGGCGGCTTCAGGGTTGCAGAGACCTTCTTACGGGACGGCGACTTGAAGAGAGAGAAGGGGGCGGTAAACGTCTTTTATGTGGTTGTCGGAGAGGTCGGTCGGAAGGTCGGGAGGCTTTTCGATCCGCGGATTCGAGGAACTGAGCGTCCTTGGTCCTTGAAGGACGAAACACTTTGACACTGCGTTTAACGCGTCCGTGTTCTAAGGATTAATTACAGGATTTCTGGGTACGAGTTCTTTGAGACGCGTGTCAAGGTATCGGTGAGAAGGGCATAGAACGTGAAATTCTATGATCGAACGATTAGGTGTTCAAGAGTGCCGATTTTAAGCGTGCTGACATTGAAACGAAATTTTCTACCGGCGAAAATGAGGCAGAAATTCTCGAGGGGCGGAGTCGAGTGTGATCGTTAAAGATCGCGCATGCGCAGTAGACGCGTCTCTTGGAACTTTCTTTGTCACTCGAAACGATTGCAAAGTCTTAACACGCTCGTCCAGAATCTTCCCGCGGGAAGAGTCGCTTTCTCGATCGGCGCTCGTAAAATGAAGGAAAAGGGGGGAGAAAGAGAGAGCAATTGTCAATGATAAGCGGAACGAAGTTAATGGCACGCTCGGCAACTACCATGGCGGATTTCGCCCTGAGGAATCTCCTTCAGAATCCGCGAACTATCCCGAGCCGCGGATGATCGCTGCCGAGAGGATCGAGAGGAGTTCTCGGCGTGATTATTAAACGATCGGGTCGAAGGTCGTTCCGGCTTCTCTGTTTTTCTGCTAAACTTTCTTCTTCCCTCCCGCTCTCTTCGTGCCTCGTCTTCTCCCACTCACTTACTCATTCCTCCCATTTCATCCCTTCCCTCTTCCGAAGGCAGGCTTCGAGAGCGTAGCGCTGATTGAAAAGATCGGATTATAAGATCGAACTTTAAGATCGGATAATAAGATCGCGGGGTCGCGAGAATGATCTTATTAGCCTGAGCTAGAGATGGTAGGCTTGACATTTAATTTGGGCCCAGTTAGACCGTGCAACATGCTTGCCTAAACGATATCCAACAATGTCGAACAATATCGAACCGTACCGAACGATACCGAACGATACCGAACGATACTTTCTGCTAATTACGGCAGGCGAGCGTGGAAGAGGCGATCGGTCGAGGGCCAGAAGAAAATCGGCCGACGAGGAAGATGGCTGGGTTGGGACGACGGTTCTTTGCCACCTCTCGTGATCGGGCTTCTTTTGTTGCGAGGGGAGAATTAGCGAGTCTCAGATCGGTCGCTGCCGAGTCGTGTAGCGTGGAACAGCATAATGCATAACGGTGCAGCGGTACTTTCAGCTAGACTTCCCATGGAAGATCGTTCGCTCGTAATGACGGAGATGGAGAACAAATTTAGTTGAGTTTAAGTTTGCTCGAGCTTAAGAGACTGCCGGGTTAATGGCGGTCGCTCGGTTACTCATTAATCACGAACAGTGCGCTGCACGCGAAGACAGTCATTTTCTCATGCTAATTCGCCCCCTGGCTCACAATTTCGCTATTTTCCAATGATCACTGCGTCCTCCGGAAAAGAGATGACTCTCTCTTACATTCGCCGCGACGGAATTACTTACATCAGTCTTTTTTGCCCGCCGAATTCATGTAATATCCTTACGTTTGTAACTCTGAAGCTACGCTTTCGAAGTACAAGTTGTTTTGCTATCTGAGAAAGATTATTGCATCTCATGAAAAAGAATAACGTCTACGAATCTACTGCTTCTAATACAGAACTGCCAAAACTTTTTTTACATGCAGGATTCACATGAACACCTTAAACACCCTCAAACGATACCGTACTTTAAAACAGAGTTATTAGGCTACCTGAAAAGTTTCTTTCACATTCCTAATCAAATAATCACAACTAACACAATACCTTGAAAACAAGTGTTTCACTTGTCACAACGACCTAATATTTTTCTTCGCAACTGACCAGTTTGCCAAATAAACTCTAAACAAACTCGCGTCAAGCTCGATAGAACAATTAACATGAAACATTCATACGTTACTTCTTTCCTACGGCGACATTGAGCTACTTCGCGAATCAATCGTCAGCCGGCAAGACTGTCAGACGGAAAACGTCGGTCTGACGGCGGAATTATGCTGGATAACGAGACAGACGAAGGAAGTTTCCATCGGGCATCGAAGCTCGTGTCCTTTGTTGTTCCTCGACATCTTCCGCGACTCCTCGATAACGAAGAGAAATTACACGTTGACAGTTGGCGATGGTCGCTCATGCCGTGCGGCTCGTAATACAGTAGAAGTCCGTTATTAGTCCGAAATTCGGGACCGCAAACGGACTAATACGGGACAGAGGTAGGCGATTTTCAGCTCTTTGTATTTTGCCGACACGGAAGGGCTCAGAACGGGACAGCAGATAAGGAAAAGAGAGGGACTAAAAAAAAACACGCTCGGCAAGACAGAATGCCCACATATCGGTGAGGCAATACTAATGCAACAAAGAAAATTTTTTTAATTTGAGTTTTTGTGGATAAAAATGTCATTATCCTATTGCTAATATTTTTCCGAGTAAAATGAGACCAAACACGGTACCAATCGGTTTATATTTCCTTACGAATTAAAAGTTCTACATTTATCCATATTATAAATACATGCATACATACATACATAGATACATACAAACAAACATACATACATACATAAATACATACATATATATACATAGGAGCAATGAATTAACAAACAAAACCATATTTATCTAACAACACGCAACAGAATAAAATATACGTCATCGTATTTTAAAAAATATTCCAAGTGCCTACTCCGATTCGGCCGATTTCTTACAATACATATGTAGCAATGTGATGTGGTGGTAAGAAACAGGAAGACAAATGTGATGTGGTGGTAGGAAAGAGGAAGGACAGATGTATCAGAGAGTGAGTCAAGCAAGTTGAAACAGTTTTGACGAGGCTTGACAGCTTGACGAGGTGTGAACATGGTGGAATGGTTCCTATATTTGATCAAAAGAAAGCCGCAAAAGCGACTAATAACGGATAGAACGGAACGTTTTGCGACTTATAAAGGAAGGAACAGAAGGCGTTGCGACTTATAATGGAAACGTTCCTACATTCTGCTGTGCTGCTCGAAAGTTTTGCCAACCGTGAGATTGACAAGCCGAAACAAGGCAACCAAGTGTCGTAACAATATCGTGTTTGGTTTCATTTTTATCAGAAAAATCTCTCCTAGATGCTAGTAAACATTTTTTTAACGAAATATCGCAAATAAACTTTTTAAATTGCTTGTCATTGGGTTAGTGTCTCACCGATAAGCCTCGGTGTTGCGGTCGGCGGCATCAAACAAATTGTGTGGCAATGCGAGCGACCCAGTGGCCGGATGCGAGGGGGATCCCCCCAACAAGATGGCGGCAAAGCGACTAATAACGGATACTAACTTCAGCGGACTTATAACGGACTTTTACTGTAACCAGTTCGCAACTTGCCGGGAGGAGTGCGAACGTCTGGAAGTGTCCTGAAGGCAAAGGCCGACGACGATGCCTCGCGATAAAGCTCGACTCCCATTATTCCCGGCAGCATTGTACTCGCGAACGGTGTCATTTTCGCGAGGCTACCATCCTTGCGAGCAAATATTGTTACGCGAATCTGCATCGAATCGTTATTCGAGGATGGTTCTTTCATCGTTGCGTTCTGGGTAATATGAGGCGTGTAGTTGGAGAAAATGAGGATTAGGATGGGTCAGACTTAGATGGGTAGGGGAGGGATATGATTTTATGTGGATTTTGAATTTCATGCAATAAAGGTTGGCTCGTTTGTTTGCATTCTTATTTGAATCGCAGTAAAGTCACGGAAAGTTTTGCAGGGTACTCGGTGGCTTGGGAAAATTGACTGTTTGTGTTTTGTTACTATGGTACTGTTAAAGTGTAAGCGAAAGAATGAATGAATTCTGTTAAGGTTTTCAGTCTGCCAATTCGTCTGCTTGCCTTCTACAAATCCTGATTTTATTACGCGCACTGAAATTCGAAATATGAACCGTCATATTTGAAATTGGTGTAAGGCCGTTTATAAAAATGGAATATCACATAAACAAAAAGTTCGCACTAAATTAATCACAAATTATGCGATATCTAATTTTTAAGGAATTTTCTTTCGCTATTTACAAAATAAACGATACATATTTCAAATTCTAGTATCGACATAAAAAAAATTAAATGCAGCATAAAGAAAAAGTTTACATTAAATTAACCACAAATTATGTGATATCTCATTTTCAAAGAAAAAATGATTTACACCACTTACAAAATGAGCGATCATTTGCATAGTACAAATAACAGAATCAGCAACACAAAGAAGTCAGTTCCACATTAATTCTGAATTGGACACTTACAAATTGAATATGGCAAGAATGTACCGATCCACCCCTTCGCCTGTCATCCGCCTTTCCCTCCGAATCCGAACGACTTCATAAAGCCCAGTTTACACAATGCAGACTCCACCTCCTGGCTATTTGTGCGAACGATACACATCCATCGTAACGCAACTCGACAATCTTCGCAACTTCGCTCTCTCGATCGGCCGATCGAATCTGGAGATAGCTCGCCGGATCGCGTTACCTCGATCATAGATCAACCCCTCGCCGACTTCGACAACGATCCATACTCCGTTGCGCAACGCTTTCGCGGGGAAGGAAAATCCGACAGCCGCCAATTCGTTTATTTACACGAGCGCCGATCGCACCGACGCCGACGACGGATAAATTATTGTACATAATTGCACGCTCGCCAAGCGAAACTCGGCATGCACGACGACAGTCTCCCCTCCGGCCAAGCGACGCTCGTGATAATGCGTGATAACGCGTGTTGCACCGACGTACGTATGATACGTAATACCGTAGGCATGCCTATGTCACCCACACGTGTAGTTCAGATTCCCCATGATCATACTAAAGATTACGCTACTTGTACTTACTCGCGAGCTATACCCAAGCGCATACCTAAATGCCTAAACGTCATAGTGTACATGTATGTATTGTATATAATTGTAGAAACGTAGGTGTACGGACTCGGCGTAATGATCGCACGATAGCGAGCCCATGTTATTGTTGCTAATCCTAATCGGCAGTAGTGCAGGCCTAAGAAGTCGACGTTCGTTCGCCGTTATCGAGTTCCGCCGATCGGAAAGAAAATCGATCCTCGCCGAGCGAGGCGTCAGGCTGTTATAACCTTTAATTCTGAAATCGATTAGGCGAACGCTATCCATTCGCGTGCCCGTATGAAACAATTCGCACACGTCCGCGATCTTGCCGCCCGAGAATCCCGGCATTGTAGACGTTCGCGAACGAAGAACGTGGCAAGAAAAGTTGCACCTTGAAGAGGTCTCATAACAGTACGCGACGAAGTAACGGACATGCGTCTGCCGAGATGTAACGAGATCCTCGAAGATGGGACTCGAAAGAGAATGTCGCGAGTCCCGCATTCGCGGCAGTCTAGCATTCTGGATCGATGCTATGGATAGGCATACGACCGATGCTATGGATAGGCATACGACCGATGCTATGGATAGGCATACGACCGATGCTATGGATAGGCATACGACCGATGATATGGATAGGCATACGACCGATCACGTCGCGTCATGCATAGAAGATTCCACTCGTAGCGATCTGCGTAGTTCCCTCCCGTTCCATTTCCTCGATTCCGTAGCCGACGATTGCTCGGTCGCGATTGGCTGCCGTTGGGGAAGAAAATCGGGAGACCCCGATCGAAACTCGGATCGGCGGTCGATCATTTTTCCCTGCCGCGAATCAGCGAGCTCAGAACGTTCCCTTACGCAGGATTCATATTGATCGGGCTGATCGCGATCGGTTCGCACGAACATAATTTGTGATATTTAATTTAAAGCCGTGTCTTTACCGAAGTAGCGTTCGTATAGTCGAGAGAGTAGTAGAGGAAGGAAAAGTCGCCAAGCAGTGCAATAATGCGATTTAGTCGGCTCGCGATGTTTCTTGAAGGAAGCGACGTTTCCTTTTGCGCTAATTAGCAGCGGAGATGTCGGATTGATTAGCCAATCGCGATCGGGGTGTCGCTGACCACTGATCTAACGATCTACGAACCTTCTTGCGGTCTTTTCCTTCATCCCTGCCCAATTTCTCGTATGCTGTTACGCGTTGAAACAGAAGCAAAGTCGATGATGCATTGTTCGTACGCGCGTTAATCTATTACTGTACTCGTACTCACCTGAGCAAAAGGAATTTGTAAATGTAGAAATTATTCGTGGTCAAATAAATTATTGTATATACATATATATAGTTGCTGTTTTGTACTTCCTCACGATCCATTATAAAATGTACATCTAACATTCTATTCTATTTCCTGCCAGTTTTTTCACATTTTGCACGGTAAGCCACAGTTTCACTGGTTTATCCGTTGTACAATTGGCCTGTAATGTTAAGATTTCTTCGGCAACGTTTATTGGCTTCCCAGTATTCGTCGATTGTTTCATAATTTTATGCAATAAACGTACCATGATTCTCCGGTCTTCACGTAGTCTTGAAATTGCTACGCTTTACTTCCAGGTAGACAATTTTTCACCGCTACCCTTTTTTCATACTATTCCATCTTTTTCCCGACTCTATCATTACTTCGGTAATGCAAGCAAAGCGGAAGACGTTTCTTTCCCCGTAAATATAATATATAATCGTACGTCGTGCGCGGATCCAGCGGAGCAAAACTAATTCGCTAATGCCGATATTGTTTCTGTTCCAATAAGATATTGCGCAAATATATGTCTTATGGGCGTGGACAGAAACGGTCATTGAATGTTCAGCTATACATTGAGACTCTCATGGGCCTATGACGGATACGACTGATTTCTAGGTAAGTACACCTTATCTTACTATTTCTATCAAACCTCGATTCCCCTATTTCATTCTCAATTCCAATGACCGTCCGAAAATGTACACTCCCAGAATTGGAAGCTACAAAATTGCAGGCGTGCTGAGGTTATCATCACCTTTCATTGCACTCGTTAATTTTTACCGTCTGCGCGTTGAATTATTGTGCATTGAACCATCTCTCATACTCAATCACGCGTTAACGTAATGAGAGTCCAACGACTTCTAACACAATGTACCTTATTATTTCTGTCAATACCCGCCTGTTGTATCCCAGCAGCGATTGCAAATCAAGAAGTATTTTTCAAGAACGTACTCGCCTTTGCAGAATTTTAACGAAACGAAATACTCTGTAATAATCCATATCGCGTTACATCTGTTCAGAGATTAAAGCTTTCCATTGTTACTACGAATGTAAGTTTCGCTGTTTCACTTATTAATTATTGCCATTCGAACTTTAAGCCGTTCTGCAATGCGGGCGACTGCGACTGTTAGAACTAATCATACGTTGAAGCAATGAAAAATCTCCATTAAGGTGGCAATAACGCGAGCGCTTTAACGACGTCGAACACTTTCCATAACAGTTATCAATTACGGTCGGCAAATTTGAATGCATTTCGCGAGTCATTATATCGCGTAATCAGCGGAATTCGTTCTGCTCCCGGTTTCCATACACTCATCCGCTTTCGCACACGCATTCGTAGATCCTTAAAATCTTACGCTCACGAGGCGGGCACGATCATTAAGCGCGAACGATGTAGGGCTTCTAAGGTATTTCGATATTAGCGAAGTGGTTTAGAAGGAATTAAAAGGTCGTAAACGAGAAAATATGACCGCGGCGAGCGGTGATGAATTTTGCACGTGTGCGTTTATAGACGCGCGCGCAATAAGCAGACTAAACCATAACTCATCGCGGGAGCGAAGGGTAATTGTTAACAATAATAATGCGATAAAAAAACGAGTTAAGTCGCATTGGCGCGGTGTATCATCCTAATTACGAAATGTACGTCTACGCGCGGTTCAATTGCGAGATATTTTAAGGATCAAATATTGTCTCAGTTTGCGTACATTAAAAACATACGGCCTTATTATTTAAAGATGCCCCCGCATGCGATGTTGGAATCTGACATATTTTAATACCTAAGTACATATTTCCTTAACCTGCATACGCTGAAAACATAGTCTTATTATCGGCGATACTACTGTACTCAATGTTAGAATTTCAAACATTTTAAGTTTCTACTTCTGTCCCGCTCTGCTCAGAACGAAAACATACAATCTTATTAACACGCTATCATGCGCGATTTCAGAACTTGTAATATTTTAAGACATAACTACCATCATACCTCTGCTTGCATAAGAAAGTTTATTTACAGTACAGTTGTGTCATTCGAACTGGCGCGTTTAACTAAGAATGTCAACGATCTTAACTAAATCAGTACTAAGGCAGCACACAGTTACCAACACTTGGCCATATTTTCCTCAAAGCTGTTCACTTTCACAATTCGAGATACCTTATCGCTCACCCCTCATACCCTCAAATAAATTATTCCCACACATTTTCGAAGCCGCTCGTACCATCAGCCCGAAATTAGCATTTTTACCGACGAATTCATCGCGGTCATCCCGATTCGTTTCTCGCGTGCGAACCGCGTTGTCTCATAAAATTATCATTATCGCCCTGAAAGCTCGTACACAGCCGACAAGAGTTACCGACCGACACCTCGGTCAGCCGGCGCATACCCGACCTGCGCACGTTCGGAACACAATGTTCCGCCGCGCATAGATTCGCATTAAAGCGTAATCCGTCAAACTCGCGGCTCGAAAGTGCGACTCGGGGCAGTTCGCACGGCCGACTCTCATCAATCATGAGCGAGTTTAACGGTATTGACACAGATGCGCGAAGGTGAGGCAGCCTGCGGAAACGTATGCGCGCGCACCTTCGTGCGGACGCGTCTCGCGATTTTGCGTCGAGACAAGGCAAGACATCCTTGAAAGTAATATCGCTTGGCAGAGTTCGAAGGATCGACGCTGGACACTTTTGTCGGAGGCTGTGAGATTTGGGTTAATGGCGGTGAGGTTGAAAGTCGGGTGACTGGGCTTGAGGGAAGAAATGTTGAGAATCGAAGTGAGATTTGGACGTTTCGTGGGAAGTTAAGTTGGGAAGATGAGGTTGCGGTGTTTTGTATCGTGTATGCAGAGAGGAGAGAATTAACACTAAAAATCTATTACTTGAGTTCAGCTTAAAAGATATTCTCTGTAAAGCGTGGCACTCTTGCTGAACTATACTTAATCATTTTTTTTAAGACGGTTTAAGGCCATTAAGATGGGTTTTAACCCTGTTATTCAATCATTTTTGTTCTGATACAGACAAAACTTTAATCCTCATTCACTCTTTGAAACAGCACACGCACTGCAAAACGGATACTCATACATGCATACACGCATTCTCATAAATCGGTCTCATACTTACATCAATTGGTCTATTCATACTGAATGAAACTGAGAAGAGTTGAGGAGACTTTGTTCGGATAGTTGTTATTGTACTGCGAAGTTGAGGATTGAATGTATTTTGCTTTGCATTATAAAATTATATGCAAATGATAATTTTACTACCATATTCGGAACAATAAAACATAAAAATATTTCATTTAAGAACCAGGTAAATTATATATTAAAATATTGTACATATTTGTATGTACTTATTGCGTTTGCAAAGACCAGTACTTAATTACTGTATATTTTTGTTGTAACTGTCAAAGTGTATTCTTGAAGACATCTGTCGGTCAATACCGAGGTGCATAAAGATTAGGCATTGAAGGAATTGACACAATACACGATCTTGTTCCAATGTTTGAAATCCACTCTGCTCGCTTCAATTAATCACGAGCTTTAGTTGTCGAAAGGACAATTGAATTGCCAGCCGTTCTTTACACTGTAACCTCGTCACAGCCAGAATCGCATCTATACCTCCTGATTACTGAATTAATAATTCAATAACCAGCACAACTTCTTCTCATGAGCATTTATTTAAATCTTATTCACTTATAGTGGCGTATACCAGCTCTGGTGTATAAATGTTTTCGTCGATCAATCGTCAGAATCAAAGCTACTTAATTTCGTACGGAAAGTATTGCTCAGGGACAGTTATAGATTTCAAGGAAATATGAATCGGAATCGAAAAATATTGTTGTCCCTGTAGGTTGAATTAAAAAAGTGTAATCTTCAAGTGTAAAGAATTTATTGCAATTACACTGCTGAATTCGCAACCAGTGTAAATAATCTTCTTAATCATAGAAAAAAGATTATAGAACTACATGTATGTATATATTAATCGACAGAAAAGTACCGGTAATTGCAACAATAACATACCATCACACACCACAAAAATGATTTAAACCCCTTATCTCATTATACCAAAAGGTCAAAACGCGCAACCAAATCGAAACCAGTTTCATTACTGCCAACATTCGACTTCGACTGACAGAAATATCCACCCGACAGATTTAAGCCTCGAAATCCAACAATGGATTCGTTTTCCGCGCTCTCTCAACATTCTCCAAAAACAAAATCACGTAACCCTCTCGCCACTTCCTTTATACACCTTCACCGTCGCAGCAAACTCACATACACGGCCCGGAGGCACGCACACACACGTACAACGAGTGTCTAGTCAGAAGAACGACGCGGTGGCCGTGGAGCTACACCGACGGAACATGTGTTTGTCAATTAAGTAGAAAAACGTGTTGATTTCACGCATGGCTCAGGATTACGGATACAATGGGGATTGTTTAAAAGTGCTTTGTTGCCGGGAATGGGAAATGCTGGTCGCCACCTACCTGGCCGAGCGAGCTTCTTTCAGCGTTTCACTGCCCTCTGGCCACTCCAGTCCCTCTCTCCCCCCGTCATCCCTCCCTCTCACCATCGCTATACGAGGAGTGCAAGTAATAAAAAGGATTATCGGTAATTTCTACCGCTAATAGGGATGAGGAAGATTTAATAAGGCGAGCAGAATCGTGATCGTTGGTGGTCCCACCTCCTTTGTTGCTACTTCTCTTCTCATGCTCCTGTCTCACCTTTTTTTGTCCTTTTCCTATCTTTCTCCCACCTCTCTCTCGGCGCGACCTTTTTCTCTCTCCCTCCGGATGGCCACGATACCGTGAACGGCCTCCTTTATCGCTCGTGACTTTGATTAAAAACTGTTGCCAGCTCGCGTCGCGAGCGTGCAAAATGAATTTCGGATGCGACGCACTTTTTTCATCGGCGCGCAAATTGCCCTGGTTACTGTGCGCGGGGGTGGGCAGGTTTTGTCGGGCTCGGGACACGTCGTTTCCTCGATGACGTATGCCAGCCACGTAATAATGTTATATTATTGCGGCGTGTAAATTGCGGCGCTCGTAATGGGCACGCTGGCGATAATCGATCGGTAGCGCATACCATTATTGCAACATTTTCTCAGTGACGGCCGGCATAATATTAGGATAATTTTCGATAGTCATCGTATTAATACATTTGCATTAGGGCGTTCGCGTAATTTGTTAAATTAACAGCTACCGCAGATGCATAATATAGATATTCTCGCAGGAGCGTTAAGGGCGTAGGTATGTGCGCGTATCGATTCTTGAACTTCCCTTTGATTTGAGCTGCGTTTATTTTTAACTTCGCCATCGGCGAACCGCAATCTGAATATTCCGTCGCGTTAATTCGCGTCCGCGCGACTCCGCGAATCCTGTTCTTTCGCGAAGCAGAATGTTGCAGCGTCCAATTTGCATCAATGTGAGAGATCTCGTTTCGATAAGTCGAAAGTTTATCGATGACCGTTCCGACGGAATTCGCGCGAATGCGCGCGACGAGAGTGTCGGACAGCGATCGAAACGATGTAATTGCGTAACGATCGCCCATGGAATCGCATCGCTACCCCTGTGGTCCAATTTCAGGCCGAAGTGCTAGAAGTATGAATTTTAATGATGCATGTCGCTGATATACGATTCCGGTTCGCTATCTGACGCGGGAATTTTCTACACGACTTCGCGATTGGCGGCGCGTACGTAACAGGACTTCTTTATGTAACGCGGTAATTCTATTTATCGTGATTGACATATTTGCTATGCGTAATAAATTACTTTCATCGGACAACACTTTTTCAATATCACCCGATTGGACGTAACGAATTTCGTACGCAATTTTGATGGCACTGCGCGATAATGTGGCTCGTTAGAAATCTACTTTCCTACATAAATCTACCGGTCGGAACTAATTAAGCGTAAAATTTATACGCGGTACTTTATAACAAATTCATTCGCAACCTGGCCGTCAGGTACGTAGAACGTATCTCGCATGCGGAGAGTTATCGAGCCGAACTCTTTCCAGACGAACTTCACCTCATCAACGCCTGCATTTTTGTAGTGCCGGCAGCGATAATTTCTGCTCCCGCCAGAATTAATTATCCGCAAAACGTAATCGTGAAACGTTATAACACTCACTGCTAAGTTCGCAGCTGCGCAATCTGCACAAAAATCTTCCAATCAAATGCCATTTAAAAATTATTCCGCATTTATCATTTTTCCGCCTAATCAAGATTTCCACGCCATCTTACCTGGTTCTGTTCCACTCAAATTCCTGCCGTCCAGCGAAAACGAACGGATCGAATTCGATCGGTCAGCGAATAATTTTGACCAGAGATAGTGCGCGGTCGTCAGCCGTCGCGAGCAGGACGAAACGAGCCGATTGCGAAAGGGGAGAGGAGGGGGTGGGGGGTGCGTTGCATATCGAGCTGCCGATTAAATTCCGTGCGAGAAATTCTCGGGACAGACGCACGTGTAAACGCCATTACGGCCGACGATAGGTATCACTCTCTCCTTTAGCGCGGCGCAGATAATTCGACGAGCGTTAACGCCCCGACGTGAGTGCGAGGAAATTTTAATGACCGTCGAATTTACGACTTCCCTCTCACCGGCCGTTGCAAATTCGAGCCGGGTCGTTCGGCAGAAAATCGCGCGCGGAAAAATCTACGCCCCGGCACACGCCTAAAACGAGCGGCCTGACTGTGATTAGAATTCCGCGTGCGAGCGCGCCTTGTTACGGACTCGGCGAACAATCGAGATTTCGATGATGTTTTCGTTGGACGGATTGCCGAGTCAGATTCCGTGAATATTCGATAGGGACACTTATCAGATAAAAGATTATTGAAGATCAAGTGTGAGATTATATGCTTGCGTGTTTGTTGGTGTTGTTTTACGTGAATAGAATGTTAAGGATGTTTTAAGTAAGTTAAGTTCGTTGGTATGCAAGTTTTTTATTTATATTATTTTGTCTGGTACAAAATTCCTGTGTTCCTGTTACGGAGTGTATTGTCCGCTCGATTACCTAAATATCGATGTGCTTATACCAGATCTATATTAACTCTAATTGAAAATTATTAAAATTTGTTTGTGAATTCAGCATTGAGTCAGGCAAATCCATCAATTTTTTTGTGTACCATTCATCTTGTATTAAACAGACTACTTTATTATATCATCCCCAAATAACCTATCTCAAAACTATGAACCCTCCTAGCAAAAATATGACTCCACTGCCACTCTACCAATAACAATGCATAGAAACCAATGTTCAAAACATTACACTAGCTCTGTACTAACTCCAAATAATTATAATTAAAATTGAACTTTCAATTCGGTATCGATTCGAAGATTTCCATGAATTTTCTTATGGCCCATACAGTAATGCATCGCTTGCATTACTCAGACTATTTTATTCTATCATCCCTAGATAATCTATTTGAAACCCAAAAGACCTCCGATCAATAACATGAATCCACCGTCACTTCGGCAATATCAACGTGTACGGTTCAACGTTCAAAACCTGGAAATCGACAACCGACCGCGCCGACATCAAAGCCAGCCTTCGAACTCCGTCCGAGGCAGCTCGCGAACGTCAATTGGCCTTCATCGAAAAGCAACTCCCGTCCGTAGGATCTCGTTGAAATTCGCGCGCTCCTCCCGAGGAGAGCGAGCTGCCAACCGGTTTCCAATGTAGCTTGCCTGGGCGCGAAATCCTTTGTCAATTTTGTGGTCCTCGCGCAACGCGGATAATACCACCTTTCGCGCAATACGCGCGAAATAACAGAATGCTCCCCTCCCCCCTCTCCCTCCCTTACCGCCTCTCGCGCTCCAGCTTCCTCACGCTTGTCCGACACATTCACCTCGTCGACAATTTCAGCCTTTTCTGATCCGCCTTCGCCCACTGCTTTCCGCGTTCTTTGACAATCACTCGCCTCGGGAAAGGTGCAAAAGAGAGAAAGAGAGTGAGTGTGTATATGAGAGAGAGAGAAGCTTGGAACGTCATCAATATCTCACACGCCAGGATCCCATTCTCGGCTTGGACACATTCAATTTGAAAATGAGTTCAATTTAAAAATCAGTTTCGGTGGCCCATGCCTGGCGTTGTCCTGCGGGCTATTCATTCGGGACACGCATGCTCGTCGAAACGGGTAGGGGAGGGTATATTGAAAACGAAATCGCCCTCGCCACCCAGGAGTTCTGGATACCGGACGTCTCGAGCGCCCAGGACGGCTGTCGTTCCGTGTAATCCTGTAATGGCGACGCTGCGATCCGATGAGTGCCGGTTGTTACGTCCGAGTTGGGTCATTTTAATCGACTGATAACGCTGGCATTCTGTTCGTCGGCGGGCTCTATGATGTTTCGAATGCTAGGATACAAATCGTAGGAAATAGGCTTGTTTCAACTTGCTTTAACAAAGGGTAATTTTAAATGACTGATAATTCTGTTCTTTTGTTCATTTATTGGGGTGATGATAGTTTCAATGCCGAATAGGAAAGTTAAAGTAAAGTCGACTCGATTATTATGTATGAATAGATAATTTTAAATAATTGGTAATTCTGTTACTTCATTTACTCATTGGGGTTATAATGCTTTCAATGTCGAATAGAAAGCTAAGTTTCTCTTCACTAGTTTATTATGTATAAGTGGATAATTTTAAACAACTGATAATTTTATTATTTCGTACAATTGTTAGGATCATGCTACTTTCAATGTAAAAAAAAGGGCTAAAAGTCTGTGTCGATTCGTTTTAACAGCGGAATAAGGAAAAGGTGGGAGAGTACAAGCTAATTCAGTTTCCAGCGTTGCAATGTAAACCCTCCTGCTACGTTTCATTCCACTTTCCAAAACAAGCGTAGGTACAGGTGGCAGAATTGGTAGGAAGCGATGTCAATCATACTTCCGAGCATTCGAACGTCTCAGCGCTGCATTGCGCGCCTTTTTCGAAAACAACAGTGCGGAGTGGAAAATTGGCAGGAAGTCAGATTGAAACTTACGTAAACCCACATTGATCGGCAAAGTCGTTTTGTTGACTCGCCCTGAGGATGGAAGACAGAAGTGCAGCCAGTTGCAAAGAGCAGCCTTGGCATCTGACGCCTGTCTCTCGGTCGCCGCTTCGACATCGGCGAACCAGTTTGCCAAACGGAAATCTTCGACACCGCGAAGGCCTCGAATAGGAAACTGTTCGCCGTACTGTTCGCTCGCCGACTCTTGTGCCTTCGCCGACGTCGGATTCGGCCGAATGGAACGCGAGGCGGGAGGAAAGAGGGAAATTACGGGGCGCGAGAAAGATGAAACTCGGCCGAGCCGAGCCTGAACTCTCCTACTCGATCGTCTGTAGTTAAGAATTTCATAAAACCGAACGCTGTGTGTAAGGACAAACGAATAATCGGAATACAATGTCTGAAAGCTGAGTGAATACACTGTAAAGTGTACAGCGATTAAAATGGTCGAGATAAAAAGAAGGGAAGCATAATTTTAATGAGTAGTAGGAATGAAATAATATGTAAAGAAAATGGACGATGGCATTCATTTGACGAAAGAGGGAAGTTATGGGAAGCGAGAAAAATAAACTCGGCCGAGCCGAGCCTGAACTCTCCTACTCGATCGTCTGTAGTTAAGAATTTCATGAAACCGAACACTGTGTATAAGGACAAACAAATATTCGGAATACACTGTCTGAATACTGAGTGAATACACTGTAAAGTGTACAGCGATTAAAATGGTTAAGAGACAAAAAGAAGGGAAGAATGTTTTTAATGAGTAGTAGGAATGAAATTACATGTAAAGAAAATGAGCGATGGTATTAATTTGAGGAAAGAAGGAAGTTATGGGAAGAAAGATGAAACTCGGCCGAGCCGAGCTTGTACTCTCCTACTCGATCGTCTGTAGTTAAGAATTTCATGAAACCGAACGCTGTGTATAAGGACAAACGAATAATCGGAATACAATGTCTGAAAGCTGAGTGAATACACTGTAAAGTGTACAGCGATTAAAATGATCGAGATAAAAAGAAGGGAAGCATAATTTTAATGAGTAGTAGGAATGAAATAATATGTAAAGAAAATGGACGATGGCATTCATTTGAGGAAAGAGGGAAGTTATGGGAAGCGAGAAAAATAAACTCGGCCGAGCCGAGCCTGAACTCTCCTACTCGATCGTCTGTAGTTAAGAATTTCATGAAACCGAACGCTTTGTGTAAGGACAAACGAATATTCGGAATACAATGTCTGAAAGCTGAGTGAATACACTGTAAAGTGTACAGCGACTAAAATGGTCGAGATAAAAAGAAGGGAAGCATAATTTTAATGAGTAGTAGGAATGAAATAATATGTAAAGAAAATGGACGATGGCATTCATTTGACGAAAGAGGGAAGTTATGGGAAGCGAGAAAAATAAACTCGGCCGAGTCGAGCTTGTACTCTCCTACTCGATCGTCTGTAGTTAAGAATTTCATGAAACCGAACACTGTGTATAAGGACAAACGAATAATCGGATTACAATGTCTGAAAGCTGAGTGAATACACTGTAAAGTGTACAGCGATTAAAATGGTTAAGAGACAAAAAGAAGGGAAGAATGTTTTTAATGAGTAGTAGGAATCAAATTACATGTAAAGAAAATGAGCGATGGTATTAATTCGAGGAAAGAAGGAAGTTATGGGAAGAAAGATGAAACTCGGCCGAGCCGAGCTTGTACTCTCCTACTCGATCGTCTGTAGTTAAGAATATCATGAAACCGAACGCTGTGTATGTGTGTGACTTAAGTGAACACATTGCAAAACATATAGTGATTAAACTGGACAAGAAATAAAAAGAAGGGGTGGCTGATGTTAATAAGTACCTGGAGTGAAATTGAAATGTACAAAATGAGTATGGGAGTGATATTACAGGAAAAGGGGTAATTATAGGGCGCAACAATTAACAGATTTATGAAGCTCTATGCAAATGGAATATCGTAGGTACAAGAACAGCGAAAGAGCCAACAGAAAAGTACACGCACAATGACTAATATACAAACCGAAAGCAGACATATAAACATGGGTAATCTTCAAATATGAACAAAAAATCAGACCGAACCGCTGATCGAAGAAAGTACACTTACCGCGCGATGCCCATCCAAAAAGAAACGAGTCCAACGAGGGCAAAGGGAGCGCCAAAGGGTTGATAAACACGCCGCCCAACAACGAGATTCCATCTCGCGAGGGCCGAAAGTACAGAGACACAGGTGCGAAACGAGAGGAGCGGAGCGTACCGCTAGAAGAGGATAGACGCAAAGACGGCAGACGATAACAGGGATAGAAAATAAGAAACCGAGCCTGTAGAGCAAAGAGCCGTAGAGAAGGATGGGCAAGGATACGGCGAGCATAGGATAGAGAGAAAGAGAGAGAGAGAGAAACAGAGAGAAAGACCTCTCGTCCTCGCGAGGAAAGGAAGACGATGAAGGAGAGCAGTCGAAGAAAGAGAGAGAGAGAGACAGAAAGATGCTCGAAGGTAGAAGACAAAGATGAAAAGATGAAAGGCATCCCGCCTTCAGCCACCGCCGGCGCTGCTGCTGCCGCCTTGGTGTCTGGTCATCAACACCTGAGTCCTGAGAGCCTTCCACTCCCCTCCCCTCCCTTTCGCTCCTCATCCCTCCCCCCTCTCCCTCTGGCCAGCAACCGACTCCTCGCAGCCTCGACTCTAGCCTTAAGCTATACCGCGGAGGCCAGCTCGCCTCGATCTGGACCCTCGTTTCACCCCCTCGAGTTCTCTACTTCGGTGGGAGGGAGAGGAGTCGAGAGAGGGAGCGAGAGAGAAGGTTCGACGGCGCAGAAAGGAGGGAGAGGAGGACGAAATGATATGAGAGCGCGTTAGGAAAGTAGTCGGTCTCGGATGGTAGTCGGGAGGAAAGTTTAATGGTTTGGTTTATAGACGTGGGATTGAGGGATGGTAGAATTTTTTATGCTTTCGAAATGTGGGCTAATGGGTGCAGGGAGTTTGTAATTGAATAATGTGCGACGAGTGTATCGCGAGGGGAATGGGGGAGCGGCATTTAAAATGCGTCCCCGATAATGTGTTGTTGGAATAAAAGTTTAATGGGTCGGTTTAATGGAGTGAATTCGAGGGACGGAACGTGACGTTTGACCTTTTGAGAACGTAAAGTATCAAATGGGTTCAGCTGAGTAATAAAACTGGGAATATTGAGTACGTAAGATGTAGAATATAAAATATAAAATAGTATCATAATACATGGACTATATGCGGCACTACGGTAGTAAAACATAATAAATGATACAAATGAGTCCCGACACTGTCTTTCTTGTCACCAATAGAAGCAACTCGTCAAATCGCGGCGATGAGAATTCCACCGAGCTCACAGAACAATCTAAACATTTCACAATTCACGCCCGAGCTCCCAAACATAATTAATCCCCTCACCTAAACACCCTTCTTATAGACACAAATAGAAATGTGGACAGAGAGGTTAAGGCGGGGAAAAAAAGGACGAAGCCAATGATAAGTAAAGGCCGCAAACAACCCTCCCCCTTCGTTCATCCCCTTCCCCTCCACCGTAATTATCCCCCCTCTCCCCTCGCTTTCGAACTCTCACCCTTTCTCCTCAACTCCCTCGAACCCGAACTCCTGCCATTTCACTCTCCCACATTCCTACTTCTCACTCTCCTTCCTCGTCCGTCCCCTCTCTACTTCTCTCTTTCTCTCTCTCTCTCTCTCTCTCTCTCTCTCTCTCTATCACTCTGTCTCTTTCTCTCTCGTCGAACACCCTCGAACTACGCACACTCCCATCTATAACTAACTCGCAGCGCAATCTAGCCTTGGCTGATGGATGGAATTCCTCACGGTGTGATGCCGCCGCAAAACCGAACGGCGGATGGAAAATAAAAGGAGAGCGCGCGAGCCCTCTGCTCTTTTTCTATCCTCCCCCCTCTCCCCTCCCTCGCATCGGTCAGCTCCCTCCCACCTTCGCGAAGCATCGGAAAAAGAGCGAGGGCGGCCGCGAGAAAGAAACGGACCGACGGCGAGGCAAGAAGACGGGAGGCAGGGGAGGGGAGGGGGAGGCGAATAGGAGGAGGCGAGAGACAGAGAGGAAGGTTAGGGGAAGGGAGAAAAAAGGGAGGGCAACAAATTCTCTCGCGCTGCTTCTCGCAGACCGAATGCTTTAACGCCGCTTTTGTTCCCCGCCTTTTACGTTCGCCACGGCTCGAAGTCGACGACGTCCGAGTGCAGAAACGGCAGGGAGCAAAAAACCACTCCGCGTCCTTACTTCCTTCCCGCAGGAGCGCGAGATATCTCCTGGCGCTGGGAAGCCATCGGCGGTTTCGATAGTCGATGATCGTTTCGCTGTCGCGGATCGTTGCTCGCTTTCCGGGACGGATTGAGGGACTTTGCTCCAATTGACGCGCGGAAGTGAGTCGAGAGTTCGGCAGAATTTTCGTTGGCGGTTCGCTATTGCAATTCGTCTGCTGCGGGCTGCAATTCATAGGTTGCTATGTAAGCGATTGGGTATGGTGTCCGTACCGTTTGCGTCGACGTTTAACTGAAATAAAATGATATAAAGTACCCCATTTAGTATGCATTTAGAGATTATGTAATACCTGTACTTGACTGTTGAATAACAGTGATAGAAGTTATGGGTGTAGGAAAACGAATCGATTAGGTAATAGTGGCATTTTCAATAGGCAATTTTCTGAAAAATTCCGAATGAAGCTTTCCGAATGAAGAATTCCGAATAAAGAATGATCTACTTCCTACTCGGCCGACCAGTCAACCAAACAGACGCCTTCATCCCAAACCGAGTAATGAATAAACCGAAAATTATTTTTTCTCCATATCATGCCCCTCCAAATAATAGAAACCTTGTCTTTCATTAGGCAATTTTCTATAAACTGCGAATGAGGTAGTTTGGACAAAATTAGAAGTACACAACCCCGCTGCATTTTCCACATAATACCTGTTGACATATGTCATCTACTTCCCATTCGACTTTCCACTCAATCCAGCAAACGCCTCATCCCATTAATAACTACACCGAAAATTCAAATTCCACCACATCCTATCCCTCCAAAACGATCTCCAACCATCTTTTACCATCATCAATTCCACGAAACTTAAACACGACATTCCATCAAAAACTGCCAACGAATCCACCATCCGCGAAGCAGCCCAAGAAAGCCCGCGCCCCCGTTCAGCGCACCGTCCGCCGACATGTGTCAATCCGCCCTCCCCGCAAAGAGTACAAATGGAGCGCAAAGCTAATAGACCGCACCGTTCGCATCCCGACCGCGCGCCATTTTTCACCGGGTCCCGAACGCACACGACAAACCGCGAAGGACGCATGTAGGACTCGCGTCTCTCGCGTCAACCCCGAAAGCCGCAAAAGACGTCGGCCGGAGTAAAACCTCGATCTCCGTAACGAGGGGCACGTGGTACAGAAGCAAGCCAACCCCCCCTCACTCCCACCCCGACTGCTCTACTGCCTGGCCTCCACCTCCCACCGGCCGAGCCGAGAATGGAAAAAGGACCCGATCGTCGGCAATTCGCGCAAATGGAATTCCATCCCGGCGTCTGCTCTCGGCATACTGGGTCCTTCCTGTCGGTTTGCCTTTCGGCGAGCAAAAAGTAGTGTCCGAGGCCGGTGCGAAGAAACGAGCGAAGAAGAGGCTGCCGGCGGAGAGAGGCACTGAACGAGCGAGAGAGAACGAAAGAAGGAGAGAGAGAAAGAGAGAGAGAGCGAAAGAAAGGTGCTCGAGAGAGTAATTCGGGATCGGCGAAAAAGTAATGGGTTTCGGGGCGGGGGTGTGGGTTAGCTGCGGAAGAAAGGGAAGAGGCGAAAGGTGAGGAGGGAGAGGAAGAGTCAAGCGAAGCCAAAGAGGAGAGAGAGAGAGGGAGAGAGAGAGAGAGAGTGAGGTTAGGAGAAAAGGGAGAGGGTGAATGCCCAAAGGCACACCTGTGGCCACGCAGAGCCACGCTGTCTGGGTCTCGTCCATCCTCATTCCCCCTCCCCCCCTCTCGCCCCTAGTCCCTCGCCCTTCGCCCCTTCCCAACCCCCTTCCCAACCCCCTCCCCTTCGCCCTCCATCTTCCCGCCGTCTCTTCGATCCTCGTCCGACTCACTCTTGCCTGTCTCTCTCGCACTCTTCGGCGGCGCATGAGAATTCGGCGGGCGGGCCTCTCTCTCGCCGAGGCCGAAACAACGCGGCACAAAAGGCAGTCTCTATAAATCACTACCCGCGTGGCCTACCTCAGGAACCTACTCGACCCCCGGGGGCCACGCATTTACGATCTATCGCGCGCCATCCGCAGCGCCGACGAAACTCCCGAGGCTCGGGCTGCCTCTCCATCGCGAATCTTGGTGGCTCTCGCTTCTGTCTCTTCCAATTATCCCCCTTCCGAGGGCGGGACTATTAGATCGGGCCGCGATGCTGTTCGTTTGATGCCGGCAACGTCGGTGGACCTTTTGTCTCGCGGACGATCGCGGACGACGGGAATTTTCGATGGGGATTGGAGGGGGTGGATGTGCGGAGAGGTGGATGTTTAGGGGTGGCTTGTAAGATGGTTTGTTGGTGAAGGGGTGGGAGGGGATGCAGGGGTATAGGTTATGTAGTTGGGAGGGGATGAATGGCAAGGATGTGGACGGAGTGGGTTATGTAAGTAATTATTGTAGGATAAGGGATATGATGTGAGGAGTAAGGAATGGGAGGATTGATTTAATGAAAGTCTGTGTGTGCGGTGTAGATGTGGGGAGTAAGTTCGTTTTCAGCGTAGGGGAAGTCATGCTTATGTAACCAGGGTGGCTTTCTAACCTCAAATTAGCTCGACAAAAATATTTTTATATTTCATATTTACACTCGAGTTCAAGTACTTCATAGCAAAACATCCCTGACACCCAGGCACCTTATCGTGATACTTACAGCATCTGGAAAAAAAAGGACGATTACTTCAACACTAACCATAATCCAATACAAAAGACGCAAGATCCCAAAGCAGCTTCTCGTTTACTCATCCGACCGCCGATTCAATTACGCCGCACGCAAAACGGCATGAGAACAAAGCCGGCCAACGAGCGTAAATGACATAATGCCTCTCGGTACCTTTTGTCCACCTTGTATACAGCGGTTAATCCACTTGCCTCCTCTCCGTACAAACGACCGCTATTGATTACGGCGGGGTCCGTGACGCGGCAAAGTCATTTGCCTGTCACAATGCCTCCCTATTCTCGGCTAAGAAGGCACTTAAAATATCTCGCGGCATGCGCGAGGCCGTCGACTTTCCGTGCTCAACCCCACGTCAAGACGACGCCTGATGACGCCCGACGACGCTCCCGTCGCAATGAACTGTCGTGCGGATAATAATTACGACGCCGGCGGGGCAAACAGTGTCAGCGAAATGAATCGACATTTTAAGCGATTATTTCACCTACGCTCGCGTGCACTGCCTACCAATCGACTGGATCGGTCGAAAGTAAGGTTGGATTTATGCTGCTTCGCTCCTCTTTTTATTCGGTATCCACTTCAGTTAATAATAGTAGGTATGCTTGGCATGGAAACTTGAAATAATTGTAGGGGAGGTGGGGTTAGCAAATGTAAAATAAGTTGGTTTGGGTTGAGAGTGTACGATGGGAAAATGTAACAAATTACTTATACAGAAGTTTCACATTAACCTTTGGGTAGTTTCGGAGTTTATAGAGTATACTCTCGGTTGTTTTTTAAGTTTATTAAAGTTTTTAAAAAAATATCGGGATTTATAAACAGTTTCATGAATTGATTTTCAACTTCCACTTGCAAATAAGGAGCCTTTTGTAGAAATTAAAATATATTACATACCCGTCGCACATTTATTGACTGCCAAGTTATGCAATATTAAATCATTTCTAATTAAAGTTACTAGAGTCTTGTCAGTAGACGTCAAGGTGCGCAGCTCCTAACTCACCCCACTCTTATCGCGTAATCGTCCCTCCGTTTATTGCACACCCACCTTATCTCGTTCTCATCCACGAAACATGCGTTCTTCCGGTTAAGCCCTATTAACGCAACGCGTTAACAAACTTAACGGTAAGGAAAACAATAGAGTCAGCCTCCACCGCATTAATAGCGTTTAATACCTCGCAGATTTGTTAGCCTTCGTATCAAGAAAGCGGCGAGCCACTAACATCTTGTGAAATACGGTAGTAGTTTACTTAGCTACCTGATTCCTTTCCATCTAACATCGCTCGCGTTTAAACGCCGTTCCGGTGCTTTCGTGAGAAAAGTTTTACCACTACGCTCCTGTCGGCGGAGTCAGATGCTATCGTCCGACTTTGTATAAAACGTCATGCAACTGCACATCGCACGCATTGCGAAATGGAAATTTGCAATTTTAATTCGGCCAGTAATCACGGCCGCGGCGCGAGACATTAGTTCGCACGGATTTAAGTGATACGTATTGACGCGATTCATTCCGCTCCCGGCAGCTTCGCAAATGAATCCCGTGGTATTAATTATTCTCGTGGCCTCGCCTAAGGCGGAATGTTCTTTGTTCCCGCATTTCGTCCACGATCAATCGGCCTGTCCTTTATACCCGATACAATGGCCGAGTTAACGAGATCTAGATCCGATATCGATAGCGGATTCTGCTCCATTGGAAGCCTATATACATAGAAATTATGACCGCCGGACAAGAGTATCGTCCGGCGTTGCAGGCCGTCGCTACCAGTATGGCGTTTAGTCGGATACGATGCCTTTTAACGATCGAGCGTTGCCATGAGTTTGACTGACAATCGGCCCATTGTCGGCCCTATCAAGAATTAATAAGTGGAATAACAGTTATGAGGCGAAACTTGAAAGATATGATCGGATAATAGGCGTTTCGTGCGGAAGTTTAAGATTAGATTTGAGAAGGAAGCAATAAGTGTACGTGAACAGGCATAGAAATAAGGTGTATTTGCTTTACTATCTGTTTATTGTGGGTATTATGATTAAAATAGCTTTCTTCATAGTGTGAATAATGGTGAGAGGTAAAGTTTGATTGGCGATGGATTTATTTGGGTTCATTGAGGATTAATGAAAAGAGGGATAATGCCACATTTGGAGGTTTAATTGATTAAGATGTGTTTTATGTACAGAGTTAGGGTTGAAGAGAAGCGTGTGATGTATAAAATAGATAACGGTGAATTTATTTCAGAATCCGCTCGTAATGGGATGAGGTACCTATTATAATTAAAATATCTTTTCCTGCACTGATGAGATATATAATAAAAAGAAATTAATGGCTTACGGAAACTTACATTGTTTTAACATGGTTCCAGCCGCACTCTTACGCTGTTTATCACACATCAGCGCTTATAACATTATGTAGCATTAATGTACTACTCGAACAAGAAAGTGACGCTCTTATCGATCTGAAAAAAGACTGCGGCTCAGCCAGCCCACACGCAAAAAAGTTCAAACAAGAGCAGACTTCCCTTGCCAGTCAAGAAACTCGGAGAAAAAGTAAGGCAGCCAGTAAATCTACAGCATTTCAAGCCATAACGTAAACATTTTCTGTTACTCCAAAAAAATGTGCCGCTTCATCACACTCAAATATGCTTTCCTATCTCCTATTAATTTTCCTGTCTTTGATCTATGGTAAAAAGTGACATAAATATGCTGCCGGTTATAAAATTCATTAGCATATATTTACCAAATTAACCAAGTACCTATTTCCACCCGCAAACATTTTTGATTTAAACCACCTTCATAACCACGTTCACAATTTCCAAGATGGTCTCAGTAAAAAAATTCTATGAACTTGAATTCATCATTCAACATCGACCTTTGTTTACCGTAATGAAACCCAAGATTGGAAAATATTTTGTACACCGTCGACTTAGACCACTTCCAGAGTCCGGCACAATTAGATCAACCCTGGCCAGCACCTAATTCAATTATTTGCCCGAGAGCGTGGATTTCCTCGTCGAGCCGGTCGATATTGAAGATTTATTATTGCGGGAAACTCGAGTAAAACTAACCGACCGAACGTGTCGGGCAACATGTATGTATAACGTAATCGCGTGTATCCCAGGTCGCGACACGGGAGAGAAGTACACATTCACACAGATTCACACGCATTCGCAACTGCGCGCCGTGCACGCGTGTCTCGCGTTCGATCGGCACATGCACCGCCGTGCGGTTCATTTACATTGCAAAAAGCCGAGTAACGCGAGTCTTGTGTACACGCGCGCGAATGGAAGGGAAAAGGAGTGTGTGTGTGTCGAGCGAAACCGTGAAAAAGTTCACGCGAGCCTTCGCGAGACGCTCGCGTGTGCGTGCGTGTCTACGTGGGCTGTCGCGTATTTCAAAGTATAATGTCGCGGGCAGTACGTTCGATCGGACGTTGATAGCGAGCTGAGCGCGTGGGGTGAGGTAAAGTCATCCGTGTACACGTATCGAAATCGAGTAGTTTGTCGGACGAAAGTATGGGGAAGGAACGGCAATGAGATTCGTTCTTGGACTTCGAGACCCGCGAGCGGCGGAAAGAAGGAAAAGCGGAATGTTTGTTGAACGAAGAATGCGCGGTTGGTTGGAAATGGAGGTGGATTAGATCTTTGTAGCGGATGGTCTGGAAGTGGTGGGGATAGACGCTGTATGTTACGTGTGCAGAAGGGTGTGTTGTGGGGTCTGGGATTATTTAGTTGGTGGGGAAATCAAATTTTAGAAGACCAGTTTGAATTTTGACTCAATCAAGTACGATTTTTTTGCCGTATTTTTACAATACACGTATGAAGTAAGGTAAAGTTAGCATTTACACCTACGAGTAGCAAGTTATAGTTTGTCGGAGAAAGATAAGAGGAATCTAGTAGATGGAATAAGATTTGTTTACATCATGAACTGTAATCAGCGGCTGAAAGAAGTAAAAACGGAATATTTGTTGAGCGAGAACTTGCGGGCGGTTGGAAATGCAGGTGGATTAGATCTTTTTGGAGGATTATTTGGTAGTGATGGGGATGATCACTGTATGTTATACGTGCAGAAGGATTTGTATAGAGTTTTGGGGTTTTTAGTTGGTGCAGAAATCAAAAACACAGAAGACACAATCAAATAAGTACGTTTCGAATTTTTACAATACACGTATGAAGTAAGGTAAAGTTTCCTTTACGTGTGAAGTAAGAGCTCTAGTAGTTGGAATAAGATTTGTTTATATCATCATGTCTTATGAGCGACGGAAAGAGGGGAGAGTAGAATGTTTGTTCAGTGCAGAATTTGCATCTGCATTTTGTGTAGGGGATATATGCCTATACCTATTTCTCATTGGAATATGTATTGGGATAGAGTACTTTGTCGGGGAATAGATAAAGGGGGTTGATTAGGGCAATGGGATTCATTAGCAGCTTGAAGTGTTTCATGTGGCGGAAACAAACAGAAGCAGAACGTTCGTTGAATAGGCGATTACAAATACAGTTGAATAAAATTGTTTCACAGTAAACACATATTAGGCTTAAGACAGCTATTCATTGTGGGTGTATGTATCGAAATTCAATACTTTGTCAGAAAATCTCTGAGATGTGATTGATAAGGCGTAAGTTTGCGGTTTAAACTATTATGAGCAACAGAAACAAGAAAGAGCAGGATGTTTGTTTAGCGGAAACTGTATAGACGATTTAAAATGCAACTGAATAAAATTTGTATACATTTAATTAACGTAAGGCAAATATGCTCTTCCCGACTTTGCGTATTAAGGTCAAGTGTATACTATATGTAAGAAAATGTGTAAAAGATGAAGAACTGACATATGATTTATATTTGTTTTTAAATACTGTAAGCTACGTTAACGAGAGAAAGCGAGAAATTTATTGCACAAATTATTTTTAATCGGGTAAAACAAATTCTGTATGCGTATGTTAATGTTGGAAGGTAATTAAAACCATACGTCAGGCATAACTGTATCGTGATTAAATACTTTGTCGGAGGAAAAGTGAAACAAGATAAACGCGTGTAATAACATTAATTTGCGTTTTTAATTGTTGTACGCGATGCAAACGATGGAAAGCAGGATGGTTGTTGAGCTAAGAACGCGTAGCGGGTTTCGAATGTAGTCGAATACATTTTTTCGTTGCCGTTATCTGGCTGAAGTAAATTAAAGCCACCCGTCGCGTGCAAGCGTATCGAGATCGAGTATTTAGTCGAGGAAAAGGTAATACGAGATAAACACGTGCAACAGAATTCGTTTGTATTGTAAAATATTACAAGCGGCGCGAAGGTGGAAAGCAGGGATGTTTGTTGAGCCAAGAATACGTAGGCGATGGCATTGGGCGATTGTAGACGAAGTCGGATGAAATTTTTCACAACAGGCAGGTTGATATCTCAATCTTCCGAAAGATGTAGATATTCGCGATAGCAGCGGAAAGAACAGCGGCGAGAGGAAGTGGACGATCAATTAATCTAGTCTATTAATTTAAAGTTATCTTAATTCCATTTTCAGCCCGACCAGTAATAACTTACCCGAAATGCAATTATATTGCAATCCAAATAGTCTGCCAACTCCAAACTTCTTCAAAACATTCAAGCTCACACGGAAAGCATCGAATCCATTACTCTTAAATACGTGTCAAAATGATTCTATACCTACCCATATGTGATCGAGCTATTAATTCACAGTTATTTTAATTCCGAGCATTAATAACCTGCCTCAAATTCTACTATATCGCAATCCAAATCTGTCATCTTCAGACTCCTTTCTAACATACAATCCCACACAAAAAGGATTGAATATCTACGTTTCGCATAAACAACTGTCAAAGTGATCCTATGTAAGGAAGAATGTGAACAAGCTATTAATTCGAAGTTAAGTATCGTATTTCCATTTTTAAACTGTCTAGCAATAACTTGTCTGAAATACAACTATATCACAATCCAAATACACCGTGCCACTTTCAGACTCCTCAAAAACATAGAAGCTCATGCGAAAAGCAATGAATACATTTCCCTTAAATGCCTGTCAAAATGTTCGTACACAAAGGAGGATGTGGAGAGATAATTAATTCAAGGTTATCTTAATTCCAGTTTCCAACCCGGACACCAATAACTTACCCCAAATACAACTATATCATCATCCAAATGCAGCACCTCACCTCCAGACCTCTCTAAAAGATGCAAACTCACGCGAAAAGCATTGAATACGTTTCCTTTTAATACCTGTGTAAACGGTCCTATACAAAGAAGGATGTGGGCGAGCTATTAATTCGGACTAATCTCAGTTCCATTTTCAATCCGTCTAGCAATAACACCCTAAATACAACTATATTCCAATTCAAGTACGCCCTCCAAACTTCTCCAAAACATACAACCTCACGCTAAAAGCATCAAATACATTTCCATACACCTGTCAAAATGATCCTATAGAACCTACATCCTCCGCTCTCCCTCCCCCTACTAAAATCCCACCTTCCCAAAATGACCAAATACTTCCAACAGTAACTCATCTAACCCCCGCTTCCTAACCATTCTCCATTCTGCCCAAAAGGCCTGATCGTCAACCGCCCCGAGCCTCTCCATCACCCACCATATTAATCCCTCCACACACGCTTCCCCATGATTCCCGAAGCACGTCCCACCTCATTCCCAGCAACAAAACCTCAAGTACCACCGCGCTAAAGAGCAGAGAGCCAACGTCCGCCTCGGCCGGCCCGATGAATCGCTCGGGCCCGAAGCGCGTCGCGCCGTTTTTATTTATATTGCAAAACGTTAGAACAAGCGAGCATAAACGGGGAGCGAGGGAGTCGAGGGGCGTTGGCAAACGAGGCTGCCCGTCGCGTGGTTGGTGGAACGGCATTACGGAAGAAAGGCTGGCGTGCGCGCGCGTGCTTGTTCCCTTACCCTCCCTCTCGCTCTCTAGCTCGCACTCTCTCACTCTCACTCTGTCGATCGCGCTCTCTTTCTCTCTCTCTCTCACTGCGTCTCTTCATATCCTTATCCCTGTACCTACGACGCGTGTGCGCGCGCGCGCGCGCGCGTGGGTGGAGGGTAGGATGTAATAAGCTTTTGTCGTGAGGATTCTCGGTAAATGGCGAACGTTCGAGTCCTGTAATCCAGAGGAGAAGGCGCGTTCCTGCCGGAGGGCCGCCATGTTGCCTTCTTCCGGCAAAATGTCCGTCGAACGAGTCTGGACGCAAAGTCGGTGGATTTTGGTAAGCGGATGCTTTTTGCGGGGAGGGAGATGGGGGTGATGTGGATTTTGGTGGAGGAGTGGGGGGTGGTGGGTGGATCGTTTGGTGGTTTCGGTTTTCGAATGGGTGTGGTGGGAGAAGCAAAGGATCAGTGGAATGGGTGACTTTGTCTTTTTTGGAGTATGAGTTGGAATATATTGATTATTCAGATTGTGAACAGTAAAAAGGAACTCCGTTTTATACTGTAACATTAAAATTGTAATAGTTTAGTTTTGGTGAATACCGGTTTTCAAGTAGTACCTAAGGATTGACTGATAACTTACTTAATTTAAACGATCGTATTTAATTTAACACAAGGTGTTGATCGAGGCAACACGTCGTCGTTACGATCCATACAGTGCAAAAATATAAATCAACAATTTAAAAAATTCGTTTCGTTCTGGATCTGGAGTAAGGACTGACGTCTGTAACGTTATCAATTTCTACAAAATAAATTTGCAAGTAGTTATTGGTCACGATATGAAATTCCCTGGCTTAAGTGTTACAGTTGCGTCCTGCTAACATTTATTTACGTTGAACAAACATCGCGGCTTCAGTTTCCTGAGCACAGTACACTGGTCACGAATCATAAGCGCATTGTTCAGAATCTTAAGAACCTTTCAAATCCCCTTCAACATCGAACTTTTTTCCTAACCCCTCGCACCCATAGAATACGACAGCACCTTCATTCTCCACTCAATTTAATTCCTCAAATCATATTCAGCGAACCACATTGTTCGTCAGAAGAAAAGGAAGTATTACTTCTACGAACTCCACAACTCACGCATAGCACACCTACATCAATTTCTTATACAATAAATACTCTATAATAGAACTTTTTCAATCATTGCAAATAATAAGATTCAATTCAACATTCTTATACCGTAAATAAAACAATATTGATAAGTAAAAATGCACAAACAAAACGTGCGAATACTGTGCTTTTCTTAAAAACATGAAGACATACAAGAACACATGTAATGGAAACCCGTAAGGCAACTAGGAAATAAAATACAATACAATACCTACATAAAAGAGCACGTGCAGAAATTCTGCCTTCTGCAACCAATGCCTTACATTGCTATCAATTACCTACCTATATAGATTAGACGACAGTGATGCATAACTGACCAGCACTAATACAACCTTTTAAACAGATCCCGCCGATCACCACGACTCATCTCTCCACCCCTCAACCACAGATCACACCACCGACGCTCGCCAAGCACCCCAATCCCAACAAATTCCATTAACAATCCCACACCGGAAGTCCCCGGATCCGCCAAATCGTCTTCCTCCGACATCCGGCTATTTTCTCCCAAGATTCGCAATCAGCCAGCGAGAAGTGCCGCCAGAGGGGTTGAACCGATTACACCCTACACATGTTCGGGGTTAATGGTACGCGAATATTACATATCGCGTGGGGTCGACTAGACTCACTCTCGCGAGTCGAATCTCGTGAAATCTCTGTCGGAACATGAGAGCACGTGGCCTCCTTTGCGGGGGTGGCGTATCACAGTGGCTTGTGGTGGGCGGGGGTGCGGGTGGGGGGGGGGGGGGGAGGCTGAAAGGGGAGCGTTCGCGAGTCGAGCAGACGTCGGCCATGATCTATCGCGGCTCCGGAACTTAACGAGCCGATACATTACATCGTACAATGGGAATGAAGATGGCGGACGGGGTGGCTGCCGTACATTGCGAGTGGTAACCGGGAGAAACTGGCTGGAGTGTGTGTGTGTGTGTGTGTTGTGCGTGTTCCTTGTTCGTGTGTAGATCGCGCTAGGGCGTGAGGGGAAGTAGTAATGTACGGTAGGGGCAAAACTATTGGGGAATTGTTGTGGTACTTTGGCGATGTGTAAAGAAGGGGATGGAGGAGTTGAGAAATCGGCGGTTCCTTGCTTCGAGAAGAGTGTGCTGAGTGTGTGGATGTGTGTTGGGGTGAAATGGGGGATGGATGGAACATTATGTTTATGTGATTTAGGTGATAAAGATTAGTGGGTAAGTATGATATGCGGAAGGGATTTAGGGAAGCTATGTTATGGTTGTATCTGTATAGAATTAAGAACTAATTTCAGTGTGACAGCGTGGAAAATATCTGTAAAGATGAGAATAATGAAAGTTTATGCATGAAAAATGTAATGTATGAATATTGATAAAAATATGTTGTTAGAAAAATAAATGCGGGAATGAAAATTAAGATATTTGTCTTATCGATTCTACTGACACTGATTATCGAAAACCCGATGTTATCAACAATATGAACCGTTGTACGAATGCAGACATTCAGTGCTTCAGGCGACACGCGAGTCGCGACCATAACAGGCGTACTTTTAATATTCTAATAGGCAGAATGGGGACAAAAAGAATAAAGAGTAACGAGGAGTGTTGCGAAAAGGCTCTGGAGGCGAACATTTCTACCATAGAAGCTAATGCTATCGCCGTAATGAGCCGCGATAATCTGCCGTAAATTCACGTAGGTACTACAAGATTGCACGAGTCGCCTCTTTCACCGATTGTTCTACTTTTCACAAAAGTGGCATGCGATGCATGAAAATGACATGCGAACGCGTCGCTCCTTTTTTATCGCAATGTGCACTGCTATAAACATCAGTATGTTTAGCAAATTCACGTAATTTCAAGTTATAATAAGACATTTGAAGGATTGTAATTGGTCTAAGGTGAACGCAATGCAATTTTTCCAGGTTTTTTATTTACAAATCTTTATTAAGTGACAGAATAACTGAGAAGTGAAATAAAGTTGGAAGAATAATTAATTGTATTGCGTGTATTATACATCGCGTTATTATCATTAAAATAATTGATGTAGAACGTAAAGAGACAAATTGCAAACTATTAAAAATTTGTGCCTACTAGATATAAAATTGTCACTTAATGCTTTATTTTCAGCTTCCATATCTTTTTGACCTCTGCTCTTCGGATCCAAACAGTTTTGTCACGAATCCAACCACATTTCTGTACATTGTAAACAACTATACGTCTAAAAAGCTATTGTTTCGCCTACACAAATCTTGCGATTCGTACATCTTTCAACATATTTCATGTACCTAAACTTGGCAGTATCCTGCTGCAAGTATATTACATATGCTCTAATTCTACAATTGTCGAATGTCGAAAACAAAACACATAGGTACATTCTAGCACATTATACGTAACATTTCACAAAACAGACATTGAACAAAACATTCGCAACTAATGAACCTCCATACAAAACAATATATTAACCACAACCTCGACCATCCCAACTTCACACATCTCCAAATATACGATCAACAATTTCGCACAACCCCCCACATACTCCCACCCTCACTCTGTCCCGGACACATTACCCACCTTCCTCAACCTACGGAACATCGTTTGACTATTCCGTGCAGCGCTCGTTCGGAATCCGGCCTGCATCGAAAGATTATAAACAATCCGTCGTCCGCCAGGTCTAAGCTCGTAAACGCCAAGCACCCTGAGCTCATACTCGCCTCCGGCACCTTTAATAACTCTTTATCTCGCGTACGCCTAGGCGATAGTGGCAGCATCAGCAGCAACATCAGCAGCAACATCAGCAGCAACATCAGCAGCAGCATCAGCAGCGGACGCGTAACGTGCGAGCATTATGCGCCGATAAATCGCGAGGAAAGTGCGCGCAAAACGGCGAGGCAACCTCTGACATCGTGCGTAAATATCATTTTCGCGGAAAGACCACGGCATCGGCGTGACTTCCTTAACCCTTCGGCCAGGATCATCCTGAGTATCCGACTTGCACCTCGCTCACGATTTAACCTCTCCGCACCCCGCGCGCTTGCCGGCCAAATAGGTTATTATATCGTCGATGAATAATCCCGATCCTGCTTCGCGCTCGTAATCCTTTGAGCTCAATGTCCTTGAACTGCGCGCCGGCGCTATCCGGTAATGGGTAATTGATAATTTTCTGACGATTTTGTTTAGTCGGGCGGATTTTGGTCGAGTACGCTTCGATTTACTTGTAGAGATTGAAGATGGGTTAGGAGTGAACTGATTAGACAGTGCTTCGTGCGTGTAATGAAACGTTTAAGTTGAATGTCTTTGGATTGCAAGTCGGCGCTATTTGATAATGTGTAATTGATAATTTTCTGATTCCTCTGTTTAGTCAGAAGATTTTTGGATGAATACGGTTCGATTACCTTGTAGAGATTGAAGATGAATTCGGAGAGAACTGATTAGGCACTGCTTTGTACCCGTAATGAATCCTTTGAACTGCATGTCCTTAAATTGCGAGCCAGTATTCGATAATGTGTAATTGATAATTTGATAACTATTTTATTTAGTCGGCCGGCGTGTGGAAGAGTACGCTTCGATTAGCTTGTAGAGATTGAAGATGGGGTCGGAGTGAACTGATTAGGCTCTGATGGAGTTGATAGATATTTAAATAGGTGCTTTAGGATTACGGCGGGGTGTCTGTACAATGCTGAACGATGAAAGTTTTTTCCGCACTCTTATTGTTGCAAGCGGGAAATTGCTGTCTTTATGAACTTCGCACGGCATTAACGCGATGAGCCTGAGTTAATTAACGACGCCATTGAATCTTTTTCATGGGCTGCGTCTGGCAGGGAAATTTTTAGAAAATCTCGAATAAAATGTCTAATCTTCGCGTAATATAGCACGTGCAAGGCCGAATTCTGAATAAGCAGGATCTCTTTAACGAAATGATTAAGTTACACAATTACCGCGCTTAACGTGCATACTAATTATTCTAAAAGCGATTAACATTGCAAATCTTGCATACGAGGCCATGAGATTAAAAAATATGAACCTATCAAGTATGCTGAGCCCAGAACATAAAAAGAATATATGCCAACCATTGAAATTACTGCTCAAAGTATGTGAGTACTTAATATTATAAAAGCGTAAAGTTACATTACGCGCCTGTTCACAAAATTTGCGAGCTATTAAGATTGTTGTGAAAAATATGGAAGCAATTAATGTTACGGTGGTTGTGTGCGGGTTCGAAACGTGGAATATGAAAGCATTAAAGCCGTTAGACGTTGATTTACCTCGATTACGGGCGAAAGAAGCGAAGAAACTCGTATCATCTCGACGGGGCGGCGAAGGGGCCATTTGGGTCGGCGATATTATGACATTGGGTCAGGGGTCAAGCAGAAATCGTGCAAGCTATACACGCCTCACGACCGCCCCCTTGCAACCCGCTCACCCTAATTTAAATAGTCCACCGCGTGCCACAACATGCACACCGTAGCTACAGACATTGGCGTACTATCTGTCGACAGAATAAAGAAATAGGATTATGTTAACAACGTACGATGATTAGGTACAATATTATTAGGCACAAATTTAACTCTGTAGAGGATTATAATTGCCTGTGACCAAAAAGGCATCTTTATCATTTTTATATATTTTTAGTGAATCGTTAATTTATTGATGAAAATATGCTGTACTGGACTATATTTGAACACTGATATTAGAAAACTGAGTTTAGAACAGGAACAATATCGTATTAACAACATATGAGAATTAGGCGCAATAATCTGTGTCTTATGATGCAATTAATGTCAAATTGTTTTTTTCCCAACGAAGGCCATTGTCGAAGTATTATGTACGGCTCGAAATTTTGTTTTGTAGACAGTCAAATGGTTTAGGTTTGTGACATATTTGTATGTAATTTTGATTCCGTTTTATTCAATACTTAACTTATCGATGAAAGCACGCTGTACTGAATAGCGTTCAACAACGATGTGTCGACAGAGAAAAGAGGTGGAACGTTATTAACAACGCACGAACACTAGGAGTAATACGTTACATAGCGGGTTGCAATTAACGTCGAACTCGGCGTTCCAACGTTAAATTAACGTGCGAACATTACTGCGCCTCGAAATCTTTATCCCTAATAATCGAGGTTGTTCAAACCTGCGAAAGGCGTGCACCTAACATCGATCTATTGAAAATGCGGCGCACTTCGGCAGAACTCCGAAACAACAGGTTGCTTATTACTTTGCCTACCTGACAGAACTATACTTCCAGCCTCTAACACGTATCCCGCGCGCACGCGTTATTACTCCATTATAATAAGTATAATATTAAAGTAATAAATTATCCTTAATAACAGTCTGCGGCGTACGCATTTACATACGCTTCTAATTACACCGTCCAATATCTCTCTCTCCCCCCTCCCTCTCTTTCTCCTCGTTCGAAAAACACAACGTTTCCTTCCTCGCACGGCGCGCGCGATATTCTAATTCGAATCGCTGCGCACGACTTTTTTTTCCCTCCCAACAACTTCCGCCTTTGCCCAAGGCATCGAGAGGCATCACGCTCGTAATTCATCGAACCGGCGGAACGATTCTCGCGAGTCACGAGAAGTCGAGAATCCGGAAACCCGCGGCAACGTTCCTCCTTCCGGACGGCCGATTATGTGTTACGACGACGCAGAAATGGCCACCAGACGGGACGGCATTCGCGTTAATCGTCCGTGTCCAGTTGGCGCGGCCGCTTTCATCGTTCTATGTAGATTTAATTACGCGTCCGTGACGAACGGGCCTCAGACGCGAGAAGTACGTCGATCTATCGTTAGCGGTATCGACTCGGGCCAAAATGGCGAAACGGTTAAGTTGCACCAACAGATGCATACGCTCTCCCCTCTCCTTCTCCTTCTCCCCCACCCTGTTTCTTCTTTATCCTTCGGCAACGATCCAGCGAGCGTCGAGCGCAACAATGAACAAAACGTAGGACGGAAATGAAGGGAAATTATCATGAATTTTTTCCTCTCTTTTTCTATCGGTCTCTTAACGATGCGACGTCAGAGCGAAATGGGAGAGATTGCGAGAGCATTTTCATCTTTTCCCACGTTCCTACTCGGCTCGAATCAAAGTGCCGGCCGTGCCGTTTGGAAATTGTACTCGTAACGGCGTGGAAGAGAACGTATCGCGTTTTGTAATGAGCGCCGGGGTAGCGTTTAGCGGGATAATGGTAAGGTGAATTCGAAGGTGAGGGAAAATGGATCGGTCGGGAGCGATTAAGCGATATCATTAGCGTTCGTTGCGTTAATGGGATTGGTATTAATGCGCGGAGAATTTTGAGCTAATTGCAGGGCGCTGAAAGATATTAGGCCCGATTTGGAGCGAATCGCTACTGATGCCCTGCATTTATCAAGCGAACGGGATGGATATTAATACACTTTTTTTCGGGCGATCGCTCGATTTGTGTGAGATTTTAACAGATTGCGATCGTACGTCAAGACGCCGACGTCCCAATCTACTTTCATTGCGATGCCTCTTCCCTGTGAAAGAGTAGCTTAACGAAGCAACGCGTGAAACAAAAGAATATCGGTCTCAATTTGTGCTTCCATCGTTCGCATCGACGTAGATGCATTTCGCCAACGTAATCCTGCGGCATTTCTTCGCTTCAATGCCCGTAGATCTGTGTGACTTTTTTATCTGGATCTGGATACCAGCAACTTAATTCTACATCATTATCTACTAATTCTATGTCTTACATATTTCGTCAGGTTTACAGCGATTTTGTTGCATTTGCCAATGCTTGGGTTCAGTACTGGTCTTTCTGCAAGCGTTCACAATACTTGTTTCTTTTAATTGTAACCAACGCATAATTATAAATATTGTATTTAAAACTAATCTTTTTTTTTGCCTACTGACATACAAGCAAGTGAGAAAGTTTGATGCATTCCGTCATACACTTTTAGGAATGATACCTAGATAGTATTCTGCTGATAAAGAAGCCACGTATTTATCAACTACGGAAAATACAATTAGCAAAATGAGAACTGCTAGATAGATAAACGCGACGTTTCATTATCCAAATTTATTATTATTAAGTTATGAACCATTCAAACAGACTTTCCCATCGCGAATATAAGCTAAAACGACCAAGAATTGCCATTTAAAAAATCACAAATTAAGGTAACTTTCTTTCAAAACTAATCATCCCCCAATAGCCGATGTCAAATCTTCCCTCCTCACAGCATCAGTCCCACACACTTACATCAACTACGCGTTTCGTCGGCAACCAGCAGTCGTCAATGCGATAACTGTCCAGAATCTTTGCACGTTGCCTCTCTCAGTTTAACGACTCGTCACTTTGCAGTCCGCCGATGACTTTATCTTTATCGGCCTACCTTTCGCACGTTCTAAAACTAATTCCCGTTATCGCGTCCACGATATTTTTGCATCGGCCGGCGATAGTAACGGTAAAGGATAGTAAGTGAATATGCGCGGACGTTATTACTCCCGATACTTACGTCCTCGCTCGGCTCGCTTTAGAAGATGTCGGCGCGATGGCCGTTATGATACAAATTGCTATCCCGTACCGCTATGAGCCGAGTCAATTTGGTCATACGGCATACTAATTTCTGATTACCGCTCGATACCGCACGCGGTGCCCAACGGCGGAGTGAACACTTTCGCAGAGAGTTATCAGCTCGTTCGGCGAAATTGGCCTCGGTGCAGGGCTCATTTTTATTCGGCGTCAAAAGTGACCGCGGCGAAACGTTGTCATTTGTCCCTTCCACTTCCATGCCATTCCGGACTCGCTGCCGGCACTTCTCGCCCTTCCGCCGCGTAAAAACTGTAATTTCGGTCACATTGTTCGGCGGCTGATAATTATTAGTGAATATTATGTATGTCCCGCAACGTGTGCCGGCTAATAACTGCTTTTCGGCCTTTTCTTAAAGACAGCCTGCCGCGGGATCGATTTTTATGCCGATCGGATGGACGGGAATGTAAATGGCTAAGAAACGGTAACGTTGTGAGATAACATTTTGGAAACTTTTTCCTGTTAGAACCTTGCCGTTGGGTTCTCGTGCAACAGTCAAGTTTATTGAATAAACGTTTGGCGGAAGAAAATTGATTCGTTACAAGGGATAATACATGTAATAAATGTAATATACCTATATTAGTCAATAGAATGCCAAAAAATCTCATTACAAGATATTTAAGTAACGGAGAACAACTTTTAACGAATATTACTTGTCAACAATACATACGTAATACTGGAATACTTTATACCATCCGCCGCTTAGTCTATTTATTTTCATCTTCCCAAGCAAGAAAAATCAAGCGAATAAATGCAATAAAGCATAACATTTATGTAATACTCCGCAACAATCTTAATAGAAACTGAAGCCGCTCCGATTCCATTAACGCACCGCCGCATTACCTTAACTGCAGGGCTAAGCTCGAGGCCTGCCAAGCAAGTCCCCATCTTGTCAGTACACCATACTCATTCCCCATGCATCCCCTCTCATCTGAAAAGTACTTCCCTCGTCCAGCAAACGACAAACTACGCGCTCATCGCTCGACGTCGTCGGCGCGAAACATCAATTTCGCAACATCTCAAGCAAACGACTACGGATTTTGGGCCGAAAATTTGCGAGCAGCCAGTTTGGGACCGAGTATGCCCCTCGGATGCTAATTCGAGGGCCTACTTGTAAACGGGCATCCATCAGGGATGTATAATTAAAGCAAGATGGATGCGAGCCCGGCGACGGCGTATGCAACAGACGCAACGCAGTAGATGAGGACGATTAACGAGATTCTCTCGTTGGCGTTGTTATTATCGTCGTTACTATGTTTTTGCGGCCTGTAACCATGCGAACAGTGCGAACCGGTTCGTATCGGCACGATCGATCGCATCGGGCGATCGGCGCATCGAGAATGAATGATAACTCGATCGGAGCTTTTGCTGTCGCGAGTGCCTTCTATGCTCGGTAATTGATTGGCCGAACGATCAAGGAATGAGCCGAGCTTGCGTTCTTCAGCTCTGATCTCGACTGCGAAGCTTATGTTCCCATAAAGATTATTTTATCGAACAAAAGAACATTTTTCGGTTGGTGGAACTGTGGATAACTGTATGCAATTTTACGGATTCGGGTTTACCTTTAAAACTGTTTTGTCACTCTGTTCTGTTTTAAATGTAATGCAGCTGTTGGCTAGATGGAAATGACAGGATGATTGTAGGACGTGAACGATAGAAGGATTTTTGTTCTGAAATTATTATAATGACTGACGAATCATCTGCTTCAATGTTTTCTCGTGTGAGAAAATAATTTAATTTATCCGTTTTCCTTATCAAATTAATGGATAATTGAATAGAATACCGCGCTTGCCAATTAAATATAACAAAAAGCAAAGTCTTCAGCAAGTTATAAAATATTATGCATACTTATATTAAAATTTGTCTCACCAATAAAGCAAATACATACGTCGCATCGCATTCCACCAAAACAAATGTCATTGCACTCTCCAAAAACAATTCAAAATATAGCGCCAGAAACAACATACCAACATGAACAATTTCAAAGTAACGAGGGCGACTTAACCGCAACACAGGTGCATCCTACCGATCGAAATTTCGAGCCGGACGTCACGGAGAAGGATATACACGCCAAGAGAGAGAAAAACGGCGAGTGCCTCGAAGAAACAATTTCGAGCGTGAAGCCTCTGGCCGGATCCTTTTCGCTTCCGCGAACGACGTATTGCCGCGCTGAAAGTAACGCGGCAACGAGCGTAGCGATCCTCCTTGCCGCTAATCGTTTCAGAAAAATGACGGCGACCGCGCTTACGCCTTTGTTGCGCTGCCCAGCGCTGCCCGACCGGAGGAAAAATTTCATTTTTCATCGCTGCCCGAAACTGCGCCCGCGTCGGCCGCGCCGGGCAATTGGCCGCTTTTGTTGGCAGTCAACGTGATTAAGGGGGAAAAGGAGGAAAAAGGCGGAGGACGATAAGTCAATGAAAAGAATGGAGCACCTGCCGTGCGCAACAGTTTCAAGACTGTTCCCCGAGCGCTCGGCGAAAACGCTCGACGAAAACGCTCGGCATCGGCGAATGTTGATTATACGCTGCGTGAACGGCCCAACGAGATTAACGCAATGAGGAACTCGGCTCTCTCATTGTTGAACGCCTTCCTTTGTGCGGAATGGCGCCATCTCGGATGCGCACGTAACGGACGAATTCGACGCGCTGTCGTTCCAGGCGCGGATGCTAAGTACGCCTCGTGAACGAGGTAGGCATATCCCCCGAGGTACTACCTAATATGCAGCAGTTTTATTGTTCGTTACTGACACATGCATTTGGTCGGAATGTATAGCAATGTTTATCGGAACAATTATATGACTTATTTTGAAAGTGGTGTGGGTGGATTTTTAAAAGAAAATAAGATATCACATAATTTGTGATTCATTTATTGTGCTTTTTATTTATAATAAATTTAAAAAAAAAATTGAGTTACACCACTTTCAAAATAAATGGTGGATCTCGAACTAACTACCCAAAATGTTTGCGCAAAAATCAATTTATCTCGTTCATTCAAAAGATGAGGCTTCACAAAATCGAATCATTAATTTGTACTAGGTATGTTCAAGGATTAGGACACAAATGTCCTTCAAAAGCCGCCTACTCGATCTCAAATACCCCACACGAATTATCCCACCTCTTAACCCGTCAAATAATAGATCTCGTCCACGCCCCGTCAAAAATCACAGCAGCCATCCCTTAACCGTTTGAGTTGCAGGAGTGCATTGAAATACCGCGGTAGGAAAATGACGAACCACGTGATAGCGTTTGTCTTAATCAAGAAAGTTGAGCGTTGAACGCACTATGTCAGTGATGATGACCTTTCGAATTCGGCGACCCCAAATTTTGAAAAACCTTAATATAACTCTGGTGCCATTTTACGTACATAAAAATTCACAATTGTTTGATATTTGCAACCATAGTAAAAACAAGTTTTATATTTTTTATATTTATTTTATATATTTTTAATGCCATTAAGAAAGAAAATTCAATCAAACTATGGACTCCATTACACTCGTTGAACACTCGAAGTAGTTTTTTATCCAAGAAAAATACTTATAAGTTTTTATTTGAATAACTCGCTTAAAAATGTTAAGTTTACTTTCCAGACCGTTACCCGTACTTACAAGAGGCACATGTTGACAGTAACGACGCCGTTTCCAGAATTGGGCATTTTGTCATCTGAGAAAAAATAAAATGCTATGAGTAAAGATTAATGTCATTATAGCGCAATTCTACACCTTTTTACATTAATGTCAACATTGACGCAATGCATCTCACAAGTTTTCATTAAGTATCTTTGCTACGCAACACTGATGTACACATTTTACACGCGGTTTTGAATCCCATTATCAATCATGAGTAACGTAATTATTAATATTACATGAGTCATGCCCAAGTCTGGCCGTTGCCAGAGGCAAAAATGTAAATTATTCAATTTTTTGCCTTTTACCATACGTCTCACACAAAATTAATTTGCGTGTCACCTCCGACACGCATGTCATAGGTTCGCCCTCACTGAACCAAGTCCTTTCGGCACAAAATCTCAGCAGCGCGATTGCGTTCCATGAGAATCAAACGCTTAAAAAAGCAGCCGCATCATCGAAGAAATTCGCTCTTGTTTTTGCCTCGTCGAGCGACGGTTACATATTACGATACGCAGAGTCGCTCGGTAACGAGCGTAACAATCGCCGATAGCGAGGCCGAGTACGCGGAGGGGGTGTGGGTAGAGGCAGCAGAAGGGAGAGGAGGTGGCGAAGACGTCGAAGAAGGAGACGAGCCGGGAGGAGGAGGAGGGGGGGGGGGGGGTTGTAAGACGCTGCTAATCGTCCTCGGTCCGCATCCACTCCGCTTCATTCCGCTTCATTCCGCGGCGGGCCTCCGCCATTACGGCACGACGCGCATCCATCCTACTTTAATTATACATCCATGACGGATGTTCGTTTACAGGCATCGCCGGCAGGAGCTCTCCTCTCTCTCTCTCTCTCTCTCTCTCTCTCTCTTGCCCTCTCCTTCTCTCCATATATCTCTTTCCCTCTTCCAAAGGAGGCCTCTTACGTCGTAATTGAAGTGCGCGCCGTGCGTCCGCGAGAAGTTCGAATGCGATAAACTAATACGCGGCACGATATTAATGAGCATGCGCCGGACGCCGTTTCCCGGACGCGCTGGCTCGAAGCTGTGTGCCAAGCTTACCTGAATCACGTTAGGTAGCCGTGTGTCGAACCGATGCCGGCACCGTGGCGGACGGCCGGTGGATATCTGTCGAGTCCTGTTCGCTACTTTCCGCTGACGAGTAACTCTAGACGCTTCCTGATTATCGAACTGAACGATTACGTCACGACGCGGGTCTGGATAGGCGCGCGCGGAGGCAAGCAGTTTGCTTCCGTTCGCTTCTTGCTGGCGAGAGGTCGGTAAGGAGAGACTGGGGTGGGTCGGGGAGGTTCGGAGGTTGGAGATAATTGAGGATGTTAGTTGTATTGAATTAATGCCCGCAAAAAAGTCGGAGGATGACTCTGTGAAGGCAGCGCTGTCTCAGGTGACGATGAAGTCGTTGTTCAGGATTGGGATGGATGACGTTGGAGGAATGACGGAGAGATATATTTGTGGAGCTTCATAGGATGATGTTAATAAGTAGGTACTTAATCCTTGGGCAGATTGCGAATAATTATAACTCATTTTGATCAGTTGGTATCCAATGATGGCATGATGGACATAAAACATTTTAGAATATTACTGTACCTAATATCAGCTTGGCAAGAAAATGATTTCGGTTTTGTAGTGAACATAAAAAATTGCAACGGTATCTACGTTTAAAAACCGATAATACTGTCTTGCCAATCCAACAGTTGAGTGACGACTCGGGCGACGTAAAAACGTGTGGATAACATTTTATGGAATTATGTTAATAAGTGAGACTTGGGTATATTGCGAGTAAGTATCTTTATTTTATTAGCACGGTATCTATTAGTGGTTGGCCGAATTGTGGCAATATAAAAAGTTAAGGATGTTGGTGTAATAGTTGAGTAACGTCTCGAGTGACAGGAAAAACTGTTGCTTAGTATTGGAATGGATGACATTAGTTAAATGAATGTTGTAAGGCGAAGGAAAAACTTGTGTATGACGCATTACGGAACGACGTTAAGAAGAAATGGTCGCGTAGATTGCGAATAATTGTATTAATTTTAATAGATTGGTACGCAATGTTGCCTGAAGCTATTGAGACGAACACAAAAAGTTGCAAAATTATACTGTAATGGTACAGCAACGTCTTGAATGACGGAAAAAAACTGTTGCTTGGTATTGATTAAAAGAATACCGTGAGAAGGAGAAAGATACGTACAGCACTTTATGAGATGATGTTAATAAATGATGCCCGGAGAGATCACCAGCAAATTAAATTCACTTTAGTAAACAGATATTGAACGATGACGAAAAATATTGAGATAATAAATACAAAAATTGTTAAGATGGTCCTGTGGCGATAGAACAATGTCAGTAACGAAAAACTCTGCCTTAAATAGCGACCAGCTTGATATTGAACGCAGGAGCGCCGAAGTATGAAGAAAAGTGTATGTACAGTGCTTTATGGAACGGTATTAAGACGTAATCCTCGGACGGATCGCGAGTAAGGATATTAATTCGAATAAATCGTTATCCAATGATCGCTAGGCAGCCGAGAACGATGAGACTTCGACCGTCGAAATCCCAGGCACAGGGTGCGCAGATAATGGCGGAGTGGCAAGTTCAATTTCCGATACTTTCCCGGGCGAGCCATCCGCCGCTAATTGAAAACGTCAATGACTCGTCCTAGTTAGTGGATAATTCTCATCGCTGCGTAATTACCGACTACCGGATAACCGGTAAATTTCTAAAGACGCGCCGGCACGTCAGCGGCCGGAAGCCGACAATGGCTGAAAAGTACTCATCGGAATGGGGCATAACGTGATACTACGTTGCAAATAATTAGGCCGGCGAATGGGCAGGCACCATTCGGCGTTAATTAAAAAGCATCCGTGCCCCGCGAGAGGCCTCGACGAAGAACGGAAGATTCGAGTCGAGGCCAACTACGAGAGTTGCCGCTCGAGACTCGTGCGAAACTTCGACAGGACGAGAAGGACGATCGCTGCTTGGACGAAGGATCGTCCTCGGTAGGATAATTATGACGTAGTCGCTTTCACGCTCCGGTGGCCAGATCATTCGCCATCGTCGGCGGGGGATTAAGGGAACGAGCATAAAGTTGAGAATATTCAGAAAGAAATGTTGTACTCGCGATGTAATTGGCGGTGTAAAATCTTGTTTCACGGCAAGCCTGATCGCTGGTTTTTGAAACAAGCGAAATCTTATATAATTAAAATATTATAAATCTATAAATACTAATATTAACTAACTATAAAAATTAGTGTAATAAAAATAAAAAAATGTTGTAAGTATTCAAATTAGTTAAAAATCGTACGTTAGGCTTGGTTCACACAATATTTGTTTTCTGATTATTTAATAGACGACTTAGAAACTCAATACTCAATACGCTGAAAGCGACTCACTCAAATTGAATGTATACCACATAACTTTATTTTCCGCAAAAAAACAAATTTTAACTCCCAACACTTGTACACTCAACCCTCTAACCCTGTTCTCCGACATCTAAAAACAAATCGTCCTCCCAGCAGTCGTCAAATCCATTCACCACCTGCCGGCGTATAGTCGTGCAAAAACATGAGCGGCGATTATTTATCAGAATTTTTCTGAAAATCAATCGATCGCGAGCCAGCTGCGATAAGTTAACCGGTCGATGGAAGGCGAGAAGCCGGAATATCGCGATAAATCGACTCTCGAACTCTCTCAGGCTGGCTGGAGGTGAGTACCTACCGTACGGTAAACGCACGGACAAACTGGCAATTCTCAAACTCCGAGTGAATTTAACGGCTGGCCAGAGAGAAATAGAGACTAACCGCAAAGGGGTCGTCAGTTCTAACTGATAATAGACTGTCGTAAAACGCACGACGCTCGCGACCATGAAGCAAGGACGACTTGAACGTTTGTAATCCTATATTGCGGTTTCTACGGGGTGTGCAGAGTGTACGGTCGGCGGCTTCGGAGAAAAAGGAAGACGCGTCGGCCGAAGCCATTATCGGCAAGCGAAAAATGTAAATACTTCGAGGCAACGCAAACATTTTGCGGCTATGAATTGGAAGCTGTCGAAATAATGAGGAAATTCTTTTAATTCCTCGCGATAAGCGGCGTAAACGCGAAGAACTGTGTAAAGTCGTCAAGTTGTCGAAATAAACTGCCGTGTGAATCTTTTCCTTGCAGCAGTTTCATATTTAAAAGTAGATTTTTTTAACGGTTTTAACGATTGGACATGTGCAATATTTCTAACTCGCATTGATAAGGATGTACCTATGTAAGGATAAACTTTGGTCTCCTTTCGCAAATAATTATCGTTCTTATACCTATATCGTTCCATGAAAAGTTATCAAACGCTGTAGTGTGAGACAATTGATACGTGTGGCGTGGATAAATTGATTAAGTCGAAGTCCCACAACGAAGCAGCATAAGAAAGCGCAATTACCGTTACTCTAGATAAAGAAAAACATTTCCTTTCGCCGATCACTGCTTTGATCGCACCTTTAATTTGATTCCCCGAGAGAAAGTAATAATCTGTATGCCGATTAGATTCAGCCTGATACAGTGTCAGGTACAAGCCTTATCGATCGTGTTAATGAGAGGTGATAATCGCAAAGTTAATTGCAAACATCGCTCTCCTTCGGGAAAGTTTGGTCACTCACGATTCACAGGATCGACAATTTTGTTGCTAAAGGAAAAAAATGACACGACGGTTAATTAAAAGTAGACGTAATTTCGATCCATCATTTATCACTTGACAGACACTTCCCATGAATTATGCGTAAATGTTGCAAGGATTATTCAGCATGTTACAACTTTGGCAGATAATTGTGATTAGCATACTGCAATATATAATGTAGAGCATGATACAAAATTGAGCACCCGTTAGTATATTAACTGATACTGTCTCACGTCAAGCGTAAAAAGCAAACTTCTTTGTTGCACAATCTATGGTAATTTATTCAGTTTTAGAAGGGTATTAATAATGACAACTTATTACGAAACTTCAACTAATTTATATAACGTCCAGAAAACTGGCATCCGCCCGTAAAATAGACTTAAAAAACGGATCAACAATAAAACAGAAATAAAACGTAAAACAAACTTGAATCCGGCCATCTCCACCGCCAGAAACATAACTCAACCCCCATTCCGATTTCCCACGACAAATCGATTTTCACAACTGCGGCCAGGAAACATATCTCATTCTCGTTCCTCTTGACCAATTCCATCTCTTCCATCGGGAGGAAGTTACACACCGTGAAAACGTAAATAAGACGAGACCAATAACGAAACTATCCGAACGTCATAATTTAGTCTTAGAATAAACTTTAGCTTGCCAATTCACATCCGTCGAAAAGCTTCGACTCAACGTTCTCCTCGAATTCCGAGAAATCGTTTTCCGCGACTGCAACCAACGGCGCATATCTCACTGCCGTTCCCCTCCAACAATTCTATCTTTCAACCGGAAATATTTTTATTTGACAGAGGCTTAAGCTAAACGGAACCGACAACCGGGCATTCACAAGAACGTAAATCATTGGCAAGATAAACATAACACTATAAATACTCAACTTGCAGAAATACCCTTTCTCTGTTCTACAACAATCTGACTCCATTCAAACAGACTTGCCAGAATGTAGAAAGCCGAAAAACATAAACTCTAAACTAAACGCTGTTAAAGCTGTCAATTACCGCGAAAGAGAAAAATGAACATATCTTTTCATATGGCAATTTTTTCCAAATATTTCCACATCTCCCTAACAATATAGTCCTGTACGTCAAGACCTTCTATGCACACCCCACACTCCCAACAGAACCACCTACCAATTAAGTTAACAAAACATACTCAACTCTATCAATCTCCAATCAGAATCATAACTTCCATTAAATCAATACATAAACATTATCATCCTCCCCAAGTATTTTCATTTTCAATACCAAAACCTTTCATCCCCGAAAACCAACATAAACCCGCACCCACACCGACCCACAGGCTCCTCATAAAACAAACCAAAGCCGCCTACGTCCACGTACCAGAAACATGACTCAACCCTCTCTTCTACCGTCGAGTCATTTTCCACGATCCCGAGCAGCGACACATATCTCATTCCCGTTCCTCCCGAGCGGTTCCATCTTCCAGCATCGAGTGGGAAACTCATCTGCTCCCCTCCCCTCCCGCCCCTCCGCGGCCGACGGTAGCGCGGAGCAGTACCCCCACCACCGGCCGCTCGCTTTGTCTCTGGCCGTGCAGCGGCGCGGGCGGGAGAATTGAAAAACTGCCGCCGGCGGAGGAGCGTGCCACGTGCGGAATGGCAATGATTCAATGAATTCTGCAAACACAGCGCTTTCTAACGGGGCGCAGAGGGGGGAGGGTGGGGGGTCACGGCTTCTCGGCGTGACAAGCTTACGCTCTTAGCCGCTCTCCGGCGCGGAGAATGAATAACAATGCGCGAAGAAATAATAAAAGCTTGTTGCTCGCGCCGACCCCACGGCCCGCCCTTCTCGTAGGGCCGATATACCTAATACCTATATACCTATACATATACCTAGCGACGTGACTGCGGGGGCCTGCCAGTGTCGCCTTTTTCGGCCGGCAACTTTGCGGGGAGTCGCGCGTACGCCGAACCCCGTGAGTCGGCAGTTTCTCGATCGGACACGTGTTGGTTTACGAACCTCGAGCGACGGCGTGCTTTCCTTCGGGATCGAGGACGTTTTTTCATTGCGGAGGACGCCTTCGAGGTTTCGCCGCTCGCTCGGCTTGATAGATCGTGGAATCCGGAGAGTTTTGGGTGGCGGACGGAATGGCGAAGGTGTGTTTACGGCGGAATGAGTTGTTCGGAGGTTGGATCGTTCGGCGGTTGTTTATGGGGGCGTGGGGGGGGGTTTGAAGTGTTTGTGGGTAATGGGAATTTTGATGTGAGGAGGGGTAGGTTGGAGAAGGATGAGCGTCGGTGGCTGGACGTCAGAGCTGTTTGATGGTGATTGGTTGGAAGTTACTTGATAGTATGTTACTGATTTTTAGAGAGCATCGAATGCTTCGAATGCGCGTAGAAATGTAAGTTTACGATGCTCCTAAGGTCATGTACTACTTTGACTGAGATAATACATGCAAATTATCCATTAACCTACAATTCGCACCGTGAGTGTCAATACACGCATTGCAAAACCTTCAAAACCTCAGACGACCTCCACCTAAGACTCGCCATTACTTTACATCTGCGTCACTTTCCTTCGCATTTACCCGGAATTTCAACACAATTTTCATGTTTCACGAGTTTCTCAACACTGGCCGTCTCTTAAGCGAAAACTGTTGGTCCGACAAATTTTACGACGCCGCCCGATTGACAGTCGTCGATAACGATGAATTAACAAGGCTCGAAATTAACGCTGGCCACCGCCGGCGAATTAATTTCAGGCGTCACAAATTGTTATTGGCATTATTTATTGCCCCGTGCACTTTCAGCGTTCGATCGCCCGCCTCGTTTTTCAATTAACTCCCGGAGGATTCGCGAAACGGCAGGTGCGCACCGAGAGTGGCTCGTCGCCTTTTTTACGGCAAAAAACGACGTTCGTGCAGGGCAACTCCTTCGTACAACACTAGCGCGTACAGTAGAATCGATACAGGAAGGCAAGCTGGAGGGAAAGACAAAAGGTCGCGGCAGACTTCTTTGCGAAAGTGACGCAGCACGCGTAAAAGTTCGCCTTTTATCCCGAGGAGGGAGATGGAAATCATGATACGATTATAATCGTACACGTGGACGAGATCATTTTGCCGGGGAACATAAATCATTGGGAGAGAATAAGTGAATTGAGGCGCTGCCCGCAGATAATGAGCGAGAGAGGGCCGAAAAGTGGATTGAGGCGAGTGTAGAAAGTTTGGGAGCACTGAAGTGTAATGATAGATATGACTATTGTATGAAACGAACAGAAGTGAGCACTTATAATATGTGTTATGTCACACGGTAATGTTGAATCGTTAATATTGTAAATGAAAAGGAAACATTCTTCAGGTTGTTAAATAGAATTACTCGATTGGAATAAACAATACGCGCTACAAATAACAATTCAAAAACAGTTAGATTTGTATAAATTTAATTTGACTAACTTAACGGATGCTGAGAACGCGCCGACCGAAAGAACACCGATTCGTTTTCCCGAGCGAACAATTTCGACAAAAGGGTGGAACTCGCTTTCCGCATCGCGATTTTTGCTGCACCCTGTACATAGGTACATCGCAGGACACGTAGGTGTTGCCAGAGAGTGTGCGGCAAGTTAATTGTTTCCCTTCCAGCGGCTTTAGTTGGAATTGAGTGTGCGTCGTCACGGAGTGTGCCTTCACAAAATGGCCGTCATCTTTCGGCCCCGTAATGGCCGCCCTTAGGTATAAACTCGATTATGCGTTATTCAAACTAACATCAACGTACGGGTAAACGAAAACTGCTGAGAACGTACGAGGACGCACACGGAATATTCTGCTATGTCATTGTCTTTACGCGTATGTGAAAAGTAGCGTGGGAGACTTGTATTGTACTTGAACGGCGATTAATATTCAGTTAGTCGCAGTATGCATTATGTAAAGGCCACGTATCTTAATAATACATAGTGTTTGCTAAAGTAAATGTTATTGAAGTCTGATGACTTCCACGAATGATGCGTCATGTATTTGTGTTACTCTTTTTTTTTTAATGTTCAAGCGACGTTACTATAAGAAGCTGTGGTTAAAGTGATTTATAAGTACAACATTTAGTTAGTGTTACTGTGTTATAAAGATTGTACTAACTTTTTGTAACCATTTCACAAGTATATTTTGAATTACAAAAGAAATTGAATTTTTAAAAAGACGGAAAAATCAGTGACACCCTTGTGTGGTACAAGTGTTCTATTATTGAACACATAAGAGATTAAATATACCGAATAACCATTTTTCGGGTGCTGACATTAAACTACGTTACATCTAATTTATGTTTTGAAATATTATACTTACGAGAATCAAATCTACCGTTTGTACATTATCTTATTTCTGATACCTACTTCATTAGACACCCCATTCAAACTTGACAGAACCCTAATGCATTGAAGGACCCTTTAAATACTCCCGTTCTACTCAAAACCTATCGTTCAAACACCTAACTGCTTCTGTAATCGTAACTTTCTACTTTTATCTAAAAAATATTCGTTTTACATTGCATAAATTTAAAACACCAACCTGTGCCATCTTCCCCTCTTCATACAGCAATTACACAGCCACTATATCATATAAAATAAAAAATACTAAATTAAATTTGTATTGCTAATCCCAATTCCAATATCAACTCCATCATCCCCCGCAGTCAATTCAATACAAACGACACATTCCAACACCCACCCCTTAATCATTCTTCCGCATCTACAATTGCTTACCACTAAAAATATCCAACTCAAACCAACGTTACAATTCTCACTTCATACAACACTTAAAATCATCCTCCATAAAATATAAACTCACTCTTGAACATGGTTACTAAATGAGCAGTCGTCTTATTCCTAACACCTACCGGAATTCATTCTCGAATCGGAGCTGTCGATGTCGAGTCCGCTCCACGTGTTTCCGCGCACTGGCCAGCGACTCTTGCCTCCACCCACACACATGTGGGAGGGCAGTAACAGGGGCCATTGCGAAGTGCGCACCATCGGATTCCCCATGAGTCGCGGAACAGGGTGGAACGGGCCGGCTATTTTATTTTACGGCCAGGGCTAATGCGCTCTTTGTGTACGCCGTAGGTTTCGGTCGCGGTTTGCAGCCACGTATGGCGGCGTGCACACGTGTGCACGCGTCCTGGCGAGCTGATACGCGAACTCGGACGACGGCCTGCGAGCGTGTGTCGCTAATGCCGTCTGCGGAGGCAGCACGATGCGATATTCAATCAACGGACGCCCCTATTGCTGGGACCGTAAAACGACTCGCTTTGAGAAGCCTAAGTCTGCCAAACGGACGGATTAGAGGGTTGTCGCTGGAACGTCTGCGAAATTGAGACAGCGCGCAGTATATCGAACTTCCCGTCATTCACGGATCTGTTCGATGATCCGATCAATTATCGAAGCCGTTTGTTTCGAACGTGGTTTAATTCGTTTATATTTAAATTGAGATTTTTACGAGTACGATGTTATGAAATTGAAAATATAGGTTACCAAGGTACTGTAAGTGTATTTTAGAGAGTTAAGTTTATTAATAAGGATTAGTAAATGAATAATATGTGTTTTCTTACGCAAAATTGACTTACGCCACTTTCAGAATAAACGGCCCATCGGTTTAGGACATTTTTAGTTTACGCTGTTTTTAGAATTATGGGTACCATTAAATGCAGGGTGGTTGAGCGATTGTAAGGTTAATGTTATTTTGTAATTGATAGTTTGTATTAGGTTTCTACGATTTAGCGATTGTTGCTTGTGGGACATCTGCACAGTTTCAGAATTCTTTCAGATTATTTGGCAGATTCGGCGGTCTTTAAATGTGTTTTGGAATTAATGATTTTGTAACGAAGTATTTGAGAAAATATGAGACGCGTTGTGCTCCAAATATTCTCTGTATAAATAGGTACTTACCTACTTGTTTTGTTATGTTGTTTCATTGGCTTATTTTGTCGTACTCTTCTCACACTTATAACGATGCCGTTTAGCTACGTTCACAATTTATGGGAACAGTAAATTAATTTACGCGAAACGAATTTGAGAAATTAGTTCGCTTAATCACGGGAGCAAACTCTCTCTGAAACGTTTGCGGGCAGTGACAGAAACTTTATAGATACATAAAGTTATGCTTTAATGAATCGTAGACAGTAACGTTCAAATGTTTCGCATACATCTCCATAAGCAACGATTATATTTTTGTCAAAAACATGAACTTTCCCGCATTAAAAACAGACATTTTTTCGTGTGCTCGACTGATAGTTTTACTTTATCTTCACATTCGCAATCAAAACATTACCTTTAATTATAATTTCCCCATATCTCCTCCAATCAGCATTTAAATATGCCTGAACGCAGCACAGAGCAGCAGAAATCAAATTAATAAATAAGAACAATAGAACATTAATCCTTCATTTATTCTGAATAAACAACGGATAATAAAAGAAGCAACTGATTATTATATAATGGAAGTTTAAACAACCGTCTGATTGATCAACCGTTAAAATGTATAATCATACCTTTTCTGCCAGTATGGTCAAATGACACTTGATAGGGAAAAATTAATAATCAAAAAATTGCACAAACCCTGGGCAATATCGTCTAGGGCACGATCCGCTGACATAGCCCTACTACTTACAATTAGTACGTCAGTGAATCTAGGACGAAACCATACAATTTTTTGATGTTTAATTTTTACCTGTAAAGTCTCATTTGACCAAATTGGCCGAAAAGATATAATTCTACAACTGATTATTCCTCGAACTTCTAATTCAGACCACAATTACCAGCAACATAACTAATCATACACGACAAGCAAGTCATCACAAGACAGACTCAGATAACCAAAAACGAAAATCCACGATCACTAATCGTATAATCATCCACCAGACTCAGGTCAGCCAACGCTAAAAATCCAACTCATACATCTCTGACGTAACCCGACCAATGAACCCTCGCCGAAATCAAACGCATTCGGGCCTTCGCGGAGAGAAAAGCAGATATATGACGTTGCCATTTAAACGGACAGGCAAGAAGAGGAGGTGAAAACAAATCGGCCGACGATTCACCCTAAACGCCAGCGGAGAACCTAACTCAGCATTGACGATTAGGTCGGATCCTTGACGATGCGTAAAGTCGCGTCGCGCTCGATCGATGATGAATAGAAGGGCCACGGGCAATTTATTTTAAATATAGCAGCACGACCGCGCCAAGATTCGCCACGGTCATTCCGAACTCGGGAGAGGAGAGACAGAAATGGCCAAGAGAGGGAGAGAGGGGTGGAGCGTGAAGGGAGGAAGACGGAGAGATGCATATGCGGGGCCGCAGATTTTTGCCGAGGGGGAAGGAGGGGGGGAGCAACGAGGGGGCACGACGAACAGGCAGTCAAACACGAGGTGTAATCCATACAATGTTACCCCAAACATGTCTGTAATTCGAATATAATGGACTGATTCTCCCCCAGCGACTCCATCTTCCTCTCTCGCCTTCTGTCTACCCTCCGCGATTCTCTACGCCCTTCCCTCGGACTAGGGGTGACCCCGAAATAGATCGCCCAACTTTCGGATCGTGCACGAAAAGGACAGCGCGTATACGAGGCCGCTGTGTGTGAATGCACGCGGGACTGTGTGCGAATGCGAACGCAGGCTCCATCCTTTTCGGATTCTGTCATTCTTCTTGCACGGTAAGCGACAGAGTCAGGTTTTGTGAATGCGACTGCAGTCGACTAAACAAGGGGCTGCACACTGTGATGCAGTAAAGGGCTGGTTAATTGAATCGCGTATTTGAAATTAAGAGACTGGCTTGCGGATGTGAAATAATAAAATAAATGTTAAATTTTTAATTGTATTTTATCCAACGATTTTATTAGGATAAGAAGTCAATTCTTAAAGACTCTATGTCAGTGGAATCAATAATCGAAATGTTACTTGCCATCAAATAGTCGTGTAAGTATCTAACTTTCATATTTCCAAATAATAATTTTCATATTTTTGGTAGAATATAAGATAAACATGAAATAGTTAATTGTATCTGCTTTAATAAAATTTTTCCTAACATAAAAATGGATGTAACGAAGTCATTCCCGACGGTAACAATATTACTTTTATCATTATTCCGTTACGAAGTACATTTATGTTACGGTTGATTTGATAAATATTTAAGAATTCATCACACTTATAAAATTGACTAGTTATATATGATTGTGGTAATATTTGTTTACCACATTTGTTTATTTTTAAAGAGATGGGTGATAAGCGAGAATTAAATAAAGGATTTTCTTTTAAAAGATTTTGTCGTTAGTTATAGGTATTTCTTATAAAAAATTTGCATCAAATGGAGCTGTGAAGTCTTCCTGCCAAAATGTGATAGACCTTTGTTGAGCACTGGGAGGATTCTATTGAGTAAGGTTAAAGGCTTCTTAAAAATAACCAGCAATTATATACAACGTTTACCATAACATATATACCGTATTGCCTAAACCTTCTCAAACCATAAGACATAGGCAATACAAATTATTTACCTACCGATTTAATAACAACACCTTATACGCCATACATTTAACTTTCCAAAATGACACTAACTTACCACCCAACGAAAAAAAAATCTGATACCTCTCTCCTATTGATACGACTGAAGGCATCAGCATACGTCACTGTTAAATAAAAAGATGCACAAAAATCATCGGTAAAACCAAGCGTCAATTCGCGGAAAATCTGAGAGACTCTGATTTATCGAACGTAACCGAGTCAGCGTTCCAGCTTTCGACCGTCATACTGCACATTCCCGACAGTGTGCTCATCCCGTCAGGAGTCCCTCGGGGTATCCGTGACGACAAATTCGACACGAGGACAACGAAATACACGCGGGACCTCCGTCGAATCGGTTTTACGAGCGAATAGACTCGCCCGCTAATCGACTCGACCCTTTTCTCGCGCCTTTTTTCATCCTTGTAAATTCATCATCGGGACCTCGTCGGTCGTTCGGGGAAATGGGGAGACGAACGTGGAAAGGGGAGAGGGGGGGGGGGGGGGTATTGAGTGTTCGTTACGCCGTTTGCGAGTTAACTCTTTGCATAAAGAGTTCGTGTCGGGAGTCACCGCAAACGGCCGACTGAATTTTTACGGCTCGAGGATGAAGAGGACGAAGACGCAAGGGATGTAGGGGGAGGAAGAGGAGGTGAGGGGAGGGGGCGGGGGCATGAGAGTCTCGTAAAGGAAACCGCGAATAAGCGATTGTCATTGCGGCCCGTCCTTTAAAAGATGACGGTAAAAGAATGTTCTCAGCCGGACGCTTTAATGATAATTAGCCGTTATTATATGAAAGGTGCGCGCGCGCGCGCGCGCTATTGGCTGCGGCCGACACGAATCGTCGGCAGAAGCGTAGGAAAAAAGTGACTACGGGCAATTTATGAAAGGCAGTTCGCGCGATCGTTAGAAATTCAATTATCGAGTTATCCGCGATCCTTGCGCTCGTCGAATATCGCGTTCTGGGTTCCGTAAAACTATTAGACGGCCGACGCGGATGACGATAATTATATTTTGATAATTAACCTTTTGAGTCCCACGGAGCAATGTACTGCTCATCAGATTTTGTGTCGTATAAAACCAGTACAATTCAATGCTCTCGTAACGATCCGCTCACAATACAGTCAAGTCAGGGTGTCAATCGATATTGCGCCGCTTGACACTGTTAGCAATCGATTCTGACAAGCGCTATTGCACTCTCCTACATTTGTCAATCAAGTCAATGACTTCTGGGACTCAAACGGTCGAGCTGGAGTAAATCAGAATCATATTCGCCGCAGTGTCGATGTTAACACTAGAACTACCGACCAGTCAGCATGACTCGCCTGACCCTAGCTTAATACCGACTGTTCTCTCATGAAACATTGTTTTTTTTTAACTACTCTTTATCACTCATTGGGCTAAGCAAATGATCAAAATTGTTTTCAATTTTGTGAGATCTTATTGGCTTGTATTATTCCGCGAAGTTAAATGAAAATACGAGTAAGAATCATCGGTAGTTCTAGTTTTGTAGGTCGCAGAAAATTATGTTCTACTTGCGCGCGCGTGCTCGGGCGAAAAGTATATTTCCCGGTTCTCGGGCCGTTTCGTTTGACGGGATTAAGGATGCGGCTTTGTCACGGTAGTAACAGTACTGTCAGCGAGAGGCTGGTACTCGCTCGAAAAAAGTCGCACCTGGCGGGCCGTAATGCGCAATTAGGCTCGCGTCGTTGAGAGTAACGTTTCCTCTGTTGGATCCGACGCGCGTAGATCTCGATCGTTCTCGGCACGTCGACGGACGTCGAGGACATTCGCCGTTGATTCATTCGGTTGCTCGCTCTGATAAGCGATAAACATCGTCGGCGGTCGGGAACGACCCTTTACCGGATTCGTTCCGCGTCCAGCGGCCGTTAGGGATCAAGCGGTGAGTGGCGTGGGTGGGATCTGGAAAATGTTTGGCTTTCACGAGGGAATGGAAGGTTGTCAATGCGCTACATGGGAAAGGATTTGTATTTTGAAAAATCTGGAGGTGTGAAAGTTGAGCAAACTGTTGGTTAGAATAATGATAATAACAGAGGACTGTTAAAGTAATTTTGAGACGAGTATTTAGTATAGGTGTATGTTATGTTTGTAGTTATTACCGACAGTTTTAGGAAGTGAATTATGGGGAAGGAATCGTATTTTCAGTTAGCTTATCTGGTATAGGTGTACGTTATGTTTGTGGTTACTATTGACAGATTCTGAAAATCAATTCGTTCAATCAAATCAGGTATTTTCAAGGAGCAAAATCTCAAATTTCAATCTTTCAACTAATTCCAGGTCCAAGACGAACATCCATACGATAAAATACGTACAGTACCTACAACTGTAACCATCAAGATGTTGATATCAAACACCATTTTAAACCCACAAAAACTCCCCTACTAAACCTCACCCTCCGTTTACATCTCATTTTCCCCACAATCAAAATTTCTCATATTCAAAGTTATTAATTCCAACTCTAAAGCCGCCTTCCATACATTCCAACAAAAATATAAAGATAATCTCTAAACTTTCAAAAATTCAATTATAAAACCAAACGCTCCACACTCCTCAAACTCCACCCCCATCAGCTTCCCAAAACTATCCCTGATCCAAAACTGCTACCACCCGGACGAAGCCAGAACAACGCTCCTCGCAAGAACAGTAAGAAAAATGGCCAGAAAGAACCCGAAGGAGGAAACTGCGAGTCGTCGACAGGCAAGAGATCGGTACTCCCTCCACGCAAAGTGCGCGTACCGAGGACAATGGCTGCGCGAAGGATACCGTCCCTCCTAAGCATATTAATTCCCGTAATATGCGCCGGGCAAACGGCGCGGCGCGGTGAAATAAGCGGATCGTTACTTCCTACATTCAGATAATAATTGCGATTTAAGGGGACTCCGCGCCACCCACGCGAGGCTATCAATCATCCGGCCGGATTCCGTGGGTGAAACGCACGGTTACATTGCGTTTCTCTGATATTGTTGGCGCTCGTAAACAACCGGGGCAAGGAGCGAGAAGGAGCGGAGCGGCGCGGTTGGGGGGAGGGGAGGGGATGGAGAAGGAAGCTTTTTGTTGTCGGCGCTGCGCGGTAGCCCCCACGTCCTTCAGCTCGCTTATCGTCGAAGAAAGGCCGGCTCGTTCGCCGGATCGTTACGGACAATTATGCGAGCCACAATGTGCCGCCGCTCGTCGGAGTAACGAATGACGTGCGCGCGCGGTCATTCTTTTTGAACTCTGCGTATGACGGATTCCCTCGGACGCATTGAGAGTCAAAGCGGTACGCTCCCTCCGCTTCGCGCCTACGCTCCATCCACAAGCTGTCCTTGATATATCGACGTTACAGATCGAGCGCTCATCCTGGGCCATACTGCCTTTTCGGGGTACGACGGATTCTGCTTTCGTTCCTTCTTTCGGTTAGGGGAGAGTAGCCCAAAGCGGGTGGCCCGCCTGAAGCACGTGGGCTCTTGTATATCGCCGAATGTAAAGCGATTGTCAATTTTTCCGTATGCCGTGTTTACCCCAACACTCCCGAGTTTCGATCACTTGAAAACAGGCACCGAGTTGAGAACAGCGTTACCAACTCTTTTACGTAAAAATTACTACATAATTTTGCGGGTTCCCAACTCTTTCACGTAAAAATAACCACACAATGCTTACCCGCTTTAGGCCCCCTGTTTGGCAAGGCGGGTTTTTGCAGACTCTTTCATTTTTACTTCTAGATAATTATTTGTTGCGAAATTACACCAACTTGCTTTTTTATTAGTACGATATCTCCCGTACCACATGAAATCAAAATTGTTATTGTAATCCAACAAAAACTATGATTTTTGAGGTTTCAACGTTAGCTTACCCGCTTTGGGCCCTCTTCCCCTAAGTTCTTTATTCATGGATGCTGTGCTTTTCGAACGCTTATGACGGAATCTTGTGCGTCGCTACGTTCGGAATTAAGTTGACTGGCTACTGTTTCTCGACGTGGTTCTGGTATATTCGCAGGGTAGTTTATGTACACGTGGTTCGCGACTTTTGAATTCGGGTTCACTCGTTCGTCGTTCGGAATCAAAGTTTACTGCTTCTTCTTTCTCGAAGCGTTTCTGGCATATTAGCATTGCAGTCCGTATACATGTTTAAGAATCGCGACTTTTGAACGCGCATTCACTGGTTTATTGTTCGAAATTAAGGTTGATTGTTTCTTCTTTCTCGACGTGTTTTTGATATATTAACATTGCAATTGGTATACATATTTAATACTAGATCTACCTATCAGTCAAATTGATTGGTCTGACCCTATCGTAATAATGATTTTTGGTAATAGAACATTTTTTTTTCATATGTTTTAACACTCATCAAGCTAGATAAATTATTAATTTGTTTTTTATTTTGTAAGCTCAAATACATTGACCTGTTTCAATCTGATAAATGATATGACAATATGAGTAGCAGTCGTCGGTAGTTCTAGTGTTAAGAAACGCGGATTCCCTTGTTCATCATTGGAAGTCAAAGCTGTTCCTTCTCCTCCTCCGCTTCTTAGTTCTCTGCCTCCTCTTCCTCCGAGAGTCTTTGATATATCGTCGTTACAGTTCTCGCGCCGTTTATCGCCAGGCATATTCAATGAGGGCGATCGTTATCGGCCATTTGACGCTTTAAGACGCGATTACGTCGGCGCGGGTCTACGGGCATGATTTAGGGATCGGTTTATTGGGCCCGAGCCACGGCATCATCGATGGGGCACCTAGGCCCGGGCTTATTTATGCGCGAGACAATCAGGGGCCCCGGTAACGAAGCTTCTCGTACGGCTCGTAATTATGTGGACCGACGATCAGCGCCGACAAACATCCTTTCGAATCGTCCGTTACCGTCACAATGCTCGCAATCGGACTCATGAAACGGAACGTTCCGTCGGCATTCACAAATCATCCAACCGGTGCTACCGGCGATCGGAACCAGTTATCGATTGCGCAACTTTCGATAAATCAAGCAGCACACTTCTCCTCCTCGGACGACAAAGGGCTCCGCTGCCTGTCGTCCCCGAGCGCGAAAGTCAAAGCCCCGAACTTACCACCGTCGCCCGGGAAATAAAGGAACCGTCGAGAAAAAGTAGGAAACTAAAGTAAAAAATCATCCCGCCGAGCACCCGCCATAGAAAGGGATCAAAAGATTGCCCCGATCGACATTGTTGCGCGAGCGCGCGATGGGGAGAGTCGAAGACTAACCGCTGAAAAAGGACGCCGACGAGATCGACGGAACACCTAGAGTCCGGGATTATAACGAGGCTTATTATTTACGCTGATCATTATTTTGACGGCGCTGATCGGCCACCGTCCATCACTTTCGTTCCTCTTCTCCCTCTCGGCCGCTTTCCTCTCCTCCCAGCGCCGCTCTTCTCTTGTTCCACGCTCTTCCCCCCCTTCGCCTCCCCCTACTCCGCTCGCCACCCTCCCACCCCCCCTCTCGCCCCTCTAGAGCCCTACCGTACCGCTCTTTCGCGCCAGCGCTGGCCATCGGCCTCTCCCCCCCGTACCGTAGCCGCCCTTTTATTATCCTTACCTAAAACTCTCAGTAAGTGCCATGGCCAAGTCCGATATCATAAATCCCCTGCCTCGAAAAGAATGACCGTAAAATGAGGTGGTTGCGGAAAGAGAGGGAGAGAGGCGGAGTTACGGGCGCGAGAGGGTGATAGTGGTGGCCGATAGTGGTGCTGGTAGTGGTCGCGAGGCGGTGGGGTCTGTCGGGACCCCGAGCTCTCACCGTAGGCAGAAACGGCAGTCCTGCCGGCCAATGCTGACGGCTGGCAGGCAAGGGGGGCAGGGTGGTGGGGGAGGAGGAGGAGGAGGAGGGTTATTAATTAGCTCTAGTAAGTCACCGAGAGGAGTCAATTCTAATTACCCTCCGCGCGGCTTCAATGGCCTGAATAGCGCACGGAATATCGGCCTGGCATCGTCGGGGTCCTTCTTTATAACAGCGCTTTATAACCGTACCTTTTTGTCGGGCTGACTCGCTTCGGGATGGCAATTACGGGGGATATTTTCATTCGCTCGGAAATACAAATATGAAGATGCGGGGTGCGGAGGGTGGGATGCTCGTTTCGGAGGGTTGTTTGTCGGTGAGAAGAGGTGGATGTTGCCGGGATTGGTGATGGACGCTGGGCGAGGTGTTGTTGAGGGATTGTAAATGTTTTGATGTCGTTTAGCGGTTTGGTAGTTTAGTATTAGTTGTAGAGAATGTATTTATGGCCTTGATTCAATGAAGGTAAGAAACTGTGTGAGAGGGAAATTGAGTTTTTGGTTCTGTTCGGTAATATACTATTCGCGTAGAAAAATGTATTGGAACTTGCAGAAGGGTGACTACTATATAACATATTCATCACACACGTTACATTTTATGTTTCGAAATATTCTTCAGCACTCATTGAGACAGATAAATAATAAATTGTTTTTTATTTTGTAAGTTCAAACACGCTGACTTAGGTATATCACTGCGGCAGGTCAAATGATGATGTGAACAGCATGAATGACAAATTAAGAATTTTGATGTTCGTGGGCCCAATTTCTGGAATTAAAGCAGAAGAATTCAAATCTACAGCCCTTCTTTCCCAGCGGGAAGAAATTGCACAGACGGATAAGCAACTGTTACACTCCGCCGCCCGCTGATGTAATTATTTGCATTTAAGGACATTGACGTGTCGCGTTATGCACGCTTCCGCCTCGTTTTTCTTTGATCTCCGCGAAAGCGGCCGGTCGAGTTGAAGTAAAAGAAAGATTTCCACCCCCGTTCGTTGTTCCCGCACCCCATCGACATCGAGCGACGCTCGTGTTTGCTCACAAACGCGATAAGGTACTCGCGTTACATTTTTACATCGCGCCCAGCACGGGACACGCTCGCGATCACGCGACATACTTTGCTCCTGTTCAACAGCGAATTACGGGAAATTACGCCCAGGGGCCCGCGGCAAATTATTCGACCACGGGCGAAAGGAATGGGAAACGTGCAAAAGTTTTCTGCACGATCGTTAATGCCAATTGACGCCCGACAAATTGACGATCAGCGAATAGCCTTGAAGTCGGCACGAGTCTTTAATCTGAAAATTTCGGAAACAATCAATTAATGGGAATACGAAAATCCTTCTCTCGTACTCATAATTCATTACTGTTTTGCCATTGGTGGAGAATCTTGGTTACTCTTCATGTCCTGACTGAGTCCACTGACTTCGGACTAAGTTAGATCAAATAAAAGATATTTTTATACCTAAGCTTCAATGTGTTCCTTATGTGTAGGTTCGAATAGAGAAAAGGGAGTGGTATATAAAACAAGTTTAAAGGTCGGAAAAGGATTAGTAGTAACGCAGAGCCATGAGCTATAGAGAAAACAAGGCTGTCTATCTCGTAAGTGTCATAAGGTTGATAAGTAACCCCCATGACGAGGGCACGGCACAACGGTACGAACCACGAATGATCCTCGAACTTTCCCACAGAATCATTTTATCCAGCCGCGGCGAAGGAAACCTCCCACAGAACAGCAACCGACCGCGGCGAAACGCGACTTTTAATTCCCTCCGTGTCAAAGTGCGCCATCCCGTGACAAGGCCCGCTCTCTCGACAATGCTCGTGCCCGCCTCGCCCCGAGAAACGAAAAGCCCACGAGGCCCCCGCAACCTCTTCGCCGCGAGTCGGAGAAAAAGCGGCGAAAAAGTCCCGCCGAACGAGCCGTAACTTTGATATTATCGGCGCGGAACGGATCATTAATACTTTTTCCCGGCTCACGATTGTATCCCTCCCTCGCCATTCCCCTACCGCGCCCCTTCCTCATCTCGCGGCGGGTTGTTTCTTCACCTTGTAGCCTCATTATTGAAGGTGGTATCAGAGTGCCGGGTCTCGAACGATGCTACTTAAGACGAAGAGACGATCGGCGTACGGGCCGAGAAAAAGGACGGGCTCAGAGCAAGAAAGCGAGAGAAGGCCGGCAATGGGGGTAAGGAGGGGTGAAGGTGAGGGTTGGGGGAAAGGGCAGGGATAGAGAGGAGAGGAGAGGAGGTGAGAGTATACTTACGGGGACGGATAGAGAAGGAGGGGTGGAAAGAGCAGCGAAGTCGAGAAATCGAAGGGTATACGTTTACGACACACGAGGCTGCCGGCGGAACGTACGGGAAGGGATGGGGAGGGGAGGGGCGGGGGGTCCCTCCGTGCGCCCCTCTGTGTGCCCGTGCCGAGCAGATGAATCCTAAGCAATTTCTCGCTGGTCGGGGCCTCTTTGATGCTTTGAACTCTCACCGCGCTGACCGATCCTCGCGGTAATCATGCGGAGCTTCGCCACGCCCCGAAAAACACCTTCGGCCTCCTTCGTCTCTCTCCGACGCCGGCACTCTCGTCACTCTCGCTCGAGCCTACAGCTTAACATCGTCCTCTTCCTCTCACTACCCCGTACCCTTTCTCTTTTTCATTTTCGCCCTTTCTCTCTCTCTTTCTCTCTTTCTCTCTCTCTCTCTCTCTCTCTCTCTCTCTCTGCGCGCATCTCGGGATGTCTCGTCTTTCTTGTGCGTCTGCTTTCTTTCTCTTTCTCTCTCTTCGTTACATACACATACACAGTATACCTCTTCTGGCTCTCTTCCACCCTCGTCCTCTGTTTACGTCCGTACCGATCCGCTTCCATCCTCCTCGCGTCCGCTTTCTCTGTTATCCATCGTCCTCGTCCCAGACTCCGCTCGGAGCATAATCTCGGCGGTGGAATCTGATTCTAAGCTTTCGATCGGCACGACCCCTTCGATCCTATCTGCGAGACGAGCCGCGCGCGGCCTCTCCACCCTTCCACGCCGACTTCCCCCCCTCGCCACCCCCTTCGCCTGAGACTCGGCTCATCGGATTCTATCGATCTTCGCGACGCGCACCTCGCCACTCGATATAGCGTGTCTACGACGGTTGTTGCCACGGGCCGTCACTTAACGTGCATCTACCGGGCAAAATGCGAGCTGGAATATGGTGGATCGAGGTGGGGGGTGGGAGGTGGGAGGGGTGGACTCGCGAGGAGTCTTCGACTCGGAAGCGGCTTGATCTCATTTACCCCGGCAGTGCTTTGTACTCGTGGCGTGTAATCAGCGATGGTAGGTTGCTGTCAATTGTCATTCCGTTGCTGTTTATGTGGACGCGATCTGCGGTTGACGAGCGTGGAACAGTGTTGTCACTGTAGGCATTGTTGACATTTTTTTGCCGAAAATGCTCACAAATTTATGTTGCTTTGAATGCTTTGAAATGCTTTGAATATGTTTGTCTAGCTGAGTTTCACTATCAAACAGTAAAATGTATGACTGTATTTTTTTTAATCCCTTTTATTCACTGACACAAATACATTCTTATTCTTCATTACCGACAAGTACAGAGACGTAATTACTGTTGGACGATGGTTGTAATTTAACCGAGCTGTTTTATGTTACATCGTCCGTGTCAGTTTACGCCTGCTGAATGACGCCGTCCGCGCAAAATTCAGGATCCCTCCTCGTAACGTATCCCTAAATTACCATGGAAAGCGGACAACATTTTGTCCACTGTGTCAGAGCCCAGTGCCATTCATCAGTATTAAAACTTTAATTGTGTCCGACGTTATTAATCGGCGCGATAATAGAAAAATATTAAACCAATTACTGCGGCGCGCACCGCGCGTACTTACACGACGCCCTATATTGATCGCGGAATATTTATTTAACGCGTCGCCTCCGCTCTGCCATTGATTCGCCGAGCGTAAACGGCGAGCAGATTACACCGTTAAATTGTCAGAACGCGGCGCGACGGAATTCTTATGCATACGTAATTTCAGGCAGCGGTGGCGTCCTTTCATCGAAGCGGCGAGGAACGGCGGGGAAAAAAGGAAGAAAAGCGGGGAGAGGGGAAAAAAAAGTCGAAGAAGTCCAATGCGAGCGCGAGGCACGACGAGGCGGACATAATTTTACACGCCGCATCCTGGAAAATTCTCACGAGCGGATCGGAGTTTAATGTCGCGTCTAGCCGGCGAGGATAAGAGACGAGCAGGACGAAAAGAGAGCAGCGGGAAGGACCTTCGTAAGGATATCCGTCGGGGTCCGTATGGACTTTAATCGTGTCTTTCCTTATGCGGCTCCACTTTGTAATAACTCCCGGCTCTCGATCGTTGACAGGCTCGCGCTACGGACGTATAATTGTGTCACTTGTTAGCCTTATTAATCAGAGCCGGCTGCGATCAGATTGTTCGCGTAAACGATCGTCCCCTTATACGGGAAGCTTTATGCATATGCAATTTCAAACGCCGACGTCCGCGCGTCGCTATTAGAACGAACGGCAAAAAAGTGCATAAGAGCGTACGTCGCGCAGCAAGAAGCTGATAGAAGGTTGCGCTGAATGACGGTGTGTGTGTTTTGGCAATATGTGCCGATGTTGAAGGCACGCTCGACGTTAGTTAATGCGCGAGTGAAATGTGGAGACGGAGGCCTGCTAAAGTAACGTCTGCGCGGACGTACGCCGTAATAAACTGGATTTTATGCAAATTACGATGTAAAGGGACTCTTCGTAAACAGACGTTGCCGTAATTGGGAACATTGTTTCTACGGAAGGAACATGATTAAAATGTGCGACGGTGCGGTAAGTATCTTGTGATGGCGGATTTAATGATGAATTTCAGGTGAGTGATGAAGAATTTAATAACGCTTCCGACGCTTCTTGTTGTCCGCCGCGATTAACATACTTCGATGCAGACAGAAAATGCAACATTTTCAACCGACATCGTAGAATCGATAACGTCTTTTTCAACTTTGATTGATTAAAGCTTCTTTGCACGTACTCTTACTAACAGACATTGATCCAGACACAAGAAGCTAAGCAACAGATAACAAAACAATCTCCCCAACCTCTGAAAACCTCTGCTAACCTACAAGGTATCCCAAGAAATCCATAAGACTCAATCAATTTCCTGTACAATTATCCGGCGCAATTCTCGAAGCCGTTAAAAATACTAAATGCTCATCCTAATATCCGCTACTTAGTGCTTATCAATTAAGCGTAAACACGGCTAGTCCAATCGACCATTAGAAACAGTGCACGTGCAAAAGGAAGCCATGCAACTCAAATCGAACGAGGCGTTGCCCATCAGTTGCTGCGTATTAAAATCGAAAAAAAAGGAAGACAGTGGAGGAACGCGAAGCGGCCAGAATCACAAAGCGAGGACTTTTCGTCCGACGGCTGGAAGCGACTGGCATCGACTTGGCACGGCGTCGGATTATAATATTAAATTAGCGAAGCATAAACGAGACTCGTGTTCAGGATGGCTACCGTGAGAATCGCGGCCGAACGCACGTCGAGATAAGAATACACGAATAAATCAGCGAACAACAATGTAAACGGCGACCTCACGCTGCTACGAGCTTATCGGGCATGTACATATGTAAGCGCATCGAGTCCGTGCCGTTTGTTTCGTCGATAAGTGAAAGAAGCGATAAGCTGACGAGCGCTGCTGATTGCGAAGTTCGTCTAACAATAAGTCTATGGCAAACTAATAAAGAAATCGGCTTTGACCCTTCCGTCGCGGCGACGAAAGCGAGTATAAAGAATTGCTTCCACTGGATTTTTATGCTGAGTCCGGCTTACAATATCAATGATAAAGCTGGACATTGATTTACGCTCGAGAGATAAGAAAGTAAAATATGTGGACGTAATTGCGCTATTAGTCCTTTCTGTTCTTAACTTTGTAGAGTTCTTTAATGAAGTTTCCAAGGCTCTGTGCTTCCTTCCAATCACTCTTACGTTTTCCTGAGCTAGAGCAATTAAAATAATTGCGTGATTGATCTTCTCATAATCAGCAATCAGTGAAACGTGTAATTTTACGAGATAAAATACTGTTTCGCTGAAACTGATGTTAGTTCAATCTCGAATATTTTGTGCTCACCTGCTTACACCCAATTCAATTTACAGTCATACATTCTTCTAACATACAGTGTCTACTGACAACTGAAACATCTTAGTCAAAAACGTATAATGCAGTTTGTCACGCATACTCATCCTTGCACGCATAACGTGAAAACAACAAAACATTTTCTCCATCACAAAAAAAATGGAACAAGTAGATATTTGATTTGTCACAGCCCGTAATCATTTCCTATCGTCGCGAGCATGTTAACCTTCCCTCCGTCGTCCGAGATCCAGCCACACATCCCTTACGCGTACTTCTCTCGTTCAAACGTTAATCTCCCTCAACGATATCGGATTCGCAAATGATGTAACATGCGCAAATGACCGTTTTCCGTGCTCGCCGCCCTTTGCCGCCGTCATGCGATTCTCCGTTACACGACAGGAAAGAAAAACGTGTGACCAGCGGTAAAAATAAAAAAAGGTCGACTGGCACAATTCCGCAGAAAGTGATACACGGCGCACGAATGTGGAAGCAGCGGGCGCGATGAACTCGGCTGCCGCTCGAACTTATTTCCACCCTGACGCTTTTAATTTCGGCCAACGGCACTGGCCGTACGTTTCCAGGCCGTCGGCTCTCTCGTAAATCTAATTTCACGATGTAGACAATGGAGTTCAAGCACGGCGCGCGGCCGCGCGTCGCTTTCGCAATTTCGAAGGAAGAAAATCGTTATGTAAAGTCGGCCGTGGCGGATGCGAGCTTGTAACTTTGAAACGGCCCGGCCGAACTTCCACGATCGTTTGCGTTCCTGTAAACGGAACGAGGAAAGTAGCTCGTGTGGAACGAGGTAGTATTGTGCTCGGATGTTGACAGGATCGTTGGACGGGGAGAGTGTATGGATTCTATGACGTGTAAGATAAAACGATGTAGGGATATTAAGTATCTCAAAAATTCGAGAGGTTTTATTTGTCACTGTAATATCGATTAGTTAATCAAAGATTTTTAATCATCATTGTTTAAGAAAAACAACAGAATGAAGAAAGTAACTCGATTGGAACGCTGTTGTATTGTGCTCGGTTGTTGCCACGATTGTTGACGGAAGCGTCTATGGATTCGGCGTGATGTAGGATGAAACGATGTGTAATAAGAAAACTGATTACTTCAGAAAGATTTAATATATCGTTGCCGTTTAGGAAAAAACAATAGAATAAGGGAAGTAGCTAGAGTTGAATGCTGTAGAATCGTGTTCGGATTTTGGAATTGTTGAACGGGAGGAGTCTATAGATCCAGTGTGACGTATGGTAAAGCAATGTGTACTGGAAAATTAAATATATCAAAGATTGGAGAATTGTTATTTGTTATTCTCATATCGATAAACCTATACAATTTTCAGTTTCCATTGTTCAAGAAAAACAACCAAATAAAATAATGATAGTTAGAGCGGAATGATATAGTATCCGTTGATAAGATTATGGAACAGGAAGAGTCCATGGATTTGGCGTGATGTAAAGTGCAACAATATTTAATAAAAAGAACTAAATATTTGATAAAATTAGAGACTTTTAGTTCGTCGCTGTAATACCTATAAAGCAATAAAAGTATTAACATTGTCATTTTTTAAGAAATACAACAGAATAAGGCAATTAGATGAAGTGCAATGCTGTTGTATTGTGTAGGGTGTTAACACGAACGTTGTATAAGCAGAGTTTAGACTGACCCGATAAGGGTTACGATCTCAACACACGATCTACAGACCAGAAATCTGGAAACTAAACTTAACGTAAGCGAAAAATGAATGTACTACACAATTCATCCCTCCAACATTTTCAAGCTACAAAACTAATTAACTTCTTTCCATCTACTCTAAACACCATAACCACTCCACGAAGTAAAACAAAACAGTACAATTTTCCCCAATACCCTCCCGTCATCAATCCGCCGCATCCTCCGACTCCAACCATCACACGACATATCTAATAGGCCTCAAAACCAAGCACACCATATAATTACCCTTGACACCATCGACTCACGGCAATCGAATCCAGCCGCCAACCACATTACCCTTTAAACTAGAAAAACGTCCGCGAACGAAAACGAACTCCGCCATCCACGTATCATTATAACGCCAACACGTCATCGTGCCGATGAGTCGCGAACTTAATCCGCAAAGCGTGGAGATGCGCGTGTTGCCAAAGTCGACGCCTCTGACGCGTCCGAGAGTGGCTGGCCACGTAATTACGATGCCGACGCCCGTCGTCGATGTAGAATACCCCGAGACATTCGGGCAGCCGCTAAATTGAATGCCGACCGAGTGAAAGGGGAGGGAGGAAGAGTACGCGGATGATCGGAAGAATCGCCGTGACGTAATTACGATGTCGGTTAATGAGCGGACTGCGCGGACCGAAGCGGCGTCCGATGAATTTCTCCGCTGCGAACCGACGGGCGGAGCTCAATTTCCGCCCAGCGCGTAACGCGCTGACACTGATTGTTTACTTCATACTGACTGTCACCGATTGTTTGCCCGATACGTGCGCGATCGCCGCCGGCCGAAAAGGCTGGAACGCATGAATTTCGACGCGCGACGGTCCGACGACCGATTAATTCCCGTTCAATTCTTAAGTCGACTGCTCCTGCAGCACAGAGATATTGGTTTCAGATCTTTTTCAAATATTGGGAAGGTAATTGGTAATATTAAATATTAATCAGACGATGAGAAAGCAACCGGGACGAAACGATTTTTTGGAACACACCATCATTTCCTTTTCTGAACCTATTGCCTTTTTAGACCCTTGATCCATACGCCGTGAAATTTTATATGATTAATTATTAATAATTACAATTAATTGGTAAAAGGTAACGGTTGGTGTAAACAAAATCTTAGACCTGAATATTGTACGTAGCTATGTACAAGAAATCTAGAGTTAGCTATATTATATCAGCCAAGTATTCGGAGAATATAAAATATACATTTAAAAAATATAGAGGAAATATTTCAAAAATATGTATTTAATTTTTACATAATATTGAAAAGAATTTAAATTTAAAAAAGAAAGTACGTAAAACTGAACTATTTTATAACTTGAAAAATGTTTTTCACCGTAATTTGAAACAAATATTTAACATATATTTAAATATTAGAAAGAGTTACAATGCTTGTGTACTCTACATGTTAAGTTCAACGGTTGATTGTACGATAGAAGTACTATGATTTGTTTTGGAGTTTATTGTACAGATGTTATAAAAATTAACTTCTCATATGAAATTACAAAAAAAGTCTTTTTTCAATTTTCGGAACGTTCTCCGCCTTTTTGTACTGTCTGTGGGTCTCAAATTACACGGCTTCACACAACACGGCATTTTCTAGAAACCAATTTGCCGTGTTATAGAAGGGCCACCTGTATATCGGTACGACATTTATCGTTTGCGACCAGTGAATTCGGTAATTTTTGGTATTGAATTTTGAAGATAAGAACACTTGTTTATCGTGATCAGTACGAGATGTGCTCAGTCTTACTTTACATTATGCACTTTATACACTCCTTGCTTTGTACAAACTCGTCCCTGTCGCGGCACATGTACAAGCGACGATTAAACAATGCTACCCAAACTGACGATAACGTCCATAATCAACCGTAACAAGAGCCTGATCCTCTCCCCAAGTTTCAGCGCCACTCGACTCACCTTCCCCCAACATCGCCCCCATAATCCACCGATGTAACCCAAACAGCGCGCAGCAGATGTAACGGATCGCGCGTCACTGTTTGCTCTTCCTAATTTACAGCCGCGGCCATCCACAGAACGTATAATCATCGAATTTCGAAAAGGCCTACGCAAACAGCAGTCGTAAGCAGTGCCTAACGACCATTTCGATCTGTCGAAATGTGTGTTGACTCCCTCGGCCGAGTTCGTCGCTCGACTTCGTGTCACAACGATCGTGCGGCCGAACGAAGAAAAGGTCTGCTTAACGTCGCCTTACAAGGCGGCCCCGATGATTGGCGGTGTAACGCGAGTTGCAATCGGCCGGTGCGTGCGTCGAATACGCATTCCATCGACGGAATACGAACGCGTGTTCCGTCCAATGGCCGTAGGCCGCTCTCTGTTCACCTTTCCGCGGCCAGTACAAATAATAACGTTCGTGCGCCGGGCGAAACTCTTTGTCCATCGGAATGATATTTCCTCCCGCGGAGTGCGGTTACGTCCTTTGTAAATGATGAATGAAATCCTGTCTGGCTCGGTTGGCCGTTACAAAAGGAAATTCTTCTCGCACCATTAATCCTTTCGGCAGGATTCCCGCGTCAGTGTCTTACCGGCCTTTTATAACCCTTAATCACTCGCCGCGGACGTCGGCGATCGGACGAATCGTTAGGAGTGCCTCGGCCGAGTGGGAAATTTGTTTCGATGTCATTAGACCGCGAATCGACGCTTGCCAAGGGTGTTAATTAAGAGACGCGAGAACGAACGAATTGGGTTCGTTGCGCAGCTTTGAATAGGAAGGATCCGGAGTCGCTCGCCAGTGGCAATTACGAGAGGTCGGCTCAAACGAATATTTGACGGGTATGCAAACAAAGGTATGATACCGAACTCGCTGACAGTGAATAAACCTACCTTTACGATCCTAATGTAACGGCCTATCGGAGCGAGTTTTTGCCTTAACGTAATTTCTGTTTATATTCGCGCGCTACAGTCAGCCTCTAATATCAATGGCAGAGATCCAGTCGTAACAATTCTCTAACAAAGTCCTGCTCGCTTCGTAACAGCGTTACTTTCTATCGATTTCAGCGGCAAATTGCCGTGTCTAGACAACATACTCCGTGCAAAAAAAGGCTGCCGATTAAGAAACAACCACAATACTTACGTACGCTGTACATTCGACTTTGCCTATTGCCCGCGAGATGCCTATCTCTCCCACGATTTCATTCTGTCCCTATCAACTGGCTGATCAAACAGTTGCGATTTAATCGAAATAAAAAAGTAGCGGCCAACTCGAAAAAGCAGATCAATCACCATTAAATTCAGACACGTCGGATGTGCAGCGTTCAACGTCCAAACGAGTTGGCCAAGTTCGCACGCAGAGGGCAGCTCCACTCTAACGGAATGGCAGGCCATACTACGATCCGATTTCCTATTCTATTTTCATGCCCGCCGCTCCGCGCGCGCTCTTTTACTTAATAATTTCCTCTACGAACCACTGGCCACGCCACTTTAGCGAGACAAGATGTAATTTGCGTAGTCACGAGAGCACACTCTGTGTTTCCATGGTCAATCAACGGTAAAGCCGGGCTGCTAATCAAACACGTCGATGATACGCAGGTTGATATTAATACTTCCTGCCGTTCCTAGACTCGGTCGACCGTGTTGCGAACGTTTTGCGAGAAACTCGGCTTCGGATAAACGAGCAGCGATGACGGGGCTCGATCGAGCTCGATGTCGGAATACGCGTGGGTCGGTCGAATTGGTGGTGATTTAATGGTCAAAGGTTTTTAGGGGTTGAAGGAGCAGATGCTTAGGATTAATAGTGTTGAAGTGGGTGATAAAAATCGATAAGTAATTTTGACGTCATAATTGTGCTGAGAGGCCAAGCGATCAACTGATTTTGTAGCTAAAGTGTAGGTAGATTTGTGTAGAATGTAATAGGAATTAGCGTATAACATGTAATGTAGTTTTTACTTTCTAGATGGTATTTCAGGAGTGTACTCTCAAACTCAACAATCGAAGTAATTTTGACGTCATAGTTGTGCTGAGAAGCTAAGCGATCAACTGATTTTGTAGCTAAAGTGAAGGTAGATTTGTGTAGATTGTAGTAGAAATTAGCCTATAACATGTAATGTATTTCTTACTTTCTAAATGGTATTTCAGCGGTGTGCTTTCAAACTCAACATTCTCAATATTTAACAATGTTCAACATGATCAGGCAGCTTAATACGTAAGATTACAAGCACCCACAACGCCAACTGACAGTAAGTGCCCACTGCCATATACAGATTTCCTCGCATTACAACACGCATACGTTATAACTCGTCTACAAGCAACGACTCGATTTCCACTTTCTTTCCCAATACTTAATCAATACCCTCGACAAACGCTACTTAACCACAGACTACAATACCGAGCTTATTACGACCACAGTCAAACACTCCGATCACTCAGTATCCACCAAACGATCCTCCACCCACCGTAAGACACAACACTCCCAGCATATCCAAAAACGAGCCGCCTCCGCGAAAAATGCATTCGCCACCAGGAGGCAGAAGACGAAAGGCGAAATTCTCAGCACGCGCCTAATCCGCGGCAATCGAAAGTCTTCATTTGCACGGCGCGGCATGCGGCTGGGTAGGCGTACTGGTTCAGAAGGAGGAGAGAAGGACAGAGAGAAGAAGAGGGCAGGAGCAAGAGAGAAAGAGAGAGACAGAGACAGAGAGAGAGAGAGAGAGAGAGAGAGAGAGTGAAGAGTGGGAGGGGGAAGAAAAAGAGACAACGTCAGAAAATGAACAAGGCCACGTATCCGTGGCACGGACCGGGAGAGTGTCGATCGGTTGCATCTGGTGCTATCAGAAGAGGCCCTTCACCATTACACCCCATTACGTACGCCACTGATCGTGCCAGGGATCGACGATCCACTCCTCTTCTTCGCACTCTGCCGATGATCGGAGTTGCCGTGGCGGCGGTTGCCGAGAAGAAGAGGACGAGGAGGATGGGGAACGAGAGGATGAGGAGGTGGTGGCCGACGAGGAGGAGGAGGGGAGGTGGGGCACGGTGAAGGAGGAGGATCGGAGACGAAGAAGAAGAGGAGTACAGACGGTGGTATTCATCGGCCGTGAGTTTGCGCTCTCTCTTTAAGTCTCACCGTAATACGGCCGGCGAATGGCGAGTGAGCGAGACTCTCCTCCAGCGGGGTGTTCCTAGAGGAGAGTGCTACTTTCTGCCTCTTAGGCTCGCCGGCGATCATGTCTCTGCGTTCCGCTCGATTCCTGGACCCTTTTCGCGCCATTGTTGCTAACGAGGACGGAAGATGCAGGAATTTCTCGGCTGACGTAAGGTTTGTTTTCAAAAATGGGCTCCTTTTATATCTTTAGCCGTGCGTGTTGTTATCTAGGTGTAACGTTGACGCAGTTTAATGACGTGTTCTAAATGAAAGTGGTTGCGAGTTTTACTGCTTTGAGTCTCGTGACTAAAACTGCAAAGTAGCGAATTCGAAATACGCAACTATTGCTGATGAGGAAGGGAGATGCAGGAATTTCTGGGCTGACGTAAGGTTTGTTTTCAAAAATGGGCTCCTTTTATATCTTTAGCCGTGTGCGTTGTTATCTAGGTGTAACGTTGACGCAGTTTAATGACGTGTTCTAAATGAAAGTGGTTGCGAGTTTTACTGCTTTGTGAGTCTCGTGACTGAAACTGCAAAGTAGCGAATTCGAAATACGCAACTATTGCTAATGAGGAAGGAAGATGCAGGATATTCAGGAGTGACGTGAGGTTTGCTTTAAAAAATGGGATTCTTTTATATCTTCAGCCGTTTAAGTGCTGTTACGTAGATGTAATATTGATACAATTTGACAGAGAACTTGTTCGAAACGAAAACGGTAGCAAGTTTCACTGCTTTGAGTCTCGTGACTCAAACTCCAAATTACCGAGTTCGAAGCACATAATTAGACTAGTTCGAGTGTCTCGCAGCCCATTGCTTGAAGGCGCTTACATCTGTCGTCGGCGATGATCGTCCGGTAATGTCCGTGACTCGGATCATCGCATGCTTCCATTCACACACTCAACGATCGGCCCACGTACGACGACAAGCATACCGACGTGTTCTTATCCTTCCACTTCCATCCTCCTCCCACTATTTCCTCCTATTCCTCCAGATCCGTCCTCATCGCTCCCGCTCTCGCCTCTACTTTCATCCTTCAAATGACCTTCTCTCTGTCCGACTCGGCCAGCCGGAGATCCGTCCGTCCTTCTCGCGCGTTCCGACCGAGCGAGACGTTGCCGAAGGTGGTATTAATTGGCGGGGTGCTCGGTTGTTTGTGATTAGCCTGTGCAGCCGCCGCCACCTCTGATCCTCCTTCGAGAAACACGGCCTTGTGTCTACTCCTCGTACGTATATACGCCGTGAGCGAGTCCGGAGGCTGGCCCCGTCGGCCTGAATCCGTGGTAACTGTTTGCCGGCAGGCCCCGTGGGCCCGATTAATTTAACCCTCCCGGCCCTTTTGGTGGCATTTGCCGTCTCATAATTTAATGAGCCCCTTCGCTCTCGCTCGATCGAACTCGAATTCTTGTCCCTGGCCGAACGTCGGATTCCATCGCGAGACAACCTAGCCTCCCGCCGTCGCTTGACCGTTTTTTGTAATGCTGCATATTCGAGGCAGCGAAATTAATGTTCGATTCCGGCGCGAAATAGCCGGTGTCTTAGGGTTGCGAGGGTAGCCTTTGCTGCACGCTCGGAGAGCCGAATTTGAATGATTGTTGCGGAATAAATGTCGAATTCGTTCCGGCAGCAGCTGGTGTTTTAGTTGGAATATTTCTTGCGTTGGCAACCCTCGCCCGGGAGCTTGCTCGGAAATTAATGTCGGATTAGGTGTCTGGACTACTACTGCTCTACTGCCGCTTAAATTTTTCTCATAAATAAAAAACGTCCAAAACCTAAACGTGGAAAACTTGAATCAAGGAGTCAGTTCGCGCCATTTACTGTAATCGAATAAAGACTTTTTTGTTCTCCCGCCTTGTTTCCCACAACCTTCCATAATCAGCAGCACACATCAGCGTGGCAATCGCAAGACAGTAATGACACGCTCGAACGGTGGAAATAAAATTTGAACAGACCTCTTTACAACTTTCAGCTCTAAACGGATTTCACCGCGTACGAGTTTTCCCGCGCAACGTGTAATACGGACGCATAGTAGTAATAATAGGATCGGCACTCCGCGTTTAACTTAACCGCAACTCGTAAGACAGCGCAAATTCGTGCCGGATGCAAGCGATCGGAGCTTTTCGAATACGCAATCGCGGAAACGTGGTCGGACGGAAATTATGAGCGCGTTCGCGAATTCTCGCCAATCGTAATTCGCGGCTTGCAAGCGTTTGAGTTGAAAAATTCTCGTTAAATAGTGGACCTTATTCCCGCTTCCTGATTCATTGCACACTGTATATGTGTCCTTAACAGCGGCTCGAAGGATCTTGAAGCACTTCACGGTTTGGATTATTCGCGAGTTCTTATCAACGATACAATTTTGACTAGTTAATCCAAAATCTGAAAATATTGATGTCCGACTCACATTCAAGCTCTATTTCTTACCTTCGCGGACTTATTCTCATTGTATTGCGTATTCAAATCATAACAAGTCAGTCGAAACTTCCTGAAACATTTTACGATCCAGCATATCTGTCAATTCCGGTCGGCCATAATGCATAATTTCTATTCAAATTCCAAAATTTTCCTCAAAGAGATGGCTGAAGTATTCTTGATTGTATTGAATCCACGCATCCTAGTTACGCACCGTATTCACATCCTGAAAAGCCATTTGAACGTTCGTGAGTATTTCTCTATCAACATATTCGCAAATTCTGACCTACAAAAATCCGAATTCAAATTGAAAAACATTCCCTAACAAGACGACTAAAGTTTCGCGCAGCTATCTTCATCGGATTCGAATCATAAAAACTCATCCAAACGTTTCCGAAACATTTCGCGATCCAACACATTCGTCAATTCTAACCCACAAAATCCGAATTCAAATTCGAAAACATTCCCTAACAAGACGACTAAAGTTTCGCGCAGCTATCTTCATCGGATTCGAATCATAAAACCTCATCCAAACGTTTCCGAAACATTTCGCGATCGAAAACATTCGTAAATTCCAACCATTTCCCGACATATTCAAATTCGAAAATGCTCCCTAACTAGAAGCCTGAAGATTCCTGGCTCCACGCATCCTCCCTACACTCCGCATTCGCAACCTGAAAAGTCGTTCGGACGCTCTCGAAACACTTTACGATTCCGACTATCCAATTTTAGTTCGCTTGCCACAACCAATCATTTTCACGCGCGCGGCACCGACACACTCTTCAGATCGGTTCGTGCTGGCCTCTTCCTCGGTTCGGCAGGGTCCCATCTCGCGTGTTCGCGCGCGCGCGCACACCTTCACACAGACGAAAGGATCGTGGATGATCCTTGGACGCAGGTCGCGCCACGCCGTCTATGGACGCACGCACGGGATGCAGCGAACATAAGAGAGTGCCGCGCTCGATTTTTCTTACGACCGGCTACTCTTTTGTTAACCTCTGCCCACAGAGCCGACCCGAATTTCGTAACGAACAATGCCACGGCACCGCTCCTTGCCAGAGACTTTTGTCGGCGATTGTTGGACCTGACTGGTGTCAATCTCGTGGCTTCCAATCACTGTCTGTCGTCCGACGCTGAGTACGAAGAATGTGGACCGTGTGCTCGGATTTAACGTGGGAGGGCGATGTTGACTGTTTTGAGAAGCAAGGCGGATGCATTGTGAGCTTGCGGTGAGTATAATGTACTTGTTTGCCGCGGTTTTTTGTACCAAGCTCTCGGGAGTGTAATATGGGCTTGGTTTTTGTTCATTTTCTGCGGTCCGAGAGAAATTTGTAATAAGGATTGGACGTCTGTTAGGAGAAGCTGTTTTTTGGGGTTTAAGAGTGAAGAGTTGAATGTTGATGAGTCTTGGAGTATGTAATGTATTTTGTTGATGCGGTTTGTATGCATAAGTCTATGGAATTTATAGGGGAAAAAGAGTACTGGGAAGATGGACTGAGGGAACTTTATTTTCTGAACATTCTGTTAAAATTCGAATTTCCATCTAATAACTACCCATTGTCGGCATTATCTTGTCTTTTACTTTACTGTAACTTAACTCCTACTATTTAACAGTAATAGAAGTAGTAATAACGGCGTGTAATAAAAATTAAGCTGCGTCGCAAACGCGTTTCATTTTTATGTTTCCCCTGCTAGTCCGTATAATACATGTGTTATTGGACGCAGTAAAACTGCAGAGTAATAAAGTCTTTCTCTGAACAACACGAATTTAGTACCCTTCAGCGTCTTCGTGGTTTCATCCTCGTTGAATGGTAATCCGTCAACTATAATACATTCATCCTTCATTTAACTCAATGCGATGAATATGGCAGATAGTGACACCCGCCTTTCGTTACTTACATATTTCTCTCAAATTTCGAGTACAATTTACTTGCAATATTTCCACTGATCTATTCTGAATACGTAAAAATTTTCGCTTCAGTATGATTTCGTCAACGACCCTGCGTAACCCCAGACCAAACTATTTCTTCTTATCCCACTCCTCCCGAGATTCCCTCGAAAGTCGCACACATTTTACTTACAATTTTTCCGCCGACCCGCCGCTTTCGACCGTAAACAACAAAAATCCCATTATTCGCATTCCTGCCAACGCACAGCAGTCGTTTTCCGCCACTCGCGAACGGCCGATCGCAAGCGCGTACGTTATAACGACTTTTCATTTATCGTCGTGTTTGCCAGCCGCTATTCCGCGCATGACGCGTCTTCATTACGCAAAACACTTACGCGAAATTAACATTGGCCAGCGCAAACAGGCCATCCGTCACGGCGGCGCGAAATGAATTAGTCATTAAAGGCGAGGGATCGTAAATAAGCCGACCGACAGAATCCAACTGGCGAGCGGACAGTGCGCATGCTCGACGCGTATCGCGAAAATACTAAGCGTGTCCGCGATCCCACGCCTTGTCCAAATACCCGCGACCATTCTTTGTACATATTCTCCGCACACTCGGCGTCGACGTAACTAGCCTATAGCCCGTTGCGAATTTATGAACGGACGCTAACGGCCCGCGTCCCGGACGTCGTCGACTTTTGTGTCGCGGAGTCGGTACGAGCCGGCTGTAAGGCGGTTAATGAAAAATGAAAATCAAGCGGCTCGTTACCGAGGACGAGCGCGACTCTAGAGTCGGCCGAGTCCGTCGCGTCGTAAACCATTGAAACTCTCCGGGCAGCTTGGACAGAAGTTTAGTTCAACGTCGCGAGAGGGTATTTTTCAAGCGTGTACGACGTTTTGTTGCCGGCGAAACGTGTAATCGGCAAACTCAACTTCTCAGCCATAAGACAAATTAGGTTTAATATAATTAGATTGATTTTTGGGAGAATAGAAATTGCTTTTTCGTCATCTTATAATTTATGCATTATTTAAATCTTTAATTTTTTTAATGGCAGGATTTATTATTCGATATTCTAGGGAAGATGCTCGATTAATCAGTAATATAACATCTCTGTTTCTTGCATCTATAATTATATGATTATTAATACTTGCACTTATAGGATAGTTTTTTTTCTACCTGTTTTTCTAATTACTTATGTATTGAGTTCTGTAGAATTCTGTTTACAGATGTTATAATTGTTATTTTTGTTTTAAGAATCTGTTTAAGAACACGGCACTCTCATCGTGTAATAAAACAGATTCTTTTAGATATTAATTATCCAAATATATTGTTAAGATAAAAGTCCATATCAAGTGAAAAAAAACTTGTTAATTTTGTGAGAGTGGAAAGCAGAGACAATGCTGAGGTTAATGGCACAAAGTGACAGAAAGGAAGGAATAAAGAGAGCAGAGACAAAAGGAGTTTGGGAAAACGTAGAATACAATGAAGATAGAAAAGACGCAAAAATAAAAATACACAAAAACACATCGCAGAAAACAGACGAGGAAGACATACCAACCAATTCATTAAAACAGTGCCAGCTTAATTTTAACAACTTTAATCGGTCGTTTCCATCACCTCCGCTAATGCAGCAGACAAATCTTTTATTACTGTTTCGACTTAGACCACTTTTCAGCCGCAAAAATGAGAAAGCAGAAAGACCGGGAGAGGGGGGCGTGAGGGGTGTTCTTAGGGTGGTTCTAAGTCTCTACCGTTTCTGTTCCGTTCGTGCGCGGCGTTCGGATCGGCGGCAAAAGTTGGCGGACGAAAGTTGAGCGAGTTCGTTGAGACGATAGTTCGCGGCTTGGTCGATAGAGCCGAGGCGGATAAAAGGGAGACTGCTCCTATAATGCTAGGTGCCCGACGAGTGTTTTTACCGTGGCTCACGATCACGACGGTGCGCGAGCGGAATTGATGGTTTGCCGCGGAGTTTAGTTTGGAATTCAGAGTTCCCCGCTTTGCTCGACTCCCAATTTCTCTCTCTATGGCCGACCGACGCTCGGCAAACTGCTATACGGCAACTTTGTTTCAACTCGCTCCTTCGGCACCTCGGGTCGAGAAAGATCGGCGCGGTCGAAGTCTCGTTTCGATTGAAGTGGACGCCGAGCTGATTATTGACGATCGGCGCAATGTATGCTGGCGATGAAATAATTTAAATGAAAAGTTTAGTCAGATGCGTTTGATCAGTGATGGCGAAACTTTTTGAGAAGTGGATCAATTTTTTTTTGTTCTAACTCGTGGGCCACTAAGTGAGTGGCGTCATTTTGAAAGGGGGACGGGAACATGGTCAAAAATTACTTTTAAATACTTATTCAAAAATAAGTTTATAAAAATCAATGTGTGGGTCACTGTCTGACCCAAGGGTCATACGTCCGCCATCACTGCATTAGAGGGTATCCTGCTTGTCGATGTGACTGTATATGTTAATATGGCCAAGTACGTAATGAGAGTAGTTGGCAAAGTTTGCGAAATAGAGTCGCAGGATTGATATTGTTAAAGTTAACGTACGGGGAGATACGGGCGTTACACGTTGCGGACAAGGTAGGGGTAATTGAAAGTGGATTTTGTTACATTGGAAGATTGTTGGAAGCGTTCGTCATGGGAGAAACGGGAGAGAAGCGCGAGACGTCGAGGAATGCTGATATTTCGCGCAATTACCTTTTTAATCTTGATGTCCCGTCGAGTTCTCGCGAGCGGAATAAACGGCCGTCAAGTTCTCATCGGCGCATGCGCATGCGCATCCCGCGCGCGCGCGCGCGCGCATCTTGATGCACAGCGCTTTATTCTCAACGGCGGAGATAATCTCCCAGATCCTCTATCGTTGAGCAAACACGTTCTAATGCTTTCATCAGATTTCTCACCGTGCCTTTCTCTTTCTCTTTCCACGTATCGTTCTGTGTCTATACAAGGTGATTTTAAGATAGGTCGCGGAACGATAGCGTTGTCTATTATTTTGGCTGGCGAGAGAAAGCTCGATTTTGGTAGAAATAACAGATAGGTTAAAGCCATAAGTGCAGGGGCTGTAATTGAATTATTTGAAAATAATTTGGTACGTGATTGGGTCTCCTTCACGCGTGATCGAATTTCAGCATGTTTTAGGCTAGCAGCCGGACGTGAAATTTCTTAAGTTGAATTACTGGCCAATAGGTTATCGCGGAACATAATACACACTGTCTATACCTCAACCTATAAAATCCGTGGTTACATTCGCTCATAACGTTTCCTTTAGCCCAGCTTACACTGTCCATAGGTCACTTAATAAAATAGAATCTGAAATAACCGCAACCTCCGTAAGTTCATGTGATTGCATACGGATAACAACATAAGCAACCACTTACCGCAAATATCGATATGACTTCATTTACAGGTCACCTGCAACTATTTCCTGTAAACCAATTGCTGCCTGGTCAAAAAAGAAATCGCAAAATACGGGAATATATAATTAAAAACTGTACTGGGCGCAATATTATAATCTGTACAGTCATTCACAAAATCTGAATTTCAAAGTCCCAAGTACAATCCATCCGACAATTTGAATTCGGACGCAATTTCGTACAATACAACTATACGATACAATACAACTTGCAGTCGGAATAAAAACTTTCTTCGTAGAAGCTATTCGTACAGCTACCCACAAACTCTGAATTTCTGACGTTCCAAGTACAATCCGTCCGAGAATTTTATTTCGGACGCAATTTCGTAAAATGCAACTGTACGATACGTCAATACAACTTGCAGTGGGATTGAAAGCTGTCATAGAAGCTGTCCCGCGGCCTGTTTCGCGACTCACCCTGTATGCACGCATCTGTCCCTATCTATCCAAATCTGTTCACAGGAGCGTTGCGCAATTTTATCCGAGCGTTGTCCCGTCTCGAAAGCGGCCGTATTAATATTAAAGGATACCCGCGGCGTGCCGCGGAAATATAATGGCATAAGCGTTCGGCTTCCTGTTGCGCAAACCCGCCCGCTCGATGTACAGGCCGCAAGATAAACAATCTCGCCGATCCTCTATCGCTGAGCAAACAAGTCCCGCCGACGTTTCTATCCGATCTCTCGCGCTTCCCGTAATGAGCCGCGGCAAAATCCTCTTTTTTTTTTCGCCCAAGAAAGGCGCCGATCGCTGCATGAATATTTACCGGCCTGTCGCCGCTTATTAAACGCTTACCATTTTCCGGACGGCTCGTGAGAAGGCAGAGTGGTGTCAGCTGTGCGAGATCGTCTCTTGCGCGGATAACGTCAGTTCGGATTAGTGCTTGCATATGCGGGCTGTGATAATCGGACGATGAACAAATGGCAAACGGAAACGAGCAATTAATTCGGGAAACTTGACATTTGTACGAAATGATAAGTGTCCTCGATCGTACGCGCGCTGGTTTGAACGAGTTTCGATTTTTCGCTTAAACCGCTTTTATAATTGCCAGCGTAAATATCGTAAATCTTTTCAACGGTTGAATTGACGGGTCACGGTAGGGAGGACAGACGCCATTTGCATTCCTCGAAAAAGTGAAAATGAGTGGAATAAGTGCTGCAATAATGTATTGTACGCATATCTTCGAAAGAGTCGTATAAACGCACTGTTAAACGCCTATTTCTCGTAACTTGGGATATAAAAGTAAAGGTCAAAATCAACGAGCAGGCTGACATTATGTATGCGAATAACGTTAGCCAAACTAAACAGTACTTTCACATTTCCTTTTGCCTTAGACCACTTTCGTAATTGTAATCGCCAGCTGGGCGATAAAGTTGTACACGAAAAATCGTAGGCGAAACATTTGAAAACAGTGAGTGCGACCGGTTGCGTTCGGTGTTAGACGATTAGCATTTCGCCTCGAACGGTCGATTAGAAGCTGCCGCTTATCGATGCGAGATCGGTCATTCAAAGTCGCGACAGCGACTATCGAAGCTTAGAATCGCGAATCGATAAGCGACACGGCAAAATCTCAATAATTAAGCGACTATGTCAGGCTGGCAACATATTTCTCGCTGCCGACCGCTTAGACGTTATTAGCGCACCGCGAACGCGCGGACGCTTGTGTAAACGAAGACTCTTTTTTTACTCCTGGCATGCATTTAACCAGGTTAGTCGCGCCGAGTTTTTCCGCTTGCCGATCGTTGTCGAAGGTCTGTCCAACCGCAGCTGTGCTTAATAAATGCATAAATCTTGTCCTAGCGCTCGGCTCTCCGTTACCGAAGCAATATTGCACTGTTTCGCCGCAGTTAACTATCGTATGCGCAGTTACGGACGATTTTTGCAAATTAATGCTGCCGATTATTCAGATCTCTTGAAATTATGCCACGTTACGCTAGTTTCGTCTTCGGTAAGTGATTTCTTTCGATTCGTAACGCACGGGTAAAATGTTTCAGGTAATTAACAAGATTACAAGTTGGCACTTTATGGTTGTACACGATTAAAGCTGTGAGACGTGGCTCGCATTATTGAAACGAGGCTGTGCTGTTTTCTAATTTTGTTGGCGCTATTATGAAGAATTTATTAAGAGTTCCTTTAATTGTTCAGGTTTTTTGTAAATAGGTTTCCTATTACCGTTGCGCATATGAATTTCTGTTTTGTAGGACAGAAAGAATGTTCAATGTTATCTTGACAAGATTGTAAGCTTAAAATGCTGCCTTGATAATTATACACCATTAGAACTGTAAAACATAGGTTCTCCATTACAGAAATAAGACTGCATTATCTTATACAGTTGTCGACATTTTACATGCCGAGCTATGTAAAATTTTGTAAATGAGTACATACTACCAATCATTCATGTCTGTTGTCCTTATGCAACCTTGCGTTCGTCGGTCTACCCATGTGTGGTACAGTTACTTTTTTCTAAAAGAGTCGTATGTGTAGTAATTTCCATGCTACCGTGTCAGAGTTGCAACTTTGAAATAAAACCTTGACGGCTACACACGAACAGAAGTCGAAAGGGACTGAAATGCGCAAAAACGTAAAAATACAGTTATCGTGTAACATCGCATTAATAAAGCCCCCTTACATAATATTCGTTCGACATGCAACGTTTCGAGCGAATGCCAAAATTGCACGCGTATCCAATCTACAGAGTGCGCACCGACCAAGTCCGCTATAAAACGAAATCGGTTATTTTTCATAAATTCAGCTTCCCACAAGATCATATCACCCTATATTCGCCCAATGCTCCGTGTCATGCAGATTCCGTCCCTTTTATTGCATACCACCCAAATGCAACTTCCCATACAATTTTCATGGCATTACAGAACCAAAGTGCCACACACCGGTACCCAGCTCTTAAAACATTTACATGAAAAAAAGGGAAGAGCCGAAAAAACGTCAGGTAGCCCTTAACATCACATTAATACGGGGCCCCTGTATAATTTTTGACCAACACGCGACATTGTTGAGCGAGAGCCAAAATTACACGCACACCGATCTATCGGGTGTACACCGGCTCCGCAAAAAATGTAATCGACAATTCTGCACAGACGCAATTTATTACAAGATTTTATCTTTCTAAATTAGTCTTTAGTTGGTCAATGGTTGATTATACGCGTTGCATCCCGTTCCTTGTCGCCTAACTAAACTGTCCGTCACAATTGTCATGTCATTACAGCCCCAGTGTGCTACGTACCAGTACCCATTCTTCAAAAGCCTTTCATAAAAAAGGGGGTGTCACAGAGTTTCAGTTATCGTTCAACATCGCATTAACTCAAGACATCTTAGGTACATCATTTTTGGTCAACATGCGACATTGTTGAACGATTACCAAAATACACGCGCACTGCGCTATAAGGTATATGCCGGCAGAGCCCGTTATAAGAACGAATTTTTTCCAAATATAACTTCCTACAAGATCTTATCACCCAAAATTCCAGCAGTACTCAATCATATACACCCTATACCAGCCTTTATTTGCCACCCAGACAGTGCCGTTCCTGGGGTGGCGAACGCCTGCGTGCAAGAATAATTTTGTGCGCCCCTATATACTATGCTTAAATTTTGATGATAAGGCCAATATTCATAATCATTTTTAGTTTGAGGTTTAAACTGAATAGTTTCCTTATAGACTAAAGTCACTTTAGTGTAAGTGTTTGATTATGAAAATGGGCGTAATAAAATAAAACAACGAAAAAATATGACAAAAAATTTATTTTCGACATCAAATAAAATAGACTATTAACGTGCAATATAGGTCATAAATAAAACACGTCCATTCGGAAATTAACAAAAAATCTAATATAGCATTCTGCCGAATTCACGGAAAACTATTTTTTGCATGTAAATTTCAGTGTAGAAGCAAAGTGTAGAAGTTACTTCTTATATTAGTTTACTGTTTCTTCCTGTAATCAAAGTTTACAGCTTTGCTATAATTTGATTTTTAATACCTTTAATGCCGATTTTTCTTCCAATTAGAAGTGCGTTTTTGCAAGAGTAGCGAATAGTTGAAATTGGCGCCCCTTAAATTGGGCACCTGCGTGCGGGGCATTCACTGCATACCCGCCAGGAACGGCACTGCACCCAGACTCAATTGCCCCATAGAATCTTCACATTACAGCCCTGAACTTCAACAGCGGTTACCCGAAAAAACGGAGGCGTTCAAAATATTCAGTTACCTCTTAATATCGCATTAATACGATCCCCCTTATATCATTTTCAGGCAACACACGACAATGTTGAACGATTACCCAAAATTGCACGCGCACCGAACTGCAAAGTATATACCGGCAGAGTCCGTTATAAAACTGAATTGGCAATTCTTTCTAAATTTAGCTTCCTACAAGAACTTACCACGCAAAATTCCTGCAATACTGTATCATACTCACCTCATTGGACCCAAACGCAATTGCCCATCGAATCACCACTACATTACAGTCCCAAAACTTCAATTACAATTACCCGAAAAAAGTCATCAAAAAATATTGAGTTATTCCTTAACATCGCATTAATAGAGGCTCCCTTACATAATTTTTGTCCAACACGCGACATTATTGAACCAAAATTACACGCGCACCAAACTACCAAGAATATGCCGACAAAGTCCGATATAAAACTAAATTGGCAATTCTTTCCAAAAACTTCGTGCAAGGTCTTACCGCCCAAAATACCTGCAGTACCATCACACTCACCCCACTCCATCCAAACTCAAGTGTCCATCGAATCTTCACTACATTATAGGCCCAAAACTCCAATCGCAATTACCCGACAAAAAAGGCGTCCAAAATATTCACTTATCTCTTAACATCTCATTAATAGCGCCCCTCCGCATAATATTCGGGCAACACGCGACATTTTCGGCGAAAATTGCGTCTTGGGAGTCGAAGACGTTGGCCGAATGGCGAAAGACCGTTGACCGAGGAAGTTTGGCGGAAGTCTCTCAGTTCGCGGCCTTTCCCGACATCGGTCAGATATTGGGCAGATGTCGGCGCTTTTGCATTCGTGCGTCACGAAACTCGTCCTTTGCCACGTCCGGCGTCATATTTAATGATATCACTCGGCCGAGTTCCCGATCGGATAGCAATACAGCTGGTTCCTCTGGCCAGTGCATGCCAGGCGAGATAATTACAGAGCGCAACAGGGCCGCCAAGTCAAACAAGCCGATCGTCGTTCTCTCTCTCTTCCCCTCTCTCTCTCTCTCTCGCTCTCTCCCCTCCCTCTCTCTTTCTCGTAACAGAGCGGTCGACGAAGATCCTCCGAGAGAAGATTTTCTCGTCAAAATGCGATCCGGCAGTCGACCGGCCGAGCTTAAATTCGACTCGATTAACGTACGCGCATCACGAGACGCCGGATTGATGGTTTACACGGAAGCTCGACGATTTGCTGGGTGGAGAGTCTTGTGCGATTAATGAATTCTGGGTTGGCTCGTCGAAAGAGTGATTTTGAACGTCGGACTCTGTAATGCTTATCTTGAACGCACGATGGGAAATGATTAAGGAGTCACATGTTTTGACATGTGCTATGGAAACGACGTTGAGGTAAGTATTTTTAGCTGTTGCAATTGATGAAGCAGCGAATTTTTGTAAGAGTCTGTGATAAAGTGGAGTTGACTTAGATATAGTGGCACTTTTTATTCGTCGGGTATGTTATAGGATCGACTGTCGTTCTAGGCAGCGTTTTACTAAAAAGATTTGTTTCCCACGGCAGGACGAATCTTGATTTAGAATCCTTTCTATGACGTGCGCAATCTCGATTACGAGGATTCATCGAATCAATTAAGGAAATCGAATCGCAATCATGCAAATGCCGTCTTATATAAATTGTAAATCGCGGAAGGTAGGAGCGAAATAAATCACGGGAAAAACAAATAAGCGGCGAGTCTTGCCATTTAATTTCCTTCAGCGTCCGCGTCATGTCGCGCAATAAATGCAAAGCGATCTCGCATAAATAATTAATGCGCATGCCGATGACACGGAGCCAGCTTGAAAACAGAAACGTTTACAGCCCGTTCCTCAAACAACTTAACGTCATTATCCTTGTCCGTGCTCGGGAGAAGAAAATATTTGTTTCTGCTAACTAGTAATGCGATTTATCTCCTGTGAGAGCAACATCGACATTCGATAATGCTGCAATAGCACTTGCTTATTCATAGAAACAACTCTTGATATGTTCAAAGGTACTATGTCATTTGTCCTTTCGATCTCTTAAATCCGTCGTACGTCATATTCGATTAAAGCACGGCTGGCTAGGTCAGTAACGACATGTCATTAATTCTGCTTACATTAACCATTAGTTGCTTCCAGATTGCGCGACTTTTTTCATTACTCGCATTAAGTGCAATTATATTTAAAACGCTAAGAAAAAAGATATACGTAGTTGTACATGCCGATCAGTGTGGAGTTGGCTTGTTAATTTGTCTTTAAATAGAGGTGTGTAGGATTTCACGTTCGAATCGTTTTAAAAATACGGATGTCTCACAATATTTATGCGCTTAGAAGGATGGTATGAGGATGTAAAGATGTAAGGTAACTCAATCACGATCAAAAGTGTTTAACAAGAAACAGTTATTGGTCATAGAATTAAGGTTTTTTGAAAATAAACATTACTATTTCGTTAGCTTAAGCTTCTTGTAACAAAATCGAACTAAATTTGAACTACAAATGTGCCGAATGTGTAATATTGCTACAAAATATTACAAAATTTGCTTCAACCCTTACCCTATTGTAACAATCAATGAACATTAAGAACAATTATTGTAGCCCCCTCCAACTAATGACCTACGTCACTTTCAAAATCAGCACGATGTCAATCCATAAAATAACAATTTTATTTTAACTCTTAATTTCATAAAAACACGCGTTGTATGCCAAAATGAACAATAATTTCAACATGTTCAAAAGCATATAATTACATTATTTTTCTATGTACCTACCTACCTTCATATATGTATACGTAACATAAAATAAGCACACAGCTTCTCTGGCTTGGCGTCAATCCTTACCGAAATAAACAACAATTCTAAACTTTTCCAATTTCCGAATATGATTAGGTTACTTTTCTTGCATCTTTCCATATATGTATCTAACCCAACATACAAATACACAGCTTCTCCTGTCAATCAACATAAAAACAACTATGTTTCACTCCTTGCCAAAAAGAACAGTTACAAGCTTTTCAAATTTCCGCCACCAATTACATTACTTTTCCCATGTCCCATCACGTATCCGTATCTAACATACAAACACACTTCTCTCGTCTCCATCTCCGGCACGTCGAACCGACATGGCAGAACTCCCACCGATCGAAAATCGGGGAATCGTAATTGGATTAGTCCCGTCGCTGCCCCCGAGCGCAAAGTAATTAACGTAGTCCCGTCACGGTTCGAAAATCCGTGCCTGTCAGCGCTCTCTTTTTCCGGCCTTCCCTCTTTTTTCCCCGAACGCCCGGTAGCGACGAACGATATCGTCCCGAATTGCGTAAGCCAGCTCGCACTTTTTGCCGAGTGGAGCGGAGGGCTTGTTAGGCACGCGATTAACAGTCCTCGTCCGCCGGTTCTTATTTCATAAGAAAGCCGGGCAGCACGAGTATCCGCGGTCTCGTCGGGGGATGCAAAAAAGGGCCGGCACAGTTTTGGCAACTGGCAGGCCCTCTCGCTCGTTCCCAGCGTCGTTCTCTATTTTTGCGACGCGCCAAAACGGATTCCTCCCCGTTGTACGGCGGTGTTCCGGGCCGTGTAAGGCTATTTTTTCATTCCGAGCACCGGACGACTGAGACAAATTGCCGTTTTGGCGGTTTATCTCGCCCCAGTTAGCGGACCCTCATAAATTAAGACCGCGATCCTCGCCTCTTTTTTCTTCACTTTTCACCGATGATAACGAGCGCTTAACGCCGTGTTCAATTATTCGGACTCTTTTATTTTCATCGGAGCGACGCGTTTCATTTTTGACACGGGATGCAGTCTAAGGTGTAGGAGCTGGTTTCAAAATCTTGTGGCAGATCGTTGGGACAATTTCGGAGTTCGACGCATTTAGTAACAATGAAGAGACATTGGTTCGTAGTTCTGTTCTTCACTATCTTCCGCTTAACATATACAGTTAGATATATCGTAATTCCTCAGATACCACCCTTAACCATTTGAGTACCAAGCATGATTGGAAAAACGCTGTTTAACTGTTACTTTCATTTAAATTTTTTATTCATAATATTCAAAATAATACTGTATATGCATAGTATTAATTTATAAATATTTCAAGATCCTGTTCAATAAAAATGATTGAAAATATAACAATAAAACAAAATATATAATTTGTATTATTTGCATTAAAAAACGCAGTTATGCGATATATACCTACGATATATGCACTTTACATGCACTGTTAGCATTTTGAGTTGCTCAAAGCATTGAAACATACCGAACCTTACCGACACAAAATACAAACAGCGCGACCGCGCTGCTTGGCTCTTACAATTAAACGGAACAAAAACTAGCCTTATCACTCGTCCCCCTGAATCAACTCTCATCCGCCCTGTTTACCCGCCAGTCAATCTCTCCCTGAGCGAAGCTCTCAATACACCCGACTCAAAGACATCCCGTTCATCCTACTCTCCCACTCACCCCCACCCCTTCTCCCGCGCTCAATCCATCCCGTCCCACCAATCTCCTTCACTCGCCAGGGATAATTCGATGCCGATCGATCGCGGCAGCGGACCAAATCCTCGATCGTCCGCCGATCCTGTATGCCGACCTCGGCCATGAGAATTAATCGCTATACCGAAAAGGGGATGGCCGCCGATTTCTGCGCAATCGCACCTTCCCCATCAAACTGTAAAACCGCACTCGCAGGTAAAGCCGCGAGACTCGCTGCCTGCCGATCGGACTCTTTTATTCGACTTCGCCATCTTCCCAGCTCCCCGTCCCGCTGTCCGTTCAGTACACCTCGCCCCCCCCCCCCACCCCACCTCCACCCTCCTGGCCAAGCTCCCTCTCCTTCTCATTCTCTACCTTGACTCGGCCCGGGCCAACCCCTGTCCGGAGAGTGGCCGTGGCGGGCTAATCGATTTGAAATTGGGCCCGTGACGGTCTTCTTTCACGTACCTCGTGCTCGTTCAATTTATTTGGTGGTCTCCGACCACCCCGGCGTCGCCTGCCATGCCCGTTCATTGTTCGTAACGGATAGCCGAACCGGTGCCCGCGCTTTTTTGCCACGGCATCGAGGACGAATCGCCGTCGTCACGGTTCTCACAGCGTGCGCCGGGGCCCGAAACACGCCTTTTGTCGCTCGCAAAATTGAAAATGCCCGTAAAGCAGCGCGACGCGACACGGACTTTAACGACGCCTCCTGGTGGCGACCGCCGCGACGAGAGAGAAGAACGCGCGCGCGCGCGCGCTCGGATCTCAGCTTCCTGATTTTGGTGTCGGAGGACTTCGGTGACGAATTTTTAACCGGGCACGAGCGGAGAGGATTGCGAGAGAAGGTGAGTTGGGAGTTTCCGAGATTTCGGTGAGGGTGGTATTATGTGTTGGAGCGTGAGAGACAAGCGCGCGCGCTCACGGCTTCCTGGTTTGACGTTGGAGGGCTTGGTGACGATTTTCAAGCGGGCACGAGCGGAGAGGATTGCGAGAGAAGGTGAGTTGGGAGGTTCTGGGATTTCGGTGAGGGTGGTACTATGTGTTGGAGCGTGGGAGACAAGCGCGCGCGCGCATGATTTCCTGGTTTAGTGTCGGAGGACCTCGGTCGACGAAACTTCAAAGAGGCACGAGCGGAAAGGATTACGAGATGCGATGAATCGGAATTTTTTGAGATTTTGGTGTGCGTGGTATTTATGTGTTGAAGCGTGAGAGAAAAGTGCGCGCGCGCACAACTCAGCTTCCAGATTTGGCGACCATTTAATATTTTTATTAGAAGTGATTATTGTATTATTTAGCAGAAATCATTTGTAATGAAAATTATTATTAAATAATAGAATTTACATTCGTAATGAGGAGAACATGTTTTAACGGCTATATATAATTCAATTATAATTTAATATATTTCTGCAAATAATGATTAATATATAATGATACAATAAACAATAAATTAACAAAATCATATTTATTTATTAATTAGTATATATATAATATATATACAATTGGAGATCTTTGGTGACGAATTTTGAACTGAGCACGAGCGGAAAGGATTGCTCGGCGAGTTGGGAGTTCCTGAGAATTCGGTGAAGGTGGTATTATGTGTTGGAGCGTGAGAGACAAGTGCGCTCGAGCGGAAACGGACGATTGGAATTTTGTTCTTGGAGTGACAAAGGAGGACAATGATAAGGCATGGATGAAATGGATTATGAGCGGTGGGGGAGTTTGTCGTGCTTCGATGGGACTGCTCGTTGGGTGTTCAGGATTTTGGACGGTAGAGTAGGTTGGTGGAACAGAGTTATAGCTGGGGTGGGGTCGTGGGATTCTGTGGTGGGTTATGGGAAGTTTAGGCTGTGGAAAATTGGGGAATGTAATGTTAATTGAATGATACGGTCTGGATTGGTGTTATGGGAGCATAGTTTGGGACGGGGAGGGGGGATGTTAAATGTGCGGTTGGAGAATATGTTCGCGGGAGGGAAGGACTCGGTAAGAGGAATTGATGCTTTCAATGGAAATGTTTATATACTAGTACGTAATATATACTTGAAAGTTAATCCGAATATTGTTAAAGGAAAAAATGATCATGTTCGTATATGGCGTATTTTTAATCTTATATAGTCAGGTACTAGAAGGTACATTAATAAAGGTTTGTTACAATTACCACGAAATAATTTTTCAAAATCAAATCAAACTGTACCAAACATAGGTATCTCATTTTTCCAATCTTTTATGTCAAACATTAAAATACCGTTATTACAAGTTTATTACACTTACCATGCTTCCTAGAAATCGTGTCAATTTATACGAGAGAAAATTGCACAATATAATATTCATCGAATAATATCGTTTAACGCCATACAAATCATTCAGTGTACAGAAAAGACTCAGCTTGTAGAAAAAAAACTGGAACAGTAAATGGCCTCCTCCCTACGTAAAACGCTTTCCCCGAGCGTGTTACGCAACAAGCAAACGAAACAATGTTTCAAACAACGCCTTATCTCATTAGCACAAAACATTCATACGCCGCACGGCATAACACCATAAATAACGCAAAACACACCAATATGAATATGAAACGCTCGCCTTGAATCCGATCCCTTTCCCATTCCTCATAATCACGTCGAGCCATGAATATTTAAGCGCAATCATTACACCCAACTAACAAATTACGCAATGCTCCACCCCGTGTACCGTACAAAAGCGCGTAAAGCATCGTCCGTAAATCTTGACTTAACGAACACCGCGTCCCGGGAAAGTGCGCTGGATCGAAATGAAAGCAGCGGGCACGGATCGTAACTCAGAAGCGTCTGGAAAACGTTCCGACCTGAATTACGCCCCGGAGGACGCAAAGAACGCTCGACTTGTCAGCCGCCGGACGTTAACAAAGTCGTTAAGACGGGGGTGAAATTATCAGCCTATCGCTCGCGGCCGGTTGCGATTCCTTTCAATTATCCACGTGTTGCGAAATTTTTGCCGATTAATGGATTTTAGACATTCTATTTTGTAGAAATGAATCCTTAGGCAAGAAGAAGAGATTTTAGACGCAGGAGATGATAGATTGTTCTAATTAGCAGAATAATTTAAGTATAAGGTAATAGTAAGTATCAGACATACAGTCAATGTGAAAATGGCAGCTGATTGCACACACGTTTAGCAATATTCCTAAAGCTTCCTTGCAGTATCATCGTTGACCTTGACTTCGTACGTTACTGAATGGAACGAACGTTAACACGCGGACGTTAACAAAGTCGTTAATTCAAGGCCGAAATTATGAGCAAGCACTCAGGTCCGATTGCAATCCCTTACGATTATTCCAGTATTCGATACAACCTGAAAATGGTTGCGAAACTTTTAGTCATATCATATTTGCTGGCTTAAAAATTTTATTTCGACCAAATACATCATTAGGCAGAGAGAAGAGATTCTAGACACAAAGAAAGTGATAAATTTGTGTAATTAACAAAATAGCTCTTTACGACCCCAATATTTAAAATGAGACTTTATATTTTATATAAATAAATTTAAAAATAAAATAATTTTCCCGACAAGGCGAAAAACGGAAGATATCAAAGACCTGTAAGACAATAATAAACATACGACATACGTTCCTACAATAATATCAGCTGAGCACTGTCCTCACGAAGGTCACCTTCGAGCATCTTCATCGACTTCGATCTCGTGCCTTGCCGAATGCCCAACCGTCCGTTCAGCGGACGTTAACAAAGTCGTTAAGACGAGGCCGAAATTATGAGCGAGCGCTCAGGGCCGATCGCAATTCCTTTCAATTACCCGTATTCAATGTAACCCGATCGCGGTTGCGGAACGGTTAATTCGGAAATTGACACCCGCCGCGTCGTAATGCCGGATCCCCGGCCTGGCTCGGAGAAATTGAAAGGTGGCTCCGTGGCCGGCGAGAAGCCACCTACGTTCCCGGCCGAAGGCAGAAGGCAGAAGGTGGACGGCAGAAGAAGGCAGAAGAAGGCAGAAAGCAGAAGGCCTCCCGACGGGGAAGGGAGAGGACGACGGGAGATGAGAGGGCGGCGGTGGAAGAAGAGGAGGACGATTCTCACGGCCCGGGCCCCGACCACAGTGGGCCAAATTAGTCGGCTTTCTGCGGGGTGTGGCCCCGACTCGGTTACGCATTAGGTGTCGGCCGGGACAGGGCGAACAATTTGTTTGTTCTGTTAGCGGCGGTCCACCTTCGCTAATGACACCTTACACCTGTGCGATGCCTCTCACTCCTGGCCAGATGTAATTCCCGTGACGCGGACCGGAAGGTAGGAAAACTTTTCTGTCGGAAGGTGTCCGTGCATCACGCTGATTTGTTTTGGGTAGAACTTGGCACTTGCGGAAAGGTACACGGAAGGTAGGTAATGTTAGGATGAAATACCTATGCTTAAACGGGAAACAATTTTTGGTTGAGGCGGTTTTGGGTAGAACTTGGCACTTGCGGAAAGGTACACGGAAGGTAATGGTAGGATGAAATACCTATGCTTAAACGGGAAACAATTTTTGGTTGAGACGGTACAAAGTAGATGAATTGTATTTGTATAATACTTGTCACTCTTGGTTAGATGTAATTCCTGTAACGCGAGGGAAAGTTAGGAAAACTTTTCTATCGGAAGATGTTTGTGGATTAGACTGATGTGTTTTGCGGAGATTTTGGGATTTGCGGTGAGGTGCACAGACGGTAGATAATGGTAGAATGAAATATGCTTAAAGGACAAAACAAGTTTTGTCAAGTGACGGAAAGTGTAGAGGAATTGTATTTCTGTAATGTTTGTCACTCCTAGCCAGATATAATTTCCGTGACGGGAAGGGAAGGTAGAAAAACATTTCCGTCCGCTGATCTTAGTCTTGGGTCACGCTGACTTGTTTTGGATAGAACGTGAGATTCGCAGAAAGGTATACGGTCGACACGTAGTGTTATGACGAAATGCGCTTCAAGGCAAACTAATTGTTTCTTAATACTATATTTGTGTGATATGTCTTACTTTTGGCCAGATGACAATTTTTGTGACTCTCTAATTTCGAATCTAATATTCATTTGATTTCAAAAAAACCTATTAAAGAAATGACAGGATGAAGAATACAACTTAGTATTCCAATCAAAAGTACATTAGTCTAAAAATAAATTCTGTTACGTATACTATAGAAACAATAAATTAAATTCTCTTAAAAGAAACGCACGCTTTCATATAAGATTGCCAAAGCAGATGTGACATAAATCGGACAAAGTATCCCCTTACGCGCAAAACAGGAACCATAAACAAAACACAACTGTACAACTCATGGGTCCGTATATGAATTCCAATTTTTCGAATCGGTTAACACACTAATTTAAATTTCAACCCATCCTCGCGTTAAAAATAGCGCTTTGACCAAGCGATATATCGCAAGGTACGCAGACGGTCATACTTAGAGTACCTTGCGCGGAAATAATTTCCTCGCCTCTCCCCCCTCCAACATCAGGAGACCGCTCACAATCTGACAAGTTGACCCGCGCATGCGAGCGCACGCGCATCCGTATGAAATTGTTTTCAACGCTTAACATCGCTGCGCTCGGCATCCCGACGCGTTCACCTGCGCGCCACCGTGGCATATTTATACAGCGACGATCCCGCAATTATGATATAATCTAAATTTATCTACTAATCGCATATTTAACGGCCAGCCCTCCTCCGACTCGCCGCATACCGGATTTCAACCTCGGACCAGCGTACGTGAGCGCACCTACACGTCTGTTGCGTACATATTTGAGAGAAGAGTTCGGTTGCGGGGAGAAAAAGGGAGAGAGAGAGAGAGAGAGAGAAAGAGAGAGAACGCGCGGCCGATGCTTCGAAATTCTCGGGGATATTTTAAGGATTCCGACGTCGTCGTAAACCTCGCTCCATCGCCGGCAGAGGATGGTAACGCCTGGGAGAAGAAGAAAGGAACCCGCGAAAGTGATGGTCAGTCGTTAAAGATCGGCTTCCACCGGCTCGCCAGCCACCATTTGCCTCTTACTCCTTTTTCTTGCCGACGTTTCGAGTTTCGTCGCCGCGGACTGCGCGATCGGCGCGGACGGTCGCAGGGACAAATTAACACTTTAGCGGAGAGGATACCCACCTTATTGCGCGGAAAGTGGAATCCGGAATTTACGGGTGGAGATGTCGGCTTCGAAATGGCTGTAAGCGTCGACGGTTCATTTTTGTACCGTTCGATCGGACGACTTGAATTTCTCTTGATGAGAGCTACCGGTCGTTACCAGTAGCTTCCAAATAATGGTATTTTTTTTCATTGATATAAAGCCTTAGTTCAACAATATATTGTTGATTGAACATATCGTTAAATTACGCATGTTTAGAATTTTCGTGAAATCTATCTCGATTTGCGCTGACAAATTCTGACTTAATTTTTTGAAGATCGTGAAGGATGATATTTTGTTTTATGGAATATGAAGCATCGGTTAATACACACCGACATGTTCCTAATTAAACATATAAATAAACAACGTATAATCGGAACTTTCCCGAAGTCTATTTCAATTTGCGCTTACACATTCCGTACCACTTAATTTCTAGAAGTTTCCATCTCCCCATATTGTGGATTATGGAATCTTAGGTCGAACGAGCCGGGATAAACAATTAGCGTTTAACGGGGGCCGCGGACGATTACAATGTGTGCAAGCGGTACGCGAAGATGAAAGATAGTTGGTAAGCTGCGCGCCGTGTCCACAGGGTATAACGGATGAAAAATGGCAGGCATAAATTACCGGCCCGCGTGCCTTTATGTCACATAACGTCGCTGACATCTATCGACGTTCGCATCTGGCCGCAGTTTCCACCGCTGCCCGCCGCTTTTCGTACCTTTAGCGCCGACCGTTAAAGTCAATTAGCCGTAACTTCGGCAGTTAAACGCCTTAACGTCGGCCAGGCGTAATCAAGTCGCGGCCAGAGTCTGCTCTCTGCGAAGGAAACACAGACGTAACGAGGATGTGGGATAGGACGCCTTTATGAAGTCGTACGCTCGCCGGATGAAAGTATGAAAATCGCATGAAAACCGGTGCTCAGGACGGAAAATCCGAGCTAATGAACGGCAACGTCGCTTTATCGGTAAACCCGTGGAATTTACGGAAAAGATACGTCAGATACGAAGTAACGTAGAATGCGTCTTACGCTACGAGCGAATGTACTCGTGTGTATGTGTGCTACGCGCTTTTGATTTTTTGTAGACGATTTTGCGATGTAGGTCGGATTATAGGTATGGTCTGTTTATTTTGAAAGCCGTACAAGCACATTTTTTTAAAAATTACATAATTTGTGATAAATGTAGTGTAAACTTTAGGTTTATGTGAAAGCTTATTTTAGAGGACTTACAACTCTTTTAAAATAGACGGTCCACATATTGTACTCCTGTATCTTATATTATTAAAATCGTTAATTATATATAAAGCACGAATAAAGCGTTGTTCGGTACGGGAACATTTAATTCGAGGATGATATAGAACGAACATCCGACGGCCCGCATCCTTAGACGCATCCACCTGGACGCAGTCTGCGTCGGACGATCAATCGTCATGTTAATTCACTCGGCGAAGTTGGTTAGGTGATTTCGAAATTGCTTCTTTGATTGCCGCCGACGTGAGATCGCGTAGTTCAAACGTTGCTTCTGGCTGCCGGTAATATGACTATAGGCGATTTAGTCTTGAATAAGCTTTCCTTTCAGTTAGGGCTGACGTATCATATTTGACTTACACCTAACATGCTCTTGAGACATTAGAAAATAACAATCTTGCAAATTATGCTTTCTCTCGTAAAACTGGTGTGAAACATTTTATGTATTAGGTCGTCAAGGATAAAACTTGTAGAAAAAGAAAACTTGGTTAATAATTTACAAATTTCATCCTTGACGACTTAATTAAAATCAATCAAGGCATTCCGAATGTAGATTTATTGTATAGTAACTGTAAAACAGTAACTGGTAGATATGTTTCTTTCGAATCATCGTTCACCGTCAATGGATGAAAACAGCGGATAAATAACGATCGACCCCGAAAATAAAGCTGCGCAAGACTATAGTCCCGAAAATTTTGAAATCGGTCGGCCAAAATTGAACGCGGTCGCTCCCTTCGAGTCTGACGAATCCGTTGAAACGAGGACTACTTCTCATTCAACGAGATTACACCGGTCAACGGCATGCGAGCCGGCCCACGGCTCGAAGCCAAAGCCTTGCACATACCACTTTACTTAAATGCAGCCCGATCGCGCCGAAGTGTAAGTGATTCATCTTGCGCCCCGGCCTTGCGAGCGCACACGATGCCTACCCCGATCGCATTTAATTTTCTCAGCCGGCAATCGCACTCACGACCGACCGTAGACCATTACCTTGAGTTCGCCGAGTGAAATTGCGAATTGGACCGCGCGGCAAAATATGTTTTCCGCCGGACAAAAAAAGAGGAGGGGGTGAAAGAAACGATTATTGGCCAGTGTAGGTGCTCGGCTCAAAGTTGGTGCAATTTGCTACTCGATAACCGTCCGATAAACGCATCCACTCTGGCCTCGATCTTTTAGCGCGGTCGTCGGTGCCCATCGACAATTAAAAGACGAAATTATTTTCAGCGAGTCGTCCGCTTTCCCCTGAGCCGATCACCTCTGAATGGTCAGAAACGATTCGGAGTAGACTCGATCGCGGGCTAATTTCCGGGCGATAGTCGATAAGCTCTCAGAAAACGTTCGGCGAACGCGTCCGTCATCGCGCGAAGTCGCGAGAGACGGTAATGCCTCGATCGACAATTAAAACGCAAAATTACGATCGACCGAGTCCGAACGCCGCACCTTTTATTTACGTACACTCTCGCGCGTCCACTCAATTTGCATCGACGTGTACACGGCACTCTCGCAGCGCTCGGGCACTTGTCCGTCTTTCGATCGTCGCAATTATCGACGCTAACGGCCGCTTGCATAACAATTACGGGCCGATCGGTCGGCAAGAAACAATTTTCATAATCGAGCAATTATCGTGCGCAAGTCGATTCGGTCAGACGTAAATTTGCCGGCCTGACACTTCGGCTAAGCCCGCGAAAGAAGTCCGTCTCGTTCCTCGAGTCGATTACAGTCACGTACCGTTCCCGATGCTCGCGCGAATGACAATGGCGCCGACTGTCGTCACGGCCAATTGCCGCTAATACCTTCACGGCTATCATCGTCGATCGGGAAGCGGCGGGGAAATTGCCGACAAGGCACACTCGCAAAATCAATAGTGTCCCGATGAGGAGCGGATGAGTTTCGCGCCGAATGGCCCGCTGGCGTGCAAATTTTTCCACGCGAGCCAACTCGACTTCTTCTCTCGTGTCTTTCCGGCACATGCGTGATCGTTGATTTTATCCTGCGTCGGGTGGCCTGAGCGCGTGAGGGAAGAAAGGAAGAAGAGGGAGAAGGAGAGAAAGAGAGAGAGAGAGAGAGAATGAGGAGGCAGTATGAATAGTTTGTTTGGTCAACGCAGAACAGCCGCTCGTAATAGAGCCTGCCATCACATCGTGTGCTCCGAGAGGTCCCTGAGGAGCAGGGCATTAGTCACGCGATCTGCCCGAAGGACAAGGCGGGCGAAGGTGGAAGAAAAGGAGTCGCCGGAGAAGGTGGGAGGGGTGAGAAAAAGTGAGAGAGGCGAAAAATCGAAGGGAGCTCCGGTTTAATTATTCCGGCAAACGAGGGTTCCGACCCGGGTGGGAGTTGAAAGGTCGGTAGGTAGGCCGCTGTGTTTCGCTCGCGGGGGGGGAAAAATGGGGAGGGAAATTGATGGGTTAGGAGTCGTTGACCTTCCGGGAGGGAAGGGTACGATGACGAGCGGAGAAGCTAACTGTTTTTCAGAGAAACGGCTTGATATTGTTCGTAATGCTACCGCGACTTTGGCCGACGCAATCTTCGCAACGATTCAATTGTCCTTGCGCATACACGGTGGGCGATTGCACGGTGCGCTTCGGGGAACGATGGAGGAATGACAGTTCGGATGCTCCTTCCGTAAGAGTCTGGTATTAGCGATTGCGGGGGAAAACGAGAGCAGCGCGGAAAATTGACGGTGTACGCGAAGCGCGGTAGCATGCTTTGCTGAATGTAAGAAATAAGATTAACGGGCACGCTGTAATCAAATTATCGGGCGTAATGGTAGTAATGATGATTTGATTATGTCTCGGTGACGATGTGATCACGTTTTTGCGTACGACGTTTACGAGGATGTTGCTGTAGAACGAAGGACAAACAGGAATTTTGAATTAACGCTGAGGATTGCGTAAGAACGAAACATGAGAACGATAAATAATTTAGGAACGGCATACGAAACCGTGAAGACAAGACAAAGACGTGGTAATCGACCTGTACGTGTATGTAATTCCGAAATTACCTACACCCTACTTTCCCGTGAAAATATAAGTAGCGTGCGAAGCTAGCGAGAAATACGGATCATCGGTAAGTAATGATGATAATGAAACTGACAATTACGTACCTAACAAAAAATGCGAACAAAATACCTATTACGGGCGCTAAAAAAAGGTGCATGCAAGCCGCAAGGGGCTGTAATTGAATTACTTTCACGTACGTCCAATTTGGCGAGACGCGCGCACATTCAAATTTTCCGCACACAAACTCTTATGCAACTGTCACGCAGACATCACCAGATAAACATTTCTCATTACCTTTACGTAAGCCCCGTTAAACCGCATTACCAATTAATATTTCGATTACAAACCCTTTAAATAATCTAACAACCATATCAACCGTAAATGCAAATCCAAAATGCCAAAATAACCTTGAAAATTCACCTTCCAACAAAAGTCCCATGAAAACAGCGTCACTGATTGAATTACCTTTGCGCACGTCCAATTTCGTCAAAACCCACCCAAATTTTCTCCACCCCGCCCCCTTACGCGAGCGTCACCCGTCACCCCGAATTTCGTCAGCCCGCCCCCGCCGGCATGACAAGCCGGCAAGAAAGCGAGAAAGTGGAGCGCGAAGGTAGCCGCGCCAATTAACCTGCGAGAAGATCAACAAGGGGGTAAGAAAAAGTTGCCCACCACCCTGCCCACCCCATAGGTGGAAAATATACGAAGCCACGGACAGCGGCCGAGGTCCTCCTCTCGGGCGAGGAACGAGAAGAGGAGCCGAGGACGATCGAAGAAGCCGGCGAGGGGAGCGAGAAAGGGGGGCGAGAGGGGTCCGGAGGGGGAAGGTGGGGGAGGCAGAAGGAAGAAGGAAAGGCGGTAGAAGGAGGAAAAAGATGGACCCAACTCGTAGTTCGGGGCGGGGCACGCCCCTCGCCCGAGCACAAAGCGGCCTGCGGTATAAATTGGTTTGTTTGCCGCGGAGATGAAAGGGGCCGCTAAATGCTATCTTTAAGGTGTCGGATCAACGCAAATGTGGCTGAGTTACTCGTAATTATAGGATAGTCCGAGCTCGGACCTACGGTCGGAGCTCGTCTGCCTTGCCTCGGTCTGGCCTGGGCCTGCCTCGTTGCCGTTGATCCTCACTGGCGTGTCCTTCGGTGGATCCCTGCCCTCCTTCCACGATCCTGCGCGATCCGGCCGCGATCCTCGACGATCCTCGACGATCCTCGGCGATCCTCCGCTGATCGTACGCGATCTGCCATCTCCCTTCCCCTTTTTTGCCCGCGGAGAGGCGTTGCTACGCTTATCGGTTCGTTTGCCGGCTCGATCGACCGTTAACGAAGCGACAGATCCAATAAGCGGATCCCTGGAAACGACCTAATCGCGAGAAAAGGGAGTCGGACGAGGAACGGGCAGGGCACCGATCCCGAGACCCTCGCCATTCGCCATTGGCATCGATAAACGAACATATTCCTTTTTGCTGAATAGTCTGTGCCCATTGTCGAACGCCGACGTATGTCCACTTTTTCCAAACAATTTAAAAAAATCATCTCTAATATTTTCAAATTTTTTCTTTTCATATTTGTTGCGAATTACGCTTCTGTCGTTTCGGACAGAACGTTTGGTGATTTTATTATGTACCGTTAGTCGCTGCAAAAGTATTTCGAGCGGACGTCGGATTCAGATTCGACTTCGAGGACCGCACGAAAATGGTGGACGATGCCGAGGCTCTACGCCACTGGATGTGCTCTTTATCTCACTGTTTCCGACGAGATGCCGGGGCCCAGCAGTGGAGCTCCGAAGGAGACGAGGAGCGTACACCGTGGGGCTGTGAAGCGGCCGACATTATAGTACAAAATAATAATTCATAAATTATACGCGCCACGTCTGTTTAGTGCGGTGGCTCTCTCTGCGGCTTAGGTATACAGCTCACTGAGCTCGCACACGGCTCGGACGCATCACGGATAATAATAATAACGACGTGGACTCCGTCGGCGAGAGAGGAGGAGGTGGAGGAGGAGGGGGGAGGGGGTGGACAGCCCCTTCTCGCGATCCTTCACGGATATAAAAATGTTGGCCGGCACTCGCTCGCGCATTAAACGGCCTCCGCCGACGAAACTCCCGCGCGGACGTTCTACTTACTTCTTCCCACACGTATAGAGGCACCGGAGGCAGTTCGTCTCCCTTTCTCTCTCTCTCTCTCTCTCTTCTCTGTATCGAATCCATTCCCCGTCTCTCTCGGTCCCTCTGTCGGCCTCCGCTTTGCCCCGCGAATCGCCGCCACCGATAATTTATCGACGCCATGACGAATGCGCTCTTGTTAAGGACGGAGCGACCATCCGCGGATGCCATTAGCCTCGTTTGTCTCGACGTGTTTACCGAAACGGGAGACGAATCGCGGCCGGGACGACCCGCTGTTCCGCGAACGTTCGGCGACGTTATTAATTCGCGGTCAAAATAGCGTTAAGTAACTCGTTTGTCAACCCGGCCGGGCTGAAGGGCGTAATGCGATTAGGGGAGGATCTTCGGAGCGGAGATTTTGTGCATTCTTGGGTCGAGAGTGACGATGTAGGGGAGGGGGAGGTTTTTGTTGAGTTGGTGTGAAGGTAGGATACGGCCACGTGGGAGATCTGGGTTGTGGACATGTTAAGTATCTTCTGCGAATAAGTAATTGAATCATGTGGACATTTTTCAAATTACGGAGGACGTTCGAAAAGCTGAAATATTTTGACACTGTAGTACCTGTGAACGGAAAGTATTGAGAATGAAATGTATTTATTGTATTATTTACTAACAACGGAACATTTAATTTAGGGTGGAGGGAGGTTCTTGTCGAATAGGTGTAAAGATAGCATATGGCCACGTGTGAAATCTATCTTGTGGACATGTTAAGTATCTCCTGCGAATAAGTAATTGAATTATGTGCACATTTTTCAAATGAAGAGAACGTTCTAAGAGCTACAATACTTTCACGCTACAGGATTAGCTCTGTAGTGCTTGTGAACAAGTTTTGAGAATTTATTGCGTTTATTTTTATTACTATTTAAAAACAGAGTAAGCATTTCAGACATTTTCCTTCTCAGATTAATTATTGAATTAGATAAGACAGTTTTGCCTTACGTGTTCAAAGAGCACGCTAAAAGATTGAACTCTTGTTTCCGTCGTTTCAAGTAGACTGAAGCCTTTCGATCCGGTGTCATTTCACGAGTCTGTCGGGGTTATTGATTCCTAGCCGAAGAAACATTATCCCGGCAACACGGGAGCGATACAAAGTTCCGTTAAACCTGTTCGCCTAGACGACGTCCGTAAGTGACGTTGACATTACACGCTACTCGCGGCGATTTATCGATTCCGGAACGGAGGTAGCCTTCAGACTGACTCGGACGTGCCTGGAAATTAGCGTTAACACTAGTTAAGTGTTAATATTTAACCCCGCAACAACGAAAATGGACGCTTCTCCGGCTGATGGACGTTTTGCCGACGTCCGTGACGAAGAAACTGTCTTGCATTAATGGAATACGGTTACCTAAAGCAAATATATACGAACACGCTCACATTAAGCCTATTAAGAACGCTAAGTTTCAAACTTAAGGAAATCCGTTTCTTAATGTAAATCGAGTTCACGTAATAAATATAATATACTTTATTTTGCATGTTTTTATTCCATTAATATCAATCTTTCCCTTATTTACCATGCAATATTTTTAGGTGTATACATTGATAACTATGAAAACGACAACAGTCAGAGACTTGAATCACTTCAAACAAGCGTTAATCCCCACCTACGTCGGTTCTCATAATTAGTGGATAAAAATTTTTTTTCCTCATGTTTCCACAATTTAGTTTCGTAATTGCTAGGTCCCAGGTTCCCAATTTGACTCCAATCCTCTATAAGTTTGCAACGAGAGACTGAAGGACTGAAAGTGGCAGAAAGAAGACTGAGGTCGGATTAAACGTTAATGAGAATGAAGCAGAAACAAACGGGCGGTTCGTTCGCCGCGACGATCGCTTATGAATGACGTTGCAATTATTGATTCTGAAACGGACGTTATTATCCAGAACGAGCGGTACGTGATACGAAACGTGCACCTATTAAGCTCGTTTGCCGAGCCTTCAGACTGGCCTCACTCGTCTCCTGCTCCGCAAATGACGTTGAAATTTCACGCTACTTACGCGATTTATTGATTCTGAGACGACCGCTATTATCCGACTGATAACGATGCCGGGAAGGAATTCTATTAAGGGTAACTTTTTCATCGCATTTTTTGACGGCGGACTGAACGAGAAGCACCATAAAGAACGGACAACAGGCGAGATTATTTAAAATGTTCGCGCGCAGATGACGCTCAAATTTCACGCCGCTTGTTTCAATTATCGATTGTAAGCGTCCTCGTTATAGGACTGATATCGATCCTGATACGATATTCTATTATCTTCTGTTTCTATTAAGGTTGACTGTTTTGTCTGCTGAAGCTAATCGAGGGTGTTATAAATTCACGAGATTTTCTTTTACTGCGACAAACAGACTTGTTTGAAAATTTATTACTTGTTTCGCATAAGAAACAAATCATTGCCATACCGGTAAATGTGCGATGCTGTGTTTCGTTAATCATCTTTGATTTCCCTGAAAAATACATTAATAAGCCAGTTCTCGGTAAATGTTGAATATAAACGCTGTACGTCAAGTGGACGTCAGAATGAGTCGTGATTATCGCACTGATAAGAGACGCAACACGTTTTATCGCTACTATCTGCTTGAAAATTTCAGTCAACTATGACAACCAGTTGGTAAATTATCCATGATTCGCAATCGCGAGATTACAATATGTTTTATGGCTCTTGTACAAAGCTTTCAGAGATTACCGTTATCCACCGTTACTGATTGTAATCGACGCGATAAGTCAACTATAAAATTCCATTAATCTCTTTCCTTTCGTACATACATAAAAACATCGCAAATGATTGACAGTTATCTCCGCTAACCCATTATTTCCAAACCTGTCTACGACAATACCACCTTACATTTCACCCACCATCATGAGAGACAACCGATTCTCAACCTCTTCCACCTAAAACTGCATTAAATCCCATTTCGAATCGGCCAACGTTCATCGCAGCCGACCAGGAACCGTTCGCTCAATTGTTTCCGCCGCCGTCAAATTTTACGGCCATCACAGGGTTTATTGACTCTCCTTCGGAGTCATTACGCAGTTTCGCCGTGTCGTGGACAAAATTCCGGTGGCCTCGGAATAAGGGTTCGCGAGGGACAAAAGGCGACTCGCAGATACGCACGCGCGTCCACGCACACGCAATCGCTGAATCGCACACATGCGAGGAGGCCCAGCTCCGATCACCGGTATTACTGCGTTTCCGTACTATCGAGCATGTCAAGAGGGATCGTTCCGATGAGAAAGCGTACGACGTACAAAGTATCCGATGTGGCAGCTGCCTTATTACTTGTAAACATTTTTACGAGCCTCCCGGTATGCGCGGCACTAATCTCCTTCTCTCGTACCCTCGCCATTCTCTGCCTCGCTCCCCCCCTCCGCATCTCCCTCCCCCGCTCCCTCTTACTTCTTCACCCTATCCCACCCTGTTCGCGCTTCGGCTCTCCGCGTTTCCGTACGCGCACGCATTCACGCATTCACGCATTCACGGATTCACGGATTCACGGATGCGTCCGCCATGAGAGAAGAGGGCCGAGGGCAGAACGGATGGTCGGTCGCTTTTGAAGGCAGCGATAAAGGCGATGAAATGCGATTTTTATGCAGACGCCGTCGCATGCTGCGATTTCGAGCCTGCGCGCGTTCGACTCTCGCAGCCGCGGCCGAATATCGCCGATTATCGGCGAGTGTCGGCGAACGTAAGCGAGCGAACAGTCGGTGGATCGCAGGAGGGAGAGGGGGGGAGGAGGGAGGGATAAACTACTCACACTGCGCATCGATCGCTTTACGGCCCATCCTGCGTAACACAGTAGCAAGCCCATCCGTAGTTTGCATTAATTATTTTTTCACTGCGTACGAGCCGACGGAAGGATTTCCTGGGCAAAGGTGGAGGGGTTGAGAGAGGGGTGGGAATAAATTTTGATTCGTTCAGTTGATATGGTATTAGTAATTGACGCTGTGAAATGTGGATGTAATTGCAGTACGTAAGCAGTAGGCAGATGGTTTGAAGTTCGTACTGGGGATCAGTTGTGTTATTCTCAATTGTTCGTCGCAATAGTAACAGCAATTGTTAAAGTCGTGGAAAATGCGAAAACTTTTAGCAGAAAGTTATTTACTAAAGGATGCATAAAAGATAAATCGGTTAAGATACACTCGCAATGACTTTTTACAAATCTAGTGTGCTTATTTCTGACTTGCGTTAATTATTTCTAACTCATGGCGTATCGGCCGAAAAACGTAGAAACGCTCAGAAACATGAGAGACAAAGACCGCGACGGAAAAGGAGTCAAACTGGCAGTTACGTTGTAGAAAGTTTTGTTCGCCCGATTTTATGGGACCGTTCGCGCCGGGCGCAGTTTTTGCACTAACGAGGACGGCTTTGCGCGTTTCAGTGTCAAGTTGACGTGACGAACTCCGATATCGCGAATTTGCTTCGCCGAGGTTGCTTGACGCCTCGCGAATCGGTTAAAGAAGAGACCGCGGCCGATCGAGCCGAGTTTTACTATGTAACACCCGCGTACTATGATCGACACCTGACCGCAGCTAAATCTACATGCGCCGTGTAAGCGTCCTTAGACACTGCAGGTATCGCCACCTCACCTGTACGAAATACGTTAACACGAGTTTTACCACTTCATTAAACAGGAAACTATCAGCCATCTCGACATAATCCAAGTTCATTAGACACGATCAAGCGTCAAGCGAATATGAGTGAGCGACAACGTAATCGCCCGCATCGAGTCGCTTCAAATTGAAAACTCCTCACCGGTAGTAAATATACCCAATAGCTCACCACCTGTCGCTACTCCTCCATCGTTCCCGCAAAAACCTATTCCGAGCTCTCGCACAGAACATCCAGCGGCCGCTGGTTTGGGGAAAACGAAGAATGGAGGAAAAAGCACAATGAATCCCCCAGCATCGCCGGGCGAAATCGCAAACAACCAAAAATCCATTAGACCCCGAAATGACGTCCATCCCGCGTTTACTCGAGATGTTACTTACTCCCAGATTACCTTTTTTCCGTCCGCGATAACTTGAGAGCAATTTCGCTCGCATCGCAACCTTCGCGAGGTCCTCTTGCGGTCGGACATTTTCTTGCGTACCGTCCCGCCGCTCGGCTCTGGTACATTTATCAAGCCCGTGGGGTTACCTGTTCCCCAGTTTTTCTTGTTGCAATCCCCCCCTCAGCCCCTCTCGGTCCCCAGCAATCGAGGGTAGGCCGAGGGAACCGGCAACTCATCACGCTTGTTTTCCGCCTGCCCGCGATTAGTGAGAGTCAGTCGGGCACCTGGGGGGGCCCTTCACCTTTCACACCTCACGAAATTGTTCCTTCACACCTCCGCCGCGGGTGGGTACGCGTTCCCGAGTCATCCTGCCACGGAAAAACTCGTAAACGGGCGAACGGAGTGATTTTTTTGAAAGGGACGCTTTGCTCAGCGAGAACTTCACGGCCCGAAGCCGAAGATGCATTGGGTGCGAGATGGCAATGGATCTTTTGGATCTTTGTTCTGGAAAGAGAGCGAATTTCCAGGGGCAGAGGGATGCCTGATGCCGAGTTACACGACGTTCGAACGGCCGATGTAACTTAAAGGGAGTGGACAAGTTCTTGGAGAGAAGAGTTGAGTTGAAGAATGTTGAGTAATAGCTGCGAGTGGGTGGTTTTTGATTAGGTGGAAGAAGACGAATTTTGAAGGGATGTTGTAATGATATATTCGAGTTTTATTCGAATGTTAAATTAGGCACCACTCGCGGAATCTGTTGAAAACAAAAGGTACATTAAAACTGCTCAAGCGCAGATGTTCATTCTATAATATGTAAAGTAGAGCTACGAGTGATGGCGAACCTTTTTGAGAAGTGGGTCAAGTATTCATTACTTTTATTATTATAATACTATCTCGTACGTCACTAAACAGTGGCATAAAAACTACTTTTAAATACTTATTAAAAACTGAGTTTATAAAAATCAACGTGTATGTAATTTCAGAAGCTTACGCTGATCAGTATCTGATCCGCAAATCATAGATTCGCCGTCACTTAAAGTGATGTGGCCCATGACAAAGACAGTGGTAACAATAGTTCTGTCAAGCATAATTCCGACCAAGTCCCAAGCGATCCTCATCTAACCGCTTCCCGATCCGCTCTTAGGCACCGGCTCACACTTCTCCAGCCAATTGCGCGAAACGGCGAGTAACATTCGTACCGTTCGTTTCGCGAGAAGGAAGAAAACGTTATTATATCAGAAAGCTAACCCTCAATTTCCTGCCGCCATCTTCGGCGCGTGCAATTTCGCAACAATCGTCGAAACTACCCTGGCACCCCGGCCTGGAACCGCGGCTCCTTCTTAATGCCAGTACTTTCCGCTAACGAGGCACAATTATGCCCCCGCTTTTAGCCGTTATTATAACGTCACTTAACGAGACACCGGGCACGTCGCTAGAGAGAGGCCGAAACTTCCGCCAACTCGCAATTACAATATTTTCGGACCCGCCGCGCCGCCGACGAGTTCCGCCTCCGAAAAGATGACGCGCGCATGCGCGGCGGGTGCCGGGAGAGGAGCGAGAGATTTTTCGCACATTTCCCCGACGAGCTGCGCGGTAACCGCAGCGCAACAGTCTTCTGACGAGGACAGGCTAGAATACGCGATAGGAAGTGGTCTGGCCTTCCGGTCACTCTCCTTTCCACTCTTTTCTTTACTCACCCCCCCCCCGCCCTCCTCTTGCGCGGCCCTCTCGCTCCTCTTTTTTTTTCGGCGTATTACGTCACAGGGGCGGCGCACGGGGGCACATGTGTGTACACTAAAGCGTGTTATTTGCGATCGGGCTTGTCCTCGCAATTGGTCAAGCTGTTCGACAGTGTCGTGGCGGCCGACGACAATAAGATTGCAGGGTTCGAGGAAGTGGTCGCCTTTTGTCAGCACTCCAATTATTTCCCCTGGGCTACTGGCGACGCACCTGCTTTCCCATTTGACGACTTCTCTCTCTGTCTCCCTCTCTCTCTCTCTCTCTCTCTTTTTCTGTTCGTTGACATCCGGAAATGCGACCGGGAGCTTAACGTTTCGCGGGAGGACAGGAGTGTTAGGCTGAACAGTGTCGGGGATGGGGGGTTGAAGGTTGGAAGGGCGGCCATGTTAGAGAGGATACACGTACGTTCTACGAAAGGACATGTAGATGATTATGAATGGGCGGAGATAATCGACATGAGCTTTTTTACAGCGAGACACTAATTTGGGTGTTTAGTTGAAAATATGTCGCATGCTTACCATTCGTGACATACCTATTCATTTTATGCGAGTGATGTGTGGTGTACCTAAGCGTGATGAAACACGTCGTTGATGATTTGAAGTAAAGGTAATTGGCGGGTGCATTTTATAGTTGGGCGAATATTTTTAACAGTTTTGAATCAATTGTAAGAGTAGTAGCTGTATGTTTGAGAAATAAGTAAATTTAAATTTATGAAAGAATTATACTCATAGGAAATTCAACTATTATTATTCGTGTTATGTAGTAAATAATGCGAATAAACTGGTGCTACTGTTAATTCAGCGTGAAATAAGGTTAAGGAAATAATAGTCAAGCGTATTTTAAGTTTACAAATACCTTGAAGAATATTGAATTAATTGTAACAATAGTAGATTCTTGACAGATAAATTGATTGATTTAATGCATCATGTGTACGTAAGCAGAGGACAGAGGTTATGATTTATGACATTCAGCGCTGAAGCAAATCGAAAGCAATGTAAGAAGCGGAATTTAACTGTCAACTGTGCGTTATTTGAGTGACATCGTTGTCGGTGCTGAGAACACGGTACGTAAACATTGCACGCAAGGATGCAAGGTGGATGAATCAACATAAGCCAATGTCAGCAAAAACGCATCTGACTCACTGTCAGTACACAGGAAGCAACTAATTGCGAGGAATCTTCCTAGTCTTCGCCTTGACAAATAACACTTTTAATAAGAAGTAACATCGTGCATTTGACAATGATTCGTAAATAAACCGAATAAAATTATCTAAATTGATCGACGGCATTATGAAATCTGAAAATGTAACTATTTTCTAGTTTGAACTAACGATTTGATATAGTGCACATAATAATATTTGTAGGATAGTTAAACCATACGCACCAGAAAACGTTTTAAATATACCTGCAAGGCAGCGTATCACGCTTAAAAATAAGAGAAGCACGCAAAGTAAAAACTTTCCATCCCATCATACCCGCGAGTAGAAATCTATTTAGCAAACGCACGCAACCGCGTAGTAACGAGCGCAAACAAAATAACAACAATGCCGAGCAGCTCATAAAAACTGCGAACCCTCTGAAGCGTCACAATTTGCACGCTTCACAACAAACTGGACGCAACAGTATGGCCATTCGAATTTTACGCGGGCAGAAAGCGACGGACTCGCTCCGACACATTATAACACTCCGCATCAATACATATTCTGTCTAACGTTTCCTAACATTAAGCACTTAACACCGGTCTTCAGCCGGCACAAATTTCTCTTCCTCCCGGCTTTCACCGTTGAGCGGCGCAACATTGTGCCGACATCGAAACAATCGAAAGAAAAATCGTTCCCCGACCAACGAGGAATCTTCGTCGGCCAAACGGTCCGATCAAAGGATTCCGTCCGCGATATCTACACCATGGAAAACTTAATCCGCCTGACGCTTCCTTCGGCGCCATTACCATCATTAACTCATTATCTCGTTGAAGGATCGCGGTGACGGAGTCTCTCGTTGCGAGGCTACCGACCATATTGAATAATAATATATTATTAATATCCTCCGCAACGAAGAATCACACACCTGCGACAGGCAGGGTCAATAACGTCAGACGTGCGAGGAACGATCGGCAACCATCGTACACCGGTGGAAAGCGCTGTAGCCGAAGCTCGGACACAATGCTGGAGAAACCGGAAGCGTTTGGTACCCCCTGAAGTAGCGTATCTCTTGAAAAGTCGATGACACGTGCTGAACGTGCAACCGATCATCGGCAACAGCAGTACACCGAGGACGTCGAAGCCGGAGGACAAAGCAGAAGATTTGAAAAGGCGTCTATTCTTGAAGATGTAGGTACGATTCTTCAAGAGTCAAGCGTACATGCAATGAAGAAACCTGAAAACATGCATTGAAGCAGCAACCTAAACGTGATTCCGAAGGTGTTGCTGAAAAAGTCAATCATGAGTAAGCGGTGAGATGCTGAAAAAGTCAACGATCGAGGAGAATAGGCCAACTCTTCGGCTTTTCTTCCTTCGCCACCCGAAAGTGACCGCTTCCGCACCAGATTTCAGATATCCTTCTACACACAACGTCCAACCGAATCATAATTCCAAGAAAGTCAATCGTGCACAGGGAGATGTTCAAAAATCCCAGTCAGCGATCGAAGACGCTGGATTCTGAACATAAAGCTGAGAAATCGACAAACTCCATTGCTTCTCTTCCTTTGCTATACAAAAGTGGCGAATTCCGCTCAAGATTTCAACAATCCTTCCACACGCAACGTCCAATCTAAACATAATCCCAAGCGTCTTATTAAAAGAAGTCAATCATGCACAGCGAGACGCTCAAAAAATCAGTCAACAATCGCTGACGTTGAATTCCGAGCACAAAGCTGAGGGATCGACAAACTCTCTGCTTTTCTTCCCTTACCACCCAAAACTGGCGACTTCCACTCAAGGTTTCAACAATCCTTCCACACACAACGTCCAATCTAAACATAATTCCAAGCGTCTCACTAAAATAAGTCAATCATGCACAGCGAAACGCTCAAAAAATCAGTCAACAATCGCTGACGCTGAATTCCGAGCACAAAGGTGAAGAATCGACAGACTCTTCGCTTTTCTTCCCTCGCCACCCAAAACTGGCGACTTCCACTCAAGGTTTCAACAATCCTTCCACACACAACGTCCAATCTAAACATAATCCCAAGCGTCTTACTTAAACAAGTTAATCATGCAGAACGAGACGCTCGAAATATCAGTCAACGATCGCTGACGTTGAATTCCGAGCACAAAGGTGAAGAATCGACAGACTCTTCGCTTTTCTTCCCTCGCCACCCAAAAGTGGCGACTTCTACTCAAGGTTTCAACAATCCTTCCACACACAACGTCCAATCTAAACATAATCCCAAGCGTCTTACTAAAACAAGTCAATCATGCAGAACGAGACGCTCGAAATATCAGTCAACAATCGCTGACGTTGAATTCCGAGCTCAAAGGTGAAGAATCGACAGACTCTTCGCTTTTCTTCCCTCGCCACCCGGAAGTGGCGGCTTCCGCTCCAGATTTCACGAATCCTACGCGCGACAGTCATACGACGCCCACGCCGGGCGTCGCCGAGGGATTTTGCGGAAAAGGTACGGAGGGCGAGAGGGCGTATAAGGCAGGAGCTCGGGGCAGAGGCCGGTTATTACGCGGGCAGAAAACGCGGAAGCTTAATTGCCATACAGGATCGCGCATTAGTCGAGCCGGGCTCCTCCCTCGCGGCGCATTATGCGAAATGCGGCTCTCGGCTTCGGGAGTGTGCACGCGGCTCCCGATCCTGTGAGAAAGTCGCAATGGCTGTTCGCCCGGCGAGCTTCGACCTTCGGCCGCCCTCTGCTGCGCGGCGCCACCTGCGCGGCACCCGCTCACACTGCATCGTACTCGGGCTACGACTCTTTCCCGAAACCGTCCGAAAGCGCCCGAACGGCGCGCCACCGATTTCAGAATGGCGCGCTGACAAATCTGGATCCTCGAATGAATTCGCGTACGTTGCGACTAATCGAAGGTATCGAATCGGAGCGCTGAGAGGATAATACGCGGTCGTATCGCGTGTGTTTTGTCTATAGGATTGAGGATTGGAATATATGTAAGTAGAGTGGTTTTTTGCAGAGTTTGGGCTTTGTTTGACGATGGGGAGGATGGTTAGGTGTAAACTTAAGGTGCGTGGCGGAGGTTCTTAGATGCGGTTTATCGAATGGGTGGAATTTGTAGGTACGTTTATGGTCTATTGTGTATTATATTATTTGTACTCGTTATTGTCGCTGATATACGATGCCATTGTGAGAGACGCGGCGTGTGACTGGAAGCATTGTTTGCTGCGTCGGTTGTTGATGCTGCGCAATTGATCGTTGGAAATGTGGAGTGTGATATTATGATATTAGAAAGGGATCGATGTACAGATTTCGAGCGGTATTCGAATTGGCTCTTTTGCTCTGCTTTCTGCATCGCCATTAATGGCCTGGTAGCCATTGAAATCAATCTGCGACTTATTTCTGTATTCACATTGAATAGCTCTGCAGGTTCAGGTATTGCAATTGATTCATTGACCCGTTGCAACAAGATAAGTAATAAAATACCTATTTCAACTTTACGTTGTGCAACATCGTTAGTACCTCCATATTTATTATAGCCTATCTTCACTCCCATCCAACTCAACTCCACTCTGAAAGACATTACAAATCCAACAACAACCAATCACAAAGCGCGACTTACAACAAATACGAGCATCGTAAACACGAACTGTCAAACTCAAATGTTGACACTCAATGCGCAGACTCAATTTACATTCCTTTGCGTTCTCGCATTAACCTACCGAACGTCGAGTTGCGATATTTGCAACTTCGCCACCGTTAAAGCAACTGTATCGTTTCCTGCCGTAAACCCCGAAGTTTCCGAGGCAAGTCATTACGCCAACGTCCATAAAAAAGCTGGCACAATTCGAAAAAGTGCCGGGAATTCCCAGCTTGTAATCCGTTCGGAGTGTCGCCGCGAGTGCGCGAAACGCGTCGGCGCATGCGCGCACAAAGAGTGCGCAGTGCGCATGTGCCCCGGCCCCTGTAGTATCAACATTACGACGCTGATTACTGGTATTATGACACAGAAGAAGCCAGGCTTCCTCACGAGCGTATACGCCGCCACCCGACTGCCTCCTTCTTCCTCTCTGAATAACAAGACCGCACCGTGCATAACGTGCACACATTCGCGCACGGATATGCACGTACACGGACCATCGACACGTGTACCGAACCCGGAGGAGTAGGCGGATTCAACATCGCCGCTCTTTCTTCCTTCTCTTCTTTCCTCCCGCCGCTCGGCGGCGAACGACGATCTAGAATGCGCAAACGATCTTTCGCAAGGAAGGTATCCTTTATTTTTCCCGGTTCTTGACATTCTGTGACTCGGTAGGGTTGAGAGAACTTGCCAGTTCGCGCTAACTCATTTCCGGCCGCAGTCTACTTTTTCCGCGCGGAAGCGTATGATAATTTTACGAGTGATGCAGCAACTTTTTTTACGGCCTGTAATCGTATGGGAGAGATGAATTTTGTATGCTGAAGGGATTTCGCTGTAAAGGGATTTCTTCCCGTTAGATTCTATGGTTTGGATTAGATTAAGATTCTACGCTAGGGCGTAATTACAAATACAAAATGTAAACATTTGTATGCAGCTACCACTTCATTTGCAGCGACTTATTTAAATTTATTCTCTCTTACCGAGATTGTATCAACTTCTCACTTACTAATTCTATTTCTTTTCCACATCGCCATCTTGGATTCTTCATACAACGTAGAACTATACTAAATAAGTTTATCCTTCCACTAAAACGAAAAAAAACGTCATCTAAACCACGCTCAAACTACGCCAAAACTCTTCCGCTATCCTCTTCTACCCTTTCCAATTTCCTGAAACTCTCAATCACCCCTGCTCTCTCCCCACTTCTCTTCCCATATCCGTACCACATACCTTCCACCTTATACGCTGAGCAATTGCACGTAACTCTCCACATTTTCGCGAGTCTTCACTCGCACCCAAGACGCACACGGTCGAACAATCGTATAGGGGAGAGTAGCCCAAAGCGGGTGGCCCGCCTAAAGCGGGTAAGCTCTCTTATATTGCCAAATTTAATGCAATTTTACATTTTCGCGTATGTCGTGATTACCCGAATACTCCTGAGTTTAGATCACCTCCGATCAGTCACCAGATTTGAGATACAGCGAAAGTCGGCGTAATAAAAGAAATGTGGGGAATTCGTTAAAATATCCAATGATATGTAACTTCTGATTTGGCGAAAACTAGTACATATATCAAATTGTTAACATTATCATCTGATTTTGGCACGATTTTACTTTATAAATGTAAGTATCGGAATTTTTTTCTTTTTTTTTCGGTGAGTTTATAATTTATCAAGTTCGACATGTGCCTTTGGGCAAAGCGGGTAGAAGAGAGGAGCCCAAAGCGGGTAACCCGCCTGAAGCACGTGGGCTCTTGTATATCGCCGAATGTAAAGCGATTGTCAATTTTTCCGTATGCCGTGTTTACCCGATCACTCCCGAGTTTCGATCACTTGAAAACAGGCACAGAATTGAGAACAGCGTTACCAACTCTTTTACGTAAAAATTACTACATAATTTTGCGGGTTCCCAACTCTTTCACGTAAAAATAACCACACAATGCTTACCCGCTTTGCCCAAACGGCTTACCCGCTTTAGGCCCCCTGTTTGGCAAGGCGGGTTTTTGCAGACTCTTTCATTTTTACTTCTAGATAATTATTTGTTGCAAAATTACACCAACTTGCTTTTGTATTCTTAAGTACGATATCTCCCCTACCACATGAAATCAAAATTGTTATTTTAATCCAACAAAAACTATGATTTTTGAGGTTCCAACGTTAGCTTACCCGCTTTGGGCCCTCTTCCCCTAATCCTGCCGAGAAACGTATCTTCGCATCCTCCCATTCGCCTTTTTTCCGCTTTCCGCCGTTTTCTTCCCTCTCCCTCCCTACTCTCCCCTTTTCCCGCCCCCTTTCGCACGCTCTCCACTTTCATCTGGCTCCTTCCTCGTAGGCAGGACCCAATGCGTACCGGGTAACCACATATTATTCGTTTACCTCGTACATTTCCGCCCCCCTCTTTCCATCGTCGTCCCGAGAACTCGAGAACTCTCTCGTTTCCCTTACGAGTGGCTTTACGAGAGTGAATACCTCGACGTTTTGCACTCTGCTTACAGGCCACGGACTTGGGCCCTTTGCGTACGCACGCACACGCGCGCGATATATGTATATACCGGGCGAAGCGGTGCAGAGTCGGAGCGCAAAGCTGAGAAGAAGGCCAGCGGGTGGGCGCGGGAGGGTGAGAGGCAGGGGGAGGGGAGGGTGGGGTGAGAAGTGGGGAGGGAAACTCTCGCATACCAATAGCAATTACCGGAATCCGCGCTGCGGTAATTATCCGTCCTGCCGACAATAGAAACGAGCGTGAGAGCAACGTAGGAGGCGGTGGCCTAAAGTCGGTTTAGAATTTTTGCATAATTGCCGGCTAAGTCGTGAAACTAGATTCGAATGGAAAGCATTTCGCCGCGGTTGGGAACGATTAAGGTTGCTCGGCTAAGACTTTTCGCGTGACACTGGGTGTTCTTGTCGCGAAAATTGGCGGTGATTGACTTTGACTGGGATTGATTTTGGAACAGAGTTTGGAGACGGTTTTAGCCGGGAAACTGGTTGCTTGCGAAACGAAGGCGTAATCGGCGATGGAAGGCCAATTAGTTTATAGTCTGCTAATGAGACATTCTCGGCTGGATAGTGGGAATTGCGTAAATCGTTACGCGAGAATCCGGTAATCGAAGGCAGGATCATATCGAAGGAGACATTGTAGTCATCTTCTTTTTTTGGATTGCTGGTCGTAATTATCCATCAGCGACGGTAATGGATTGGTCATGAAGGCAGTGGTGAATAATCGAAAGCCACTCGGATTAAATGCCCTTTCTCATTCCGGGCGTGTGTGCGTAATATGCATTGGCCATTACGCGTTTTAAATATACTCCGTCCCACGGTGTTAAATTGAACGTTAATGCCTTGTAATAATTGAAAGACGCGCCCGTTAAAAGGAATAAACCGCGGCAACCGCAGGCGGGGAATAAAAATGGAACGGTCGGCGCGCGCATTAAACGTACAAGAACGCATTAAAGCGGGAAACGATAACGACCCTACTTCAAATAATCGCGATCATTAGGCGTAATTCATCATTTCGGGGAGGAAAAAAAGGGCCGCGGACAAGAAGCGGACGGCGGAAGGTGCAGTTCGACGTTCGCAACGCCTTTTGCAACCGACCTTTCAGCTGTCTCTGAGAGAATGCACGCGAATAATCGGATCAACGTCGAATCGACTGCGCGGTAAAAAGTCTATTATGCTCGATTCATCTGTCATCTGCGGCAGACTTTTGTAAGTAAGCAGAAAGTTTCGTTATAACATTATGCATATACCGTACCAACATTCTACAGTGTTATGATATTCTGGTCATATGCGTCAAACATGGTTAGCTATTTAGTGTGATCGATTTACATTTAGCAGGATACACCGTATAAACCCAAACTCGCAAATTGACCATGCGTTCACACAATATTACATGCACGCCAAAAATGATATGCAAGATTCGCACAGTTTTATACAACAGACGCAAGACGCGCGACGCGATACACCGATTTTTGCGAACTGTGAGAGAAAGTATGCGAATAATCGGATCAAAGATTCATCTGTCATCTGCGGCAGGCTTTTGTAAGTAAGCCGAATATTGTGTTAGAACAGGATGATCATACGGCCCATTCTACATAAGATATTCTGGTTACATCTGCCCATCATCACATGGCTAGCTATTTAGTCCGATCGATTTATATTTCAAATTGGCCACGCGTTCAGGCAGTACCACGTGCACGGCAAAAATTACGTGCCAGTTCCGCACACTTCCACAGCGGCCGCAAGACGTTCGATGCGATACAACGTTTAGCAATCTGCGAGAGAATGGCCGCTTTATTCGCCGCGAGTGATCCGACGAACGTCGAATCCTTCCGGCCGGCCAAGCGGCAAGGTGCGCGCGCGAGAGCAACAATGGCGCTAAACAAGGATAAAGGCCGGATTCACCCACCACTCCTGTGACTAACGCGCGTGCCGCACTTTGATAATGAACTTCGGGATTTATAACTTCATCCATTCTTGCTCTCCGCGGCACTGTCTTCCGCCAGTACTTTCCGTCCACTTTCCTCCTTACCCCCCTCCCACTCTCTCCTTCTCGGCATCGAACCCGGCCGTCGTCTCGTTCTCTCGAGAACATATTGTATTATCGGATCGTGCGTCGGCGCGCTCCTTTGATCTTCGTACGGCCTGGCAAGGAGCATGTGGCAATCCTTTTCTTCTCCCCCGCCCGTTCCTACGCCCTCGATCGTTCGTCGCTATTTGCCAGAGCGCGATCGAGCAACGAGTCGAAATTGTCTGGCATTAGCGTCGTTTGCCGAACCTCGGAGCAGTTTTCGAGTGGGCAACCTACTTGGCGTAGGAAAATTGATTAGCGATTCGGTTGCGCGAGTCTGCTGGCCACCTACGACCTTCCGCGGATAATGTCTGTATCGTGTGGAACTTTTACTCGGGACCTTTCACCGTCCGACAGGCAGCTCTATGGTGCGGATGAAGCTCGCCATTTTTTTGGGCCCAGTCTTCGCCTGCCGCTCGGCGAAGATTACGGTCGCTGCTCGGTGTTCTCATGTTTGAACGATGTCCTTAATGACGATGCGCACGATGCGGATGATGCGGATGATGCGGACGATGCGTTCGAAGCTTCGATATTCTGCGTATATTGTAGATAAACTTCGGTTAGGTTCGTGTTCGCTCTCGGCGTCGGGCGCGTGATACGAAAATCTAATATCGTTTTTCATGCTGCCGGTGGAGAGACTTTTTGTCGAGATAAATACGTAGGTTAGCGAGTAGAGTGGCCCGGTAGAGCCATCACTTGAACTCAATTTACGTGTTGAGCGCGGATCGACGGCGAGAAGTGATTTTTTGCGACGGTCCCGAGTCGCAGGCTGAATTATCCCGTGATGGCAAACGATGGCGGACGAATTGGCCGTGCGACGGGAAAATTGACTGTGGCGAAGGGTTAGTTTAATCGATTGCACGCTACGATCGGCCCGCTTACGTCGTGGCATGCTCCGTGCGTCGTGTCAATAAGATTGCCGGGCAAAATTGACCGGCGCGCAGCGGTATGCAAATTCATAATGTTGAGCGCGTAATTAAACGCGGGCTTGATTCATTGAACGGCGCGCATCATTTGCACAACCACAGAGCATCCGCTCAGTCATTTTAGCTTTGATCAATCGTTGCTGCAACGATTAGTCATGCGTAATGGGCAGATTCATAGTGCCGAGCCGGTAAAAAGCTTTGACTGTCTGAACTTCGCTGCGTACCGCGTGTAACGGATGTTTTTAATCTTTCCCGTACTGCGAATGATAAATCTTGCGCGCGTAACTCTATCTGCGCTAAAGTGCAAATTTTCGATTCGCAACTGTCAGTTTTGCAGATGCATAACTTTTCTTTCGCGATTCTGCTCGCTGACGATTTTTCAATTCGCAACTGTGCGCGTTTCAAATCGGAAATATTTCAGTTGAAAATCTGCATATTTGAAATTCTACGTATTTCATTCGCAATTGTTCGTACTTAAGTTCTTTGAAAATTACACATACTCTCTATGCAACTCGCTGATCGAAAGTAATTTTCCAATTCCAAGAACGCACCTCCGAATGAAAGATCAACTTAGATCGACTGACTCTGAATTGAACTACTGACTCCTCGCTTACCAGCCTTTCAAATCAGTTATATTTTCACTCTGAATTCTACCTGCTTAAAATTCTACATATTCTATACGCAATAGTTTGCATTTGAATGCTTACGGAATTCCGGTTCAACTCGTCGATCGAAAGTAATTTTCCAATTCCAAGAACGTGCCTCCGAATGAAAGATCAACTGTGATCGACTGTCTTAGAAGTGATTCCGCATTTCCAGCCTCTCAAATCGGCAAATTTTTCACTTTTAATTCTGCTTACTTAAAATTCTACATATTCTATTCCCAATCGTTTGCATTACAATGGTTGGGAAATTCCAGAAACTCCGGTTTAACCCGCCGATCGAAAGTAATTTTCCAATTCCAAGAACGTAGCTTCAAATGAAAGATCAACTCGGATCGACTGACTTTGAACCGAACTACTGACTCCGCATTTACCCATCGGGAAAGCCACGATCGAACATCGTGGACTCCGACAAATGCCGAGCGACTCGATTAAGAATCCACCATCGTCTCAAAGGCACCGAGAGCGGACTCTTGCATACACATAAAACCGGCGTTTAATCAGCGCCGGAAACATTGAGCCGTAACCGAGATAAAGCGATCACGTAATGCCGAAAAAGAGATCAGCCGAGATTAACGGACCTTAAGGGTGACGGTTATAAATTCGTGCTAGCTCGCAAAGAATCTCCCGCGTACGCTCCTATTGCCTATATAGGTACACGCTCTACGCCAATTTCACTGACCAATGTCAGCGAGAGGAAGAGAGAAGGAAAATGAGAAAAAGCGAACAAGTGAGAGAGAGAGAGCGAAAGAAGGAGAGAGAGAGAGAGAACCTAAGGTAAAACGAGAGAGGCACCGAGAGAGCGAGAGAGACGAGAAGACGCGCAGCTGTAAGGTGCTAGCATTAAGGAACATAGAAGCCGAGTGTTTATCGGGCTGTGCAATTATGCAAATAATGCGCATGTTTCGTGCCATTAAATTAACGGCTCGCTGTCGAGCCGATTATATGCCCGCAGTAGTGGTAAAACGCGAGCCTCGGCCGGCAAACTAGACGAACTCATGCCTCCTGCCAACCACCGCCACCCCTCCTCCCCCCTCCCCCCTCCTGACCCCACCTCCAATCCAGATGCCCCCCACTCCGCCCCACTCCTCCCCATTCTCAATGATTACCGCTCGAGATCGCTATGCGAGATGGAAAATCACGATGCGTGCGCACCTACATACACGCAAACGCAAACGCGCGCGCGCGCGCGCGCTCACTTCGACTCGCTCGCGTACAAATACGCGATCCGGCAAATTATCGTCGGTGTTCGATTAGCTGCGGGATTTAATTGTCCGACGGCCTCTATGATTCTCCGCTCCACGGGCGTGCGGCGAAACAATTAATTTGTCGGTTTATTAATTTAATTCCTTCACGCGATGAGCACACTCGGCGTCGGTCCGATCGTAACGAGAGGGTAGACGGAGGGGCAGGGAGAGGTGAGAGGGGGGGAGGGAGAGGAAGGGAAAACGGTAGGTGGCACGCACACGTCGATGATGGCGAGGTTCCGTTTCTGATTAATTCGGGGCGTCGGAAGCCGGATGTTCGCCGTTCGCCTTTGATTTTTTGCCGGGACGATTGCCGAGGAGATTCTAATCGTCGAGAGCTTCTGGCGTGTGACGAGTCTACGGGCTTGCCGTTCTTTTTCACGGCATGCCGTGGGTATATAGATTTCTAGCGAGCTCTCAGAATGGAACGAGTTAAGGTAGGTCGTATTGGAAGAGGGCTGTTGCTGGGAGGCTGAGAGCTCGAACTGTGATCCTGTGACGGATTTTTGGGTAATGTGATATTTGATGGTGGAGTGGAGTGTCAGTTTAGGCGAGACTTTCTCAAAGTTCGCGTCTAAGTACGATAGTGTAGGGCATGAGACGTGCGACACGCTTGAATTAGAGAACGAAGCCACGAGATCGATGCAATTTTGTTTGACGCTGTGCGTGAGATATTGCAGAGATTGTGAAAAGAAAGGCAGTGTATAGTGAGGTAGGGAAGGGTTAGTCGCGAGGTAGCACAGATAGGGTATAGAGACAGAAAAGCACGTAGCGAAACTGATCGAACATCGAGACAGACGTATTATTCTATAAATCTTAAACAAGAAGATTCGTACAACTCTGACTTGGTAACAGTAGAGTAATGCAAACTGAAACTTTGTACCGCGTTTGTTTCACTCGTATTCGCAAACTGAAACGCCGCCATCAATCAAGGCCCAACCCTTTTCAACGCCTACAGCGTAATATCCCGACTGCTTGCTTTATCTCTGCTTTTTGTGTGCACAGCTCAAAATTGACTACACCTTAAAAGAGCCGGACCACAACGAAGCGAGGCGCGTTACTTAACCGTTTATTTTCTCCTCAGCTGCCTAAATTGCCGAACGTACTTCGGCGAGCTAGAGTCTACTACGCCTATTTCGGCATTTTTCCCGCAAAAAACTGCGTACAGTCTGCGTGCCTCCGCCAGCCTCGTTAGAAACTTGCGATCTAAAGGATCAAAGCGAGAGCGTAATTCTTTCCGGCCACTTCTCGGCTACCGCTCGTTGACATTTAAGAAGTTCCGACGAGGAAGCGCGGATCGTTCGTGCGGCTGCGAAGTATTATAGAAAGTTTAAACGCGACGGAAGGCGGAAGTGCGCTCGGTGCACGATGAGAGCGGGAATCGTTGAGGTAAAATTGACTGCACTGACGCGTTCCTTACCCGTCCGCTCGCGGAGATGTAAAGAATTGATGAGGCAAATTATGCGAGAGTCTTGGGCAATGCTTTGTTTTGAATGTCAGGTGTATAACCTAAGATGTTCCCCAGTGTGCGATAAGAAATGTGTTAACGTTTGATTTGCGGACGATACGGCATGTATGATGTGGAATTAGAGGTGATAGACATATAAACATACATAGAGGTGGATATATAGTATAGTATATATAGTATATATAGTAGAATTTGTTATGACGGAGGTATTGCAAAGAACAACTAATGAAGTATATTGCGTGAGAGTGTTGAACGTTGCTTCCTTTTTCACGCCAGATGTGTACGTTTAGATGTTTCTGTTGAGTGTTCGTAAAGAAATGTATATTTTACGGTACTTAAATGGGTTTAATTCGATGAGTATGTTCAATTACCGATTGTTATATAAGCTGTTCGATAAAATCCTCCCAATGCTCAAGAAGAATCTTACCACACGTTGGTGTTTCCCTTTGGTATATATTTTTTATAAGAAGCATGACTAACAACATAATTTTTAACCGAAGATCCTTTATTTAAATCGTCATCATCACTCATCTCTTTAAACAAACAAACAAATGTGGTAAGGAAATATTACCACAATTATATAAAATCCTCGCTAAGTTTAGCAAATGTGATGAATTCTTGAAAATTTATCAATTTAATCAGTAATTATACATTATCACTGGATTAATCACACTTACCGTGACATATATAACAAAGGCTAAAAATACAGACTGTGTTTATGCGGTAAAATTGGAATCGACCGAGTATATCATATTATACATATGTTAATGTTGCAACTGTATTGCAATCTATATATTAATGTTTGTTTCAGGCAGAGTATGTTTTGCAGAAGTTTACGACTTGACGTCTAGAACGTGATGAAGGCTATACATTCTGCAATTTTAGGATATCAATATAGATAGTCCGATGCTGTTCCAAGTGTGACGAAACAAGTATCAACGTGATACATGCTGTGTCAACATTTGGAGGCCACACAACAACGTGGGACTGTGAGCTTAACCAATTTTACTACAACTTCAAGAATGTCTATAAATAACGATTTTCGATCTTTTCAAAAAGGACGCACTGATAGAATACACACCACATGATCACCTTTCACACACCTCTATTGGACAGTCCTTTTCCCAAATATGTTCTGCACATTGTTCTAAGTGTAAGTAGATCTATATATGGTCAATTTACATTAAAAAAGGTGCACGTCCATTAAAAAAAATGAGATATCACATAAATAAAAATTTTAACTGTAAATTAATCGCAGATTATGTAATATCTCATTTTCTAAAAAACATAGACACGTCACTTTAAAAATAACGGCGTACATAGCTATTCCCCCTTAATTGAAGGAAAACGTAGCTATAGAAAGCACTCAACGATCCAGTACCACCTTTCTCTTACGTTTCCTATTTTCAAACGTCTCTATCGTTCCACACCTATTCCCAACACGTCCTGCAAACAAAATGGCTCGAACCTACCATCGGCCAATCCCGAGCATCCTTTCCCGCCACCGTCTCAAAGTACAAAATCCCACCTGATCGGCAGCACGGAAATGAGACTACGTTCTAACATGAACGAGATCAAGCGATACAGTGTCATTTCCGAGTCCAATTCCGCACCTATCGTAATACTCACTGGCCGACAACACCGTGGCCGAAAGAAAATCGACGCACTGGTAGCGAATATGAATTATAGTGCTTAAAAACTATTCGCCGTCGGCTCCGGTACCATCCGCGTGGCACCTGGGCACGCGAATGACTTTTAGGAGTAAAAAAAAAAAAAAGGGTAGGTAGGAAAGGAGGTGGCCACCGTAAAGCGATGCATATCGGGATCGTACGGCCGCCGTACCTTATTACGAGCAATCATTCAGAAAATAACTTTGGCCCAGCCGCGCACGTTCCGCCGTGCGCGCGAGCGCATATTCATCCTGAAATGATAATAAGAATTGTTGCCGCGAACGGCCCCGACTCGCACGTCGAGTGAAAGGGCGGCAAGGGGAATAACGAAAAAAAAAGGCGCGTTATTGTTCCAGTACCAGTTTCTCCTGGCGTCCTACGACAAGCGGGCGCGTACGTGTTCATTTACGCGGTCTCACGTATGTAGGCAGATGTACGTACATGCGCCAGCACGCGCGCGCCGGGTCTCGCTCGTAATAACGTAATTAATTATGTCGCCCGTTCTGCTGAACAAGTTAAATGGATCGTTTTGTCCGTTGGCAACCGCTTCTCGCGTAAGACAAAACGGCGCGGCTCGCACGGCGGATGCGTCGTAAATTACGGGCAAAACTCGATTAATTGTTTTTCGCGAAACTTTCGGATGCCGGCGTCTCCGCGGAGAATGAATGGGACCGGTAGACGATGCCGATGATTTGTCGGCCGCTTTTCGGAAGGCACCGACCCGGTAAGATGCGCAATGAGAGTTTAATTGAATCCCGTTCGCCGCTACGGAGATCCCTGTAAGTTCGAAGTGGCAAGTTGAGAATTGATCTTTGGCCTGCTTCGAATCCGAACTTACCGTTCGTTCGAACTTCAGTTTGGTCTTACCTGCTTGACAGCTGCCTTTTTTGCGGGTGGTACGGGTGACGAGGTTCGGCTTTGTTTGATATCGTTCTGGAGCGACAGATAAGTTCCGTGTAATTTCTCGTGAGAATTGCTTTCTGCGAGTCACGCGTTACTTCGTCATACGCAAATGGCTGATTTCTCGCGTTTCGACGGGACAGGTAAATTGAAAGCTGACATTGCACAGGAAAGTTTTGGCGTGGATCAGGCAGCCCGATAGTGTCTCATGTCTGTAATTAAGAACGTAAGTAGTATATACGCCGTCCACGCACGCACAACGGAAGAGACGTGACGAAAGTTGATAATTCAGTACTTTCCACGATGCTGTCTCGATTCGGAATATTCGAAACTGAATTACCCGTACTATCGCATAACCCATACTTCACACCCATTTGCATCTTAAAGTTTCTGTAAATAAAGCAAAGAGTGTTTATCTAATATTGATTAATATTTTTTTAAATAACACTGTATTCAATTACATGCCGCAACAGGAGACTGTATCCAATTTCAAACTTGTATTGAAATATCAATTAATTCCACTGAACAGATTTTAATCTTCTTAAATTAATAGATGCGGAGAGCAATTACAAAGGAATTAAAAACATCTCTGGAATTCTCATCTAAGCGCATCTAATGAATTAATACTCATATCCGCCCCAATGTGAAGTATTACAAAAACGACACGAAAGTTTCATTTTACCTAGCAAAACATTCCTAATAAAATATTTTAAATACTTTTTGAGCATTGTTCTAAGTTCAATCCAATTTTTTATTCTAACGAATAAACATACAAATTTATTCAATTTCAGAAATTATCCGGCAACAATTACAGAGAAAGAAAACAAAATAATAAAATCAGCAAAGTTAATAAAACCCTTTTCTAATCACATGCAAGAGATACCGAACCGTTCATTACGTATAAGCACAATTTATACTTAAAGAGCACCTAAACCTGCTGACAATGTCGGATCACTCAATTGATCTCATACCCGCTCGAAGCCTTACATTATAACAATCCAATATGGCGTGCCCCCATCGCATACGAGAACGGCTCGCCAAACTTGCAGCACGATGGCCTGCCTTCTGTACGTGAGAGAACGCCATATTGGAAGGGAATAATACGCCGCAGTCTTTGTTGTTATCATACTCCTCTGATTATAGCCTTCGGAGTTCGCCAATTATTCCCTTAACAATGCTGCTTACGCCGTAATTCATGCTCGTTTCATGCCACGACGTTTTTCCCCCCGTCGATACGTGAGCATTAAAAGTGAACACACATCGTGCGACCCGCACTGTCGCTGTCTTGTCGCAAATTCGCGGTCGGAAACATCTTGTGCGGCTTTCGAACGTACATATAATCAAACGTATCGACAATCGAAACACCTAATTACGTTCCCAACTATATAGATTTGTCATCTTGAATAAGAATAATAAGTCTGAATTATCTAATTTGTAAATCAATATTACTTTGGTAATTTTTGAATTATTTTTGTAATATTTCAGATGCGTTTGTGTTACTTTGATACAGTTAATGTAAATGTAATTATGATTGAAATTACTTGTAGGTGGGCACCAAATAGAACACAATAGAATTCATGAATATTAAATACTTACATCCCTTTTTATTTGCCACCCTGAAAATTGCGTAATAACAGTATGAAATAGTGTTACTTTTAAATTTGCCTACATAAAAAATACGTTAAATCGAAGGATTCCGATCAGACTTGAATATTTAATAAAGTACCGACATTTGTACAATACTCGTAAACTTGGAAAATAACTAAATTATAGATTGAGCCTCTACCGTCGGCATTACATAAAATGCTAAACAGTTCATGTAACGCCTGAATCCTTCACATTGCTTATAACATCATCGCGTCATTGTTACTTCGATGTCACAGTTTGAACGAACACGCCATAAAAGTCAAAGTATACCGTACACGCGTAACATTGAAACTTTGCATATTCTCGCATCATCATTCCATCGTCACCTTAATGCCACGCTTTGAATATATCAATCGGCAGAACATTGACCGCAAACTTATGGTGTCTACGCTCGCTGAGCTCTCGTGCTAAAAACGTCTGGGAAGTAAAAATGGCGTAGAAAGCAATTACCCACCGACGTCCTACCATTGTCATCGTCCTGCGGGTTCCCCGAAATTAGGTACATTATCATTTCACGAGCTGGCATGGAAGAGGACAAGAAACATTGTAGAAAATGGACGGACGAGGGCAGGCGAGGGCTGGCGAGGAGGTAGCCTGGTTAGAGAGATAGAGGCAAAAACTAAAAGAGGGCAGATCCCTCTGACGAGCTGGTAACCGACTGTGAATAATTTAATAGATATTGTGTCTTCGCCCCAACCTTTTTCCACTCGCTGCCAACCTACTCGTTCTGCCAGACCTTTCCCCATTCCGCCACCCCACCTGCAAGCCGTCTCTTTCTCTTTGCCACCGCAGTGCCATCAGGTTTATCCTCCTTTCGGACGATTAATTTGCCCAGTAACTGGCCACGCCGGGATGCATCAGCCGAAATTCAACGATAACATTCCGCTCGTTTCCTCGCGCCAGCGAAGATTCGACTTTCTGTTCGGGCATCAAGCAGTTAAAGTGCATCCGCGCGAAAGATACAATGGTACTGGCGTGTTACAGTTACGATCATAAGGGTAGTCTGTAGCAGGGCTAAATTTATGATCAGGTGGAATTTGAATGCCAACGTAGTTGAGAAAATGTCTTTTATATACTTTGGAAGCCTTAATAGCAATATTGTTTCCGACTTTCAGAGTAGATATACGGAGTATACCAGGATGGGAGATTTATGGGTACTGCAACATTAAATTTCATGAAAATGGAAGGCATAAAATGTCCGGCGCAGAATTTTTTAAGCTTGAATATAGGGCGTTTCAGAAAAAAAAATTGCTTAAATTACTGTAAAAATACTTGTTTTTACTGTCAACTATATAACAGAATTTACAACAATATTTGATATATATATTATATATATATTGGGAAATAAATAATAAATTAATAAAATAATTTGTGTAAAATTTATAAATTATAATCAATGAATACATATATAAAATATCTAAATGTACTATATCTAATGCAATACTGCCTTTTGTTTCAAATACAACCAATATCAGCAACATAAACAAATTTATCAATCAACACGTCAGTGTTTACGTTGTAACGCTCATGTTATTCCGATTTTATTTGACGAAAACAATTGAATGAACTTGACACAGAGTATAGTGTACTAGATTATTAACGTTATAAAAACTTGTTTTTCGGACTTACACTTGGAATTCAAAACATCAACGAGACTTAATGACAACGCGTAGAGGCAAATAAAAACAGTCAAAGAAAATTTGTCAAACAAATATCTATCATTTCTGCTCCTGTCAATGTGCTATAGATTTACGGATTACAGATGCTATCACCAGATTAAGTCGCGTCATGATACTAAAACAATTAGCCGAAATTAATCTCAACTTAATCAGTTACAATCTTTGATTCTATCATGACTGATGGCTCAATCACGATTAAAATAATCGTATTTAGGCGAAGTCAGTTAAGACAGGTTGGTAACTTTGTCCGAAAAAATGTAACCCCACGGTTGGTTGAGAAGAAGGTGAACGGGACCAACCAGAACTGACTGTTCGCTCGCAAAATGTTCCTAGGCCAGCACGGCAAGAAGTAAATATGGCCGTAGAAGCGAGGAAATATAGCGAGATAAGCTGAAGCAATTACAGATAATAACGATTAGTCACCGCTCGGACTAACAGTCTCACTTAGTATACGACTATCTACTGGCAATGTAATGACGAGCCAGTTGCGTAATCAGCCGTCAAAAGCTATCGTCTCTGCTGCTCACGGACATTTGCATATCGTGACAGTGGTGGTGCTTTCGTTTCCGACAACACAGTAGAACGTTGTAGGCGCAAGAGACAAATAGAAATTCCCCAGTAGTGAAGTGGCACTCTGGACGCTGATTGGCCGGGCAAATATTCCGATTGATCGTTCACTTGTCATGTGACCTTTCCCCATTTATGCAAACCTCAGTGATATTTTGCTCACGATCTCGTGGCAAAACAATAACAAACCTCTCTGGGATAAAGTCGAAATAAGTGGAATTTTCGTGCACGTGCGACAAGTATCGAGGTAGAAACGGGAGGACGTGATAGAACGAGCTGCCAGCTTTGTTTTTATGCAACGGTCATCACCGACTGGGAAACAAGGAAAGCGGAATCTAATCTAGTATCACGATGTTGTCAGTTACAGAAAATACTTGCTGACGAAAGTCATGGTCATTGTGCGTACGGGTCGTGAACGAAGGAAGGCCAGTATGTAATCCGGGCATGTGGGCTTTCGTCAAACGCCCAATAGACTTTACGCAAAGGAATAATAGAGACGTCACGCGCTATTGTTTTCCCAATTAATACTTTGAAGTTGGACGCATAACACACGTTCGAGTCCGCGTTTGTGTTGCCATTGAATGGCCCCACTCCTTCCATGTGTTTGTTGACCACGCGTGTTTAACGTCGCACATGAGTGTTCTATCACCGATTACCAGACTTTAATGCCAGAATACGTGCTTATGGTTGTAAGACACGTGAGATTTTGACGCTTACGCGCGTTTCGTTCGTGAGCTCACTTTCGCATATCTATATGTAGCTGTGCTTTTTATTCCTTCAAAAGATACTTCCCGAATGTATAGCTATATCAAATTTCTCTCGCACCGTACCAGCGCTCCTTGTCACATTAGTGATAAACATACATTCTTTCATTGTTTTCGTAATTTGCGTAACACGCGTTCGAACACTGTAATCTGAGGAATTCAAATTTCATACTGCCACATAAAAGGATACACGAATCTTCTTTCAAATGGGAGACTCAAATTATTCCGAGTTCCTGTTAGAGATAAGGAATAACATGATGGATAGCGCCATAAAGCAGGAACCCGTTCAAGAAATGGGACCTTCGTCAGCATCCGTTCCAATTCCTGGAGGACACAGAGGTACCAGAGGAATATATGACCAATTTTCGCCTTCTCCATCTGCGTGGGGAACGAGGCCAGATCACGAATCCCTGTTTAAACTTGATCCTGATCAGTTAGATATTTCCTTCAAAATGGATGACGACGATATATTTCAAGTGGACAAAGCTGACCTGATTCAGGGTCCCACACTTGCTGAATTAAATGCAAATGATGATACATTTCTCGGGGATTTAAACTTTGATGATCTGCTCTTACCGGAAGAAAGAAATCATCCAATGAGGATGGGTACAGGTGCACTACCAACAGCGAGTTCTTTATACAACAGCAATAGCACAGGGTTCGCGCCTAGCAGTTTTCCACAGTCAGGGTTAACATACCGTACTTGCCCAACATATACAAACACATACGGATTTAATCTGAACCGAGGAGTAAATACAACAGACAATTTGGAAGCTGTTGCAAGTCCTCCAGCTTTTCCAAGCCCAGGAACCAGTAATGTTGCCGGTAGTTCGACAGCAAGTTCATCTACATCACCACATCCTGTAACCAGACCTACAGGGCCATCTACACTTCACGAATTGCTAATGAAGAGATGTGAAAATCCATTAACAAGTCCTGCCTGCAGCCATGTAGAAACTACTTCCTCCATAGGGAGCAAACCAAGAGCCTCTAGGCTTTCTATGTCTGCACCAACACAATCAATGGGATTGGAACAAATTTGGGCTCGTAGGGAACCAAGACAGCATCTCTTGAGCACTGGAAGTCTCGGCCTTGTTGAAGCAGGATCAACGAGTAGCTTGAGTACTGGAGGAGCGCTAAGTCCAGATCCACTATGTCATCTAGACCCTCTTAGCCATGACGAGGGTTATGAAGATAGTGACGATGACAGTGATCACTATGATGACTACAGCAGCGACAACGGTGCATATATTTTAATTTTTACTTCTTAAGAAGATCAATCTGTAATGAAATTAGGGAGATTATATGTTAAGTTTTATACGTTTCAATGCATCTTATCTGTTCTAGATACCGGTGGAAGTGACGGAGAGGATCAAAGTAGTATCAGAGTCAGTGGAAGTTCTACAGACACCGGAAGGGAGAGCAAACACAGTAAAAAGGAAAGATTCTTTTGGCAATACAATGTGCAAGCTAAAGGGCCAAAAGGTCAAAGACTTGTTGCAAGGGCACGATTGGAAGATCCACATGTCTTGAACGAAGCAACCGATCCCGTTTTCAGTCCGCACTGCGCACTCAGAGGAATTAAGCACAGTGGAAAAGCAAGAAAGGGAGATGGCAATGATCTTACACCAAACCCTCGTAAACTATACAGTATCGGACGGGAACTGGATAAACTTTCTCGCGTCATAAATGACATGACACCTGTCTCAGAACTGCCCTTCACGGCTAGGCCTAAGACGCGTAAGGAGAAGAATAAATTAGCCTCACGTGCTTGTCGCTTGAAGAAGAAAGCTCAACACGAAGCAAATAAGATAAAACTTCATGGACTTGAACAAGAGCACAGTTGAGTAATTTTCAACACTATGTCACTAGTGTAATATATGATACAGAAATATTTCTCAACCGACGCTTTCTTTCAGGACGGCTCATTCATGGCATAACACAGGCCAAACAAACACTTGCTGCCAAATTGACAGAACCTAATCCCGAAAATCAGGAAGAGCTTACGCGTCAAATGGAAAAATATTGCAAACTCGCCACCAGTAAGTATCGTGTGTGACACTACAATTGTTAACCACCATTACGTAATTCCGTTCTAACAGTTTTATGCGTTCCATGTTTTTGTTTTATAGAAGTACGAATAGCCAACCATTCGACGGAATTTGTTAACAAAGTATTGGATAAGGTAAGATCAGGCGTACCAGATGGTGGCATCGACGAATTTTAAGCTTCCGAGATGTTTTTCTACAGTTCTTATGTTTATATATGTACAGAGATTTTCGGGAAAAAAAACTGTAAGTTTATATTGTTTTACAACAACAGCTTTATTCTTACCGTCAAATGCTCCAAAAACGTTATTGTTAATTTATTGTTTTAATGTTATTAATGAATCAGTATAGTGTGTTACAAGTTGTGCCTAAGTTAGGAAAATCAGAACCCTGATTTGTGTGTCAATTCAGCATCCGTATCTAAATACCGTCAAGTTTCTTTTTTTAACAACATATTGCATTCCTTGCTTGTTATCATTGTATATATCGGTCAAACTGTACATATATATTTTTTTAAAACAGCATCACCACTGTAGGTGTCACAGTAGAGACGTGCTTTTTTTCGTAGAAAAAAAACTGTAATGTGGCTATTCTTTGAAGTTACGTGATATGAGTCTCTTTTGGCCTTTACAGAAGGGTGGAAGAAAATGACGTGTATTTTTTGTGTGATTTCAAGAAAAAAAGCGACTGTCTGCCTCAAAAGTTCCATCTGAGTCTGATGTAATTGAGGAGCATGACCAGTGCTCATTGCTTGCAAAAATAACGATTACCTGATAGAAGAAAGAAGTTTACACCTCACGTTTCAACGACTTGTACGACATAAAAAAAAGAAACTGATCGTGCTCCTTAAACGAAAGTGTATTGAATCCGGAATTCTTTTCGCCTATTTCGCAGGCGCCTGTTATTCGATCGCGACGTAGTTGGCTGACTTGATCTACCTCAGAACAAAACGCTATACCTACATATACTGTTTGAGAGAAAAATATAATAATTCATATATAAGGGAAAGAAAAAAAAAAAGAAAAATAGCTATATAAGAGTCGACATAAAGAAGATATTTTAGAGTAGAGTAGGACGGACATAGCTCTGGAAGCTACGTCCTATTAGTATGAACATATATCACGCTTGGTTTTTAACTATATAGCTATTTTTATTAATATATTCGAGATTTACTATATGTATGTCCGTCTATATTATCACCGTTCTAATATTACGATGAATACGGAATAACGTATGGGTGTATCCCCAGTCGGGGATACGTATCTGTTTGTGTGTACGATTTTTATAATGCGGATTTGTATCATCTATTTTTACGTGACGCGACCTTTTTTTTTTTACATTTGAGTGACGTAGAATTTCTCTGTGTCGTTAATGCATATGGTTTATTAACGTTAGCGTGTACCGAAATATTGACATTTTGTTGTTACAGTACGGGTACATATATATTGTCGAACACTGAAGTGTATGAGTAAACTCAATATGTATTTAGTTTTGTCATCCGACCATTGGAATGTTCGTTGAATTGTTGTCACGTGTATCAAACGTCAGTTGGAGCGTACAGAAGCATTATTCTGAGCGAAATATGTGTCTGCAAATAACGATATTCAACTGGCAATAGTATAGACGGACAGTCAGAGTGTAGTCGAAGCAATAAGTAGATTGGAACGTTGAACACGTACTGCAACGAAATACCAGAGAGTGCCATGCTTTTACAAAATATCATAGTACAAGAACAAGAATGAATGAAGAAATAAAATGTAGATTCTACGCAACGACGTAGACGGCCACGGTGAATTTTTACGAATATATACGATAGCGTTAATGTATATAGATTCTATTTTATATTTGATACAAAAGTATGCTGCGTAAAGTTTAATATATGCGTGTCCTGTGAATTGGTAGTTCGCGAATTGGCGTCTCTCATCTACTTGCTGCTTCGATTATAAATTTACCCTGCTTTGCCTACATACGAAACACGTGTACAACACTGATTGTTTTTACAAAAGAGTCTTCTATGTGCGTACGTTGACGGTTAAATAGCACAAGAGAAATTGACATTAACGTTTGTTACGTGAGATATAGTTTTTTATTTATTAGATTTCGATACAAAGTGGGGTATTAAATAATGGAAATATCTTATATTTTTCACATTAAGGACCATAATGCTCATGTCAATTGGAATTGCCTAAGAATAATTTTTATCGGAAAATAATGCGCGTGGCAAGAGTACATGTACAATGTTGACACGGTAAGGGTATTTGGTTTATTAATATAACATGAAGAATCGTTATTCTAAGAATGCCTCTGTTTTAATATATTGCGTAAGAGTTTAAGAATATTTGGCAAAATATTTTTCGAAAAACTTGTAACTTTCGTTTTACTATCTGTTTTCGGCGAATTATAGCGCACAAAGATCTATCGTTCGTTATCGGTTAATGTTTAATAAGAATATTTTATGTTTGTTGATCAAAAAATTAGCGTAAGAAAAAAATGTAATCTATTTTTGGCTGATTACTTTTAATGTTGTCGCCATAATATAAATATCAGTTAAGCCAAGGCCTTTATCGTGTATTGATAAAAATTTAATGAAACCGGAATCTTAGAGGTAGTATTATAACATTTTATGCAAATGTCATTTATAATGTTCTATAAAATACATGTGTATAAATTTAAAAGATATCGAACATCTGTATAACGCTGACCTATATAATAAAAACGTAAATAACTGAAAAATTCAATGTGCTTCTGAGTTACTCCATGTTTATTTACACAAAATAAGCTATTAATTTTTAAACTATTGATATGACAAGCATTCGCACATATAAACATTTACGGACATTGTATGTGCCGACTAAAGGTGAGTGCCAAGAATGTGTGCACTCAACAAATGTTGATATGAAAAGGAAAAGTAGTATACTGGTGTTTGATACGCCCCTGGCGGAACCAAACAAAGAATACAAAGACTGTGACGTCTATTTAAAGCCATGTGATTGCGGTGTCCATGCGGTTGTTGCTTCCATGGGAAGTTTGGTTATTTTGCCTTAACCAATGGAAACAATCAAATGACGTATAAGATTTATATTAAATTAAAAACTTATGGTGATTAACAACATTTGAAGGACGCTTTGTCAGATGGCTAACGTTGTAGCAAGACGGAAAGTGAAAAAACAATTTTCTACAAGAGAGGAACTTGAACTACTCGATAAATCGGTACTGTTACCGCGATTATTTCTCAAAATTACATAAATTACATACATAAGGCCAATAATAACTAAATGCATTTTAGAACTTAATTGACCGTATACTACAGTTGGAAGCACATAATATACAATTAAAATCCATCATTAATAAAGATGCGGTCCAGCCGAATAAAAAAAAAGGAAGTGTAAGAAAATCGCGTAAACAATTCGATTTTACACAGTAAGTTTTTTATGGTATTTCATTCCAGCTTATCATCTACTATTAAGTGTTATGTACAAACAGTTTTATAACCTATTCACGTCAAACATAATAAACCTTACAATATTCATCACGCAGTTTCGCTTATTTTACTATAGATGCCACAAAAGACATATTTTACTTAAGTTGTATTACCTTGGCTGGGATTACAATGGTTTTACAACACAGGAAGATAGTACTAATACTATAGAACACCACCTATTTGCTGCTCTTACAAAAAGCTGTTGTGTGGAGTCTCGAGAAAGTGCAAATTATCATCGCTGTGGCAGAACCGACAAAGGTGTCAGTGCATTTTGTCAGGTCGTCTCATTGGACATAAAGAGCAGATTAGAGCCTGACAAACAAGCTGACATACAGAATGAGTTGCCTTATTGTAAATTATTAAATAGACTTTTGCCACGAAATATAAGATGTATAGCATGGTGCCCAGTGCCAGGAGACTTTTCCGCTAGGTTCAATTGCAAGTACAGGACGTACAAATATGTCTTTCCAAGGGGTAACTTGAACATTGAAGCAATGGACAAAGCAGTAAAGTTTTCCATTGGATCTCATGATTTTAGAAATATTTGTAAAATGGATGTAGCAAATGGGGTTGTCAAGTTTGATAGGACAATAATTAATGCACAAGTTTGTGTTAAAAAATGTGAAGCTGATAAACCATCAGGTGTGGATCAAGTACATAATATGCGCTGAATGCATTTAAATTGATGCAGGTTTATAAAAATTTGTCTGCAGGATATGATATGTGTGAACTTGAAATAACAAGCCAGTCTTTTCTCTGGCATCAAATTCGTTGTTTAATGGGTGTCCTCCTACTCGTTGGACAAGAAAAAGAAAAACCTGAAATCATTGCAGAACTGCTTGATACAGAAAGCTATCCCTGCAAACCGCAATATTGTTTAGCCCATGAAATACCATTGAATCTGTTTAATTGCGATTACGACAATGTCGAATGGATTATTGATGAAAACGAATTGATATATATTATGAAGGCTCTTCAACAGGATTGGACTTTCAGTAGCGTTAAGTATGAAATACTTGGTATTTGTTATAATACGAATATGTGAAATTCAAAAACGTTTAAAATTTATTATTAACAGAGCAACCATGATAAGAACTATGTTATCCGAATTGGAGAGACACATAACTACTCAAGAAATGAAATTCCAGAGTGACTGTTTAATTAATGGTGTACAGTCAAAAGTCTACCAACCATTGATGAAACGAGTAACTTGCAGTTAGTACCTATTAATCATCCGAATACATTCCATTCAACATCATACCGACATTTCGTATAAATATAAATTTTTAAGTTGTCATTGTATAAAAACGAAAAACTTGTTTTTGCAGAGAGTTTGGAGAGTAAAATAAGCCATTATGTGAAGAAACAAAAGCTTGAATTAACTGATTCATGTACGACATAACAGCAGTGTTAATATGGGAGGCATTTACAAACAAAGCAAGTTATGATAACAATGACGTTATCAATTTTCGCTGCTTATGACACATACAGCAAAGGACGCGTCATTAAAACAATAAAGAATTATTTTTTATGAAATATCTGCTTTTGCGATTATTTACTTACCACCCAATCGATTGGCCAAATGAATGAAGATAAAATAAACAACCGTTCCAATATGGAGTCTTCATTAATGACAGCAAGTACATTGCCAAAATTGATCACGTGGATTGAAATCTGTTATCTGGACGCACCTTCGGTATTTGCTAATTTGTCACGTCAAAGGTCACACATACGGATGACAGCAACACGGTAGCAAATTCGGGTTTCGAATTCAAAATTACTCACGCAACCGGTTGTGCAACTCATATCCAAATTTTTTCTACCGAATTTTGGAGTAAAACCATAAGAAATAGAACCATTTACTAGTATTTTTGAACCGTTATATTTCGCGGTTGATATACAGCCAAAACGTTAGAAAGTTGCATCAAAATGAACACATTACAGAAAAATGTCAAAGGTAAATTTGAAAAGATCTACTTTCAATTATTCTGCGCGCGCAGGTTGTCGCGCATAATGCGTTCAGAAACCAACATCTTGTAGTCGACAGTAACTGACAGTAACGGAGAGTTTACACGATTAAAAAAATAACATTAGTCGGTAGTTTTCCGTAAGTTTTACATAATGTACAAAATTCATATCATCCCAAAAATTTTACGTAAAAGTTTATTACAAAAGTATTACGCCCAAATTAATGCTCACAAAATAAACCTTAACTTTACTTGCACTTTGTACACTTACTTACTGTTTTTTCGAAAAATCAATGCTAAATAAGCATTAAACTTTCGTCCATATACTTTTATTACTTATACTGTTTTAAGATCAACGATGGAACAGTTTATATGAACGATGTTATTCTCTTCCCAAAGTAGATACATCATAAAATCATATTTTCACGAGAGCAGACAAATTTATTCCATTCCCTTGCACACACGTGTTAATATAATATGATCTCTTAAGGTAAATGCTCTCAGGATGGACCTAACGCATTTTTGAAATCAGTGCGTTCAAAGTGATAACGCGCTAAAAGTATGCCTAACCTGTCGATGAGTCATGACGCAACTCAATGCCAAGAAATATGGCGGCAGTGCACACATAGTCGATGATCTCTCATTGATCTTAGTTCGAATTAAATGTCGTTTGTCGCGAATTGTTCTAAGGTTATATCATAATACGAGAAACTATACTAATAGCAACGAATAATGAGCTTCTTCAGCAAAGTTTTCGGTGGCAAGAAGGAGCCAGCCGCACCTTCAACAGCGGAGGCAATACAAAAGTTGAGGGAGACGGAGGATATGCTGCTAAAGAAGCAGGACTTCCTCGAAAGTAAGATAGAACTCGAGATTCAGATAGCGAAGAAAAATGGCACGAAAAACAAGAGAGGTAATTGCCGTCCGTTTACACATTTGTTATGGTCATGGTCAAGGCTTTTATCGTGTTAATGATGTATAGACACCTTGTCGATCGGTTGGGGTCAGCTGTCATTGTGACGTTTTTAACTCTTTCTCTCAACCGCTAATTTGCAATACGAAACGGCATGTAATCATTGCAATTCTGCGTGGGATACTGATTCTTAGGAATGCACAATCTGTTGAATATCAAATGCATTGTGAATTTTAACAGTTATTACAATTTGTTTGGTTAGAGAATACATGCAGCTTTTGAAGATACTATACTTCAATGAATCATAGAGTGAAATTAATGAATGTTAAACTTTGTTCAATAGTGTGATTGTAGATATATATATGCTGCACGTTTTGTATAATTAACTAACTGTATTTCTCTAGTTCCTTACAATTCCTTAATCAAAGTATATTTTAGTTTCTAAATTATGAAAATTCTGATATTTTTTCATGAATTATCTACACATTTATATTTTCTGTAGCTGCTATTCAAGCTCTTAAGAGGAAGAAACGTTATGAGAAACAATTACAACAAATTGATGGCACATTATCCACAATTGAAATGCAGAGAGAAGCTTTGGAAAGTGCTAATACAAACACTGCCGTACTTACCACCATGAAAGGTGCTGCAGATGCTTTGAAAGCAGCTCATCAACACATGTAAGATACTTTTTTCTCCTAACCTCTTCAATTTACTGTTGTTGTAGCAGTGTATCTTGTTAATATTCAACAATAACATTCATCCTAAACATTTTTTTCTTTACAGGGATGTTGATCAAGTACATGATATGATGGATGACATAGCAGAACAACAAGATGTTGCCAAAGAGATATCCGATGCGATATCTAACCCTGTTGCGTTTGGCCAAGATGTTGACGAAGATGAATTAGAAAGAGAATTGGAAGAACTTGAACAAGAACAATTAGACAAGGAATTACTTGGTATTGAGCCTATGGATGAATTGCCAGCAGTTCCTGCTACATCTGTGCCAGTTGCACCGACTAGAACCAAAACAAGTAATATTCGGTCAAATATGTTACTTATGCAAATGAAAAAATGAATACAAGTATATATTATTATTGCTTGTCTCCTATAGAAACCAAACCTGAAGAGGATGAGGACTTAAAGGAATTGGAAGCTTGGGCATCGTAAGGATAAGAAGACACAGTTGTAAAAAAATCAAACTAGAAGATCAACTGTATATTGGCGTCATAATGGGAGGCATGGCTTCAATACCCACACTGTTATCTTTGCTATCTATACTTTATAATAGTTCATTTAATTTGACTTTTATGTGTGCAGTGCCTCAGAGAAATTGCTAACAGAAGTTCATGTGCAATGCTTACACTTTTCGACATTAGTATGATGGCCTTCATGAGTAAATGTACATTTCAAGACGCTTTATCATAAAAAGCATATATTTTGCTTGTCAAAGAGTTAAGCCAATATGCTTAAATGTGGTTGAAAAAATTGAGCGTTACACATAAATGCATTATACATAGAGATGTTAATCGATAAGTTATTAATGTAATTTTCGAATACACAGAATATAAAGATTCAAATGATATGGAAACTATTCAATTGTATAGAAGTATATATGATAGGTCATAAACTATACAGCTGCTTTTGAAACCATTTCCATTTTAATGTATATATGCACAATAATATGAAATGTAGATTAACATTAAAACTGTTAACTGTAAATGAAGTACTAAACTTTGTATAAATATATTTGCTACAAATAAATTCAATTAACACTGATGTACATCAAGTTAGTAGCATGCAGATAATGATTCAATTCAAGAAAGATACCATACAGTATTTTACTACTAAAGCGTCTATACTTAAACTATTACCCGCCTAATTGTAATATACATGAAGATATGCGATACATTGCTTTTGTTGAATGTAACCAACTATATCTATTTGCACATATTATCAAATTATTCATGGTGACAGGATAATCAAAGATTATCTTTATGGATATTCTCATTAATGCATACGCTTCATGTACACCAACATATATATGTATCGAATATATTGTGACAATGAGTTCATTTATTAAAGTCATAACATACAAATTGCGAACACAGCTTAAGATTCTCAAAATTACAAGCTTCACTAAGTCTATTTACATATGAATAAATAAGTGTGTTTACTGTAATGAACATATGATGATAGTTGATAGCTTATCAGTAAGTCAATGCAAGATTAGTAGTACATATTGCCAAATCTAATTTGATAAGTATCTTCAAATACTGTATTTTTTACAGGGTACATATCTCCGCTGCAAGTCCGAAAATTTATTACGTAAAGAACAGTTATGTGTTAACATGAAACATCACTTTTGTATGAAGTGACAGGAGTAGGAATATATTTTTTATTCAGCCTGCTCGTCAATGCAGGTATCGGCAAAGGAAGGATATTTGGTTTAGCCGGGAATCTGTGTCCTGCAATATCAATTTCGTAACGGGCCTTTGAATCCATTATGAAGTCTGACGTAACATATTTTGAACTTCTCTGTGCTTGCGCAATACCAGCCTGACTGGTAGGACAACTGATAAATCCTAGGCAAATAAGCTTGTCCATTGCAAAACCATAGCTAAAAGATAAAATTCTTAAAATATATGATCTCGATGAATTGAAGTTATTATGTATTTATCAATATAAATATTTACCCTGCCGACGTGACTGTACCAACGAATTCTCCGTTACGGTATAACGGTTCCCCACCCCATGCCCATACATTTGTATTAACGTCAAGTTCGTGTAGCACAAACAATACCAATCTCCTTGTGACCCCTTTCTCCTTTTGCTCCTTCAAAGCATCCTTACCAATAAAGTGTTTCTTCTGGTTAGAAACAGGGTAAAGAAAGACACGTTATTGATCCTGCTCATGCTGGGCAGATAAATTTGATTTATAAGGAGCAATGAACTTACGTCCAATCTTACGCTATACCCACTGCCAGCTTCATACGGTGTAACGTATGGAGTCAATTCCTCTGCCCAAAATGGTATAAACCTCTCTATTCTCATAAAACGTTGCGTCAGGACCCCAACGTCTCTGATGCCATAATCTTTGCCAGCTTCCATCAATCTCAAGTACACGTGTATTGCATACTCGGACGGTATGTATAGACAGTAACCTGGCTCACCGGTGTGCGTAAAGGCCATCACCATTACGTCTGAGGCATATGCGACATTCACCGACTGTTCCAAACATAAATTCCATAAGATGCGTTTCAGGGTAAACGACAGACTTTCGGTAGGCAATCACGAACCTTGTAGGTGAAGGGTTGCAGATTGATATCGGAATTTGAAAGTTCGGACAGCAAACCAGTTGCCTTTGGTCCCACGATATTAATTACTGTGTATTTCGACGTAACATCATTGAGGCCTACCGAATGATCAGATGGCAAGTGTCTATTTATCGAGTACCATTATAAAAAGGTTATTAGATAATGTCACGTTGTATCTTTTATATCATGGATGAGACAGCGTTACCTTTACCTGGACATCCATTGATAAATACGTGTTTGTTGTGAGGTTGGTGAGACCATAAAATAACTATTTTCAGCTTGACGTACCAACATACAGTCATTTTCGTATCCTCCTCTTTCGTTTTGCATGCCTGTGTGCACTATTCCTCCAACAGTGATGTCCGCATCATTAGAGCATAGATTTTGAAGATAGTCGACTACTTCTAGTTTGCTAGACTGTAATTATACGAAAACGAGAGCGTCATTATAGTAGCTCATTTATCGCTGTTTTGTATTATACTTACTTTAATTTCGATTTTTGAGAAAGAACTCATGTCTATTATTCCAACACCTTCCCTGCATGCTTGAAATTCTTCCTTCATAAAGTCAAAGAACTTTGGCTTATAAAAACTGCCTGGTGGCATGACAGGTTTTTTTTCGCCTTCTTTTAATTGTGACACAATATTATAATTAGAATTGTATAAATTGATAGTTTGCATTAACTATATATATCTTTACATACTTCTATAAGTAGAGTCGAAATAAAGCGGTCGCTCGTAGGCCATTTTTATCCCAAATATGGCACCGCGTTCTTCCAATACAGAATACAGAGGAGAGCAACGTAATTTCCTTGCATATTTAAATTCGCATTGATGAGGATACAATATAGCATAATTCCGACCAACTACTTCCTTAATTCGTTGTTGTAAGTACTGTCTATTATTGTGTAAATCCAAAAATCGCTGTACATTAAAAGGTAAGAGCTCCTGCGTCGACACGCCATTTATTAAACACTCGGCAACTTCTTTACCAATGCCACCAGCACCTAGCAGTAATTTATACACTATAATTTCAGTCCTGCGATTTTTCAACATGCAATTAATTTGAATGAATATGCTAATTTACCTTGCAATGAGTTACCATTCATTCCACAAGCAACGATGTAATTTTTTACTTCGGGGCTTTCACCTAAAATCCATCTACCGTCTGGCGTGAAATTATCAGGACAGTTGTATATGTTTGGTTTCTTTATTCCCTCTAGAACAGGAATCCTATGTACAACCCTATCCCAGAGAGGTTTCCAATGGGCAGGATCGTCTTTTACATACTGCGTCCAATTTTTCGAAGGAACATTGCCACTTTCAAATGCAGCTTTTGCCTCTGGCTCAAACCAACCAACTAACATTCCACCTGAATAATACACCAAGAAAAATATTAGGTATAACACATAAAAATTTCAGTCAAAATTAATTAATGAATACTTGTTTAGTTAATTCAATACCTTCCCATTCTCTGAAGTACGAATACATGTCAAAATCTCTGACACATGGCATGTTTTCATTGATTTCTTGACCTATTGGAGGTGTAATTGCATATAAATGTTCTGCTGGATATGCTGGAATTCTCACAGGTGGATTGCATTTCAGTCCCAACTCTCGTGCCCACTATGTATGAATTTCAATGAAATGTAAGATACTGTAATATTCAAATAATCCTACTGGTTTTTAATATATTTAAACATAATTTACCATTCCTGCACAGTTAATAAAATATTCACACGTAACAGTGCCCAGATCTGTCTTTACATGTTTTACAGCCCCATTTTCTGTTTGTACTTCTTCTACACGGCAATGTTCAATATAGCGTGCACCACCTTGTTTAGCCAGTGAAGCTAAAACTTCACAAATTGCACTCGAGTTAGCTACAGCATCATCTGGTACCCAAACTGCACCTTCGAGATCTTCCACATGCAAATAAGGATACCGCTTTTTCAATTCATTTTTACCTAATACCTGAAGATATGATTTATATCAATATATAATTTGAAGTTTTACAAAAATATATGTTTATGAGAATAACATACTTCACAGTGCAGACCAGTTGGTACATTGTAAGCCATCCTCCTTTTCAAGGCTATCATTCTATCTTTTGACTGTGCCAAATAAATACTGCCACACCTTCTGAATCCGATATCATGTCCCATTTCATGAAGCTGTTGATATAATTTAATACTGTATGCTATCAGGTTCCTGTGTGAGATCGGTTTGAAAAGGCCAAGAGTACCAGATCCAAAATGGGATGTTCCACTTCCAATCCTGCATTCGAATCTCTGTTATTATTTACCGTGCTTTAATATATGCTATACATTTATATTTATGAAAAACGTACGTATTCTGTTCCAGAACAAGTACATCGTTCCAGCCATTGAGAACCAGGTGATATGCAACAGAATTAGCAACTGTTCCTGCGCCACCAATAACAATCTGCGATTGATTTGGTAATACTGACAAATTAGAATGTGCTACACTATCGATATGACGTCTGTAGGATATATCACCAGTGTCAGTCTTTCTGTAATCTGTAATATGAGTGCAGGTTATGTTCCGCACAAGGCCCCTTCTCACGTTTATATTTCTCTTGTCCTTTAACGACACGTGAGTGCATCTTATGCAGTGTCGCCCTAACATTAAAACTTGACGAAGAAATGATGACAGGTGTGATACTGTATACAGATGCGGTAACTTTTCGTTTCGGTCTACCAAAGACTATACGAATCACGTTCTATCGCCGGATCTTTTCTTAGTTTTAATCTTACTCTTGTCTTCAGTAAAGACATAGATTGTAAATATAGAACAGACCTCAAGATAGGTTCTACATACACTTGGTATGTAATGTTTTCCTTCATTTTCCAGCACATGATATGAATTTCGGAACAAATTTTAGTTTGTGTTCCGTATTGACAATTCATAGGACGCGCCGTCAATATCGCGACAGAAAAAATACATAAGCAACCGTACAATTAATAGTAACTGCATTAACGTAATCGAATCTGTCTAATCGGTGTGGAAACAGCTATTTCTTTGTTAATCATGCAGCACAAAGTGTCATACTGGAACGTACCGTACAGACATTTAAAGAAAAAATTATTAACAGGTGCGATCTTAATTATAACGTATCCCAAAGTTTCAACTCAAAATAAACATTATCGATATATCGCAAGGTCTATAATCGATGTCACGGAAGGCGGTAAAAATTTGCATTTGTTTGATCGAAAACTGTTTTGTTTAGTTTAGCTCACGAATTTTCAATAGAATGTAACATAAAAAATTAGGTTCTCCCCTGTTAGCCTCTATAAAAATTGAATTTATTTGCAATGTACCGTTGTGTTCTTATAAACGGTATGCGTTTAAAATCGACAGAATTATGTTAACTCTTTTCTTCCAGTTTATAACACTGAAAATGATTTGGATATTTTTATTCGTTGTGAACTGTATCATGACATTTCTCATGGCCGTGGTAAGGAAACTTTTAATTAAAAATATTATACTATTAATAGACTTGTTAGTGTATAATCGAACGTGAATAAATACAATTTCTTTCGCCAATGTCCAGTATAATAACGACATTGAGGAACTGAAACGATCCGTACGTACATTTTATTCGAATTTATATGTGTTTGTCCTTGACTTTATAGTAAGAGATACACTTACTTACGTATTTTAGATTTTACCACAGACGCCGCAACCTGACGTAGGACAGGAGGATGAAGTAAATAATTATAGATTTGTTGTTCAACTACGCAGGGTCATCACGTTATTATTATCCAACATATTTCTTGTTTTTTTTTCCATATACTTGTCACCAACACAGAAGTGTGGAGTATAGATACAGATATAGCGCACAATGCGCACAACTCATATATTACTCCTCTAAAAATCTTCCCTATTTTAACACAAAGAAATAATTTTCTAGAGCAAGCAAACTCTCGAGGAGCAGCTGCAAACGCTTATGGACAAACTTTGCCATACTGAACGATTGGTGAGGATCAATACGGCGCATTACTTTAAATAAAATGCTAATATTAACTTTTCAATACCGAATGACTGCTGCTGAAGTAACGGTTGATTCTCTCTACTAGATAAAGAGTGAAATAACGAACGGCGAAAAGATACTCAGCAATACGGATAATAAAAGTGTATTACATCGAGATCTATATAAATCGCTAATAACAGAATTAAAAAAGGATATTCGTGTAACCGAAGAAGAGGTCTGTTAGGGAGAACCAATTTTTACTTTCACTTCAATTGACTTACGAAGACATGTCTAAACGTATATGTTATTGTCGCCAGGTTAAAGGACTACAGGACAAAGTTTCAACTTTGTGCATGCGTCGGTTGGGATTAAAGAACGAAGTGGTGAAGGTAACACGACGGAGAAAAGAATATATTCATGACTTTAGATAATTATAATATAATTTCAGCAACAAGAAGACTACCAAAAGATGCTTCAGAGTATCGACAAGGAATTAGAACGTAAGTACAACTGTTATTACGTGTAAGAACTTGAGTTATATAATTTGCAGTATAATTTGCAGTATCTGTTGTAAGCAGCTGAATGTATCAGAAATAATATTCAAGCGCACATTAATGGCTCTTGAGTAATATATAATGCTGATGATTTTGCAAGTGATACAAGTGACTTTACAACGGTGAATAATTTTTTAAACTACTGAAGGCATGGTTCAAAAAATTGTTTTCCAATACAATTCAAAGTTGAAATTAAAAAAACTGGCAGCATAACTTCCCTATTTTTAAGCTGCTTTCTCGTTATACAACAAATAATACTGTACTTAAAAAAATGTTATCTTTGTCAAACGCTGCTTCTTGACATGTGCATAATGTTTATTGTAGCCTCGCCGTTGGACAAACCGCACTTTCAAATGCGACGCAATATTTCTGGTAGCATAGGCAAAAAAAATAAAGATTTGTCGCTTCAATCCAGGTAAAAAGGTTAAAGAGCCATAAATTCGCTACATCGTTTTATTTCGTATTCACAATATATACAGTCGTGGAGATATCTGTTTCATGTGTATCATATATAAATGGCACTTAACAATGAGCGCAATTGAAGAACAGTGTTAACGTAAATCACGTCATTGCGTGGGTGGTGCGTGATGATTCTACGTCAATCAAGAAAAATCCATCAGAGCCCGTGGGACGGCGTTGACGGTGACGTTTATAAAAAGCGTACAATACGGTCGAAGTATCAATAGAATTGAGCATATTCGCAGATTATGGTTGTAATTTATCGAGGGCGATCAGGTAGTCGCGTGCATTTTGAAAAGCGCCTTCCGTGAGATAAAACGTGAAGTTTCCGTGCAGTCTCGTTCGGCTTCACATTTTCGATCTCGTGCTAAAAAATTCTCTTCTATCAAACGCTCGAATCAAATAATACCAAACAATTAGCGTGTTGCCCGGACCATCTTGTGAAGGCGGGGTGGGAAGTAGGGGGTGAGGGGCGTAGAAGAGAGAAAGAAGAGCTCGTATTTTCCGGAGGATCGGTGCGTGTTTACGTTACAAATCAGCCTCGAGGGAGGAATATATTGTTGAAGTTACAGAAGATTGCATATTGGATGCACACGAGAGTGTACGGAGTGATGTCGTAAGGCACTTGCTTCTCTTCCTGACGCCGTCGGATTAGCATTCGATAAGGATCCTCGGTAACGAAACGATGGATAATTTAGAGTAAGCTCTGCTAATGACGATATTAAGTCATCCAGCCCGATGACCGAAGCCTGATATTTCAAGCGCGTATGCAACGTTCGTGGAGGATAAAAGGATTCTAGCCGCGACAGACGGACGAGTTGGAATCTGTGTCATTTATACAGTGGGGAAATACGTGAAAAACTGTAAACCGTTAGATAGCTGACGCAAATCTTCCTTGGAAAGAACAGTTGTACCCCTTTCGTTCATAGACAAACTACGCGTCGTTCGTGGAAGTTTTATGTGATGCTGAATATGCAGTCGTCGACAAATATGCGGAGTTTGTTCGTGAGAAAAGACCGAAAGCACGGCTATGCATGCAAATTAATTATTGGCCAGTGCGGCCGTATTCTGAACTTCACAACTGTCTTTGCTTCGACAAATCAAGGGAATACCTTCAGCTTTCATCGTCGAGGTTTGCGAAAGGGGCACAACGAAGTCTCGCAAACGTTAAAATTATGAGATGGTGCGTCATCTGCTCGACGCACATTCCTGTTGATGTGAGAAGGCAGGTTTACTCTCCGTTCGACGCCCTTAAAGTTCCGTGTGATGGGACGGGAATTTCTTGAGGACTGCGTAGTAGAGGTTGTAGAACGCGTAGAAGCTGACGCTGAGGATGACTACAAGGGCCGAGCCAAATATCCAGGACAAAAAGTTGCCGTCTATTATGTCAGACGTCTCCTTCCTCTTTCGCGCGCTTATTTCGCCCAGGGTGGTGCCTTTGCGTTCTTCCATGAGCCTCTTCATGTTTGCCAACTTTTCTCTCAGCTCGTCGACAGATTCCGCGATATCTTCGATTGATTCAGCACTGTCTACAGGTTGGGCACAGAAACTGACAAATTTAGTTGTTTTGGGCCAATTTTATGACTATGATGCTAGGTACTCGTAGACACTAAACACTCCTATGCAAACACAAAGAACTGCAGGAATTTACATTAGTAAGCTTAAACAATATTACACATTGTAACTAATCCCGCAACTGTAAACGGTATAAATAACTGTCAATATGTCGCCTATGTAATTAGATAAAAACAAAAGTTTTCACAGTCTTCGCTGGCAAGAGATTTATGCATGCAAGTATTTTATTTACACATCGTATAAAATTGGATCTGCGAAACGACCATTACATTATACGTGCATTCGATGTTCAATTAGCGTAACTACCCCCTCCTCTACCTGCGGTCGTATCATTGAATTTGTCATGACTGCGGAGGTTCCTACACTTGCGCTAATCCCTTTGTTCAGCAAACAATGGAACAATCGTTTCTTTTGTCAACGCGATAATCATGCACGTGCAATCGTACGCACTGATACGCGGCATGAAAAAAGTTTGATGGACGAAGCTTGAAGTGCGATCGACTTACCAGCAGTCTCCGATATGCAAATGTGCGTCATGGTTTATGAGATGCCTGACTCTGTCTGCTGTTCTCCCCCAGCGACTCTCTCTGGTCCAGATGCCGAACGCTCATGCGCCGTTATTGATCCTCCAGCATCCAGCGACGATCGGCGCAGTCTCCGAAATCCAAAAAGTGGCGCCCGAATTTTTACCCCGCGCTCATTTGTCAAGATCGCACCTAAACGGAAACTGCGACTTCGTTTCAAAACGACTTGTCTTGACTAGCGCGGTACATTCGGTATAACCTACAATATTTCAAGTTCGACGCGAAATTGTTGATAATAATACATTTATGTTGTCGTTCAGACAGAATTATAATGAAGAAATACGACCGCTTGATAATTGCGTAGTGACTATATGTCCGCAATGAGATTATTTTCAAAAATTAATATGATTAGAATCATATCAAACTGTATAATGTGAATTAAATATAGAAAAATATTAAACGTTATATCTAAAGGCACTCTGAATGTTAACGTTGAGTTCCAATATTCTGAGAGATAGGAATAATCAAGCTATTTAAAATTGCCTCCCAATCAAGATGTATCCGAATGAATAACAGTGAAAAACTTATATGCAAAATTATTGAACGCCAGACCACAATCATACGAGGCAGAATTTCAAACAAATTACTTCACAAGCTTGAAAAAACAAGTTCTGCAAACAGTACGCTATTTCCACATCGCACACACCAAAATTATCACCACGATGTTAACGACCGCTAACAATCATTATCAATTCTCGTCAACAAGGAATCATCACTTTGGGAAACAACATCCCATCGAATTGCAGTAAATTGCTCCGCAAACAATATCAATATACGTCGCGGTGCGTGGCGAAGGTAGAGCTGGCATTGCGCGGGAATGTTCAGTGCCTGGAAATTCAAATCCTGCCAAGGCTCGGCCGGCCGAATGGCGAATTCTCACGACCGTCGGGGTGCTCGAGTGGCGATCGATTCGTCGCGTTTGCGAACTCGCACTTCGGCCGTACGCCAGGCCGCGCTCGGGCGTAGTCGGGCGCACCTTCGGGCCGTGCCTGACGTCACGGCGCAAGATGGCCGCCGGTATCGGAAATGGAGTAGCGTAGAGACTGGGCGGTAGGAGCGACGAGCCGTAGGTGTGTCAGTGCGTTCGGCTTCACTCGCGATAATGCCATCGAGATGCCGATCGTTGCACGCTGACAAGCGCGCCGCGCAGTGCCCGTACGAACGATCGGAAACGTTCCGTCAGCCGTGCCTCGGATGGTGATAATAGGAGCGTGAGACAGTAAAATCGGCGCGTACGTCCCGTCGCCCGCCTTCCTCGCGAGTTACGAGTAGATTCGCAAAGCGGTCAGCCCGCCGAAGAAGAGGAACGAGACAGAGACGGAAGAGGCGAAGGTCCGAGGAGTAGGCAGAATAAGCGGCAAGGAGGAGGACGTATTCGTTCGAGCCACGGGGGCCGCTGGCCGGAGGATCGGTGACAAAAAAAGGACGGGGGAGTGTGTCGAGCACGCGGACTGAATGAGACCGCGGTGCACGGGAAGAAGCGGTGGTCAGCCGTCGTTGAACTCAACCTCGTCCTCATACTTCCCGTCGGACTCTCTCTTCGTGGGCAGAGTGTCGCGCGACTCTGGTGCGACGACCGTTTGCTCGAACGGTACGGTGGGACGAGGAACGAGCTAGCGTGTTCCGTGGGTGTTGGGTACGCATTGAGATCCCGATTGAAAGTCCGCCACAGGCGACATGGATGTCGAGATGGAAAGGGAGACTACCGCGTGAGTGGCACAGGAGGTGAGTGCCGTGCGCGCGTGATTGTGTCTGTGTGTACGTGGGAGAGTGAGAGCGAGCCGAGCGAGCGCCGACAGAGGAAGAGGGAGTGAGAGAGAACGAACGTAAGAGCGAGCGAGCGAGCTAGTGAGTGCGAGTGAGTGAGAAGGAAGGAGACAGATAGACAGAGAGACGTAGGTGTGTAGGGGACAATCTGTCAAAAGTCCTGGCAAACGACGAGCCGTCGTCGGTGCGGAATCGTTTTGTCCTGTTTTCGAAGTGCGGCTCGAATCGATTTTTGAAGAGGAACTCGCGCTACGCCGGTGTACGAGGGGCCAAGGGATAGAGCGGGATAGGGCGAGGGGAAGACGAGCGAGAGAAAGAGAGAGAGAGAGAAAACGGAGAGAGGAGGCTCCGGGTAGGCAGAGACCGATATATCACGGCGAGGTGAAAGAAAAGTGCTATCGAGCAGTGCAGAAACTCGGCTATTATCTCTTTCGCGGGAGGAAAGTGCACGGTGCACGGGGGTGGAAACGAGATATGAGTTTGCGTTTCCGAGATCTCTCATCGGTCCCCCGGTGGCCGAACGACGGCTCTGAACTTGGCATCGGTGACGGATTCGGGGAGCGATGATCTCGCCGGCGGTCGCCAGCACGAACTAGCGGTGATCAGTGCACGCGAGAGAGCGAACATCGTCGAAGGAGGGACTTCTCCGCTCATTTTCAGCCTCGAGGTGAGAGTGTGTCGAGTGGCGTGTACCGGTGAGCATCGTCGGGAGGTTCGTCCGTCCGTGTGGATTGTCGGCCGCGGAAGATGACAGCCTGAGCTCCGGATCCAGGTTCGACCCGAAGTCAGTGTGCCGAAGCCAGAGGGACAAAGAAGAAGCCGAGTGGGCTCGTTGGCCGTACCGAGAGGAGTCTCTCTCGCCGACGGCGGAGGAGTGTTAACCTCTATCGCGCGCGGATTAACCTCCCTTTCTCGCGTGATCGCCGAAAACGTGAGCGCCGCGAAGAAAATGACTAAGTGAACACAAAGCGGCGAGAGCGAACCAGTCGGGAGAGGACACACACGCTCAGAGGAAGGGAGGAATTCCTTCAGTTTCCGGCCGTGCACATCATCTCACACCGCTCATTCCTCCTTCCACGCATCCGCCAAATTCACCTCTTTGTGCGCGCGTGTTCTCATCCATCCATCCGATTCATCCACCTATTCATCCGCCTATCCATCCCTCTTTCTCCTTCACTACCCCCGGAGAATTAGATTTCCGTCGTTCCCGTCGCTTGCCGGCCTCGTGGCCAAGTGAAGTTCGGAGCCTCGTTCTATTATTTTTTTGCCACACAGTTGGCGGATAGTGCCCGGGAAATAAATTAACGCAAAATGTGGAGTATGATGTGCGACGTGATGCCGACTATCACGGAGGATAGCATCAGTCAACGGAGCTCGCAGTTCTCCGGGGACGAAGCGAACTTTGAGCAGCTGATGGTGACGATGCTGGACGAGCGGGACAAGATAATGGACTCGTTCCGCGAGAGCCAGGAACGTCTGCAGGAGGCGGAGGCCAGGCTGCAGGAGGTCGAGAAGGAGCGAGACTCTCTCAACCGGCAGATCAACGCCAATATTCCCCAGGTGAGTGAGACGTCCTTTTCGATTCAGCGGGCACCGATGACCTTGCCTCTCCGACGAGGGGAGTCTCGTGATGATTTTTTCTGGTGCCGAGACCGTAATTACGGAGGCGTAGTTATTGGGCAGTAAAGTTTCGCTCTTGGACGTACGGAGGCGAACAACTGTAGGAGAAGGTTTCATGGTTGAAGGCTGGATGCGGTTGAAGCGTTCGAAAGATGCAGGAAGCAGAATTGTAGGTACTTAACTGTCGAATGGTCAGGATGTAGGTATTGATGCGTAGAACAGCAGGGATTAATCGTTGTCAAAACAAGTTTAGTAGAATACTCTATGGTGAATAAGAAGTGCTTGATCGAATATCCTTCAAACTAAACCAGAGAGCATTCGAAAAAGCATAGGAATCGCATCAAATTTGATCTATCACAGAAAAATATCTAATTACTACCCGGGGGTGATCGATGTCGGATGGCAAAGCGACATACTATCAAAGTAAATTTCCTCGTCATCGTGCCCGTTTCCATACGTTTTTCCCCGTTCCTCGAGCAGCGCCACGCTCGTCGTTAATGATGCGAGCGCACGCGACAGTTTTTGTCCATGCCGCTCGCGCCGATACGTTTTGTGAGACATAATATTAAAACGTCGCTGAGCCAGGAGCGTTTGAAAAAGAAACGCTTCCTCAACGGAACGCCCCACCTCCCAATGAAGGTGAAGGTTATCGGAGCCGGATTTTGCACGTGCCCTGTCTCTGGACCGCAGCGAGGAACCTCGGCTATCACAGCTTTTAAACAGCGAACAGACCTCGCTAAGGACGTATCCAGCTTCAGCTTCCCACCTCCCCCTTCTCCATCGAGATTGCCCAATGGCATATTACTCGCGCCGCTAATTTCGGCAAGCGATATTTCACGGAACGCGCGCACGGGTCCGAGTTTTTCCCTCCCGGGGCAAGGCGTAACAAATTCGATCCTTCAATTATTTAAGGATCAAAGGGGAAGACCTCGCGGGGACGAGAATACTCGGGGTTAATCGTCGAGCATGCCGGGAGCCATATGCCGGAGTCGCGCGCGAATTCGAATCGTGAATTGGCGTCGAGATTTTTCTAATCGTGACGAGCTCGCGCGGACGACAATTTGCGGGGATGTTTACGTAACGATTACGGGAGAAGTGATTTAACACGATCAGAGGCATTGCGCGCTCGAGACCGCGTTATCTTTCTCGCTGTCCCACTTCGCCGGAGATATGCACATTTACTAATAGCGTAATCGGCCTCTTACTCCGGTTAATTTACTTTGCTATCCCGCCGGGTCATATTCTAGCCGCCTCTGCCCCAACAGCACCAGCAACCTACCTACCAACCTACCTACCTAGCTACCTACCTACCTACCTACCAACCATCCAACCGCTGGTGCCGCTGTCGAACTGTTTCTTACTCATTACGGCGCGATGTGTATCCGCTTTCCGTGCTGAGCATTCAAAGGTAGCCAATTAATGCCGTGCCTTTAGTTCGCCAAACGATCGTTAGCTATTCCACAACGGATTCCGGAATTTACTTTAATCTAACGAGTGCTGACCGTCGGCAGGAGTTCGCGGAAACTGGGATAAGAGGCCTCGATACTTTATGTAACGGCCGCCGAGTCCTCCGCCGTTTCATCTAATGTTAGGTCGGCTCTCACTGATAACAGCGTCCATTCTTTGCCTCCTCTTTCCTACTCACTCCGTAGTAATCTGGGACGTCCCGGATGGATAAACGTTCGTTTGTATCAACGCGGAACGCTCGATTCGTCGCGGATCCATCCTGCCTCTCGCTCCTTTGCCGTCCGCGATCGATGCAAATGAAGTTCTTTACGCGACGGATAATGGGAGATGACGATTGCGATCCGTCTCCTATGCACGTAGGCGAACTGTGTTGCGACCTTAATCGTCTTCCGAGAAGAGTGAAATTCCTGCGCGGGAGGTGGACTTTTACTGTCGGCCTTTTTCTCCCCCGTTTGTCAGGGTCCCCCCTTTTTGCTGAGACGCGATGAGCGTCCATGGCGACGTCTAAATGCCAAGAGTCGTTAGCGATGACTATCGATGCGCGGACGTTAAGTGTAATGCGAGGCTGTTTTAATTTAATGGGGAGAATTTCAATCGGCGAGTGCGTGGAGCGCGCGCAAAGTCAACGGCGAACAGTTGGAAGCTGAGCTTAAATAACGTGACGGAGTAGAATTAATGAACAATGAGGAGCCGTAATTTGGTACGTGCGCGGTGTGGGAAATTTAGCGATTATGTACCTGTGCGTGCGACTGCTTTGCGGGATGATATTTTGTCGAAGCGCAATCCGAACTGTAGCTTCCTACTCTCCGTGCCAAATAATCGGATTGAGCGTCAACCTAACTTTCAGCGGCGTACCTCTCGTCTTCCTTTGAAAGCGCTCAATGCGTCGAGGAAAGATGTTAATGACCGGATGCACAAGTTAATAATGATTCCTGTACAGAAAGTCCGGAGATTATACCTGGCGGAGAGGATAAAAATCTTCGTCCTCATCCGCGTATGTCGCCTGGAAGCAGGAACAGTTTGCGGAATAGGTCAGTTTTACGCGTGGCACCACGTTGCGCGCAGTTCTATACGGTAATTGCCAGTTATGCCGTCGTGGGAAGATAATTATTCTCGTAATGGGGAATGCGACGTATCCGCTCGGACAAGTCAAAGAAGGGAACGGGCTGTATCGACGTTAATTACGGTTATCAAACTTCAGAATTCCCCAGGCCGGATCTGGTATTCCAATCGAATTTCCTATCTTCGTTTCGGCGAGCGGACGTGCAATGTCTCAATTAAATTCTAGCCCTCCACCCCCATCGCTCTGGCAATGGATTCGGCGAAGTGAACAAAGTGTACCGTGCGTAAGGACACTGTGTACAGCATTCCGATATCGTTCGTGGCCGAGGAGGACCAAGGAAATCCGGATTTTTCCCCCGGGGGCATATCTGGCAAGCTTGCATACAGGATTCGCGCATGGTTGGCATTGGCGAGCAATTTTGTCCCGAGTGCAGCATGCCTTTATCACTGAATTCTATGCAACCGGAAGTGCTCTGCCGTATCAGCGGAGAAACAATATGAACTTATCGCCGTTTAAAATTGCAACATTGTCGGAGATAGTTTGCAGCCAACGAACATCCCAATGTGCGTGGAGGGTGATAAATGAATGCGTTTAAAGCGCACTAATTGAAACGATAGTAAAACAACACCAAATTGGGCCTCATGTGGTATGATAAAGAATGTACGTTGAAAATTGAATTGGTCGGATTCGTGTCCGCTTGTAGTGCAATGTCGATTCCGCAAGAATGAAAGCAATTAAATTCTAACCGTCGCCCACTTGTTCGAATTAAACTTAATAACGATGTGAGCGAACAATTAACTAAATCGCGAGACGGAAAGCGAAAACGTCGATAGGAGTGCGAGTTAATTGTAGTGTCAATTCTCTTCTATTTCGTCGGAACGTGGCTACAGTTTGGTGTCTATATATACGCACCCTTGCTTTGTGTGTCCTCCGCGAAGAAGAGCAGGACGAATTTTCTGAATGTACACGGTCGTCCGACGGTTAACAACTTTCTCACAGTAATAACGTACGCTCCACCATTATCAGACGATTTATCGACCCTATATTTCTTGTCGTAGTAATTAAAAGTTTAACTTCGCGAGCTGCAGCTTTTTTGTATATTTTATAATTATTTTAATTCATGTTTGATTTATTGAATATCTGGTTTCATCGCAGGATTGAAAATTACAATGTACATAAGCAGTTTACATTTATTTCTCGGCCGAAATTGATTATCTAATCTGAAATTGTTGCTCATAATTAAATTGGATAAATGTATAAATGCAACGATAAACCTTGTAGCCCTTCACCTAACGAACAAATAACTATTTTATTAATTCAAAATTACATATTCTCTCTGCATCGATAATCAATTACACGATTCCGTAAATTACGTAAAGACAAGTTAAAATTGCACCGAACTCCATTATATACGAGTAACTAAATATACGATACCCGTTAAATTAAAATATTCTCAATTGCATTCAATCGATTAGTTTGAAACTTGTTCAATATTGCTCCGCCTCAATGAGTCACACTTCCTATTAGATTTATTTTTATGAAGAAACGTCATTCAGCGATCAATGAAGAGTCTTTGACAGCCACGAGTGGAGGCGTGTAGTGACGGATAGAAGCGAGCAGGACGAATTTTCCCAATGACCGTGCCCATCCGACGGTTAACGACTTTCTCTCACTGATACCGTACACTGCACTTTTATCGGACGATTTGCCCACCCTCCGGCAGTCCTTTGTGTCCGTGCTACGTGTCGTTTCAGTTTCACGACGTGCGATCTTACGCCGAAGGCCGTGCGCGCGTGTCAGCACTCACACGCACACGTACACGCTGATGCGCACGCACGCACGCTCCCACGCACGCACGCACGCACGCTTGGGGAAGGACTACAATGTGGAGCATCGATATATCCTCGGAATAAGGGAGAGAAACCGTCGGCTATATCGATCCATCCCGTTGCCCGATTGGCTTTTATGTACGCGCGGGCGTAGTATATACTGGGTGGGCCGGTAGTAGTAGTCGAGAGTCAACACAATGATCTCGAGTCTCGTTTATTCGCGGCCCGTCGAATATCGTGTCTCGCGTCTGTTCCACGCTGGATTTCGATAGCGACGGCTCCCGGGTGTGAATGATCGTTGGCTACGTCGCTCTCCGGGTGATTTAGTAGTCTGTAGTGTTTCGATTGGTTTTCCTCGGTATAAACAGCGGCCGGTTAATGATGGGCTCGAAAATTGTAGTATGATCGTCGCTCTTGTAAACCGAGCGGTGTAACTGATTCTGAAATATTGTTTTTTCGCTACTTTCGAATCGATCGCAGGCTCGCGCCGGTTTGTTATGCTTTGAGAATTAGATATTGTTCGCTATTTCAGGATCAGGTGCGAGTTTAACGTATCGATACGGAGAAACTCGAGGCCCGATCGTTTCAAAGCGAACTTCCGGCAAAGAAGAGAGCAGTTTATACGTTGCCACGCCAAATCGTGATACGGGAATGTCAGAACTTAGCGATGCACAGGAATCTTTCAGCTACGTACTTCGTCGGGGGTCTACGCGTCCGATGTAAATCCCAGTTACTCTGCATAATCTCCGAGTATAGCGCGTCATCGACACGTACCCGTATATATTCATAAATTCGGGCAACGCTACAAGTAAATTCATGCACTACATGCCAAGCTTCCATTTTCCGAGCGTCTATTTTAGTACGGCCGAAGGTACCATAAACGCGGCCGCTCGATATATTTTTACCGAACGCGGCTCTAAATTTATTTCCTTTATAACCGAGCGTCGAGCACGTCTCGTAAGGGATTCTACGTTCGGTGAACGCTCGGTGAACGTACGGTGCGCGATTCCTAGTAAAATCTGGCACGTCGTACGTCACGTCTGTCCCGAGAATCGTTCCCGACGCGCTCGAAAGCGTCGACCTTGTATTTTTAGCCGTAATCGCAAAGGACAATGAGAGTCGCGTGTCCGCCTGCAATCGCGGCCAGTTTCATGCGCTTCTTTGATGCGGCCGCACTTTCACTTTTGCACGATGACTACGCCGAGCGGATACCGTGGCCAAAGGCTCCTGTCCGGTTAAACGTTCGTCATTCGTGTCATCACTGTCATTTCCTGGCTCCGAGCGCCTGTCAGGCACAGTTGACCTTTTTGTCAACGCGCACCGCGAAGCGCCCTTTGAACGGTCAATTGATTCTTCCTGTAAAGTCAGGATATTTCGGGAGACCCACTGGAAGAATGTCCTTGAAACTTTGTAAATATAAGTACGTCGTTTGCCCCTTGGAATTGTTTCTTTATGTGGAATTGGAAGATTTTCAATCCGCGGCGTAATATAAGAGTATATATTTGTAGTTGTCGAGAGCAAATTTTGCAAAACGCGAATGGAGGTATCGCAAAATACTTTTTGAACATTGAACTGACACTGTTTGTGTAGTTTTAGCGTCTTCGAAAAATGCACAGCTTGATCCGAAGCACGTACCCGAAATAACTGAAACCAGACTTTCTCAAACATAAGCTCGTACGTCGCAAAGTATCCGGCGAACCCACTGGGCGGCTATTTTCCTCCAGAATTACTAAATTCGCGAAAAACGCGCGACCCGATCTAAAAGCACGTACTCGCAATGATTCTCCGACAGTTTCGTACCAGGTCGCAGAGACATATCGGGCGGCCTGCTTACCAAAAAAAAAGCGAACTTTTCCGCTTCGGTCGCGTACTCGCTCTATCGGAAAGAGGATTTAAGCGCGAAGGTTTCGGGGTCTGAAAAATTCGAGACCTCCATTTTCGAACAAGGCATTAAGGCGTCCGAAGTTTTCGTCGACGGACGACGCGCTTAACGCTGGAGCTACCCACGATTTTTATACATATTTTTATTCAACTTGTCGCAATGGCATTAGTTTACATAACCTTCGAGGTAAAAAGCAGTTCACTATGAACTGCACTCGCTTGGCGCTGGAATACATGTAAAAAAAATAAAATTTGGTGAATGAAGTATCGTTATTGAAACGAAGCATGATTGATGCTCTTACAAGCATATATCATAATATACTATTGGGATGGAAAGAAAGTATTTTCAGTTTTCAAACCTAGATAGCGTCGTGAGTTTTTTTGAAGAAGTTCTGTCAGTGTTCAGGTATTCTCCTTTTGGTATTTGATATTTCACTTTAAGTTACGGAACAAAGTGGAAAACATAATATTGGTTAAAGTCTATCCTTTCTATAAAAATATGAGTTTTATTTTACACTACAAAACGGAAACTACTTTCTTGCCAACCTGATGTTATTTACTACATACTATTTCAAGCGAAAAAAATTATCTGATCCGCTTGGCGAATCCAGTTCTAAGGCCGCTTAGAATCAGAGTCCGTTCGACGCAGGATCAGCGGCCCTCGCTTTGTCCTTGAACACCACTGACGTGACCCAGTGACACGCACGCTCGTCGAAGGAAGTTGTGCGAAGACGCGTAAGGACAAACGGCGTTAATTAACAGGTACATTCGTCGCTGTGAGAGATTCTTTCGATCTTCGTCGCGCATCGAGCATTACGCGGTGGGAATGCAATATCGACTTCTACGTTGGGTGCCATCGTCGAGCAATTATATCTGGCCGTCGTATTTTCGTGTGTATAGCTCGCATACCGGCTTGCCAATAAAACGCGCGCACAACGAGCCGTCCATTTATCCGATCGGAAAAGAGTCATAAGGAGCATACTCTAATTTCATCCGCCGGAGTCGAAGAGTTTATTCTCGGGACGCCTCGAATTCTCTGCTCGAAATGGTGCGAGGTTAACGTGGTGGAAAATGTCGCGAGGATCATTTTATTTTCTGCCACGAAATATGCGCTCTGATATGCTAGAAATTACTTCATGCTAATGACTTATCCCGAAAAAACGTGAAGTTCGATTTTTTCGAAACGTTTAGATATGCGTGCGATAAAGCAATTAGAGAATCAGAACAGGTCCTCTAATTTTACATATCATCGATGTTCAATTTTGTTGCCAGAAGGACGCTTCAAAATTATTGACTTCACTTGACATTTATGAGAAATGCTCCGTTTCGCTGCTTCCCTCAAGTTTTAATCTTAAGAAAGCCTGTTTTAATTTCATGTCCGTATGTACAATTTTTGTACCCGAAAGCGGTTTTATAGATTTTTCGTTTATGTCAGATTTACAAAGTACCCTTTATTTGAACGTTTACTGCAAAATGGCCTAATCTCAAAGGCAGTGCCCCCAAATCATATACTCGCTATATTTCCCACAGTGTTACGCGAAAAACGTTTTGATACTGATTACTCCCACCGACATTACCAAAGTAGCCTTTCTTTCGCCGCTTAATGCAACATGGCCTAATCTCAAGGACAGTGCTCTCAATCATATACTCGCTATATCTCCCACATTGTTACGCGAAAAACATTTTAATACTGACCACTACAAACTACGTTAACAAAATAGCCTTTATTTCGCCGCTTACTAATACAACATAGCCCAATCTCAAGGACAGTGCTTTCAATCACATACTCGCTATATTTTCCATAATGTTAGGTGAAAAACGTTTTGATACTGACTGCTCCGACCGATATTAACGACGTACCCTTTATTCCGCCGTTTATCGCGGCGCCGGTCGGCGAGGGTTAATTACGTCCGCGAATTTCTCGCGTAATTGACAGTAAAACGTGCACGTTACAGTTTAGTTTGGGTCGTATAACGATGGCAGAACGACGGGTCCGGTTTTGCCCAGGCTCCGTCCGTCACAGGCCTATACACCTGTCCCAGTAACAATAAGACCGATATTGCACATCATCCCGTGAAAGAGGGTAATACGATAACAATGATCGTAATGGAATCTCGTAATAATCGGCGGTAGCCGATGGTAGCCCCAACGGTCTCGTAATTAATTGTGATTAGTAGGCGGAATACACGAACGCAGAGACGACGGTCGACGATGAATAATGTCGCCGAACGTATTACGAGGACGTTCGATACGCTCGTTGATTACCATCGATTATTTCCATTTTCGAGAGAGAGTCCCACGGCGATGTGCGGAATTCGCTGGAGTTACTGCCTTCTCGCCTTACCCTTTGCCGATGTTTTAAATATCTTCGCCAGAGCTTCGAACGGGCTGTCGTTAGAATTTATTTCTGCCACTCGTACTCCTGCGGCGGCAAAATAATTGATGCACACGGTTGGGAGCGACGTTATCGGCATTATTTTATGTCGAGGATGTTCCCTTTGTTTCGGTAACCGTGTTATCAGTGTGTGGTTTATACAATATATTATTACTGTAAATGTAAGTATTGAGGATCAAAATAAAATCGTAATGTCAGGGTTCATTATAGAGGTTTCATGTTTATTTAAGCGCTCGCGCAATATACATTGATCTTGATCTTGATGTAAAAGAAAATAGAAGTTCAATACGTATTACCATACAATTGACATCATTTCAAAATAACTTGACACTAGAGCTACTTACTATTTTAGCGTGTGTTTAATTAAGATGTCGTATTGACGTGAAGCAATGTATCTAAAGTTGAGAAATAAAATATTTGGTGAATAAAAATTCGAGTGAATCTAGTAATAAATCCATTCAATGTTGTGAAAGTCCGAACCTACTTTCAGATTTCTTCGAATTGCACATGATTTATTATTCGAGTAATGAAATGGTTGGCGTTATTTATGACTGTCTCCTGGAAATAGGTGGCATGTAATTGACCGACAAAGTAAAGTGATTTGATCAATTTCATGAGAGAAAAACAGAACGTGGCGTATAGAAGAGTTGGTACGTTTCAGGCGTTGCGGGACACGTCAGGTTCGATAAAATGGTAAACGTATATTATTCAGGAGTTCGAGTCACGGAATAAGCCGCTTATTAATTTTCCGCGTAATTGAAATGACATGCTTCCAGTCTTGCGAGGCAAATTTTCACCGAGGCGTTCTCCCCTTAAACGGTCGACTGGTTCGGAAATTTTACATGCTTGCCAACGTTACTGCGAACAGTTCGTTAGTCCAATAACCTTTGTCGTCGAAACGTTTATGTTACGCAAAATGTAATAACCAAGCTGCTTTACACGTTACACTTATTTTACCTATTTATAACCCCGATAATTACGATGATATTTCGTTATTTGCATTATGACATAAAATGTTCAGTAACTGCGGCCGTTGGAATACTGTACATGTTGTTCCACGAAAGTTGGCTCGATTTTCAAACAACAATTATTATCGTAAATACGGTACTACAGCGAGACCTTTCAAGTTATGCCGGAAATTTTCATATTGCCTTTACCGGCTCTCCGAATACTAGTTTTAACTTCCATACTCCGATCGTAATTTCGAACAGCGCAGCTTCCGTTACCTTCTCTTACACCGTTACAAAATCAACCCTTACATTTTTAGCAATCACTTTACACACAGAATTATTTTTCTTCCCGTACGTCATATATAAAACCTAATTGCAAACCAGCTCGTCATCTCCCATCCCAACTATTAACTCATTCCACACTTTCTTATCACACAATCAATCCGCACATTTACAAAACCGATTTCTTTAGCGATTCTATTCGGAACTTTCACTACCACGACTGATAATAACTCCAAATATATTAACAATTCCACCTGTCCTTCCAATCCAGAATACCCTAACCCACCCTACTCCTAAACCGAGTCCCACAAATCCCTCAAAACTCTCCCGACCTTCGATCTACCCGCGCTTAAAAATCGTCGCTGCCGCAAAGTTAGCGAGTTATCGTTATGAAAATCGAGCGCTCAATGTTTGAACAGGGACTCACGTGCTTCCCGGCAGGAGAAGATCGCCGTGCGATCAGGAAACGTTTTTCCTGCTTCGCAGCTGCGCCCGGCAACTCTGCCGGGCCATTAATTTCATGTTAGCGGGCAGGACGCGGCCCTTATCGAGTCGCGATGCGTTCGAACGAAAATATCGATCCTCCGACGGACTCTGGGAGGGAGGGAAGAGTTGGGTGGCGGTCGGATAGGGTTGGAGGCGGGGGGAGGGGGGGGGGGGGCGTACTCGCCTACGCACCGATTCGGCCCTCGAAAGCTGCTCGTGCCTGTCGCGTTCGTATCGCCTCGTATCGGGCGGCCAATGCTGCCTGGCTGCTACTACGGCGAAGGGGAGGGGGAGGGGGGGGGGGGGGAAAGGTGAGGCGGCCAGTTTCGGATACGCGGAACAAATGATTCACGCTTTCGTTCGAACGCTCTACCCTGTCATTTCCCCTCGTTACTCCTGCCTTCCGGGCGTCTTGCTTTCGTTTTCGGCGGGCGGGCGGACGGCCTGATACTGAAATGGGGTCAGAATTTTTGCGGTTGCGTTTCAGCGTTTTTGGGGGAAAGGTGGAGCGGGGTTGGGAAATTTGGAAAGCGGTGGAAAGGAGGTCGGTGGTTGTAGTGGAGAGCGGGAAGGGTTGCTGATGGTTTTATTGAAGTTTTTGGTTTGCTCTGAATGTGCTATATATACTTGTTTTCGACCGTTGTTTTGTGTACGGACGGACAAATCGACGTTGAAATGGGATGATCATGTTTGGGATTGCGTTTTATCGTTTTTGGGAAAGAGGGAGGGAGGTTGGAAAATTTGGGAAGCGGTAGTAAGGACGTTGTGATGAAGATAGGAAAGGTTGCTGATGGTTTTATTGAAGTTTTTGGTTTGCTACTGATATGCGTCATCTCTCTCTCTCTCTCTTCAAGCTACTTTTTTTTTGTCATGCAAACAGAAAAACTGATACTGAAACAGGGTCACACATTTGCTGCTGAGTTTAGCGTGTACGAGGCAGAGAGGAAAAACGTTAAACATTTGGGAAGCTTTAGCAAGGCAATTGTATGTAGTAATTGGGAAACCGAAGGGTTGGTCACGGTTTTATCGAAATATTTGGTTTGCGATGAATATGCGGTAGCTTTGTCTTTAAAATTCTGTTTTTTACTCTGCGAACGCACGACCTCGTATTCAAACAGGGTAAAAAGTTTTGCAGCTGCGTTTATCGTTTTTGGAGGCTAAGGGCAAGAAATTTCGAGAGGCGGTAGGTTGGCAGGTTGTAACTGGTCAGCTACTGTGAGAGCTAACATTTTTATCAGAATTTTTCATTTGGTATGAGTACCTGATACCTTTCTCTTCACTATATTTTTTTTACGGTGCGCACTTACGACCTGCTACTGAAAAAGGGTCATAAATTTTGCGATTGCCTTTACCGTATTCGTGGGAGAAGGAAAGAAATTTGGAAATTTGGACGGCGGTAGTAAGGCGGCTGTAGGTGATGATTCAGAGCGTGAAGGGTTGGTGACGGTTTTATCGAAATTTTTGGTTTGCTGTGAATATGCGTCAGCTCTCTCTTCACAATAATTTTTTCTGACCGTGCGAACGGACGGCCTGTCACTGAAATGGGGTCATAAATTTTGCGCTTGCGTTTACCGTTTTCGGCCGAAAGGGGACGAATGTTCGGAAATTTAGGAAATGGCAGTAAGGCGGCATGTTGTAACCAATAATTGTGAGCGTGTAGGGTTGTTACAGGTTTTATTCGAATTTTTGGTACGTATGAATACGCGTCATCTCTCTTTTCCGGGTAGTTTTTCTGACCGTGCGAACGAACAGCCTGTCATTGAAATGGGGTCAGAATTTTTTCATTTACTTTTGGGGAGAGCGAATGAAAGTTTGGAAATTCGAAGATGGTAGTACAGCCAGAAGTTGTAAGTTTCGATTTAGTGTACCATATGAGTGACGTATTGTTGGTAACTTTGTCAACTGTTCGTAACCATTTTTTTATTACTTCTATGTCTGTTTTACTTTAATTCTTTGTTTGTTACGCGTAAGCGTCATGTTCGTTACTCTTGTTTTTGTTTTTCGAGTGAACCGATGACACGTCACTGATACGGAGCAAACAATTTTATGGTCGGTTTTTCTATTTCGAGAAGACAGAAGTCTACAAATAGAAGGCCGTATACTTTGCAAATGATTGGTAGGCTGCAACGTTGTCAGTTGGCGTAATGACAGTGTGAGATTGATAATGTTCTTATTTAAACATGTAGGTTGGTGTGAGTAAGGCTATTTGAGGTGTGGAATGGCTTGGAACGTTGGCCAGGATGTTTGAACGGCGTGTATAGAAATTGCATGCGACGCAATCAGAAATCTCTTGGGAGTGTTCACATGCGTAACTCAATGACGCGTTACATCGATGCGTGTGTGATTAATAATGAAGGCCAATTTGAGTCTATGCTGCGAAGCAATGTTATAGCATAAAAGTAACAAGTAACATTCCAAGAACAACGGAATTTAATTTTGCGTGCATCTGTATTGCTTTTCCTTAATTCTGTTCGTATGTAAAGTCTATTGCTGATCTTTCCCTTGTCTATTAAGAAGTGAACGTGTGAGTCGGAATGTTTCGAAAAGCTTAAAGTACGGAGGTCTAATACACCTTTTTATCATGCAAATTGTGTCTGTTTCGCGAAGCGTGGCCGCGGAAACGGACGAGTCTTTGTCGAAAGATGGAACGTGCGAAAAGATAGGAGTTGTCAACGATTTCGCAGGAAATGTTCGTGACAAAAGTACACAACGATTACAGGCTCGCGAACATTCCATTTTTCCCTACGTGCGCTGGGTGAAAAAAATTCACTTCTCGGGCTGCCAGCTATCGACTGGTTCGACAGATTTCGTCGCTGAATATTTCGTTCCTGGGCTCGGGGTACGTGTCGAGATCGCTCGAGACGGTCAATTTTAATCTCAATTTAAGTTAATTCAAGCCCTTAATATGAATCAGAGCGATTGAATTAAATTGAACTTTTAATGAGTCGGTGAGCAATTTTATTGCCGCGCATAGACGTGACAGTAATACTATGTCGCACGTTCTATTACACAATCTATTTACATTTTAAGATTTTAATCCATTAAGAAAACTAAATATCCTTTTATATGGAACAATACAAAAATCACCATTCTGTTAACTCGCATAAGCAACAGCAAGTTGAAAAATCAGTCAACTCACTGATCGATTCAGTGCACACATTTTATTCCTGACAATCTCTCTGTAATTAAACGATTAATTCATTTCAATCCTGTAAACCGTCGATTGTCAATCCGGCAGTAATCAGAAAACAATTCAGCGATCGATTTTCGCCGGCGAACCTTTTCCGCGTTCGGAAACGACGGCGACAGGGCGATTTCAACATGTTCGAGAAAATGTCATCCCACTCGAAGACAGAAAGGAAGACGTTCCTGGCCTGCGGGCAAATTGGCGAGGCTGAAAGTCGGCGCACTTCGTTTACCGCTGGGGATCGCTCATTCAAAGCCCGCCCTCCGCAAAAACGGCCCGAAGCCAATCGAGTTTGTCGAAGTAATGCGATTTCATTCGGTGTCGCGTTACCGGCGACAAGGTATTGTCTCCGGAGCCTTATTTATCGGATTTTTCACCTCGCGCCCCACGACCGCTTTCTCGCTCCTTCTTTTTCGCCGGTGCGCGCGCGCGCACGCGCACGCTGAACTCGGGACAGAAGAGTGTTGGGTGTCAAGTCGCTAAGTGGACACTAACAAGTTGAATTCCTGCCGCCTCGTCGGGCCCGACTGATTAGCGAGAGAGAAAGTCGCGCATGTCGAGACTGAGCACCTGGCGGCGAGATGAAGAAAGGAAGGAAAATCGGCTCCGTTAATTGACCGAGCCGGCGCATCTACATCCGCCAGAACAAAGGTGGAAACGAGCTTAATGGAGCTTAGCGCTTCTCTCGGAGTCCGTTGCTCTTTCAACGATCGGCCTTCCTGCGATTTCGAGACTCCTTCCTTCCGCGAACGATCCCACGGATCTGGATAAAATATTTCCCCCCCTCGGGCGGGAGACAGTCGGCTCCATTGTCGGGCGGTGACAATGCGAATTGATAGTCGTCGATGTTTCAAATCTTTTGAGGGGATAATGACGCCGGGGTGTGCGATGGGTGGTGAATGATTTCTGGGCTTGATCGAAGGGTGATTTCTGAGGTTTATGGCGAGCTCGGCGTTGGTCGGTTATGAAATCTTTGTCATTGTTCCTGTTACTGAGATACGCTTATAAAGGAGCTCAATTTTGATTTGTTTGCTCTTTGATTTCATGATCAGTCATCGAGAACTGCATTTCTCACATTTATAATTGCTTTAGTCAGAGGAATGATTTCTGGCATTTGTGCCTGTATCAGTTATAGACAGATTTTTGTTGATTCTAGATTCGGTTGTCATAACGTAGTTCATGAAAAACTCCATCATTTGTGGTAATGAAAATAAAGTCTATGATGAGACAGCGAGTCCTGAAAACCCCCCATGTAATTCGCAAAGAAAGCGGCACTGTATCTCTCCGTCCACGGTCAATATTGAAAGCAGTGACTCATCGGCACCGCATTACATCACGATATTTACACGGCAATCTATTTAAAGTACTCGCTGCACGGCGATACACGCGCTTGACTCTCAACAGTTTAAATCGCTGGCCAGCCCCAGGCGGCGATATTTCCTTCGGTGGATCTCACCTAATTGCCAGCGATTCGGCCACCTTTATTTTCATTTCCCCCCGTCGACTCTATTTCCGACCGACACTCTTTCTAGCTCGTCCGTTAGCGCGAGATAAACAGCCGCGGAAAAAGGCAGTCCATTTATTCTGGCTCGTGTGCCGATTCTGTCTCGGCGAAAATCGGCCATTGCGAGAGAGCGATTCGTGACTAATATCGTGCATCCTGCCATCCCGCCTGCCATCCTGCCATCCTGCCATCCTACCATCCTGCTTGCTCGCCTCCTACGCCTGGGGAATCCTCCGATCGACAATCGCGATTCCGCGATGTACAAGGCGAGTGTTGCACACTCGCGAGGCGTCTCGAGGCTATAGAATGCCGGAGCTACTCCTGGAAATCCAATAACCCTACATACGGCGATATTTAGGTAGCGATACATACGTCCGTACATGCCCCAGCCAGGCCGAATACATGCGCGCACTCGCGTACATACTGGGTGGCCTACGCAACCGGCACCGCCTGGGATAGCTCGACAAACATTGATTGACGCGAAAATTGTATTACTCGAGCTAATGACGAGGGAGGAATGGCTGGATAGGCCGGCATTTGTGCCCTAGGTGCATTCCGGTTTTTGGGGTCTTTAGGTCAACTTTGCGGCGAGGATGGATGGCGCTGAGTGGGAATTTTTCTGGGTTTTGCCTTTGAGACGTTCTTAGAACCGCTGGATTTATGAGCTGTCGACTGGTTAGGTATTTTTAATGGAAATTATTAAATGTGTCTCTATTTGCTGCTTACGTTGGGTATGAATGGCAATGTAGAAAACGACGATTAAAACTTCCAAATCTTTGCATTTTGGGATGTATAAAATAACTTACCAACATGTACTGCCTCTGCTAGCTGGATAAGTGTTGATTGTGAGGAAGATTGTATTACTCGATCGTGGTTAATAACAAGGCAGGATGACTGGACAGACTGCATCAAAGTTTTCTCGGTCTCTAGGCCATTCTTGACCCAAGAAAGCCTGTTATTGACCTAAAGTTCCTCCATATTGCTTAACGCAACTAAAATTCTCGCTTAATCTTGCCGAGCGCGAAAGCGCACCCCCGATTTAAGGAAGAGCGTCCAAAAGTTCTAAAAGCATCGATTCAAGGAAAGTCCGAGACTCGACTAATGGGTTAAGAGTTCTCGGCAAAAGCGTCGAGTTTCATCGTTAATATTTACGCCGCCGCCAATGCCACTTCGATCGCTGGGCAACCCCGTCCTACGAAAGCAACGACGTCACGTTCTTACAACGAATCATGCACGTCGAGTGTCTCTCCCTCTTCCCCCATCCGAACTCAAAACATTTTCTCCCCAACCGTCACCCTTTATCCTCTTTACGACGCGGAGGACATGATTTGCGGAGCCTCCCGCGATTTTTGACTCGTCTTCTCCTCTTCTAACCAAAACGCATCCTGCGCCCCCCCCCCCCCCCCCCTAAATGATTATATTCTTCTGTCCAGGAATGTCGATTCTTGGTCGACGTTTCGTTCGCTTTCTCAGATAACGATCGCCATAACGCGCCGAGGATTTCGCTCCTTCGAACTCTCCCGCGTCGCGATCATGTCGAAACTACCCTCCCTCCCTGCGCCACCCCTCCTCAGCCTCGTAAACGACAGTCCTGTCCCGCTCGAGCGCGAGGACGATAAATTCCGCTCGCTCGCGGCAACGTAAGCCGTGACTCGCGTGCATTTTCTTCACGCGACCGTTACGTTGCGTAACGCGATAAGGATTACACGCGGGAATATCGCTCCCGCGTCGACGATTCGAACGGCACGGGTCCGGGTGAGAATCGGTCGGGTCGGTTCTCCACCTCTCCTGTTTTTTTTTCTTTTCCTTTTTTTTCCTCTCCACCCGGAGAGAAAACGAAGGCGCAAGTGCGAAAAGTGCGTGTAGCCAGCTTTATTTATTGTCGGCGGAGCGATCCATTACGGTTCGCGTATATGGAGATTGGGTGTGGATGTCGTGATGTAATGCGGGACGGATTGCAGCAGTGCCTGGCAGCAATTGGAGTGCGAAGGGCAGAGTCACTCGACCGGGTCTTGTTACGTGACTCCCTGACTTCGTCCTTAATCGCCGTCGCCGCCGATAAACTTCTCTCCTTTTCGGATGGCGGGCCGACGATTTCGTTCCCGGGATCGGTTCGTCGGACGTGTCGGTTTCTCGGAAGGCGCGAGATGCCTTTCTTACGTGCCGCGAGAGAGCCGCGGGATTACGGGTTTACGCGGAATTATGAAATCTTTGTCGATGCTCATTATGTAATTAGGCGATGTAAGCCTGAATTGAGCCCGGTAAGATCGTGTTTGAGGAGGCACGCGGTGAAATTTGAGGTGATATTTAAATTTGTACTTAAATTCAGGCTTCGAGTACATGTTACCCTCCCCACAACACGGCATCCTATAACACGGTTTCGGTCTAATACAATATGAAAGTTGCGAAAACGTTTGTAGCAAACTGTATATCTGTATATTTGTATACTGTATACTGTAGGTATATCACACTGTATAACAGCATACGGTAATATGATTTTTGTTTAACATATTCAAAAACTAAATTTCTTTGTAATAATGATGGGAAGAAATAATGAGCTGTAGTGCTTTTATATGAAAATATATAAATAAATTATAATTTACTCATTTGTAGCTATATTCCGATATTATATCGTTGGTGTTATCTTTCAACCGAAAAAACCTTCTTGTTTGATTGTACAGAATAATGATAAGGAAGGAATTTATTCAAATAATGTTACATTGCATGAAAATAATATTTTTTTGCGTTTTGTTTTATGTTATACAAACATTTTAATTTTGAAGAAAATTTAAGTTGCTTATATGGCATTTAAAAAATAATTTATTTTTAATAAGTTTTCTAAACGTAATCCCGCTTTTTCTACTAGGAGCGGATCTCATATAACACGGTTTCACACAACACGGAATTTTCCAGGACCCTATTTACCGCGTTATAGCAGTATTACCTGCATATTAAATGGTGACTGTAAATGTGGTACGCGTTTTAATGAAAGCGAAAGAAAGACTGTAAGACAGCGTACATTTTGGGTTCCCTTGACCCACACACATGCACACAATACCTCCACATTACATTTTCCGTGCACCGCGGCGTTTAATGTAATATATCTGCCGCGAGTTTGCATAATGCAGACTACGCGCATTACGATCTTCATGGATCCCTGCGGCCAACAATATGGCGACGCCATCAGGCCGCATTAAGTTCCCCTAGGATCCTTGTCGAATATTGAAAATAATTACTCGACCGACCGGACGAGTATAGTTTCGCGAATCTATTCGTCGTCGGAGGGTAAAACGGGAATGGAAAAAAAAGGGGGAACAAAAAAAAAACTGTTGCCGACTAACTGCTATCGGGGACGAGTGCACTTTCGGTGCCTTTTTAAGCGAGTCCCGGCCACGCTTTGATCTTCGACCGAATTGGCTTGTATCGGCTCACGGTAGCGAGAGATTGCCCGCGTATCATCCTGGCCTATATCCGCGCCAAATTCATTACGCCAGCCCTCGCGACGACTGGCAATGGCGCCCGAAAACTCTACCTGGAACGAACTTTGCCTCGCCAGCCGAGAGTCGGAGAGAGAGAGGGGGGGGGGAGAAAGAGAGAGAGAGATAGTGCAATCGGAACTCGCGAGAGCCGCACAGAATGAGGCGGCCGGATCGTCGGAATGAGCGGGGGAGGGAAAAAAACGTAAGCCAGCCGAGGCAGCGGCCTGACAAAAGCCGGGCGGGAGGGAGGAAAAAAATAGGTTCCATGCCAGGAACGCTTCGAGCAATATCCATCTGCGCGACGAAAGTCGAGTAGGAGCGCTTCTTGGTGCGGTAGTATCGCGGAAAGTTTGCGCCGTATCGATTGCGGGAAATGGGGAAAAAAATCTGGTGAGAGAAATTGAAACTGCTGGGCCAGGGCGGAGGGGGATGGTGGTGGGGGGGGGGGGGGGCAACGAAGACTGCGGCTACCGCGCGAAGCGAGGTATTTTTGTCCCGTTCCTCGATATAGCTGGCGCCTGAGAACGTGAAAGTTCGGCAATTAGCGGAGAGCTCGTTGGGCAAAAATGGAAGGCAATGCGTGGTGCCGATTAAATAGATAGCCGGTGCGGTCGGTAATGAATTCGACGATTTTACGCCGTACGAGCGGAATATGCGGCCGCTCGGTGGGGAAGAGTGTGGCGGGGGGTAGAAAAGTTTTTCCTGTCGACGGTCAGCTCGGTCGCGCTTGTGTGCGCACTTCGGAACGTCGTAAAACTGACCCGCTCGCGGTTCGGGCGCGTAACACTGGCCGCAGAAGGGTTGGAAAAAAGGCGAGCGTGGCCGAGCGTCGGTGCAAAAAGCCGGGGTGGAAGTGACGACGTAGTCGGCCACGCGACGAAGAGGGACGATCGAAGGAGGGAGGGAGGGAGGGAGGGTGGGAAGGGTCGAGGGGGTGGAGAGGGAGACTGTCGAGCGAGCTCGAGAAAAAGGAAAACGTCCGGGGCAAAGCGACGGGAAACAAAGGGGTAAGAAAGCGTAAACGGGGGTGGGCGAGCAAGAAAACGGAGGAAGAAGTTGGAGGCGGCGAGGAGCGGAAAGCGAAAAACGGCTGCGAACGGTGAGGAACAGCTACGAACATCTACGAACACTGAGGAACAAGGAAGGAAAAAGCGCTCGGGCGAGGGTGTAACTTAAAGAGAGGAAAGTGGGAGGGGGAGAGAGGTTGAGAGAGAGAGAGAGAGAGAAGGAGGGGGGGCGGAAGTGACAAAAAGCAAAGTTGTGCAGGTGGGTGGGCATCCAATGGGGGTGAGGCATGTGGGGGTGTCGGCCCTTGCCCCCTGGCTCGGTGGCGGTCCGCGGGGGTGGCGTCGGACGTCGGGAAGGCGCAGTTTGGGGTAAAAATTTCTAGGACGAAGTGAGCGGGTGCAATGCACCGGCGTATACGCGATATACGCTCGCCGATCAATACCCACCCACCCCACCTACTCGCCCGGCGGCGCATGAATGAACCTCGCCTTTTACACACTCTACTCGGCGGCGGCGGCGGTGGCGGTGGCGGCGGCGGCGGCAGCGTCGGCAGCGTCGGCGGTGCTAGAACCGGCAGCAGCCGCCTTCTCCGGCTCGAGAGTAGTATGTAGTTCGCCGCCGGTGGTGCGCCGCTTTTGCGGTCTGCAACGGCAGCCTGCAATGGCAGCTTGCAATGGCAGCTTGCATCGGCAGCTTGCATCGGCAGCTTGCATCGGCGGCGGAGGAGTCACTTTTCCGGAGATGCGAAAGAAGAGGAGGTCGCAGATCGCAACCCGTACTGAGTGGCACCGTCGTTTCCCCTCTCTTCTTCCCTCCCCTTCTCTCTTCGTTTCGAGCGAGTAACCGAACGAACGAACGAACAGGTTCAACGTTCGTGTACACGGACCTTTTGCAGGGCAGTTCGATCACGCTCAAAGGGCAGAAAACACCCCCTCGACAACGTGCACTGATGGTATCGGACGAAATTTCTATGTTAAGTTTTCAAGGGATTATCGGGGCTGTTGCGTGGGAGGTTTATGATGTTTTTCGGAGGCTCTGGCTGATTTATGGATTGATAGACGATCGATGGGTATCTGTAAGGGTTAGGTGTTGGCGTTTTTGAAAGCTTTAGGGAGGGTGAGGAAGCTGAGTTTGTCGCTGGTTCTGGGGTAGATTCGTCGGTGTTTTGGGGTAGTGTGGTAAAGTAAATGTGCAGCATTGTAATTTGCGAATGCGAGGTTCTTTTATGCCACGCATATTGTTATTTACAACGAAGTTTAGCAAAAGCAGTCTGTATATTCATATTCTGCCGGTATATAGGTACAACTTTCTTCATAAAATTTTAATCAAAGCAGTCAAATATTTTCTCATAATATTTTTCTGCAGCCTTCGTTTTGTGTACTTCCGTTTAATAAAAGTTGATCGCATCGGATTACATTTCACTGCTGCAATTATGGCGTAATAGTTACACTGATGAAATTTGTTTGCAGCAAAGTGTTCGTGGTCGAGAATCTACGTTCGTTGCTAAAACTACTTTGACATTTATCGAATCTTTCTTATAATTAAACAGGGCACTAAACATCTGAAAAAGCTGTCTTACCGATCGGTATGAACTCTATTTGATTAGATCCAATTAATCTCATACTATAACAGATAAGATAACGCGTAGTAATGTTATCCGTCAACATACATTGAATCGTTGCGGCTACTCTTGCGTTATTAATTCAGTCGAATTCTCAGTTTATACCTACCAAGGTCTTGAAGAATATCTTTGAGCTACAGTAATTACAGTGGTACGTGATTGAACTGATCCCTTTGAATCGCCGCAGGTTGGCAGCAACAATGTTCTTCAACCCGCATCTTCCGTTTCTCATTTGATTTTGGCACCCAGATACGTTTATTTGATTTCCTTCCTCCAACCAGTTTCTCCGCCTCATCTAAGGACACTCCTCAAATGAAACCATCCGTTCCTACCCTTTGTACCGAGCATTCCTCTCAGGATAATTTTCTCAGAACACGTTAATTACGTAACGTTACAAAAGCATAATATCACATTCCTCACAAAAGCGATGCCTGCGTCGAAAAACAAATAACGTTTATTTCTTAATTACGAATCTACACGAAAGCCAGTAAAAACCATACACCTCTTCCGCGCAATTTACGCTTTTAATATCCTTTAATCCCATTAAGATGGCTGATTCGCCAGTCATGCCGTCCTGCGCATTGCTCTCGACTGTTAGTTTTCAATTACCGCCTGATAGAATTCCCGGCCGAATAAGTTGAGTATCATTGGCCCTCAAGTGTGCGCCTCCGCGACAAAGTCTTCTTCTGCTTCCACACACGCGAAGCTTCTTTCACACTCAGGACACCCGCCCACCATGTCACTGCCGGCGACTTCAATTACACGATTAACGTCAGTCTGCGTGCGAGCTGAGCTCATCGCGCCATCCGATTGCTAAAACGTCCGAAGATCTTCCGTTAAGAATCCTCTCGCGAACGGGGATCGTTGTCGCCTGTTTGTCCGAGAGTGGACTCGACGGCGAGACCGCAAGACTGGCCGTTCGCATGCTCATATAAAAGATGACTTCTAATTCAGTGCGTCTGCCGTCGCCTGTCACAATTAGCTCCGCGCACGGCGAACAAAAGGAAACTTTTTTGCGACTGTCGGCCGTGAACGTTGCTCGTCATTTAGACGATCGCAGTCTTCCGTTCGGCTCGTAGTATGAACATTCCGTGAACGTCACATTTTCCGCGTACGAGCGGAAGAATCATATGATATTTATATAGGTGATACAAAGTAAATACTTCGCAGAAAGTCAATTCAAGGAAATAATTGCAGCTTATCGCTATGAGTTCAACGAAAATAATTAGTGTTTTGACGAGTCTCTTTCGGAAACAGAGAAATAGTTGTACCGTTAATTACGTAAGAGGTTGGCGTAGATGATTTAATGAAAACTTTGTATCTCGACTTACGTCGCTGTTACGAGATAAAGGATTAAAATAACGATTACTTTTAGTTTCACCGGGACGACGAGTGCGAAATAGTGTGGAATAGGACCGACGGAGAGTATTACGTAGTGATACCTCTCTATTATCAGGTTTACACTGCCAAATCGAGCGTGCTTCACGCTCCGGTGTGTACGAATCGTCGGAAGAAAAATAGTCGTGATTTTCAGGGCAGACGGTGAGCCCGACTCGCGCGACTTCTTATCTGCCCGCGTATTATTCCGCGCGAGTCTGACAAGCGTCATTAGGACGTAATTTATTTGCGTGTCAGCATCGTCACGTGCCCGTCGGCGCGTTATCTTCGACGCCTGCCGACGCTTCCCGACGCCTGCCGTCGCTTCTCGGCCACTTCCTACGCCGCAGTCGGCGGCTTGTTTGTCCTCACCTACTCGCACGTTGCCGAGCTTTATCGTTTCGCAATCGACGGTCAGCTCGATCTTTCTCTCGACTAGCTCTATCTCTGTCTCACGACCGGCTCGATCTTTCTCTCGACTAGCTCTATCTCTGTCTCACGACCGACTCGATCTTTCTCTCGACTAGCTCTATCTCTGTCTCACGACCGGCTCGATCTTTCTCTCGACTAGCTCTATCTCTGTCTCACGACCGGCTCGATCTTTCTCTCGACTAGCTCTATCTCTGTCTCACGACCGGCTCGATCTTTCTCTCGACTAGCTCTATCTCTGTCTCACGACCGGCTCGATCTTTCTCTCGACTAGCTCTATCTCTCTCTCACGACCGGCTCGATCTTTCTCTCGAGCAGCACGCCGTCGGCCGGTAAAGAGAAGCCTTAAGATTTAATTGTCGGACATTCCGCGCTCCGTGTAACGTCAGTCATTGGCATACGGTCTCCCTACCGTTCCGATGTCGAAATCGAACCACAGGTTGCAACAATGTTTTTTCTCCCAATCGCGTTCATAAGGCTTTAATAGTCTTAATTGCCGGCGAGCGATCGAGCGGCAAAAGTTGTCATCGACGATCATAAGCGTTGCAAACCTGAAAATTACCTTGTCGGAAAGTGACCGCCGGATGTACGATCGGCCGGTAGGAGTCGGAACAGGAAGTTGCCGTTCGATTTTCCGAGCTTGCGGCATGGCATGCGTGCACGTATTGGCGTATGCGAAGTGGAGAGTCGAGTGACTATGGCGTCTAGCGTTCGAGTGCGATAGTCTGAGAGGCCTTCCGGGCGTAGCAATTCCAGCGAAGCGGCAGTCGGAGAGGAAAAATTTCGTAATCCACGCGTAACATATTAATGAGTATCAGAGCTTCGTTCGCCGCTTCTAAAACGACTCGTGACCGATGCCGAGAAAAATTCCGATCCGTCGAGGGCGGAACGCCGCCGGCAGGCGTGTTTGCGTGCCTTCTCGCATATGAGAGGAGCGTGTGTGGACGATCGTAACCGACGGAATCTGTGTCCGTGTGTGTAAAGAGCGAGAGGGAGCATGTGCGCGCATCTGGTGCATATTACGCGTTGCAAACTGCTAGAAGCTCGTCGCGGAGTTGAGGCGCACATAGAGTCAACATAACTACGCGAGATCCTTCGCGGGAATGACGATATCGTCGGGCCAAGGAGGAATAGTTTTGCGAAATTACTTAGTCTGTGGGAATCCGCGGAACGTGATTGGGAATAGTTGCGGTGTGTCAGCGGCCATTGTAATAGCCTGTCAGGAGTCGATCATTATGTATCGCGGCCTGGCACGATGGCATTAGTACATATGTTCGCAGGAATATGTCAAGCCAATTAGGTTTTTGGTCGTCGGGTGATATTGGAGGATCGGAATTTATGCATCTTAGGCGAATATAGGGTTCGGGGTGATTCCGAGCATTCTTCTTAAGGGTAATTAACTGTTCATTGTAAAATGTATTGCTTTTTATATGAATAAAGGTATTTTCATTATGATGCATACTGTTGGATTGTCACGAGTGGTATTTTAGGGTAATTAATCATATTCTGGTGGAGCTGATGTATGTCAAGTAATATTAATGGTCTTTGTTAGGAATACTCAATGCATAACTGTGGAAATTATTAACTGAAATGTAGGTAACACTCATATTATGTAGATCGATACGAAGACTAGTAAATAAGCCGTACAAAAATGTTTACGAGCAATTATATTTTTGGTAATTGAACGGATATTCTAGGATCCGGCTTGTGTACTTTACAATAGTTTACAGATTAATTTTAATGGCTTCCCTTAGCCATGATTAATAGGTATGTGCGATTGTCATCAAGGATGCAGGCCCTGAATAAGCAATTGTAGGGAAATTATGAAGCCAGCGGTTGGGAGCCAGTCGGCAGGCTAATTCTCCGTGCAGGAACATTATCTTATTGTCTTTCGTTCTCTTTTCCCTGGAAGTAATTGTCTTAAATCATCGCATTTATAATGCAACGTGATGTAACGCGACGTCCACATTATTAATCCCATATAGATTACATTCTACGCAAAATTCCAACGTGCAACTGTAAATACAAAAAATTCTCTCATTCATGCACAATATTAAAAATCAGTCTTCCAATGACCGTGCTTTAGATATCTACACGTCCGACGACTGTTTTATTTTTCAAATCCACCCAGCATCCCATGTTGGCGTCTCGCGCCAGACCGTCGTGCGATCGACCTGAAACCTCGGCCGTTGCCAAAAAATCATTCCCCGAGCATGAAAGCACGCAATTTCTCCGCGCCGGCCATCGGCCCAATTTAAAATCCGCCAGCAGCGATCGACGCGCGTCGCCATTAGAGGAGGAAACGGTCGTCTATTTAAAAGTCAATTTAACATTGAACGCTTTAAGGATGACCTTTGATCGGGCCGACGCGGCGAGCACCGTTAATTATCGCCGCTCGACGCCGACTCCTATTATTAAATCCGTGCGGCACATATTTCATTTCGCCAATCACGTCGGATTCGTCCGGTTAAATGGACCGCCCGATTCAATCCGGCCCATTCATCCGTCATGTACCGTGACAGGTCGCGTTCGATCGGGCCGACCGTTATTTTTTTCGAGGCCCGACCCTTCGTTCGCGAAAAAGGATCGTCGATGGGCAGGTGGAAGGGTGGGGCTTCACCGCGCAGTTTGAATTTTTGCCGATTGCCGAGCGAGACCGCGTGACTTATCTGGCGCGAGGCAGTAAACGTTGGCTTATTGGCGTTGTGTAACCGCCTCGCTATGTCGTACAGCTATCTGATTAGCGAGCCAGCGATGGCTGGCGCGCGAGAATCGTCGGAGAACGGCTGAGAAACGAATGGGACGGGAGGAACTTATAAGCTGTCATCGAAACGTCCCTCGGCGACAGCGAGTGGGCCGGCACTTTCATTTTCGTAGATGCCATTAAATCGGATCCCGTGAATGGCGATGGACGATCTTGCAGGGACATTCGCGCGTGGACGGCGGTACAGGGCGTTTCATAATGTACGAGAGTCGCTCTTGGATCGCGTTCAAGACTTTAGAAAGGATGACGGGCCGGCGTTCGTTCTCGCCGTTTTTCGGGGTACAGCTTTTTGCTGAACCTTTTTTTGGAGGGCTACCCCCGGTTCGCGATAATCTCCATGTCTGCCTTGAGTGGCGGCCAAGCGAATTTGGCTCGGAAGATGAGGACGTAAAGATCCGTAGGTTTGAGCGCAGGTGATACGGGATGTAAGGAGGTGACGGAGTGTGCGTGTAATGTTGTGTAGGAAGGTATGGAATGATACTGTTATGTTCCATGATCGCTATCAACGGATAAGGCAAAGACGCAATTATCGATCAATGATCACGGAGCGGAGTAAAATCTAATCCGTCACGCTCTTATCAAGCAAACGACCTAAAGTGACTCATGGGACATTATGACATCATATTCGTAGAATGATCGGCAAGGTCCTCCGCAAGACATCAATCACTCTTTCTAAAGTGTTTCAATAACCTATCTACGTCAACTCAGGCCGCTGAAAGAGTCAAGTACAGAAATTATCCCGACATTATACTCATATCCGCCGGCCATTACGAAAGTTCTCCAAGCGAAAAATACAAGGAAACCCGATAGCTCGCTTAACCTTGCATCCTTTGCTGTAATGAAACCGACGAATAAGACAATCTTTTTATTACTTTGACGTAGACCACGACCTAGACTTATCATAGCCACCGGCCTCTTTCACTTGCTCGTAAAGCGTCGAGCCCACTTCTGAAGTGCGTTCCGCATGCTGTGGAACGCCTTGTATATTTTTACGCGCTCATACGCACACACGTATCTTCCGCCACACCTCTCGCGCGCATACCAAACTAATAAGCAACCAGATACACCTACCAGGAGGAAATACGAGACCCTAAGAGAAGTGCGCACGTGTGTTGCCTACCTGTTCCTGTCCCGAACTCTCGTTAAACGCACGTAACATTCACCGTCGTCTCTTTGCTGCACTCCGCGTTAATCCCCCGGAAAGATTCCCGCCGGAAAAAAAGAGCCGCTCAACTTTTTGATGCCTGAGACGGATCCGGGTCACGTAATGATTCCGTTCTTTCGCTTAGAAAAAAAAGCCGCGCTCCAAAATTCTCATCGCGACTCGAAATGATTAAACTTCCCTGTACGTGAGTGTGTCTACAAAGTCCTTTGTCGGTGGCATTAATTTTGTAAAGCAGTCCGCGGGCGACAGGTAGATGTGAGCTTTAACAGGGAGCTGAAGTTAAAAATGTATAGGATTTTGCATAAAAACGTGGTGTCACTTTGCCTGGATTCGCGTTAGCAACATGTTCGTGCTTCGACGAAAGCTAAATTCGGAGAGCCACAGGAGGGTCGTATGGCAAAAAGTCGAGGAGCCTACTTCGATCGTCTAACGCTTTAACCTTTATCTTGACCCGCTGTCATGACCCCTAGCATAAATACTGCCAGCTACGAAAAATGCTGCACGTAAAAAGTCGACCAAAATCAGCCGTTCAACCGATGTATAATACATTCCTTATCGGAACAAAACAAAGTACTGTAATCATTTTTCGTACTATTTTCATCTGACCCGATCCCATAATCGCCGACACAATTATGTGTATCCAGCGCACGAATCCATTAGTCCGACCCCTATGCAAATAACGTCGACGCCCCGTTCCGTGCACTTATCAAAATATCCACATCGATTCAATATGTTCTAAGAAGCCGAGGCGGGAGCAAACAGATTTCGCCCCCTCGCCAGTTTTTATAGCCGACTTTACCGTATGCCGTTCAAATTTTGCACGCTGTCAGGGGCACGCGTGTCGTCGGGAATGCATTTTAATCCGGGACGGTATCGGGCCAAGATCCACACATCGTCCGGATCGAGGGACGTTTGCCGAGGTCGTTCCGGGCTCGGCGTACGAGGGAACGTGACTTCGCCGTTTTGGGAAGATGTCACGAAGTCGCTCGAGTGGATTCCGGCATGGCGAGCCTTAAATCCGTGTATGAATGAAGCTCGCGTGCAGCGACGATTCAGTCATAACGTGTGTCGGCAGAGTTCCTTCAACCCTCCCGCCCTCTTTTTTCGACGCCCACGCCCTCTACCACCCCCTCCACCCACCTCCCCCATTCCTCGTGCAACTCCCCTCAGACCTCTCTCGAGCCTCTACTACCTCCTCGTTTCTTCCGCGTTTTATCGGCTTCGTTACTTCCACGATTCGGCACCTTCTACCCTCCTTCCGCCACTTTTGTTCCTGGACCTCATCAGTTCTCGCATTCCGCTTTATCGCCCTCGTTTCTTCTTCATTTTTATCATTCACTCTCCCTCAATACCCCCGCTCGTTCTTCGTTAGCTTTATTTTTCCTCGGTTCGAGGACTGCTTCCTTCTCATACCTTTATCGTACTTCGTTTGCGTCCTTGACTTCTCTCCTGGTTTTGATCTATTTGATCTTGGCCAAAGTCCACGTGGCAGGAAATAATTTTTCGTCCTTATCCCACTGTGATAAACGACGTAGGCCAGAACGAACGATTTATCCATGTAGTTCAGCTACAACGTAACTTTCCTCTAGTTCCCCCAGTTCCTCTAGTTCCAGTTACCTCTGCGTCACTCCTGCTTCCCTTCCGCTTTAACGACACCGTTCACGCTCGTGTCAATGACTTACACCGTTTTTATTCCATCGCTCGATATCAATGGCTTTCTCAACTCGACACACTTGTTTCACTTTACATCGGTTAGTCTCAATGTACGTACTTTCTTCCTCTCCGCTCCCTTTCATTCTTGACTGACCGGCTGCCTCATCCGCTTCTGCATTCACTCCGACGCCGAATGTGGAGTGCATACACTCACGCCACGAGCGATCGACGTGCTAAATTTGCAAGCCTCCCCCTCCCCACACACCCCCGAGCTACGTTGGAATATCAATCAATCTGACCGGGAAGCCGTACCATCCTACTTTCCTCCTTGTTAGCCTTTCCGCCACCTCTCTATCCCTCATCTCTTTGTTCCGCAATCGTTCGTTCTCTCTTGCATTCTCGACGATCGCCGTCTTCCTTCAATACTCCTCGTACGTTTACTTTCTTTTCTCTCCTATTTGCTCCTCTCTCGCTCTCTCGCTCTCTCTCGCTCTCTCTCCCTCCATTAGTTTCGCCGTCTTCGATACTTCATTCATCGGTCTGCATGTGTCGAAATGATCAATGGACGCATGCAGGCCGGATTCCGTTCAGGAACGATATGCCGCAGTTGTGTTGGACGGCCAAGTTCATGTCACGTACCGATAGATTATTCCGTATCGAGGCGTCCTGTCTTTCTCGAGCGTATTTATCAAACGTACGCGACGGGGGAATGATTACTTTTATTCGCTTAATGTCGGGCCTTAATTGCGTTTGCTCGGTCGAGAGCTTAGTTGAAAACGGCGCGACGCGGTGCTTAATATTTAATTGCGGGGAAATATGAATGGGAATGGACGCTTATGCGCGCATATGTATATATATATATATATGTATATATGCGTCGCGGGGAAGAAAGTCATTAATTTTCGAGTACCAATGCGTGAAAATGGTGGACTTAAAGGCGGTTACAGCAATTACCTGGTAAGTACCTTATAAGGGCGAGGAACGAAGCTGCTTGCGTGCATGATTTTCCATAGTGACGTGTGTACGCGTTCCTGTTTACGATACTCGGCCGAGTTCCTGTGAAGTTTCTTCTTCTTTGCGACGACCGTTTTCTTACACGATTACGGTTGCGGTAATGAGATTATTTATGAATAGTGTGTTGGACCGCCAAGAAATTGGATCGCGCGATAAGCTGAAAGGTATGGAAGCTTAATGTCCCATGTGCGGAATTAAATTGGTCGAACGTGTTTATACGCTATTAATTTATAGGTTGATTATATTTACTAGCGCATTGCATCGCTAATTTTATAGAGTATAGTTTATTTCGGGTTCCCGCGTTTACGATTGTGACAGTTTTAATGTCCCGAGACGATTGTTACTTTTATTTATTGATGATGTACGAAAATTGTTGATAACAGCGGAGCAGAACCATGGTGGTACAGCAAATAATTTTATTTAAATCAGCGACGTACGTTTCGATGCATGAAACGTTCTGCACTCGATGATTTTTCGCGTTACGGTACGCACGTTTTACGCTTCATTTATTTGCAATTTAGTTTGTTTTATTTAGCGTAAAATTCAAATTAGTATATTATCTTTATTTCTGTTCGCGCTTCGCATAAAGTTCTCGAATTTACAACACATTCCGTGCCGCGGACCTTATCGCGCCTTTATTACTGTATATTTCGTAGTCGTAAAAAATAATCGTAGCGGTAGTCGAGTTATATATGTCGTCACTTTACGATCTCATTTTCAAATGTACTCTTCGTTACAGCATCCCATTAATTACGCTACGTTATATCGCTTTTTATCAAATTCACTTCGCATATTACTTTGCTTTCTCTCACTTTGACGCTGTAACCGTCGCACGCAAAATTGAAAACGCCGAAGGGAAAAATATTACGCCTCCTCCATTAAACACAATGTCAAATGTCCGCGATAACGAAACCTGCAGTGTAGAAAATAAAAATGAAAAAATGTCGAAACCACTTCAAAAATATTCCTGAACGCAGTAACCTCCAACCGGAGCGAAACCAGAAAGCACCACCTTTTTCCACCGACATCAAATTAATTAACTTCAACGTTGTGAGTCAATGTCAGTACTTATAAAAAAAAATGCCACTCTCCTCCTCTCCGCGAACCAACAATTACAAAGTATCCCGCAGTGTGACCCCCTCCGCGGCAAATTGTTAAAGTCACTGTTTATAGCGCGACTTTTGCATGTGACAGCCAACTGGCCGGGCCGTTGGCCGTGTCGAGTATCGTGTAACGTTCGCTTGCCTTATCACGGGCAATAAATGTAAGAATAACGTGTCTCGATTCTCACACTCGGATAACAGGGCCACGGATATTGCTGCAACTGGCGCATAGTTTCCAACCTGTACCCGCGTTATTGAGCCCATAGTCTGGCTGTCTGCACTCTGTCGTGTGTCACGAGCGTGTGTGTGTGTGTGTGTGCACACATGAACGCGTACTCTCGCGTATACTCTCGTGCTTGTGCTCAAAGTATGCATTCGACGCTGCCGCGTTGCTCTCTGTCCAGTTTAAATATAACCCGTTGTCCATTAAATAATGCCTGTCCCCGGCGGTAAGCGGCACTAAACGCGAGGAAAATGTCTTTATTCACCCTGGCTTCCAGGACATTCGCTCGTGTCGCCGGCCGAGATCAAGATGGAATCGTCCGTCTGTCACTGTTACACGTACCGGCCGCTAATCGCATTCGTCTGCAATATCGATAGTAATAACGCGGATAATTGTCGGTTCATTATTCAAGCAGTGCCCGGCGAGCAGCGAATATGCATGGCTAATAGGATTTCGCAATTTCTGCTGGACGAAGGAATGCGCGGCTGAATGCACTTGGCTCCACCGTTGGCTCGCTAATCGATTCAAATATAAACTGCGCGACTCTCGGGTCGAATACGATGGCAAAAGTTATTGTTGTAAGCGCGCGCGCGCGCGTTCGATCGCTCTTCATTCGCTCTCTCACAACTATAATCGACGATCCGCTTAAACAAACCGTACGCAGCTCGAATCGGCAAAAAAGTAATCACGGCTCGGCAGTCGTATTATTTAAATGACTGTAACTTCATTGCCATGCCGAGCGCCTCGTATTATCATCGTCGGCATGGAAGCTGAGAGCATGCCAATGAATATTCAGTGTAAACATACCGTGACTTCTGCGACGATGGGAAATACGCTTGGCAGACGTAACCGTAATATGTGCTATTAATACGAGTCTATCTTCTTATCTGAAACGCTCTCGGTTACAACTCGTCGGACAGGTGCGATTCTAAACTGAACTTTACATAAATCAATACCGTATCGATGCTTATCTTTATCGATCGCTGAGCCATCATCGCCGAATGCCCCGTCGAGATTAAAAAGAAATGCGCAATGCCGATCGCGTGGCCGACGCACCGTAACCGGAATACAATCCGATCGTTGACACAGGGCGCATCGCATAATGCGCAGATGCGTATTGTGTAACCGGCATTGTGTCACATGAGTTCAGAGCTCGCGCGAGCCTGCGCGAAAGTCTGCCCGAACAAACATTCAGGAAAAACGAGTCGGCGCGGCCTGTTCGAAGCTCCTGACTCTAGATCTACCGATTTATGTGCATAATTTTATCTAAGTTCTCGGAATAACTCCGATCGATATGTGAAAATATGTAAAATAGAAAAACAGTCAATTAATTACTGGTAACTAACGCTCGTTATACCAGAGGGGTCAATACTATGCATTTTAATTATGACATAATTCGCCTCGGATTCTATGTTTAAAAATTTTAATATCCAATTAGATACATATAATATACGTAACTGTTTTCTTATCTGATGTAGCAGTATGCGGCAATTTATGATATTACTACCAACTTATACAAGCACGTGTATAGAAAATCTCGACAGCTACAGCCATTCGAAAATTATTTAAGCTAATGATACGAGGAGCTTTATTTACCTCTTCATTTTAATATAAGCAATCTGCAGAAGTGCCATGAAACATTAAAATTACCTTTTTTTTTTATCTTTACACCGGACATTTATCCCATTAGATATTGTCTGTTATTTTTTAACGCAAAAATTGCAACAAAAATTAAATATCCACCGAAGGCAGAGTGTGTAATTTCAATTGGCTTCGCGAATCTACCGTTAAGCGCTCGCATATCTTCGCAGCTTCTTCGACTCGCCAGGCGGACGTATTTTATAATAAAGTGCACGAGTTTCAGTTCCTGTGCGCGTAACTTGCCTTCTGGCCAGATCGGCGAGCGTGCGTCGAAACGGCGAAGGCGAGGCTCGGCATTAAAACGAGCCTTCCATATCCGCGGGGCACGAGATTACTGTTAAGTCACGTAATAAAGTGACGGTCCCTCATTATTATGCAGATATTGCGCATTGCTAGCTTCCACCTCGTACCATTGAAATAGCAATGAGACGATAGAGTCAGCGGATTCTTCGCGATGCTGGATGCGTTCGACACGCTGCGGATACGATCAGGAGAACTTTGCGAAGATTCGTTGTAGATAGCTCGGATCTTGAAACAGACATTTTTTATTGAGATAGGAAAGGGACTAGATGGTAGGTGCTTTGGCGGAAGATGCGCGGCGATTTGTAAGTGAGGTTGGTACGCGTGATAATCGTGACGCGACAAAGTCGGCAAATTCTTGCGACTGGGATGAATTTTTGGGAAGATTTGTGAAGGTCAGTGTAGATTTGTCTCGGGAAACAGGTTATTTGTCTTGATCAAACGATAACTAGTACGGTGAGAAAAGAAAACTACGAGATTTTGAGAGTTAACATTTTCTCGTCATGACCTCCGGTTCGGGTAAATAGTCGAAAGTAATAGGTACGGCGAAGGTGGGACCGTATGTACAGATATAAATACAATACGTTTCGACCACTATATTTATCTCCCCCTCAGACTACAATAATTACACAGAGATATTACGTATATTAATTAAGTTATACAAAAAACTTAGAATTAATGATGTAATTCTATTTGTAACTCAAAAATACTATAATATGTTCGTATCCTAAACTTATACTCTTAATGTTCACGGTGTTGTCATAGTTAGTCAACATTTTCTATCGACTGTAAATCCGTTACTTAGAAGTTATACATACGTACCTACATACTAACAATATTGACAATAACTCTTTTGCGATAAATACTTCTGACGAGTTGTAGAAACGTACAGCACAATTTTTTGCAATGATTCACGATGGTGATCGTAACTTTGTCTTCGGAAAAAAAGAGGCAATCTTCGTTGCGATCAAACGGAGATTGTTCGTCGAGCGGCGAGAAAAGAACGGAACGTTAACAATGCTTCGGCGGAAGCTGTACGGCCGCCATGTTTACGCGACTATGAAAGCGGATACGGTCAATTCCCTGCAGGTCGTTGGAACCTCGAGATGACTTCGGGATAACGGCTCGTACATTCTGGTTTGAGAATTCTCGCACGAACCTTTCAAAATCGAAGTTTCATGTTGCTTTCAGATTTCGTCAGCCTTCGTCAGATTATCGCGAGATAATCTATCTGTCGGAGGCTCGATGTGATTCACTTTTTTCGTCATCTCTTTTTTATTCCTTCCAGCATTAGGTATTCAGCGAGTATTTTTTTTTTTAATGTAAATGAATTTCATCGGAAGGTGCATAGTTGAACTTTTGGCGTAAAAGAAAAATTCCGTAAAACCAGTTCTTCGCCATTCAAGGGTATTATGCAGACCTATCGGATGTTAGCACGTGAACGATAAAAATGATTGTTATTTGCGTCTTCGTGTTTCACTGACATTGAGCGACAAAGGGAACTGAACACGCGCGAATGATATTATTACCGTCCTGTATCAAATTCGATATGCACATGTATACCTTTTCACGGTAATCCGGTAACATCCGGCATGCGAATTAAATCGAAAGTCTTCCCTTTTTACATAATGAATGATTCGCTGAGAGAAAATATGTGCTTAGTGAACTATAGCTTAGCCTTCTTCCGCAAGAAGTAACAAAAAAAAAAAGTAAAAAAAAAAAGAAAAAATCTCGCCCGGATTCTCGATCTTATCGCGAATTCTATTAATATCGAAATGTCCTCAAGCCGTGATCGAACCGAAACGTTTTGAATGGAGTTTATTGCATTGCTCGCACGAAGAAGATATGGAACGAAATGTGGGCCATGAATTGCCCGGTTTCGTCGTAACATATCTATTTACGTGTTTCCCGAATACGAGTGGCATAAAATGTTCCCAATTACGCCGAGCGTAAGTTCTTCGTCGATCGAAACCGAACTCCCGTCATATCGGAGAGAAATCGATTTAAAGCAGGCCATGTGTTTTTGCTTGTTGCCCGCCCGTATTAATTTACGTGCAATTAAGCACGATGCGAGACGATCATTTTTTTCCCAGACACAACCGAATTACTTTCTCATTTACATCGTGCGGCGTACGCAGACCGCACGTTTTGCCGAAATTCCTTAAAGATAACACGCGTGTTATTGAACCATCGCGAAGCTTCATTATCATAAGACATGTGAGTTTGGAGTGGGTCAAAAGGGCAAACGTGTATCTCTTGACATGTTCTCACTGGAATACGTTATTTGCTCGACTGCAAAGATAAGCAGACGGTCTAAAAGAAAATCTATTCATTTCTTTATCAACCACGACCTTTCTCCTAAATTCTATCACGAACATGAGATTAATTGAAGAAACTTACCGAAATAATACTAACGAGACGAGCAAGATTAATAGGTATACCAAAGTTCTGAATTTCACATAATTCATCCAAACGTGCGATGCGCCTTTATCAAAATCTCGAAAGACTCGACTTTACCCACAATAGCGTTCACCGAAATAAGTGGTGAAAATCGAACCCGACTAAACGGTGCATTATTTATCGCCGGCGAGAGGGAAGATCCGACGGCTGGGAAGACATTCAGCTCCCATTCGCTCGTCTCAGTTCCGAAGAAGCTTCCTCCCCAAGCGGCTGACCCACATTGTCCTTTTCATCGCGACCGAATTATGTCGCGGGACGAACTGAGGCGCGTACCGAAAATTCATTCAGGTCGCGAAGAGGCCGCGCGGTTGCAATTTTACCCCCGGCCTCTTCTTCATTAACGTTTCAGCACTCGATAGTACTCGCAAGAAAGCGAGCGAGCGAGCTAGCGAGACCGAGACCGAGAGCGAGAACGAAACAGAGAGGGATGGAGAGAGAGAACGCTATCGCACTCGATGCGACTATTTATAGGTCCCCATTAGCCTGCAATAATTGAGTTTGGCTTTCATGCGCACCTGGCACATTGAGCCTGTCCTCGTTCCTTCACTGCCTGCATGCCCGCGTTTTACGACGGTCGCCTTACCTGAGATTACCGATAATTTCGTTCGTGTAACGTTAAAAGGCACGTACGTATGTACGTAAGTACGCGCCTTCGCCTATACACGCACGTGTCTAGTGTACAAGGTGACGCCAGAATAGGCGACTAAAGTTTGCGGTCATATTTGACAGTACTTGAGGATGAGGAGGAATGGTGTGAACGTAGGTCGGGAATCGTCTTTTTTTGCTATATAGACGGTATATTCTTTTAATGTCGAACAATTGCTGGGATAGTAGACAAATATGCTTGATAAACGTGACGCAAAGGAGTTTTGTGAGGAAGGTCCGGAAATGATTTCTTTTTGAGTTATGAAGGCCTTTGAAGTGCTTCGGTTTAATGTCAATATTGAGTTACAATGTGTTACATTTGAAAAGTAGTCGTGGAAGAAATCCGTTTTGCTGCCATTTTCTTAATCCTTTGAAAGGTGATTTCTTTGTCATTAACGATGTTATAATTTTTTTATTATTATATACATATTATTAATTAATTGTAATGGAAACTATATGATCACGTCTATACTTCCATAGTGACAAGTAGTTAAATATGAAACGGCCAAAATATTCACATAAGTGTCGTATTCATGAATAAATCATCCAAATTTTAATCGTTCCTGTAACTAACACGAAATATTCGAAACTCTTCCAAACTGAAAACTGCCTAGACCTACATTCATATTCATACAACCCTTTCTCACGCTTACGACCAACAGATTACCAACAACATTTCGCTCATTCCCAAAAAAGTAAAAAAAAAAACCGCAAACACTCTTAAAATAGTCGGTCGTAACCGAATCATACATTCCAAAAAGGAAATAGTTCCACATCTAAATCTCACCCACACAATCTTTTTTCACCTGCTCGTACCACAGTACCAAACCCCATCCACCCATTTGCGCGCCACCGCGTATAGGAGCGTCCGCGAAGCCAGTAATGAAATGCGATCGGAAGTTGCCGGGGGGTCGGCGAAAAAAGTCACGTTAACTCCGCCAATAATCAATCGTCTCGTTAACGCGAGCCCGAGCGGGACGCTTTAAGCAAGGACAACAATAACTGGAAGTATATCCGGCCGAAGGATAAGGCGGCCGGGGAGTCAATACAGTGGCAAATAACAAGGCAGGCAGACGGCGGAAAGCAGTTTTGCGGCAAACGCCGCGATAGCGTAATGCACATGCCGACGTTAATGGTCGAGATGATCGATCGTTTCATTAATTCCATCCGCCGCCCTCGCCTAATAATCATAATAACAATACGCGATCGCGATGCAATATGTCGGACCGGACAGAGAGTGAAAGAGGAGGGGAAAAAGGAAGAGGAGGGGGTGGGGGTAAAATGTGCCACGGTCGGAGGGGTGGCGGTGGTCCGAACCGGGGCGGAAATGTCAAGGAAAGGCGGAGGAAGGCTTTCGTGCGTGGCGAAATGAAAATGGGAGAGAAAAATAATGGCGCCGCGCCGACGGATGGCGCGTCGGCCGGGAAAACGTTAACCGGCACACGCATTGATAACGATAATTGTGATCGTCGCGCGCATCAGCCTCACTCGGCACCCTCAATTCCTCTCACCCCCTTAACCCACATTTCTTGTTAAACGTGTATCGTCGCCGGGTAGCGACCGAACGCCTCGCCAGTTAGTGCAATTTCGAACGTCGCGATCCCTGCATCGTTCGTTTCGCGGCCTGCGATCGAAAGAAGTTTCTACCTCCGGACGGGAAGCGGGAGTGCGGTGGGGGGTTGGTTTGAAATTTGAGCGTTTATCGTTCCGTCGGCGGAACGCTGCCCGCGGATGGTGAATGAACTTTATTGTCTCGCGGTTATGGGCTATTTTCGAGCGTCGGCGATGTTATGAAATGCAAGGTGTCGGGCCCGAGCGTAGCCAATGGCTACGGGCGAAATTTTTGTTGGGAATGCAGGCATAAATCTTTATCGGGCAACTTTTCTTCCTCGGCGATCGTAAACCGGACGTCGGGAGTTAATTGATTGCATCCGCAGGGATCGAGTTACCGAGCTTTTTTCCCCTTTGGCATATTAAGTGTCCGAGTAATTTCTTCGGCAAACTTGCTCTGCGATTTGTGATTGCCGTCCAGAGAGCTAGACGCTCGTCTGACCGCGGTAATGGACTTTGAGAGCGGAGGTCTGTGGGGAAAAATGTGATTTCGGACTTTTCACCTTGTTTTCCCTGACAAATTATTTACTCTGCCTACACCGCGCGTCCGCGTTTCGACAGCTTTCTGCGCACATTTTCGTTTCGCTCGATCTATCTACCCCTCCCGTTCCTGCCGCCGACGACGCGGTCAACGCCGTCAGCTTTTCCGATAATTCAATTTTTATTTTTCCGGCGGGCAAGCGCGCGTCAGAATTTTTGCGACTCCCGCCGGCGTGCATTTCAATAACCCCCGGTATAAACGTATCGCGTCGATCTTGAGCCGGCTACGATTGAACTTTTCGTCAATGGAGGTGTTACGGGGGCCTCGCTTTATTGCCTTTTACGTTCTTGCCGGGGGACGAAAACGGCGGCTAATATAAAAGACGGTCGCGATAAATCGAATGGCCGATCAAACAGCGATGGCATTTAAAAAGAGATGAGTGCCCGTAAAGGTATCGCAATTCAATATTGTCCGTCGAAATTCCGTTTATTTACGATCAGGCCATTATTCCGTCAGAACGACAGGCGCGACACTATTTAATGCCGTGCGCAGAGCACTTCATCCTCTTCCTTCGTCCTCTCCTTCCATCCAGCCCTTGAACCGGCGAAATTTTCACCGTCGCCGGCGCAAAAAAACTGATCGAGCCCTCCGACCGCGATTTGAATTTCTCCGAAAAGCGAGGCGAACATTGAAATGCGCCGAGTATTTTTCAGTCATCCGATTAGTTCTGCAACGAGCCGAACTTCCGCTAACGGGCACTTCAAAATCCCAATACCCGTAAAATGCCCCTTCCCTCTCTTTTTCGCTTCATTACCACTCCTTTCACGATTTATCCCCCTCCCCCCCATTTTCCAGCGTCGCCACTACCCTAGAACCGCTCCTATCGAAACTCTCGATCTACCTCGATACTTTCGAATCCTCCGACGATTCTTCTCCCTCTCCCCCGCCGGAGGAAAATTCCGCTTAATCGCGACGATGTCTGGCCAGGGCAATTGAGCCTTCATCGATGATAGGTGTACCGGAAGTCCGTAATTCGCGCCATCGCCGGACGCGGGTCTCGTCGAAGGGCACGAAAAAGGGCGACTAATAGAACGATAGCCGACGCGATAAATCGCAATATCGACCTGCGGCCCGGTAGAAGGTGTGCGACTGCTGCCGATATCGACCTGCTCGAGGTCGCTAACTACGGCTGTGTCCGTAGTTGGCAGTCGCAGTCGTCGTTCATAGCCGACGACGACGACAAAACAGCATCGGGCGGTGATAATTTTCACGCGATATCGATCGTCGCTCGATGCGCACGTAAGATGGGATTTAAACTCGCGTGCGGACATGCAGTTTGCCCCGGTGCAACGGACTGTGAGAGCGATGCAGCTGCAACTACGGGCGCAAAGTGCATGGTCACAGTGCACGCACCTGAACGAACGCGCAGAACCGAATCTCCCCCTGGATGAACGATCTGCTCCTATTGCGGAAAATTGAAATTTTCCCGGACTCCGGTCTCCTAGGCGGCGGGTAGATAGGGGTGGGGGTGGAACTTTTTGCCCGCGAATTTTGGGTTGAGGTATTTTACGTTGAGCGAAATCTGTGGTTTTCGGCTGGGTTTCAGGAAGGGCTGTAGGGGTGGTTTTAATCTGATGCTGTGAGCTTGAGGGGTGACATCGGCGGGATGGTTAGTAACCATGAGTTTGACACAGATTTGGTTTGAGAGCGTTGTTAGCTGTTTCGGAATCTTTTGTTCTGAAGGGAAATTGTTGGACAGTTTCGGGATGTTCAAGTAGGCAATGGCACGGTATTCTGTTTTTAATGGTATGGATTGTGTTTCGTGGAGAGTGAGTTGTAATCATAGATTTCTTTAATGGCTAGATAATCTTCCATACAAAAACACTAGGCAAGAAACATAAATAATTTTTTGCCAGACAAACTTTGTATTATTTGTTATGGGATCGTTGAACTTAAACGAATGACTTTAAATTCAAGAAACTACTTCTACAAATGGCTAATTTTTGTTGACGTGAAAAAATAATCTTCGCTTTATACCTCTGGCAGTTAATTAACATAGAAGAACGCTAAAGAAACAGAAAAAAATACCCTGTTTTTATTTCTACTACCATTGACCTTCCAAAGTAAAAAAACGGTGTGCTAGTTCGCCACAGCCAATAACATTAAAGTATCCTCTTTGTCACTCATCAAGTTTGCAAGGACACATAAACTAAATTTTTTACCATTTTGAAAAATAATCTCCAAAAGCAGCACAGGTCGATGGATACCCGTTATCAATTTCGAAATTAACCGCCCCAATCAATTTCTTTTCCAGCTATCAAAACCCGATGTTTTCGCGAAACTTTTTCGTCGGCCAATTTTAGACATCCCCACCGTCAATAAACGACAGGAACAATTGGCTTGTTTAATGGCGGAATATAAAGCACCCCAGCCGCGATAAATTCGTTCTGTTCGTCCGTGCGAGCGCGCACGATGAATTTCGATGCGCGACACATGTCACTTATCGCCCGTCAACGATCACTGACCCCCGGACGAATTTTTGGCGGGAATCATGTTTTTCCATGTCTGCCGGTGACGCATATCTGCTTTTTTCCCAGGCCCGCGCGGATATTCAGTTTTATTCGTTCGACGCTTTGCTGGCGGTATCGCGGCAAAACATTCTTCGTTCCGTACTCAAACTATTTTCGAGTTCTGCTAAACACGATTGGGCTGCTCTTATTCCTTTGCCACGCGCTTTTAAAATGTTCGCGTTTTATCTTAATGGCAGGCTGCCGCTAATAAAGCTGTCAACAACTTATTACGAGTAGCAGCTGATTACAAAAAGAGACCACGTCGAATTAGGAAAAAAAATGGTTTCAACTCTTTTTCATGAGTCAAAGTTAAAAATTTATTTTAGTTCTTCGACTGATTTCAGTTAGGCGACTTTAATAGCAGCCAGCACATATATTAACAGATTTGTACCTGTTTATAGTGGTTTTCCAAAAATTACCTTGGGCTTAACATTTACTTTTGATCGTTACCTTTGTTAGAACTTTTTAAGGAGTACTATACATTCAAAGTTTTAACTTAGAGCATCACTAAACTTAAACTTTCCAACGTTTCGCTCGACCTTTTCGAGCCAACAAATGATCACGGCCGGCCGTAATTTCTGCCGAGTTCGAAATTGCAGTAGGTGCAGATTGCTTTCCAACAACGGGGCCGACCGAACGGTTTTTACCGCAAAAATGGAATATCTCAGGAATAATGCGTCACCGTCAGAATGCAGGGATGATCAATTACGTGCGTCCCAATATATTCAGCCAGACGAGTCCCGGCCGGTAACATTAATTTGGATTAAATCAGACAATTAGAGAACGCGCGGGAGCTTAACGCGACGCAGTCGCACGGTTACATAAGGGCGAATGGATTAATGCTCCGAATTAATAGGTCGCTAGCGAGTACGATGATAAATTAGCGTTACGATCGTATGTTAATTCAGCCTGTCGCCTTCTCCGTATGCATTCGATGCCTGCACCTCGGCTTCTGCGAACCTCGCATATACGTTAAGCTCTATAAAACGCGACATACACATAACGAGCATTGACATTTCCTAGGATCCTAATAAAATCTTACTCAGAAAACCTGATGATAAAGATTGGTTCAATTATAATCACGGCAAGAGGACAAAGAATGATCGTGAAAGGTTTATGTGTACAGAAAACGAAATTTCTAAAAGATTAATCAGGTCATATTGAACTTTCATGCTATATGTTATAGTCAACACTCTGCCGATACAGAGTAAATTCGTATAGAATCTGATTGGCCCTCTATATCTACATTTTACACGATTTAATTTTTGCAAAATCTATTTATCCGTAATCAGATTGAAGCACTCCGCCAGAAAAGCACAGTGGACTCAGCGGCCGCGTTACGTCATTTCTCATGCGGCCCGTATTACATAACCTATAAGTTAATTTTCTTCGCCGTTTCGCCGCCTCAATTTATTCCGTCCCGCGCCCGTAGCAGAGGCCGCTTATTAAAGGAATTTGATTGCAGCCTCGCGGCACAAATACGGCATCCTTGGCGCGGGCAATTCGAATTTCACGGCCGCGTCCCGCTCGCAGCCCGAAATGGAAAGTGAAGAGAAGATTCTCGGGCGGTGCGCGCGGGGACATAATTAAAATTCCGAGACTCGTTATTCAAATTAGGGGTCCGTCCTTATTCGTGTACCGAATCTCTGTTCATCGCGTACCGGGACGAGACGGACGTTTATTTCGGCCCACCGTGTGTACCGCGCTGATGAGTTAATAGGATACCTCAGTCGACCGCGATTAATCAGCCCTTTACGGTGTAATGAGGGGAACCTAACCATAAACGTGTATCGTCCGCCCAAAGATCACGGACTTCTCTCGGGGGTGGAGCCTTGAGAATTTCGACTTCGACGTGCGAGCGTGAAGTTTCGACCCTCGCAGAATCGGGAACTCGTTTAATCATCGACTCGATTTTCATCGACGCCCATCCGCATCACTCTGCACGTGCAGCAACGACGTTCGTGATTACGAGTACATCGGGCGGTACAGGTTAGAATGCATTCGCTACGTTGACACCGGTTCATGGAGTGTCTCATGCTTTCGATTACGTGCGAGGCTTGTTATTACCCGGTTCCGTCTTCGGTGCGAAGTATCCATCAGTCAACGCCAAGATAACCCGAGGAAACGTGCAACAAAGTGGACAGATAAATCATGCAACGTACGAACATATATGGGCATAAAGCGTGGAAACGCAAATACGGTGTATCAGATTTTACGTGTGAAAAGTTGCGCTCGCGCGTCGTTACGGTATGCAAATAAAAGGGAAATATAAATTGAACGCGGATGGGCAGGCGATGATGCGCGATAAGGTTAATTGGCGATAATATCGAAGCTTCGTTAAGCCTGGGCGCCGCCAGATTAAAGGAGTGTGAATGAATGACATCGAGGCCGCGCGTCGGACGGTGGAATGTCGGGCGTCGTCGATAGCGGACTCCTCGAGGTGTCTAAGGTGCGTTCCAGCTGGAAGGTCGGAAATACGGTTTCTCCTCGGCCGATGCCAAAGTGCATAAGCCAAGAGTCTCCGGAGTCGCAGGCTGCCCGACTGCAAAGTGCATCGCTGAACGATGGCGACGTCAGGCCGACTCGGCAATTAGTGCCGTCCGACGACCTGAAAAAATGCACTTGCACGATACACCGCCTCCTGTTGCAGGTGATGCGCCTAGAATTCTAACTGCATTACGGTTCCTTGGCGACGGGCGCGAGAGTCGACCGTTAGATATTGCGCGGGGAGAGAATTTTTCGCCGATGAAATGCGTGGGACCTCTCGTCTTTATCGTGCCTTTATGGGACAATAACGGGAATAGTGGCCTGCAACGAGTCTGGCTGCTAGAGCCACGCATGTAAAACAGATATTTAATTACCGTCTATTTTAGTAGCGGAAAAGTTAGGTGGAGGATAGGGTATGAGTATGTTGACGAGTGCAATTGGCGATGAATGTATCGATTGCGTTTAGAAGTAAATCTGTGACACTGGTTATACAAATGTATATGTTTTATCACTTTTTTCAACGTTCAAAAGTTGAGTGGATTGAATGTAGCAACGTCATACCAACAATCGCAATTTTATATTAATACATGCGGATACGATGACACTCGTTTTTATTACAATAGTAAAAATGGTTTGTCTTATTACCAACGACAACAAACGTGCTCCACGTTTGCCACCAACAAAGAATCCGAAAGCGTCTCGACAAAAGTGCTCCAACGGCGACATTTTTCTGCTTCCAGGAATTTTCGCAGCTGACAAAGGAGTTGACGGCCGCGCGGGAGAGCCTCTTGGAAAAGGAAGAGGAAATATCCGAATTAAAAGCGGAACGGAACAACACGCGCGTACGTATTCTCGATCTCCGACGGTAGACAATCGCGTTCGGCATTCCCACTTTTGTCGGTCCCCGACCTTTTTTTCACGAGCGCAACATCGATTTCAACAGCTCCTGCTGGAACATCTGGAGTGTCTCGTCTCGCGGCACGAGCGATCGCTGAGAATGACAGTGGTAAAGAGACAAGCAGCGGCACAGTCGGGCGTATCGTCCGAGGTCGAGGTGCTCAAAGCTTTGAAAAGTCTCTTCGAACATCACAAGGCTCTGGATGAGAAGGTGAGTGCGCCCTTTCATTCCCGCCCCGGAAGTCGCTCGCGCCTCGCTTATTTTCGCGGAAACATTTTTTCAGACGAGCGCGCCAAACGTCAAGCGTGCATTGTCTCGCGAAACGAAGATTTTCCGTTTGAAAATTAAGCCGATAGCTCGCCACCTCAAATCTTCTCAAACATAACCAGCGCATTACGTTACGAGTATCTTCGCTCATTCGGAGTATTCAAGGAATGAACAAAAATACTCGTAACGTAATACGATTCCATGAGTGAATAACGATAGCGGCAACCGTACTACTTTCCGACGCGGCCACGGAAGGAATTAACCCCTTAACGTACGATTTCTTTTAAATAAATCGGCCAAAAAAAAATCATTTTTTTTTTTTTACGTAAAACACACGGTAGAACATTGTCTTGCCAAAGACATAAAAAAATACAAATTTAATCAAAATTTTTATTTTAATTTTGGCAGCATCAAATACAACGCCGCCCGAATATACTCGGGTGTGCACGGTTTGGCCGGTTTAGCGCGCCCGAATATACTCGGGTGTGCACGTTAAGGGGTTAAGTCGCGTTTACGTTTACAATTCGCAGCGTAGAGTAGCGTACGTGGTTCGAGTTAACGAAAGTATAATTATCGTGCGTAGCGCGCGACTTCGCGAAACAGGAGGCGTTTAATATCGCGGCAAGAACTACTCGGTGGTTCGTCGGGCCGAGCGTTGAATTGAAATAAAACGAACGACTGCGGTCCTTGTTCTAGGTGAGAGAGCGATTACGCGTCGCTCTCGAGAGGAACACGAGCCTGGAGGAAGAACTGGCCCATACCAAAGAAGAGGTAAGCAATATCGCGCTTGAGCGGGGAAAATTGCAGCAGTTTCCCACTCGTTATCGTTACATAGAGCGCCCTTCAGCGAGGTAGCGAGGGGTCGGTCGATAGTAACCGTTCGCAAGAGAAAGACAGAGAGGCTAACAATACGTCAATTGTGCCGGAACGAGTCGGAAAGAAAGAGCCGAAAGCGGCGTCAAAGCCGGCGACGCTCACTTGACCGGCGATTAAATCTATAACGATCTAAGGGGAAGTCTGATTACAGCTCCAACAATACAAAGTAAGTGGGCACCAGCCGAAGGCATTGGAGGACAGACCGAAGGAAAATGGCCAGGCGGACGACGGCAGCGGCCAGCAGCAGACCAAGGTAATGATGGAGGCGGGGAGAAAAAAAAGCATTGGAGGGTCGTCGAGCGAAACGAGAAAAATGCGAAAGAAACGTGGCACACTCATGGCGTATACGCACATATCACATATCCCCCACACACAACGATCTCTCACTCTCTCTCTCTCTCTATCTATCTCTTCCTCTCTCTGAATCGCAATCTGTCCTTCATTCTTTCGCACTTATTGATATCATGGATACGTTGAAGGTGTACGAACATGTTTGACGGTCGTGGATTGCATTTATGGAACTTTCTTTCACCTCTGCATGCCCATGTTTAGCATATACAGTACGCTCTCGCCTTATAGTTCGCCCCCGATGCGTTTGGGCGATTGAGAACTTCATTCCCTGCATTTTGTCGAAGTTTCGGAAGGGCCGTGTACCATTTTTCGGTCGCGCGAGAGCCTTACTTAATCTTACTTGACCGAAATTCCATTATCGTCATCGTTCACGAACATCCATCGATCGCACTTTTCCTTGAATGTGTACTATGTCCGTACGGAGGCCTCGCACTCCGTACGCTTCACGTAATTGTCCCACGACGTTACCTGTACCTTGAAGCCTAGCCATCGCCTAGCACCAGCCTTACAATCCGAGCTAATCGGTATATCAAGCATCATTGACCGAGCGCTTCCGTCCAGTTCGCAAAATTGCAAGAACCGCAGCGCCCAAACTCACATCCAGTCGTATCATGCGAAGCATCGAGCCGTACGTGAATGTAAATCGTTGCGAACGAAATGGCAAAGCGGTGTAATGAAGTGTCACACGTCTTGTTTTCAATCATCTTAACCGTTGCATCCATAATATACTGTTGTATCTGCGATAGTTGCATGCGGTAGCCTTACATACATATACATACGTCGATATTATATATACGCATACTTACATACAGACGTATGCATAGGTATGGGTATATATATATATATATGTGAGCATATAGTCGCGTAGCTGTATACATGTAGTTTTTGGGGAAATGCGCGACGACGCAGGAAGAGGCAATGCGAGCGAGGCATTCTGAATGTAGTGTTGTGATCGGGCAGAATGAGACTGAGCAGGCAGCAAGTCCGCAACAGCAGTCGCAACAGCAGCCGCAGCAACAGGTGCTGCAGCAACAGCAACAGCAGCCGACTGAGCCCTGTCTGCAGCAGCAGCAGCAGCAGCCGCAGCAGCAGCAACAGCAACCGGTACAAAAGCTAGGTACGGAGAAGTCGCCTGAGATCGGGAGTAGACTGAGCAACGGCAGTCTCGATCACAGCGAACAGGACTCGGCCGTACGAGTAATAGACTTGCAAGCCGCTCTTGATAAACAGGTATGGAATCGAAATGGGGCGTCTCGGGTCGGACCGATATCGCTTTCCTCCGATTCTGGCAAAAGTGCGTACACGAAAGTGAACCTCGCGCAATGTAACGTTCACATCGTCGTCGGACTTAACGTTCGTTCGCTTTGTTCAAAAATGTTTACTAGTATTTATATACAGATATCTGGACGTGTTGTTGATTTTGCTGAAGATGTTCGTATCGGGTGACTGTTATTAATACTAATGGTTTTGTTATATGCTGGGTGTATATGTTAATTGAGCGGTCAGTGTTCCGTAGTATGTTGAAAGTCACATTCACTCACTCCCTTCGTAATACTATATATGTTAGACTAAATGTCTCCTGGAAACCCTGCATATGACTCCATGAATTACCAATAATTGTACGACGAAAACAGTGTAATTCGTTAGGCCGTTACCGTTAAGTTTAGAGTAGTAAATTGGGCAGAAATAAGCGTGAGATTCACTTTCGTGCAAGTTTCCCGCCAGAATAGGATTGAAACGACATTGCGCCGATTCAAATCCCTGAGTTGGAGTACAGAGAAAGTGATTAAAGTACATACCCGTTCATAGAGGTTCAGGTAGAGAATTTCAATCCATATTGCAACGTGTTGTTTTTCTATAATATGCTCGTGCTAGTGCTCCCCGTATCCTTGAATCTATTAACAGAACAATACTCCTCCGACATTGTTCCGCATGGTGTTATGTACATAAGACACGATATTTGTGCAGCACGATCGTCGTTGATCAAGTTCGCAAGAAGTGACCGTTATATATTTGTGCTCGTCCACGCAGATAACAATTCGGGTCAGGTAAATCGACGTTTAAACAGCAATGTTTGTTGTACGCTTATCCGCCACAGCGGCCGTAGACCTGTCGGCGCGAACGAATATTCGTTGAAAGCGGGGTCGACGAATAAATCCGCGACAACTTGACAAGGCCAATGCATTCAGTGTACATAAAACCTGGGGAAAAGTTTATGCTTCGGCCTTTCAACTCGATTACACTGCATGTCCATGCTCCGAAGACTAGATACGCCGACATTGAAGTACGAACACTTACTTGGCTCGATCGATTTTCTCCGAATACGTGACGTGTATGGTATTCCGTCGTGTTCGCGGGAGAACGGAAGTAGATCCTATCTTAGACTGCATACTCTTTCTCTACCTAATTGCACATTGGTCTCTTTCGTTGCGAAGCAATTGATTGTGTCCATCTAGATTTAAATACAGTAGTCTTAGCCACGGTAGGAAACTTTCCCTGCTAGCTTCCGAGATGATATAAAGGATTTAGGTGATGTAATCCCTTCGATATCACGTGTATGACTGCGAACGCCAAATAAGCGAAATTTGAATACGTAGTGTGCAATTCATTAGTAAACCCGACACCAACGATACACACTCACACAGTCGGCGGCCACCTTTACCGCCGCTACGACTCTTAAATGGTGCCCATGGCATGTTGGATGGAATGAGTAATAACTATACTACATGTTAAACGTTTCTGCATCAGCATGACTAGCAGATAAGCGTGCGTATAATCTAAATATGTTTTTCAGTACGCAATCCGAAATATACTAAATACAGCACACGAAGACATGAACATCATAAACAAGCCACATATATTGCGGGCGTAGCGATAAATTACGATACTCTCATATGCGTCACGACGATGTTGCGTCGTGATATTCGCAACTAGATCGGAAGCTCGAGCTCGTAAAGTTGATCGGGACGATAAGTCGATCCGCGCGATATCGCGGCTCGAACGCATAGATTCTCTGCGCATCTCTCCATTTAATTACAGCCCGATAGCTACTGCCAGACGGTTGTTTGTGAATTTTCGGAATGCCTCGTTTGCAGAATTCGGAATTGAGCACATGGCAGCGGAGGGCGGCTGAGCTGAGTGGCAGAGTAGCGGAGTTGGAGGAGACGCTGTCGAAGGCGCAGAAGGATCATCTTAAGACGCAGGAAACGAATGTCAAGCTGCAGCGAGATCTGCGCGAGAATGTCGCGCAAAAGGAGGATCAGGAGGAGAGAATCGCGACGCTCGAGAAGCGATATCTCAACGCTCAGCGAGAGTCCACCAGTCTCCATGACCTCAACGAGAAATTGGAACAGGAACTGCAGCACAAGAAGGCACAACTGAAGGTAATTCGCATCATGGGGCCTTCATGCCTTTGTCACATCAACTTTACCGTGGGCAAAACTATTTCGTCCTATCCAATGAAACGGCCTTTGAGTCCGTTCAAATCTTTGTATTCTATGCGCACCGAACACGTTCAAATACAAAACGCAAGTTTGAGAATTTGAAGGAGGAGGTATCGAATAAATTTGCCATTTGATACTTCAACGGAATGAAATGTTTATCTGTATCCTTGAAATAATCTGTTAACAGCTGCAGGAAGAGAAAATAGCAGCTATACAGGAAAAATTGGAGCTCGCTGAGCAGAAGCTGGCACAATATGCTAAGTTACCAGAGATGGAAGAGCAATTGAAGCAGAGGATGGAGGCTCTGACGCAGGTGAGGAGGCCCAACCAGGTACGCAGGGGAATCATATCGCCGCATTGTCAGTTCTCCCTTTTTTATTCCTCTGCACTGTTACTGATGCTCCCGAGATACATCTGTGTCTAGAAAGCTTGCTCTCTATCTCTTGTTTGATACCTCGCATCGTCACTGCAAAATACTTTCTAACTATGTTTCAGTTTTGTATAGAGTTGCGGGTGATAATTTCGTTATTACATAACGCAGGCTGGTGCCGAAATAAGTCGGTGAATTTTGAAAGCATGTTTCCAGGACACAGGATCATATATGCGATTGTAGATGCATAATCATTTTCATCATAAAATCAAAATATCACAGCAGACTTGCGCGAATATCACTGTCGCATTGTTTTTGTTAGAACTCAACAAATAATAGTATAAATTTCCCGACGCTTTCAATACTCGAACAATTTTTGATAAATTCCATACAAACTCTTTCAATTTTTCAAAGATTATGGGAATAATTCATAGTATAACTCTGTACGCAAAAATGAAAAATGATTGTCGTGAAAATATTTCGTTGGTATGAGGATGATAATTGTTCATTCAAAATTTTGGTTAAAAAGTTAATTCAGCCGAAAAATATACATTTTGCATTTAGTACAAATCTCTCTATGTAGTACAAGTAAAATACGCTCGAAAAATTTAGCGACCTACTTCAGAATCAGCCTATGTATACATACATGTAAACATGGTATGTTATCTTTAGCTGCGTCTCTATCACACGCTGTGTATACAACGCATAGTGTAATGCCACACTCTTGTGCTGACCTGTTAAACGTTTCAAATGGCGCAGATTTTCTTTACAGTCATTCACACAGCTGCTGGACCACACAAACATAGGACACGCGGTATTTGGGATTAGGTTGATCATTTCATTTGTCGGGCGGTGAATCGAACATAAACGGCTATCATCTCATTTTTTTTTTCAAAGGCCAACATAACGCATTTAGACCTGAGCATGGCACCATATAACGCAGTTCAGAACAGACAGAAACTTACATCTACTCAGAATGAAATCAACATTAACAATTAGCACTATTGACAAATGAATGATGTGCTGCTCTTAAAGCTTGTTAATGTTCTATACTTTCTTCTGTTATCTCACGTTTCTCAACAGATGCATTCTTAGGCACAAGTTTCTTTTGTTTCAACTTCGTTCTGCCATTTATTTGACATAGATCATTTAGAGGATAATGTTCACTTGTTCTCAGTATGTGTCACAAGTCACTGGGGGTCACAAGAACGTCAATAATCTGTTCTTGAATGTTGCACTGATTTTATTAGTTACTGCCACCGTTAGTGTTCACGCAGTGAGTGAAAAGATAATTGATCAAATACAATTGGAAAAAGCCAATCGAGCTAAAAGCTAAGAATAAATTCTAACTACTACGCAATGATGCTGGAAAAACTTGCGGACGTTCTTGTAACAGCTCAGTTGTAAAGTACTTGAACTTAGAAGATAGAGATTAACATTGCTGAAAGATACAAATGACTAGTCATATCGAAAGTCAGAACGTAACTTCATGTCATTTTCAAGCATTGCTCATCTGAATAACCATATTAAATCAACCCTGCTGTACCTACTTCATAACAAGTAATCCCTGTTGTCTGGAACGTTCACTAAGCAGGCCCAGGAAAGACACGGTAGCGCGGAGGACAGAATACAAAGACTGGAGACACAGTTAGAGGAAAAGAACGCCGAAGTAATGCGCGTTAATCAACGCCTCAAAATGAATGAGGAACACAACACGAGACTTAGTACGACCGTTGATAAGCTGCTATCTGGTAATTTATCCGACGTCATTCCGTCATTCTTTCGTTCAATTGCACGTTAGAGTTGCTCAAGTAATAAGCGAGCAGCTCGGCGCTTTTGTAGAAAAACAAAAGAAATTAGCCACTTCGAAAGTAAAGCGTAAGTTCCTTAATTGTCCGCCGTCCCATTTTAGAGTCTAATGAAAGGTTACAAGTGCATCTCAAGGAGAGGATGCACGCGCTGGAGGAGAAGAACGCGCTCACCCAGGAACTCGAGAAAACGAGGAAGATAGCTGAGGATCTGCAGAACGAGAAGGCGGAAATAGTTAAGGAATTAGGAAAGGCACGGCTGGAGATCGATAACGTGAAGAGGCAGATGCTCCAACAAGAGATCGCCTTTAATATTCAGCAAACGGACGCTTTGACCAGGAGCTTATCGCCGAACGCCGTTGATCCAGGTTCCTTCTCCAGAAGTGCCAGCCACAGCAGTTTTGACACACACTCGCTGCCAAGAAGAGGCGGCAAGCGTTCGACTATGGAAGAGGATTCGTCGAAGGTACGGTAACTTTACCTTGACACGCTATGACAAAAACTTATGTCGAGAGTCCGACGTCCTTATACCGCACGAGAGCCAATGTTACGTGAAAACTGTTTCTTTTCTGAAGGAAGAGTCAATCTATACACCTTTTTCCTTGAAAGTATACGAACGCGTTTGGATTGCAAATTTCTTTTTAAATTTTCACACGACCAGTACGTATTCATTAATTCGTCTACGTCGTTTCAGAACTACGTGGCACGCACGTTAGCGGAACAAGAATGGGAGAAGCTGCAGCAAGCTCACGTTCTGGCGAATGTGCAGCAAGCGTTCGATGTTTCCAGTGACGCGGAAGGTGACGGCGATAATGAGAGCATCTTCAGCTGCGCCGCTGATGTAATTAGTCCGACTGGTCACACAGACGCCCAGACGCTGGCGCTGATGCTACAGGAACAATTAGACGCAATTAATAATGAAATTAGATTGATTCAGGTAATTCGCCGTATGACCTCATTACATAAGAACCGAGTTCACTCACCCAATTTACTACAAACGCCGCAAACGCCTACTAACCACGCAAAAATCTACTTTATCCAACATGCCCTATATATATTCAAAGTGTGTAATAAGAAAAGTCTGTCATGTAACGTTGCGACGTTCGAGTTTCCATAGTTTCTACACTGAACAAAACAGTTTTTCCTGTTATAACATCAACTATTTTGAAACAAGGGAAGATCACTGATAATTGGGTGAATGAGCACGGTGTAAAGTCCTTTTAACTAGAGCGTCGATAATAATGCGTGAACTTCAACCTTACCAGGAGGAAAAACAAAGTACGGAGGCGCGGGCTGAAGAGCTGGAGTCTCGCGTCGGCAGTTTGGAGCACATGAACTTGTTAGCCAGGGGACGAAGTCTCGAGCGAGCCTCGCCTCCACTGAGCGGTCGTTCGACGCCAAAATCGCACCATAGCCCTAACCGGGATTACCTACACAAATACCATACCGTGAGTATCGACGCGCCTTCCATCGCCGCACTTGCCCTTATCGGGTTCCGATCGATGATTGAAAGCGGATTTATGATGTAGGCGCCGGCTTCAATGTCCCCGGCCCACCTCCATCAATATGCCGCTTCCCTAGCTAGTCCAGGGCAACTTTCGGAATCTCTTCCGGCTAGCCAGGTTCGTTCTCTGTTGTAGTTTCGCTCATTGCGAAGAATGAGTAGCGCATATCCCATGAGCGTAGCCGTCCCGTCTCAATCCCGTCAAACTTGTATCCCGACTACGTAGAGCAGACCGTATCCCATGCCGGATATCGTCAGTTTGAATAAGTTTTTTTTAGATTATGTTGGAATGCTTTCGAACGTTTTGTTTCTCTGTTCTTCTTCATCATGCCTCGCTTTTGACACACCCATGCCATGCCCGCACCGTTCCTCGTCTGACAAAAGTTGGGTAATGCTTTCTGCCCACGGCAGTTGCAGTTGTCCGGTGAAGAATTGCACTCGGTCAGCGAAAGAGATAGTACGGGCGGAGCCGGAAGTGGCGGAAGTGAGGCAGCATCGCCGTTGACAGCCAGATCCCTCAGGCTGGAACGTGTCGTTCAAGCGCTAGCACACAGCCAAGAGGAGCTCAGAAGGTATGCCTGCAATCGCGTCTTATGATAATATTGATCCTGTCTAAAGCGGCTAACGAAATAAGCACCTGTACGTTGTTACACGCTGATCAAGATAAACTCGTGTCGAGTCTCGTGCTACTTAAAATGGATCTATCTATACTTTGCATTTACTTTATTCGTCTATGAATGAAATATGTTGCTCCCTCAATTGAATTGCCATTACGTATTTTCTTTGTATCGTTGAACGGATCAAATACCCGGGGTTAACAATTTGATCGAAAAAAGTATACATAATGCTTTGTAAATCATTGGCATTTCGAATTGTCCATGCTGCTAGACGTACTGGACAGACTGGATTTCCCAGCAGTGGTTACCCCGCACACAGGTTAATTAAAGATTCTAGTACTGCATGTATACCGCAACAAATGCCGCTGTGCACGACATATTTGAGTAACAGGCATGGGCATGAAATAAACGACCGTGGAATCACTGATATTTACGGTAACGTGTCATTTAATTTCTCTATTCCACATAAGACTTTATGTCCGCAACGTTCTGCAATCATCGATTGCAACGCCTAGTCATTTAACGTTGATGTTAAGTTTGGATTGAACCGGTTGTTTCGATTCTACTTAGATACAGCATTGAAAAGAAGTGTAATTAGTAAATGCGATACGCAGGGCATTGCATACATGCCCACAGCCCAAATTCTCGAGCACAGTGGCACCGACGAGGCATCTGATAGAACCGGTAGATATGACTTCTCCCCGGAAGAGACTGATAGTAGCTTCTTCCACCCGTCGTACATTCAAGCCTGCCCAGTTCACGACAAGCATCGCTGTCTCAATCAGACAAGGGAACTTACGGACAAATCGCGAGAATTGCGTCGGACACGTGCAAACTTGCAACAACCAGGTCCTGTGCGAATAAGGTTGTCTTTTATGAGTGTTGCGCGAAGATATAAAAGGATTAAATGGTGTGACACGAGTTTTACCCATTGGGGCTGATGCTACAGCAACATATTACATTCGCACATATTGTACATAACATTATGTAACTTATGATCTGAACAAGTTGTTTCGATATTGTTGAATCTTTTTATATCTTTGCAATCATGTGTTCGTCTCATCGGCAGTCCCTTCTTTAAAGCAGTAATCAGCTATATTTCCAGGTTTTTGTGCCTTACGTGTAACACTGAGTAGGTATTACTGTTGTTCTTTACAATCAACCATTGCTAAGGCATCTTAGATGTGTGTGAACAGATTTGATCTGGCTTTTATCGTATTTACAGTTGATTCATATTACCAGATTAATAAGTCATTAATCGTGGACTTCCATCATATAAACTACATTGCTTTTCCATACTTCCGTAGAAAGACGCTTGATTCTTGTATCTCTTAACGTAAAATATTCAAAAAATCTTATATTGCCATAATTAATAATACACCGAACTGACCATAAATTATTTTAGATATAACGCTAGAACTTGGTCGCGCATAATAATGTAATTTCATTTCTACAGCCAGCTAAGTTAAAATGACCCCTAATTTACAAGCACTCTCGCAATTCTCCCGAAATCTGTAAGTTCCTGCAATCCGCACATCATGACACGCTACGACGTGCAGTTTGGCGACAAAATGCGTAGCACAGCTGACAGTTTCCCGATATACAAGGAGGAAAGTGTGCGCGTCTTCAAACTTTCTTCACCCAATGGCACTCCCCCAAACTATCATTAGCATGTATAGAGCATACCCTGGCCAGTTCGCTGATGCTAGCTTGTCGAAAGAATTCTGATCAATGTACGCGATCACCGGCAATCGTGTATGCACTTAAAGCGCACAAAGTGCAGGAGAATGCTTCTCGTGCGAGTCAGTGACTTTTGCGCCGGCTAATATGTAGTAGCACCGATTAGAGTAGAAATAGAGACTAGATTAGCGCTCCATGCAGCAGGCATGGGCAACATAACAACGGCGCACTCAATTCTGGGACTCCCCCTTCCCCATTGTCCTCACGCCACAGCAGCCAGGACAGTTTGCATAAGAACAACTTGGCTGGCGTCGGATTGCCTATCGGACAATTGTCAAGCTCGCATTTGCACATGCAAGCAAGCATGAGTCCGGCAACGGCGGCCGCGGTGGCGGCCGCTCAAAAGAAGAAGGGGATCAAGAGCAGTCTCGGCAGACTCTTCAGTAAAAAGGAAAAGGTCAGTATGAGAGTCCAACTCTGTGTCCTGCCAAATTCCGAATGATCGATTATCGTTTATGCCTATACTACGTATACGCGGACTCTATGCGATGCAATAAATTTCGGGCAAAAATCTGACAAGCGAGCGCGGAGCCAATAAAGCTTTTTCAGTGACAACTGACATACTTTTTACCGTAGATAAAAGGAAAAGATACGCCAATGCCTGGAGACGTACCCGGCATGGGCGGTATGATGACTCCTGCTGATCCTGATTACGGGGAGACCGTAGCTTGTGCAGGAACCCTTGGCACGAAGAGCGACTTTGACCGCAGAAAAAAGAAGAGGTATTTATGTCAAAGGCATTATTCATTCTCATCCACCTTTCCGACTCTCGAACTTTCATTCGTACCGCTTTGTCAGTAACAATTGCTCATTGACGGCAGCATAATGTCCGTTGATCGAGTTTCTTTTTAAAAAGTTCTGTTTCTCTGCTAAAATTCACCTTAACGACACCAGCGTCAGACCTGCAGCGAGAAAAGTTGCAGTCTCCAAGACGTTTGTACCTGAAAAAATTGTTTCATTCATATCATCGAGACGTCATCACGAACGTTCCCACCCCGACCTTGTTTTAGTCCCAGTATGTTTGGTAGTATGCTGGACTCGTCGCGACACGAACTTTTGGCGGAAGCGATGAAAGCGGGAACGCCGTTTGCACTTTGGAATGGGCCGACAGTAGTCGCCTGGCTGGAACTTTGGGTCGGCATGCCAACCTGGTACGTCGCTGCCTGCCGGGCGAACGTTAAAAGCGGTGCTATTATGAGTGCTCTCAGCGACACTGAGATACAACGTGAAATTGGAATTAGGTAAGTCATTTACTCTTACACAGGTACGCATTCTACAAACGCTTCCGCGAGTGAGCACGTGGAACAAAGAACGTAGTTAACACGGTCATACGTATACAGAGAAAGGGAATGGACAAATACTGAATTTATGGAAAGAAACAGCTGTTAGCGAACATACATTTACAATAAGATAGTCAGATGCACACAATTTATCTTTTAGAGAATAATATCAAGAATATTATTTCATTGTAAAATACGTTTCTTATATAGTTCGCATAGATAATTTAAGATATAAATATTCACTGCACATAAGCAATTCAAAGTCTGCTTCTACATGAACTTATACATCTTCATGAATATGTTTCTACTGTCATTGTGTTAAAGTTACGGTGTAGCACGTGTCGATAGTATACGAATATACCTTTGTTTTTTTGCGTAGCAATCCCCTACACCGGCTGAAGCTCAGATTAGCAATTCAGGAAATGGTGTCACTAACAAGTCCATCGGCGCCAAAGACATCTCGCACCACGTTAGCGTTCGGTGATATGAATCACGAGTGGATCGGCAACGTCTGGTTACCGAGCCTCGGATTGCCTCAATATCGATCCACTTTCATGGAGTGCCTTGTTGACGCTAGAATGCTCGATCACCTTACTAAAAAGGACCTTCGAGGCCAGCTTAGAATGGTCGATAGTTTTCACAGGTATGCGATGATCGAGAAAACAAGCACTTGATTCCATCCGACGTTTTCCCTGTTTTATACATCTCCAACTTGCCGCAGGACGAGTTTGCAGTACGGCATTTCGTGTTTGAAGAGATTAAACTATGATAGGCAGCAATTAGAAGAAAGAAGAAGAATGGCAGAAGGCGCCAATGTTGATGTTCTTGTATGGAGCAATGATCGTGTCATACGATGGGTTCAATCAATCGGCCTGAAGGTTTGACAAACTTTAACATACACTTTCATTCCTCTACTTCGTCCCGGTCGATATTAATCTTACCCGATCTGCCCTTACAGGAATATGGGAACAATCTTTTAGAATCCGGGGTACATGGAGCTTTGATTGCCCTAGACGAAAGTTTCGATGCCAATAGTTTTGCTCTTACATTACAAATTCCGACACAAAACACACAGGTGAGTGCACATTTCAAATACGACGCACGATGGCGATTATAAAACGTACAGTTGATGACCGCTTATTTAAACTTTCCCAGGCAAGACAAGTCTTAGAAATGGAATTCTCGAACCTATTGACAGTAGGTACAGAGAGGCGGCCCGACGAATCAAATAGTATGAAATCCTGATCCAGCTCTTCTAGCAGGCTGCCTCATCTACAACCCCATCACGTCTAGTCCAAAACCCCAGCTATTACTACTATCTGTACGCAAGTGTGTTGTAAAAGTTGTAAGAGCTTTAAGTATCATCTAAGGGTATCTTCATACAGTTGCGAGAATGTGACACGTGACGATATAGAAGCGCTGTTCGGCAGAATACTTGTCAAGGTAAGAACAATCGTGCCGGGCATGCCGATATTCGGGGATGATACGACTTATCGATTCTATGTCGCCTGTTCGATCGTTCGAACCGCGTGTCACATACCCTGGCGAGGAAATAATTACTCGTGAATTGCTTTCATATGGATACCGAAATGTAGTGGGCGGTTAATGAAGTCACGCTTACTTTATTTGGGACTAAATGAACAAAAAAAAAATGCAAACGAAACGGATATGATACGACATAGATACATATATATTTTTTCTATATACTTTCCAATCCAGAACAAAGAAAAAACGACGTGTGCAGGAAACCAGTATATAATTTGCAGTAATTACGACAATAATTCCATCTGATTTTAGCGCGATATTCTTTCCTTTTCGATGAGCGTCGACCATCTTTCAGTATTAACGTGTCCCGGGAGACTCTAAACGTTATCATGCAACATCATTCTTGTACCATATCTTGTACTTATAGCATTTACGCATACTTAAGGCAATACGAGTTGATACATGCGCAAAATGAAAATTTCACGATCACGCTTGGTATTATTGCCCTTGACGGATTGCTAGTTCTTTGTATAATCAGAAGAGACTGCGTTCTATATTTCTGTATCTGTAAGACGGTGACCTAACAAGTCATATACATACATAAAAAAATATATATATATAAATAAATATATATACATACATTACTTTCCACAGAAGGAGCTCCAGAGTATTTGTTCTCCTCTGTTATTTCGATGAATTTTGAATGTTTGTAGATCATATATATTATAAACACATAACAGTTACACCGAAGCAACTATTGCAGTTAGGAAAAATATTATTGAAATGGAAAACAGGCACATGGGCGTGTCTACAAGAAAGAGTCGCTTTTTATTTGCGAATTAACCGAGGGACAGACATTTTATACCAAAATATTCACGCGAAATGTAAATGTACGGCGCGTTAGTAGATGTTATAATATTAAGCGACTTATAATTGTAACCGACAACTTGGCTACCGATCGATCACACGAGTGTATTACGATTTCATTTCGGTAACAGCACATAGTCTCCGATCAAACGAATTAACCAGAATTCTGCTGATCTATTCCATTCTATAGATTTAACGAACTGCATCATATATACGTACAAAGATTCTCTACAGGGTGAGTCGACCGGGAGATGGGTGTAATCCTTTACATTAATTATAAAGAGCAATTCACGTGAATGTAACACATGGCGCTCGACTTGAATAACCTTGATTCGATAATGCGAAACTTCCTATTTTTATTTCGTTCGCCGATTCAAATTATCGGATAAAATCGACTGTTTTCGCACAACTGTTGAGAAGACGGAATCGTGAGAACTGATTTTCGTACACCTCCTGATCGATGCACTCTCGTATTTGCACGAATGACTGATTATTATTGGATTTGATCGGTAGTGAAAGAACCCACGGAGAGGGCGAGCGAGAAAGAGAGAGAAAAAATGTTTTACGCATAGAAGAAGCAGCTATTTGATCGTACAGAGGGAGACGACCACAGCGACAACGGTAGAAATCTATGAGTCAAGTGGTGGGGATGGCGAATGCTTAACAAATAGTGACGATGTTGCTGAAGACAATGATTGCGAGGATAATTATAATTATCGATTATAATCGTTATGATGCTGAAGGTGTAGCGAAAGACTGAGACAATGACAGCGACTGTAATGACGCAAAAAAAAAAAAACTCATCACGATAAGGACGATCGCGATAATGATCAATAAGTTATAATGCTGATGTTGTTAATGTTGTTGATACTTGAGGAATCATTGTTGTTGATGTTTGTTTCCCTGTGAAGTACCCCCTGCAAGCTGTTCATTCGTTGTAGTTCCATGTCACTGCACGACCTTCCGAATGGGCGTAAACGTACCAAATAGTTTCTACCAAAGACATATTGCTGTATGACATTAATGATTTTCGCAATCGCATATCAAGCGTCCAATGTCAGTGCTCCAATCCGCGTGCGTTAGGTAGATCAAAGCCACGTATACATACATAAATATATATATTATGAACATCGCGATGTACAGCTGCATTATTTATTATGTGTTGCGCTTCTTCGTGTACCACCAATGATCAATTTAAACAATTTTTCTGGGTAATCAGAAAGACTCGCTAAGCCAAAGCAACATTACACTACCTCAATATTGAAATACGGTGGTACGTTTTTTGCATAAGTGTTATCTGGTCATTATATGTATCGTCACCTACGCACAGTTTCCGCACGTTCTGTATCTAATTGATTTGCGTGTATCATTACGTGTTGACATATCCGTTCATTTATCGGCAAATGAGTTTGGGAAGGACATTGTAGGGATATCCGTTTGTGGCTTCGTTTTTTTCCAAACACACTTTAACGAATATTCGGCGAGAAGTAAGCCGTGCCGGACGTGTTATAGGCAAATTTTCATGTACTTTTTAGAAGCACCAGAAGAGTTATTGGAACGCACTACAGACGATTATAGATATGTAAGAGCGACCGAGGCTCATCGGTGTCGAGACGCTCTTCTCTATAATATCATACATTTGTATAGAGTTAATTTCTATAAATAGACAGTCGTATAAAGCTGATGGTCTGAGCCTTTTGAAACGGAATGGCCGTCTCTCCCTTTCGGAAGAGTCTGCAGTATTTGTAAATGACTGAACTTATTTTTAATGTATGCTAGTTAATAGATGTCTTTGGGACATTCCAAAAGAAAAAAAAACCTTCCAAAAGTAACCACATTCGTAACCGCATATATGTACATCAAGAAATCAGTATGTAGCAGCTTCGACGCCTTCTATGTATTTAAGTATAAATATCCACGTAGATACGAGAAGTTTCGCCTGAGTCCAACCTCCGACTGGCCGGTGCCGAATAGAGCTTTGGTAAATGAGAGAATGTCATAGTGGGCAAGTCGTATATTATTCATTCGTCACTGATTTGCATTGCGTGCATGTACTTACGGGTAGATCTTAATAATCATCCTACGTTGACCGCCTTCTTTTACATTACAACCTGCGTTATACCTAAAATTCGCTTGGGAACATGCAAAATTTCTCATTTTTCGGTGAAGAAGCGCCTTCAGTTTACAGGCTACTGTCTCACACATATCATAAGATCATGAAATCACGAAAGTAGCGGTTGCGAACAGAGTTCTTCGTTCTTCAATGATGTTTTGTGTATAGTAATGAGAATTAACTTTGTGCGTCATTATAGGAGAATAGGAAAAGACACGCGCTCACGTCTTTGTGGACGAGATCATAATCATCACTCTCGCCACGACACCTTGTGTTCTTCTATTATGATTTCTTCCATACGCTCAATTCGCCCGGGCCGGCGGAAAAACGGTTTCAACGTTGTTCCGGACTTTTGTACGACATACGTTTGAGTGTTATTACTACTAGTTACTGTACATATGTATGCGCGTGTGTGTATATATATATACCTTTGTCTGTGTATATATGAATTATTTATTAACGAACCCGTAAATGTTAAGCACTTTATTACAAGTCCATTGAGATGCCAATACTGCTGTACAATCTTCGTAACGTTCGCTCTACAACGTTGCGTAGCTCAGAACATTGTTTCTTCGATATCTTGATACAGTAGCTTAATACAATCTACAAACTAACGAGACAATTATTGAACTCCCTTCGGATGAGGCACTCCAAGTACGATCGTTCAAAGTTAAACGGCAATGGAACGACAGCAAGGGCATCAATGGGCTTGTCTTATGGATAGAAGAAGTGACAGTTTGAATCGCAGTTATCATGGGAAGCACTCACTGCAAAAGGAGGCTGGGTTTATAAAATTGCGACTGAATTAATTAGAAATAAATATAAATTTAAAAAGCTCCAGACGTCGAGATATCTGTCTATGAATAGTCTTTCCATGTACTGAGTGCACCCATGGGAAAAAGTGCTCAGAATTGTCAATGTATTGTCATACATTAAATCATCTTTTCTTTCTTTATTTAATAATTTAACCTGTGCCACAGGTAGTGTGCCAGCATATGAAACAGCGACGATGTTAAAAACGAGACGGATGTCGGCGACAACGTTTCTTAAATGTGAAGTAGTATATAATAGTATGCCATTCTCGAACAATATAAAACACAGTGCACAAAATGGTGGATTCTGAAAGTATTCAGCGATCAAAGAGTAATTTTAATTATATGAAACCTGCTAGCTTATCGTTTCCGTTGATTTTTCTGTAAATGTACCGGCAACATATTTAGTCGTAAGAAGAACCCCTTGTATCAGACGAAGCTGACAAAATATTGAGTCAATGGTACTAACATTATACCGTGGATCAAATTCTTTTATCCCATTTCATACTTGCAGATCTACTTATTTTTGTATGATTCCCGCTCGGGTCATTGTATACGTTTACAATTGTGTTTGTGATGATTTTTTTTTACTGCTGCACGGGAAGCAATAGACGAGTGATGACTCTACATTCAGGATTGAACAGGAATGTAATCGCTATCGTTAGAAATTTCAGCATGTACGTTTCGATTCACTGAAATATCCAACACGTTCGAGATTTGATTGCGCTCGGTAAGTTTACAGTACGGAGTATACGTAGTGAAGGTGTACGTTAAATCGAAATTATAGGCGTATTTATAAACCATTCGACGTACAAATGTATTCTGCGGCACTGTACGTGACACATGGTGTCTTCGCCCGTTGGGAACATCATTGTATAATGTACTACTTCACGTTTTATACAATGAATATAAGATAGTGCATTTCATGGTGAAACAGGGCACTCATCTTGCTATGATGTTAACAGTAGAGAATTCCCGCAGAGATGATAGAGATGGAAAAAGAGAGGGACAGAGTGAACGTGAAAGGAGCAGGCGATTTCCCGTGAGAGAACTAGAGTGATAGGATAAAATTTGTGTCATATTTATAATGATGATAATTCAGTATTAACGGCATGTATCGTTGTTCATTTATCTGAGAATTCCGCTACGAGTTAACGTCATTGCTAGTAATAAGGAAGCACATGTTCAAAGGACACAACAGAGGCACAAAACTGCAACGTGCGGTTGCATATATGAGTTATTGCAATCATAAACGCTATTAAAAGATTGGACATGAGATTTCGTGCAAGTATACGTATAACAAGATTGAACGACAAAATAATTCCTAGTTATCAAATTAATGAATATAATGATAATATTGTCAGTACCGCTACCGCTGCTACTACTATTACTACTACTACTATCACTACTACTACTACTACTACTACTACTGCTACTACTACTACACTACTACTACTACTACTACAGCTACTACTACTACTACCACTACTACTACTACTACTTACTACTACTACTACAACTACACTATTACTATACTACTACTGCTGCTACTGTTACTACTATCACTACTACACTACTACTACACAACTACTATCATTACTATTACTACCGCTATTATCATTACCATTATAAATTGTCCTTGTAATTTTTATATGCCAAGTGTATACTTTAATAGGATAATGAAAAAAACGGGAGGCGCGCTGCAGTAAATGTAACATAATGCTCCTTTGCGAAAACGATGGGTGAAAAACTATGTTAACTGAAACTATGAATTATAAATATTGTATAAGGCGATAAATAATAATTATTATCATTATTATAACTATTATCAATTTGGATCGCAAATTGTGTTTTTCCCACCAATTTCTATTCAAATACGAAAACACGTGCATGTGATTTACACATTGCAAAATATAGGTGAAGTTTTTCTTATTACTCTTAATATTTGTTTCTTTCACTAATTTATCTTTAAATTACTTATTCTTTTAGATTACTTTACAAATGTTACCTTAATGTGCATATAAAGTTATGGATAATGTGTTAATAAACTCATGTTACTTGAAAATATTGATATAAATAATATAAAGTAAATAATTTATAATAAAGAAAATTTATTATCAAACTAGTTTTATCGGTTTATCCGTTTTTAAATTTTGGCATAGCGCCAACATTTCACGGAATACTGTGATTGTGTACCACTACACACTGCTACACACATGAATAGTTTGTGCCATCATGTTTACTGTTTTAGAACTATGCGGAAGATAACCTAAAAATGATCAATGTATTATCGCTGATTATAAAAGTTTTATGCTTTATATTGGTTCTGTGTATTTGCGCAACATGTTTTGAAGACGAAGAATTTTGTGAAAAACCGGTCGGATTCACAGAGGACGGGACAGAATGCAGAAGCCAACAAAGTTTTTCGAGAAAACGGTTGGAGGTTAATGCAAACTTTATTAGTAAATTCATTTAAATTTGTAAGTCTCAATTTGATGTTTTGTTTAGTTACATCCTTTACGATGTCAATCCTCCGGAGGGATTCAATTTACGAAGAGATGTTTACGTTCGTGTCGCTGTATTTGTGAAAGCCCTAGTTGATGCGGACAAGAAATTCGAATGGTATCTAGTACTACCTCCGTGGGGTAAGTACAAAAAGATTTAGCACTGATATTTATGATAATAAATTGTAGCGAATGATTGTTTATCGACAGCATAGTTTAATGGTCATGAAAGCAAAATCATATTAAGTTCAATATGACCACTTTCAAAAAATTTAATGTCGACATAGAGATTTATTTATTGTTACTTGGTAATGACGTCATACATCTTAAAAAAATATTCCATTTTTATTTCCCTAAATATAATTTTTAATTTAGGAAATCTGTATCATTGGAGGACTAAAAATCTTGGCCCACAAAAGCAATTACCATGGGGACTATTCTTTGATGTTGCCAGTTTTCAAAGATATATTCCAGTTCTGGAAATGCACCAGTTTTTACAACGTATGTTTTTTAAGTCACAAAATAACTTCCAATGAGATTTTGAGATATAAACGCAAATATCTTATACTTAGAGTATCCATCAAACCACAGAGAAACAAGTTTGGATATTGTGTATATCTTACAAAATGATGACAAAATGTTTGAAAGTGGTAAATTTGAAGACAAAAATGAAGTTCTTGATTGCAACGTAGAAGATTTTCATTATGAACAATTAGATGCAAATAAATACACTGGCAGTTTCTGGGGCTATTCTAACATTACGTCCAGCGATGTAAAGTGTGTAACATTTCATGGCCTAATGTCAGATCTTCATAAGAATCTTCAACCTGAAATATATAGGTAATATATATGACTTCTGTTTCCTTAAGTATACTAGGTTCCATACCTCTAATTAGAAAATATGTGTTATATTAGGTCTGTAATGTTTGATCACATGGAAATTCCATTACATGATCATTATGGATCACAGGAATATTGGCGTGCAAGACGTAGTATGCGCTATAATTCCGAGCTCTATTCAATAGCTCATAAATTTAGAGAAACATATCTAAATTCTACTGATGAACAGGATAAAACAGTTCGACCAGAGGATTGGACTAACGAAAAAGTAGCCTTAGTGCAGCTGCAAACAATTATAGTAAAACACAAACTCCATTTTTCATATAAATTTGATCAGTTTGTACCTTTAAGGCAAGAAGAAATGCATTTGGCGGACCTTACTTAGCTGTGCACTTAAGACGACGAGATTTTGTGGTTGGTCGTACAAGTCATGTGCCAACATTAAAAGATGCAGCTTCTCAATTACGAAAGAAACTCAATGAACTTGGGTTATCACTCCTATTTATTGCTACAGATGCTGAACAATGGGGTATTGATAGTTACATTAAAATACTTAAGTTTCTATATCAATGATTACAAACTTCTGTGTAAAATACAGTGTCATTATTATTATTTATAGAATTTGATGAACTTAAATCGTTGTTACCAGAGTTTACAGTTCTTAAGTACACGCCGTCGGCTAGTACCTTAAAACAATTTAAAGATGGTGGAGTTGCTATAATAGATCAAATAATATGTTCATATGCTAGGTCAGTATACATTAAAAAATATTATTTTTAGCTATTACAATAATTGGTTTTATAGGTCAACATGGATTTTCCAAATATTGGTTGTACGTAATCTTTTCTCTTCTGTAGATATTTTATAGGTACACACGAATCTACATTCACATTCAGGATACAAGAAGATAGAGAAATAATAGGATTTTCGCCACGGACAACTTTTAACCGCTTGTGTAAAACAACAAAAGGATGTTCAAGTGGTGGACGGTGGGAAATTGTATGGTGAAAAAAATGTTCATACGTAACAAATAAATATTATTAATGATAATGGAAATAGGCCTATTAAATAAAATGCCATAAGCATTTATTTTATTGTAAATCTTATGTGTATAAATACATGGTATTTTTATCTTTCTACTTACCGGTATTATTGTACAAATTAGATATATTTATACAGGTTTTATTTTACATTTTCTTTTTCTTTTCTGTTTATTGATTCGACGGTTTGCCGATCAGCTCTTGCTCGCGACGAATTTCTTGCTCGCGTTGTTGCTCTCTGCTCAATGCTTCCTTTTGTTTTATCTGTTGTAACCTTAATGCTCGTTTCTACAGACAATATTTTATATTGAACTGTTGATTAATACAGTCTAATGCAATGTTTTAGGTGTTTGAAACATGTAATAGAACTTACCTTTAATCTAAATGTACGTTCATGAATGGAAAACATTTCTTTCTTTATCAACGCTAACTTATTCTGGTATACACGTACTGTAGCAAACTGCAACATTTAGACTGTATTATGAATGGCAAAAGTAGAACACTAACTGTTACACTAAGGAACAAAAATGGAATATTAAAAGCACAAATTAATTTGCAAACACTTCACCCATACCATTTCATTCAAATCAACATCTTCAAACGTTTCAGATAGTTTTCTGTTTTCTAAATGCATTTGATTAAGTAGAACTTCCTGCTTTGTTCTGAAAAGAAAAAAGGATTTGAGCAATATCATGGTACTAGCTTCCACTTCCTTTTATCTCTTACGTTAATTCATTAAGCTCCTTTTCAACTTGTTCCAAAGGTGGCTGATAAACATTCAGCAATCCAATAGCTAACTTATTCGCTGCATCCGAAAAACTAGCGGCCTCTTCGCTGATTAAAAATAATATGTTTATTCAAACTTTAACATCTCTAATAGGCAAGGTAATAATTCAAATTCAAAAGCCTATAAATAACAATATCGTGGTATAAACAAAAGAGTGAGGTTACCTATCAGTTTTGTCAATTTCAGATTCTATTGCGGCCGTTTCGGCTTCCGACATATGGGTCATCATTGTTGCTATTGATTTCTATATTTATACACTTTCCGGCATTTATGTCAAATTCGTAATAGGAGCACGTAATGCGAATAACTGAAGTTTGACATTCGGGTGCACGTCAGCTGATTCGTATCACGTGTGCTACTCCATTCTGTATATTTCGTTTTATATGGCGGGTACAGAGATAAGACAACGTTTTAAGAATCTATTCTAGAGAAAGAGGAGGGGGGTAGCAATATAATACTTCTATAGTTGTAAATGATTATATATTATTTTTGGTGATAAATAAAAGAAAAATATAATAGTACATTTTTTAAGATTTATGTTACATGTGTTCTTCCTTGCTCTGTTTATCTTCAAGAACATACATCTGTAAATTGAGACAATCATTCTTAATAGTTTTTAATGGAAGCAAATCTTTGTTTGCCATTTCAATATCATTGTCATTGACAATCCATGGAAAATATTCACATTCAGGATTCTCATTAAGGCTAACATAGGCACTTTCATATGTTTCAATTTCAATCATAAATGTTGAGTCTTTTGGAAGTGGCTTCAAGTATGTTTCGCTCATTGAGAGTTTTAGACATATGGTTCTCAGGGCATCTTCTGTTTGAATGTAGTAAGGGTCAATCCTAGAATGATGTAATAATACACAATTGTAAACTATTTCTTTTGTGCATACATATTTAAAAAGGAAACTTACTGAGCTTTATCACTTTTCAGTTCAGCGAGATCAAAGACAAACTTTTCCACCGGTAGTTTATCTTTGTTGTAAAATATTAGGTTTATTGCTTTCACATTTTTGTCACTATCTTTAATTAATTCTCTGACACTAATTAAAACATTTTTTATATACTCATTAAGTTCTGGATGCTCAGATACAAATACAGCTATTCCATATACTCTCTTTGGAACAAATATCTGTTTTGGATACACTCTCCTGAAGTATAAAATGTGATTTATGGCCACTTCCAGAAATTCTATCAGGATATCAGCCCCAACTACAAGAAGTTATATTACATTAGTATCATTTTTGGGAACTCATCATTCATATGATATTCACAAATTCATGTGTAGCAAATAACTGAAAGCAACATGTGTTTGCACAATTATTACATCCCTCAGAAAAAATGTGCTGGCAATAACGTTACTTACCAACTTTTTCTTGAAGCATTGTATGTTAATACAATATAATATACTTGTTATGCAAACAGAAGCAAAGATATGAACTCTATGCATTAGTAATACATTATACACACTGCCCTAAAATGTAAAAATAAACATTTGTAATTCGTATTCCCCACTTCCTCATTTTTTTTTATATCACGCCATACGCGTGCTCTGTTTATTTAGCTCCCTATACATATAGACGCATTGAAGTTCATGGCAATCCAAATGTGCCTAGAACCGACGAATGTGAGGCAAACATTCACGATTTCCGGTGAAAATAATCATCGAAATGAAAATGATAACTTTCACATTACGCGCGTACCGCAATACGAACGTAGTTATCTATTTTCCTTCGGTACCGGCGACACGCTTCATAAAGTTTTGGCGTAAGTATATCGAACAGGAGCGAGCTGCTTCATTGTTCGCAGGATCGTGGAATTTTAAATCGGTTATTTTAATATGATCATTCGGCGATGCTGTTGGCCGTTTAAAAGGATTATCAATGGAAGCGTCGATACGCCCGGCTCGTAATATAGCAATTGATTTGACGCGCGCGTTGAGTACCGCGGTGGATTGCATATGGCGGCGAGTGTGCTACGGGCAACTGGACTGTTTTGATAAAGATTTTTTCGCCTTGTGCCCGAAATATCGCGGAATATCGTCGTTCAGCAGAGTCGCGAGTGCAATACCTCGGCTAATTGGCGATACAGTGGGCGCGAATGGGATTATCATGATATAAACATCGCTGCGGCGTTTTTCCTAACCTCGGTAACACGGCGAGAGAGACTGCTCGAATGCAGGTATGTTCTTCGTTTGTTTTTCCTTGCGCGTGATCGCGATAGTCCCTTGCTTCCAGCCGATTCGTTCACCGTTCTGCGTCTGTGTTCTTCAACGAAATTCAGCCAAACGGGCTGCGAGTGACGTTATTACTTCGCTAGGTCGATCGTCTACGACTGGCAACTCTCCTTTATTTTTATTTCTCGAATGATTCCTGAATTCGCGTGGCGCGAAAACAAATTGCGGTCGTGCCGGAAGCATGTGCTACCGGTAAAACTTTCGACTGAGTTTTGGTGATGAATATATGTGAAAGTGCCGATGATAATGATCAGTTAGTTGTTAATACGTTGTTAATGTCTTGTTGTGATGCGATTACTTTGATAATTATTCCGTCTGTGTGTCAGTCATTTTGGTTACCTGTGTCAATAATTTTTGTATCATGTTTTGTGAGCGAGTGCTATTAGTCAGATAATGTTTGTCATGACAAATGTGTGGTGTATTCCATTTTTATGTTTTGCTTGTTATTCCTTGTTGACGAAATTGACAGTTTGTAACGTAAGAAAAAGACTTGCAGAAAAACTGTGTTCGTGAGAGTATTGATCACTAATGTCATTTTGAATGTTTTGAAATTACGGGATGTGTGCTGGATTGTGCCTTGCGTTTACCGTAATGAACGCTGTTTATGACTCGTAGTAATTATGTATATAAATATAGTGAGTAAATTCGTTAGTTTACGCGAGACTGTGACGTATTAGACAAATTAGAGAAGTGCGGAAAGGAAAGCAAATAAATAATGTATTGTTTACGTTATAATACATATTATTGGCGCCAAAACAAAACAAGATCTACCGGAAGTGAGGTTGCCTTTACTTAAATTTTACGATATCTTCGAAAACTTTGGGTATTCGGTAGTGTAAAGAATTTGCGAAAATGTTTACTAGATCGAGAAACCTGATTATAATAGTAATTATGCAGTGGATATATTGTTTGTATCTATTGCTTTTACGTGCACACATGTTAATCATAATTGCCGAAATATTCTAATTATTTTTATGTAAATATAGTTTTATCGCGATTTACAATATTATGACCAAAATTAAATTTTAGATGAAGATGCCACCAACAAAGAAGACTGATTTGGACAAGTTAGCATGGGCTTGGGTTGATTCTACGGAACCAGAACAAATTGGAAAGATACATTTGGAAAATGCTTACAGAATAGGTCTGAAAGCCTGTAAAAATTGCAAGTAAGCGCATTGAATAATGCATACACAACACATCAATAATGACTTCATTAATAAGATTTTATGTGATTGTTTTAGGCGAAATTGTACCAATAATCCGCAGTGTTTAACAGGACTAGGGGAAGAAAAATATATAAAATCTCAGCCAGCTGAGATGATATCGTTAGAAAGTTCATTATCGGAACTGCGTGATCCTACACAATACGTGGGTTTGAAAAATCTAGGTGCTACATGCTATGTCAATAGTTTAATTCAAATGTGGTTTCACAATGAAGATATGAGGTATACAAATGTGACAGCCAACCATATCAACAACTTGTACTCATAACTTATATCTGTAATGTTTCCAGGAGGATAATATACAAGTGGAACATTACGGAAGATCCAGAAGAGAGGGATGCATTACGGGAAGCGAGGGAAGCAAAGCTGCCTTATCATCCAGTAACAGCGGTCGGCCAATTGCAATACATATTCGCCATGATGCAGTTCGGCAACCGGAGGCTGCTGGATCCACTGAACCTAGCAATCGCTCTCTCATTGGATACAAGAACACAGCAGGATGCGCAGGAATTCTCCAAGCTGTTGCTATGCCATATTGAAGGAAAGCTACAGCAAACCACAGAGCTGAAGCGGATGCTGCAGAGGCTGACACAAGGAAAATACAGCTATATCAATTGGTGGGTTTTCTGTGAAGTGGAAAACAAATGAGAATTGTCCTAGAGCGATGTGTGACGATGCCGATGATGAATTGACGATGAGAAACATGGTAGGACACGTTGCTCGCTACGGTGACTGGTGCGATCAACTGATCTGACCGAAAGGACTGTTCTGCCTGTACATAATAAAACGACGTCTTTGTGTTTGACGTAGCTGTTCAACCTGCGGTACCGAGTATCCCACTTCTACACCTTTCTACGAATTGGATCTACAATTGGCAGCCACCTTGAAGGAGGCCGTTGAAACGTACTTGTCTGAGGAGCAGCTCACCGGCCCTAATCAGTACCACTGCGTCACCTGTAACGATAAGAAAGACGCCAGGCGGTTTATTCGCTTGGAATCACTTCCAGAGACTTTGAATATTCAACTGATGCGCTTCGTCTTCCATAGGTACACGTTAAACCACTTACTTTCCCTCCAATGCATATGGATTTTTTGTTCCTCCCTAATTAGTGCTGCTTTCGTGAACAGAGATTCGGGACAAAAGAGGAAGTTGAACTCTTTTATCCAATTCCCTGAGGATTTAGATATGTCCGAGTATCTCAGATGCCCGGCGCAGACACATTTATACAATCTCGTCGCTGTATTGAGTCACAAGGGTCCGTCGGCACATTCCGGTCATTACATTGCGAATATTTGTAATTCGACTGGAGAATGGTACCAGTTTAGTGACGACAAGGTGGAAAGAATGCAAAACAAACGGATTGAAGATGGCATTAGTGGTGAGTATAGTGACAAACGCATAATATCGCAAGGGGACTATTATACAACGGGAATAAATACATAAATTTTCCTGTTCAGAATCGATGAAGAGTGTAAAGCGAGGCCGTGTACCAAAAGGATTTTTGTCGTCGAATACAGCGTATATGTTGGTATACAAGAGATTAACGGCGGAGTTAAGATCAAATAGCGCAAGAAAAATAAAAATGAAGAAGATGGATATAGAAACAAATAATCACAGTGACGTTGCTCAACCGGATAAATGTACGCTGAAAGAAAAGGTGGATTTATTAGAGGATGGAAAACGGAAAAACGGTCCCGAAAATTGCAACATGCATGATTCCGCGAGTCCAGAAAAAGTAACGAAAATAGATTCAGATGGCGATACGTTAATGGAATCTTTGAAAGAAGAGGCAACGGATATTTCCGCGAATTTAGAGTACCCTAAAACTAGTATCGAAGACAAATCTAATATGAAATGCGTGCAGGATCAAAAGGTGCTACCGAAGCCGGGACCCGTAAAAAATTTCAAAACAGATTATAGACTGTTGAACGGTGCTGCGCATAGAGCTATGAGTTGTGGAGAACGAGACTTTTATGAAGAGGTTAATATCTTCCTTTTAAGTGTTATACAATCTGCCCTTGCTCTTTAGTGTTCTCATGTTTATGATTCTCAATATCATTACAGTTAGAGTTTGAGAGTTGGGAAGTAAGCAACACAATGCGGGACTTGGTCAGGCAAGAGAATGTGAAGCATGAACTAAGTTTGCTTGCAGTACAACAAGAGAAAGTACGTATCCATAGACCGACTGTTTTGATAGCTTATCATGTAATATGTATACTAATGACTACATTTTATTATTTTCAGCAAAAGGAAATTGAAGATCAGAATTTGAAGCGACAACTCGTGATAGATTTTTATAATATTATTTCCAATACAACGTGTTGGGATCACTACCAATGGATACCTACGGATTGGTTATCAAAATGGTTGAATGGACAGATGAATCTTGACAGTGTTTCACCGATTGATAATTCGACGTTAATGTGTTCGCATTATCGACTGGATCCTCTGAAAGTGAATCGAGCGAAGTGCATACCTTTGTTGGCTGCTGAGTTACTTTATAATAAATATCGAGGTGGACCGAGGCTTGATCAGAATTCGCTTTGCGATATCTGCGTGAAGCGACGCTGTAAAATGTTACGCTTTAAAATGTCATTAGAACGAGATCACAAGGAAGTGAGCGAATTAGTCCGGAATTTTAAAGAACCGTAAGTATTTGAGCATATTCCTATCTTTTTCGTTTAACCTGCATTAATATAATGATTAAAAGGTAATCAAATCATAACAAACTTTAACCTGTTGTCCAATTTATTATTTTATTTTCTTGTAGATACAGTATTATTTGTTGCATAAAATGAGTACTTTTGAGTTTACTGCTTTGCATTTTATAGTTTATTTGGTTCTATCATTATTATTTATAACTTGTTAATGCTGCATAACGTTGCTTTATTATTTCTAGCAACGACACAAGTTTTGTGGTCGGTGCAGATTCGTTAAGATTTTGGAGGAGATTGGCCATGGAAAAGTTTCAAGAAAACATGGAGCATGAGATAGAGGATGAAGATTGTCAAGATGCTCAGACGTCACCTACGTCTAGGAGTTCCCACGACGATAATAAGGATGGCAGTAAGGAAGACAGCGTGAAAGATGTCGAAGAAGGCGAAGAGAATGAACTAATAATAAATTTTAACGAAGACTTGCTCTGCGATCATGGCGCGCTCAAAACTCCAGATGCCAGCAGAAAAATAGTACCTACAGAAGGATGGCTGATACTCAAGAAGTACTTTCCTGGCGCCAAGGAATATTCCGTTGGAGCCTCATCATGTTCGAAATGTGAAGTACGTATGGGGAAAATTAAATTCAGTCTCTTCAGTTAGAATCATATTCTTACACACACGTCCAAAAATTTACATTTGATTTTGCTAGTATCGGGCACATTTAAAAGATTGTTAGAAATCGGTTGACTATATTAGAGTCGGGTTAATGTTTACGCTTATTTTTGTGCAGGAAATATTGGAGAATGCGCAGAAAGCGAAAAAGGACGACAAGATAAAGGCGAAACAACAGAAAGACGAGCTGAACGATTTGTACTACATGAAGAACAGGAACGAGATATTGAAGTGTGACGATCCAAACACGGTTTTCTACGTTGTGGAAAAAAGTTTTCTGGACAGTTGGCGCTCCTTTGTGCGGTAAGTGATTTATTTATTTATTTCTTCTGAATCAGATGTGGGCTGACGTATTTTCTCAATGTGACAATATCAATGGGTGGTAAAGTAGATTTCTTTCTACTCTTCATGTATCGACATTGCGGCATCCCGGTCTGCTCACTCATAAACTTTCGGTTAGGTGGCACAAGGTGGTCTAATTGGGGAGGGTTATAAACCCCTATGGTCTGGTAACGAAGCATTTATCTTTTTCCACAATACAGAAAACGTGTAGCAAGTGGATATAAATAATGTCAACTGTTTTTTATTGATACAGTATTTAGTGTTTGCCCTTCTACGTAAATGCCAATGCCAAGTTCATCTTATTGAACTTTATCATAAATTTTAATTACGAGCTTTCCTAATTTAATTAGAGCACACTAACATATATAGATTTATATTCACAATTTATAACGCAAAGTTATACTCAATCGTTCGCAACGGTGTGAAACCCAAATTAACTTCGTCATCTTATCATAGAGAACTCTTAGTTATCCTTTTTTTATATATTCATGATGCACAAATAATTACTAACAGACCTCCCCTTAAATACACTGTAACTTAATTAAACACCCTAAAATGAAGACGTTTAACCCACATATACATCTTTAAATTCAAAATAAATTGAGATACGCGTTTAACATACACAGAGTATCTTGTAAAGTGCGTCGGAAATCAGATGCTACACTAATCGAAAGTCGCATCAATCCGTCGGATAGAAATGAATGTTAATGAAATGGGAGAAAAGTAGTTGTGGACATAGATGGATAATTTCAGTTCGGACCCGTTGTCCAGTTCGGAGGAGAAGGAATTTAATCGGCGCGAATGGTGCAGAGAGACGGAAAGGCGAGTATCCGGGGCGTATTAACGAGCTTTCCCTAATTATGAGAAAAAACTGGACCGCGCGATTAAGGCCGGCTCATCCGTGTGCTGGGGGTGAAGGCGGTGGGAGGGTAGGGGGGAGGGGTAGAGGAAAAGGGCGGTCGGGGCTGTACGGGAAAACTAATTGAAACCGCCTAACGACCCGCCGGCAAATGATACATCGACCCCACCAAGAAAAGAGACCGGGTGTCTTAATACCGTTTCGCCTTATTTCGAGAAGCGGGGATGCAATTTCGACTATCGCCCCCTTTTGCCTCTCTCCCTTTCTCCTGTCCACGCTTATCACTTGCCATTTTCTCGGTTCCCCGTTTTCGTACTTTCAGCTCCTCGCGTCTTGGTTCTTTTAGTTCTACAATATGTTTAGGTTGGCTTTTTTCTTGGTTTTTGTGTCGTCGTAGATTCAAGTTAGTTATTTTTTGGGTTTTGTTTCTGTGGTAAGGCGTATTTGTGGTATATAATAATGGCAGTTCATGCAAGTGTAAATAGAGGGTTTTAGTGAAGGGATGTCTTGAGGTATCTATTTTATCACTTTCAGTTGAGGAAATGAGTTTTCTTTTGACTTTGTAATACGTTGCTTATTTAGGAATGGTAGTGAATTCAGAACATTGTTTTTTGAAAGAACCAAAATTACATTGTCGGAAGAGTTTAATTTCTCAATTACTCACATGCCCTTATTTGACGGATTCGGGTGTTGACTTTTGTATAATTTTTATTCGACATTATTCCTTTTTATTTTACTGTATACCTTGTCTGATTTCTAATTCGCAGTCGTAGAATTGTATGACAATTATAAAATCCAAGTTTTGAAGTTAATTCAAGTACTTGAACTCTGGATTGGGTTTAATAATATGTTACAAACATGAGAAAAATTACAAACGTTATATACGTGATAATACTATATGATTGTTATGCACTGTTATAAACCCCATTAAACTTTACTAAACAAATCTAAATTACAGTACCAAACAAATCTTAACTATCCTGGCATTTTGCAATGTTTTCCATCCGTCTCCATTTTTCTCGCCCTTCTTGTAATTGCTATCCCTGGATTCTTTATGGTACATTTGCCACGTAATTTTTCCCAACTTCATAGGTTATCAACTTCCATAGAATGCCAAGTTATAAATACAAACCCTTTTAACTGAACAACTCACCATCATCTGAACTACTAAACCCAAAGCTGCCGTCAAACATAACTAAACTCCAGCATCGACGAAACCTTAACTGGCTCTATTCGGTTACACACATCCGGATATTTTGCAATTTTTTCCATGTTTATTTATATCTTTTACACTTTTTTTCATCCCTTCCTCTCTCTCTCTTTCGGCTTCTTTTGAGTTTATTCTTTACCTAATTTCTTTAAACTTCATAGATAACCAATCCTCCCAGAGTATCAAAATTTTGCTCTTGCTCGCGCAGGTACTTATCACTGTACAATCCACGTTTACTTGAACTCATAAATATAAACGCCATTAACTGCCGTCCAAAAAATCCAAACTACACCAACGAAGAAACCTCAACTACCCCTTCATTCAGTTATACACATCGCGGGACTCTGCAATTTTTCCCATCCCCCGTACTTCTCGCACTTCTTGTCAGCCCCATTCCCCGTTCGGAACACCCCCTTCCCTTAAATTCATCCCTCGGCCGTGCGTCGCCGACTGGCCTCGAGAAAAGTAATCCCGCCGAAAGAAACGTTTTAATGTTCGCAGAACGGTATTAGCGTGAGGTTGGTACTCTCGGTGGCCAGGAGGCGTCGGGATTGACAGTTTCAAATTTACCGGGGCTTAAGTGCCGGCGGATTCCTGGCTCACGGACACTTCGGCTAAACGGGGATCAACCCTTTGCGCGGATTAGGCCGCGTGTCATGTCACACGCGTGATTCCGCTCCGAGCTTTCGAATGAGGGAGAACGGAAAGCCTCGAAACGAGTCGCGGCCAATTGCCAGCGTTAAGCCGTTTCAGACTCATTTTTAAGGATTCATTTTCAGGTTACCGGCCTGCTTTAACCGTTTCAGTCACAAGCAGCGCGATCGCGCTGTTTGGATTTTGTGTCGAAGTTCTGGAACATTTGAACGGTATGGATAACTTATTATGTACTCACAGTCTGTTGCGGTCAACTTTTCTTACGTACTTCGCAAACACTTGAAAGGTTTACAAACAAATAGTACGCACACATAGGAATATAGATGCATTTTATAAAGTATGAGATTATAAATGAAACATTTTTTTATCTTATGAACATATTTAAATTAATGCAACAGTTAAAATGCCATTTTGAGGGACATACTATGACAAGCGCTATCGCGTTGTTTGGCTTTTTTGACTAGTTATGCGAGTATGTTAGTTTTCGCTTGGTTCAATCATCTTTAAATCATGATTTGCAACCGTGTCGGGTGCGGGGACTTGTGAAAAGATCAAGTCAAGTTAATAAAGCATTTTGTATTTTTTTAATTTATATGCGGCAATGTTTATTGTGCGTTTGTTTGGTCAGTCTCGGTTTATATCACATTTAATGTACGTCATATGATTAATAAGTTTTATATCGCTTAATTTTTAGAAGTAAAATGTTTCACGCGCTTTTCTAATCTCTTCTCCAATTCATTGCTTAATTACATTATTTATTTCACCTGATACTTTATCGTAGTGTGCGTTGGAGAATAAACATTAGCCCAGGGCAATTATTGGAATAACACATGAATTTTTTTTAACTATTAATTAGTTATGGCGCGGACAAGGATTAAAGATTCAAAATGCTTTCTAGCACGTGTTTTTTTTTTTTTGTGTGAATTTATGGAATAGCATGTAGGGTGTGATATATTGCTGAGAGTTCGGTCCTTAGAATTCGGTAGGAGAAAAGGCGAAAAATATTTTTCCGTACCGTGGCCATTGTCTTCGTCCTCTGTCCTTTGTGACGTAAATGATTAATTTTTCGGTACCAGCAGGCACGCTCCTCTTTCTTCATCGGCGACGCGTAGACAATCGGCTTCTCTCTCATGTTTTCTGATAAAAGCGGTACGCTTCGCTGATCTTTTCTCAATCGTCCACCGAATATCGTTCAGCAATTTGTTACGTAAACGAATTGTGTATTAAAAAGGTAACGTCATAATATGACATTTAGGTACAATGCTTACATTTCAACCGCGTTTAATCGTACTTTGGCTTCTAATCTAAAAACAATGTACCTTCGTGAAGTATTACTAATTGCCAAAATAAATTGCTTCAAATTACAACCGAAATCTGTCACAATAAAAAGTGCTTCTAAATTAACTGTGAATTTGGCACCAACTAAATTCGCAAATATTAATATCTTCGTTTTCAATGAAATTTGTTCACTTGTGCGGTCGTGTGAAAAAAGTATGGTTCGATACAAAAGTCCTCATAGAGCTTCTGAAGAGCAAACAGAGAAACATTATACTTGCAAAGTGCCGCTGGATCCAACTCCAGGAGGCAATTATCGCATAAGAGCGCTAATCTGTTTCGACGGCGTCTTGAAATCGAGAAGGACTCGCGTCTCATCCCGCGGGTAAACAAATGACGTTCCGGATGGCAATCTGTTGAGACGGGCTTTCGAACGAATCCGTCAACGTCACCTGGATGGATCTTCGAAAGGATTAGGCATTTGCATAGACGATCGCTCAACCTCCCGAGGCAGCCCGTGGCAGCAGCCACCTTTCCTTTTTTCTCCCCTTTCATTATTCTCTAACTCGACGCTTCCTGGACCGCGACGATCCAGTCGTTAAAACGATCCCTCGGCTTTATCGAGGGGTGGAACTACGAGCGGCTCCTAATTTTAATTACCTACCCTTCCCCTCCCACACCGCCGCAATGAATCTGCTACTTTTTTCATTCTGCTCTCCCGATCCGATGATAACACTGATAGGACATCGAATTATTCAATTCCTTGCGGCCAACCAATTCCTGCTGATTCCTCGACTTGACTGTCTGCAGTCTTTGTAACATTGTTTTAAATTTCGCTTAAAGATACATTCGATACTTATAAGCGAGAGCCAGAATTATTGGATATCCGTAGAAGCGATTCATATGCTGGACATTCATTATCCGATTACTCAGCTTTCATAGTCTTCTGCATTCCTCCTTATTGGACCATAGCCAACAATTAAAAATGAACTATGACAAGTACACTCAATATATGAATAGTTTACTTTAAAAGTGTTGCAACGCCATTGTGTTAAGTGAGATATCGCATAAACAAGAAGTTTACACTAAATTAATCGCAAATTATCTGATATCACACTTAACACGTTGCGTGCCACGCTGATTTTGCGTGTCCGCCGCGTCTGGCCAACGTGAATTTCTTATTATGCCTTACATATTTTTTCGAAATTTTTTGCACAACAGGTAAATTTTAGTATATAAAAGCGTATAATGCAATAATTTTTTTTGGGGTCACCGGTGACCCCCATGGCACGCAACGTGTTAAAAAAGATGAACCTACATCACTTTCAAAATAAACAGTCCATATCTTCCTTTTCGAACAGACTAACTCTTATACTGTCTTCGTTTGAAGTACACATTTCCTTAAAGCAAGGAAAGCTCAACGCTGACGCAAATGGGAGTCGTTCGGCTTCGCTCGGGCGCCGAGTAAATAATTATTAATGATCCCTAGCGAAAATGTGACTCCGATCGTGTTGACACCGCATTGTAACCCGGGCAGACAACGGTTCAGTGGCTTTCTGAAGCGAGCTGCCGCGAGGTTGGCCGCTGAAGGATCGACGGTAGGAGGAGGTTGAGGATCGAGGGGCGAGAGGACGACGGTCCGGGACCATAATTAATAACTTGGAATTGATTAAGGTGTCAGATAAGTCCATGGAGCTCGAGCTCCCGGTTCTCCTGTCTTTCTCTCTCCCTCCTGTTCTCGACGCCTTTTCATCCCACTCCCGACACCTTTCTCCCCCCCCCTCCCCTCCCACCCTCTCTCGCTCTCTGTCTATCTCTCTCGGCGCATTACGATATGATTAATAATTTTGAGATAAGGCCGTCGTCCCTGCAGGTCCCTGCGTTGTCCCTTCGAGAGGGGCCGATTTGCGGCCACACTTACGGTCTCATAAATGACTAATTATTCTCGCCGACCTGCGTCCACGTCGTGTCCACTTACACGGGAAATCTCAAAACCGATCCTCGCCCGGCGAGGTGCTCTTTATGCGCATGGAGGAGATTAGGGAAAAAGTGAAGGTTTCTTTTTAATCAATCTTGCCGTTACCGTGTGTTTCGGTGCTGAGAGATTGGAACATGGATGTGGCGGTGGGGGTGCTTTTACTTATACCGAAATGTTTGGACGGACGTGTATATGCGTCGAGGTTGAAAATTTGGAAATTCCTAATGTTAAACAAGTTTGTTGAATGTAGATTTCAGTGAACTACTCAGTTTGATTAAGTTCGTTCAGTGTAATTATGTAGAGAATGAAATTCTTTGACTACATTAACTTGAAGCGCTTTCAAACCCATCGTCTTGCTTGTAATTACCTTTGCCGAGCATGTGGTACAGGCTTTGTATGCTAGTTTACATATGCTTTTTTTCTTTAGCTGATATACCTACGTATAAACTTCTTAACATAATTCCAAGTTCAATATCTAATGACGCAAGTATCTTTAAATAAAGCAAGTCTTCGAATCTTAACTGACAACATCAAACATTGAACACATCATTATATACACACCGAATTTTCTCACCCCTCGCTTCTCTCAATAAATCCACCCCTCTCTTCGCCGGAGACTCGCTCGACCGGGAGGGTGTCGAACAAATTCCGACTATTTTGCGTACATTTGGCAGAGAGGCTGCCGGGGGTATAGGGGTGGATCCGTGGGAGGAGAACTTAGCCGTAGAGGGTGGCGAGGGGTGGAGAGGAGGGTTAGGTCGGCCACGGAAGGAAAACTATAAATCATTCGACGAGTCGTCGTGCATCGACTCGCGAAATCCAACTACCCTTAAATAAGTTGATTCATCGCTGCGAGGACTCTGCAGCCACCATAAAGCGGAGACCTCCCTTATTCGTTCGTCGTTTCCACCCCCTCGATCCACCCCCTCCACTCAGCTATTTCTGTTGTTGTTCCCGTCTCTTTTTACACGTCGCGCCTCCTTGGCTCGATATTTCGCTAATTTCTCAGAGATTACCCCACTCCTCTTCGTACTCTTTCCTGGGCTCCTTCGCTGGAAGTGAATTTTAAGATTGGTTCTGGCCAGATGAAATATGGATGGGACGGAGACGTTTATTTCGTTTTCTCCATAAGCTTTCCGTTTCCAATAGGGGAGCGTGGGGGGGTGGAAAGATTTTTCTCGGGGTAGGTTAAAGGGGTTGGAAGTAAGATTGGATAGTGTTCGATCGTCTTCGTTGGAGGGAGGAAATAATTTTGTATCGACACTTGAGAACATTTCAAGATTAGAAAGGAAAGATTCGATTTGCGTGTTAAGATCAGGTGCCATTTTGAAAAATATTTGCTTTATAAGTACGCGTTTGTACGTAGATGTTCGGAGTTTTCCAATAAAGTAAAGTGTTCTTCCCATTTTTGTGCCCGAAATAGATATTTTTACTCATGTATTCCTACAAAGAGTATGAAAGCTGCCATCCTTGACTCGGCAACCTGCAAATAAAATCTAATACTTTCATCCTTTGATCGTCCACCTCAACCAATAAATAAAGTGTCATCCCGCATTCCGACGGTTTTAAAAATACATCCCTTAAATTGTAATTCAACGTGAAATTTCTGGACGACATCCCCGTGGGGCAAAAATCAGCCCGACTCGAATTCCCCGAAAGGAGACGCGATCGGAGTGTCAAAATTGCTCGTCCAGGAGAATCGCAGACATCGTTAAAAAATGACTGACGATTCCCGCGCGTAAGTGGGCTCACTCACACACGTCGCTTCTGGCGAGCAGTGAAAATAGAGGGCATACCGGGAATACAGAAGGCACCCACCCGCACATACATACGCGCGCACGCTCACACAGACACATCCGTACCTATACAGAAGAGGAATTCTTCCGGAATCAGGATGTCTCTCCCTCCTTCTGTCTGCCTCGAGTCTCTCCTTCTCTTTCTCATCTCCCGGGGGCGGCCAGTGTCTCGGGGGCGGTCATATATCATCCACCCCTTCGTGAGGGGTGGCCACGGGGGTGGCAAAAAATCTTGCCAGGCAAAAACTATCATCAGTGCTCGGCAAAGCGAGCTTGCTGAACGCTCCGTTCGCTTCTCTCTCTCTCTTTCTCTCCTTCTCCACCCCACCCCCTCCCTCTCCTTTGCTCTCAATCTTTTCGTCCTACGTCTAGACCCTTTTCCTTCCCCCGGCACTCTTTGTTTCCATCTTCTTCGGATTTCGCAAGGAAATGCGCGCAACTTCAGTTGTCTCGGGGTTTGCAAACTTTGCGGAAAACGATCGAATCGGCGAGATGTTGAAAGGAGGACAGGTTTTGTCAGTTGGACGGACAGAGTTGGTCTTTGGGAATAATTGTGTAACCGTTGTCAGTGGGATAAAACCGGGAAGCGAGCAGCGATGAAATGGGAATAGAAACTAACCACCTGGCAGACGCAATGAATTTTCGCGTAATGCGTCTTATCGTGCCAAGTAATAAAATCTGCTGATTGACGCTGGAAACATTTTGTATCCTTGATTCAACTCAGCGTTTCACGTTCACTTTTGCATAGCACACGTTTGTCAGTCATTCGTCAAAGAATGTGCTCTTAACAAAATCTCTTTCTTCCGAGATCTCTTAACGAAATCTCTTTCTTTCGAGATCTGTTAACGAAATCTCTTTCTTTCGAGATCTGTTAACGGGATTGTCTCAGATCCGATCTACTCCTTTGAACTCGAGATTTGAATCGGGTCGGTTGACAGTTGGACCCGTTCAAAAACGTAGTGCATTGATCGGATAAGGCATTTATTTCGCAGGGACGTTGCGTAAACTGCAAATCATCGAGAAAACGAAAGCTACCGTCCGCGAGAGTCGACGTGACAGTAAACTGCGCAATTCTCGGCGACTTACACCGTTGCATGTAACACGATCGAACGATTAACGAGGAATCGTCGAAGCGTCACAGGTAGCGACATCGCTCGCCTTCTTTCCGGCGAGGAAAACGAAACCGTGGATTTTTGGGCCGCGACGCAATTTTAATCCGATACATGCGCCGTTTCTCCTCGCGTTTAGTAGACGCTGTGTCTCTTGGCGGGGGCCGAAAAAAAAATTCGTCCAACCTTGGACGTTCGAGAGATATGTTGCGCAACGGCCTACGTACGTAACGCGTTCCTTTCGTTGTCCTTTGTCCGCTCGGACGCGAAGTGAAACTTACGCAAGTTGTCCGACACGCGTTCCGATTTAGCAGGAGTCATGCCGTTTGCCGTTGTCCGCCGATAATGGCGGACATTGGGATCTCGAGGTATGTTTGCTGCGAGCAACTCTGGTGGATGCGAAATTTTGTATCATTAAATTTATGGCTGTTTAACGGCTTGAGCCTCAAGGCTGATAGGAAAATCGTAGCCAAAAAATGTTGAACAATTCGATAACGCTTTTCTTAATTGATGCTAAGAGCGGCCAATCGGCCATATAGCACTTGTCACATTTTTTGTTGAAAAATGGAATCTTAACTGTTGCATTTATTTAAAATTGTTCATGAAATTAAAAAAATGTTTAACTTGTTATTGTTTACTGTACGAAATGCATCTATATTACTATGTAAGCGTACTATTTGTTTCTAAACATTTAAAGTGTTTGCGAAGTACGTCAAGAAAGTTGACTACGTTATTTCGACAGACTGTGAGTACACAGTCAGTTATCCATACCGTTTAAATGTACTGTGATTTTTCGACGCAAAGCGTAAAGAGAGCGATTACGCTGCTTGGGACTCACACGATTAAGAATATTAAATTATGTGCATGTGATACTCATTTGTTGAATGCTCAACTTTGGTTTACATTGACAGATGAATGCCGTCGTGTAAAAGTCGTGTATGGGTTGTAAAGAGATAAGATATTAAATACTGTATCGATTAAGCCTGCAGTGATGGATACCAATTTAAAAACATAGCGTACCATAAATACATGGAGGTTCTCCAAACCTTAATAATGACTTTTTTCTCATTAAACATTTTTTGTTAATATTCCTTTGCGCCCATTAAGGTATATAAATGATTAATACTTTTCCATTTTCTAAGTTCAAACGCATTGACTTGTATCATTCCGGTAAGCTAAGTAAAAATATGAGTAGGAATCGGCGGTAGTTCTAGTGTTAAGAACAAACACCAACAAACAGTGATAACGATATTCAAAATTCTTTTTTCACCATCTCAAAGTCTTCAATTTCAATGAGAACCCCTTTAAACATCTTTTTTAACACTAAAGCTACCAACGATTGCGATTTATATTTTTCTTTATCTTTCCGGACTGATCCAAGTTAATGCGGTTGAACTTGCGGAATAGAAAATAATGAATCATTTACATATCTCATCAAGTGCTGAAGAATCTTTCACAAATAAAACGTTTCATGAGAGAAAACTCATTATTAACCATTTGAATTACAGGGATTATTGAAAAACACGGTCGACCAATGACGAACAGTATGATAGCATTTTGTTGTAATCGATTCCGAAGAGAAGCAAGCGACGCTACACCACTCGTCATGTTTTGCGTCGAAAAATGCCATTTTAACTGTTGCATTCATTTAAATTGCATATTCATAAGATTAAAAATATTTATAATTTCTAATCTTTTACCTGCGTCAAAGAAGTTCAGCGCGCTACTTCGACAGACTGTAAGTGTACCGACAGTTATCCATACCATACAAAGGTATTGGGACTTTTCAAAAATCTAAATAGCGCAATTACGTTCCATGGGACTCAAACCGTTAAGATAGGCTTGAACACAATTTTGACCGTGACCCTCTTCCTCCCCCGCCATCTGTTAATTGAACGCGTCCCAAAATTCCACGCCAAACATAAATATCATAAGTAATCGTCCGCCGGCCGAAAGTCGGAGCTGTCCGACCGCCGGCCGCCAATGCGAGCCGAGTCTCGGGTGCCGGTCTCGGGTGCCGATCTCGTTGCCGGTAATGGTGCCAATGTAAAGCCAATGTAAATAGACGTGGGCGACCGAGCATGGCGGCTGATCATGGCTTTTTCGTGGTGTATCGCGGTAGCCCGACGGTCACGCCTGGCGCGCAACCTACGCGTGTTGTTCCACCGATCGGGAACGCTCGATCGCTTTTGAGAAATCGGGCAAAAAAAGGGCGGCATACGGAGGCGGCGCAGCAACGATCCACGAACAGACACCCCGCCACACCGCCCCCCCCCCCTCTCCCCCTCTCCCCCTCTCGCCCTTTCATTTCGCGGCGTCCTTTCCGCAGCCTCGTTCGGCGAACGATCGATCGACCGATCGATCGATTTAGCCCCTCCACCGCATTACCTCGATCGTTGCCGAAGATCGATGGGACACGATCGGTTGCGATGATTTTTTTCATATCGCTCGATTTTTTATTCATTTTTTCCTCTCCGTTTTCTTCCTCTCGAAGATTGTCGGCTGCCTATATATAGAGGAGGATTATTGGGGTGGCGGTCGTTTGTTGGGAGCAATGATAAAAGTAACAATGCGGAAAATGACTTAACTAGAAGGCACGGAGCGGTGATTGCGGTGAAGTACATGGGACGTGTGGTTTCGGAGACGTATGGAATTGCTGGCGATAGGAGGCGGTGGGTAGAAAAGTGTCGAGGTCGTCGGTGTACGGTGAGTCTACGTCGGGGGTACAAAATGGGGTGGGCGAAAAAAGTGTAATGGTATTGTAATGGATTGTAACTTCGGGGAGGGATGGTTGTGATCGGATTTTTGTGGGAACCTTTATTGCCGATTGTTGGATGACGGATGTGCAACGACACGGATCGCGCGGTCGCGTAGACGTTTCAGCGACCGGAGTACATGTTTTATGTGCACAGTATTGATAAGTGATGAGAAACGGATACTTCACGTCGCAAAGAGTAAATTTTGAAGTCAAAATACTGCATTATTATCGTGAAAAGGAGTATAGTCGATGTGTTTATTACCGATAATTAGGCATAAATAATCCTTACTCTATTACATGTAAAAGTCACAACAAATTTGAAATACAAGCTTCAATAAGTATTTATTGCACACTCTTGCGCAGGAAATTTCGCCAGGTCTCCAATTTATCCAAATAAACACCGCCCTTTCAGCCTTCTAGTACAAGACATATAATTTTACTCGACGACAGAAATTCTTTATCGATCCACATGCTCCCAATCGCCATCCCAAAAGAACTACAAAAATCTTGATTAAAAGCTACTCACATCCTGGCCTAATCAACTCATCCAGCCGAAGCTTTCCACAACTTAGTCCCAAGCAAACGAAACAAAACTCCCATCTAACCGACCACCCTCCTCCCAGGGAATCCTTGTCTAAACCATACTCGACAGCCGGCAATTAAATCATATCTCTCCGAACGGTCACCGGAATCACGACAGCCTCCTCGCCCTTACATTTCTTCCGAACGATCACCCACTGGCCGACGATACCGCGCATCCCGGGCCCTCGCCGATGTCATCCCGAGCGACGCGACGAAAAATCCTTGAAAAAAGCGCATTCCGTAGTATCATCTCCCGAGAGGAGCCGAAGGTCCTGGCGCGCGATTGGTTTCGACCGACTGCTCCTTTCCGCTTCCAAGACAACGTTGCTGCACCAGGAGCATCAAACGGCGTATCGTCGACGCCGGCCACTTGGCACGGAAGGGAGATAGACAGCGATGGAGGATAGAGAGAGCGAGCCGAGCGATCGAGAGAGAGAGCGAGAGAGACTGTTGAATAGTGTTGGTTCGTAGTAGGGTACCTGCATACCGTGATCAGCGGAGCATCGTCCACGGGTTCCCTTTTTACATCGGCAAAAGCCACCGGTTCGATCTTCTTGTTTGCTCAGAGGAGGGGAGGGCGCGGGGGGGTGCTGGGAGAGAGATAGAGGGTAGAGGGGGAGGGGGAAGACTTCTTGGTCGCGCGATGGTCCTTAGGAGAGGGAGGACGGGGAGAGAAGCCGCGACGAGGGGTGGGGAGAGGGGGAAGAGCCGGGGAGGGAGAGAGGACCGAAGTTGCCCCGGCCGGACTCCTGTTGACCGACAGACTGCGGCAGGATGTCGATTATCGACGGTTTTTGCCGTGATTCCCCTTTTTCGAGCCGAGCGCATAATTAGCTTTCGTTATTCTAGCGCGCACCGCCGGCTTCCGCCCGCTGACAACGATTGAAGACCACTTGTACACTCCCTCACCCCCCCCCCCCCCTCTCTCTCGCCCCCCTTCACCCTCTGTTCCCGTCGCGCCCCTTCTATTGGCCGTCCTTTGTTCTCGTTCATCTGCTTCCTATCGTTCACCCTCTTCTTCTGTCTCTTTATCGGTGTTTACCTCTCTCTCTCTCTCTCTCTCTCTCTCTCTCTCTCTCGCACGTTATTGACATCCCTGGTTCACTGTCTCGCTTCTCGGCCTAGATATCTTCTTTGCCCTTATCAATCGGATGACGCTTCTGGTCGCGTGCTTAGGTGATGGGAAGAATATGTAGGACGAATCCTGTTCCGTGTGAGTCGAAGGGATCGTTTTGCTTATGTTAGGAGTTCGTGCTGGTGCTTTGATCGGTCGCTAATGAAGCGAAATCAATGTTTCGGGAACTGATTTCAATAGAGTACATGGTGGGGTCTAGGATGTGGTTTTGTGTAAAAGACTGGGCAGAATATGTAGAATACATTTTATTCGTATGAACCTTTAATTTGGAGGAAAATTGGTTTTATTGAAGATCTGCGCGCTTCAGTGAACTGAAGCTCGATATTTTGTGGTGGCTTATTCCCTGTTCGTGATTTTTTTTTCAAGTGTTCATTCTTTGGACACGGCTTCTGTTCTGGTAGAGTGGTTGAGGGGACTATACCGAATTTTTTTATTGATTCTTCCGTCGGAACGTTGATGATCAGACGATGCATCTCTGTAGTAATCAGCTGCTGCAGCTGCATTAAAATCACAGCATTCTGTGCCAGAATCGCGTTAACATATCCATGATTACTACATGTTGTCCCAATCGAAAGTGTCATGGAAACAAAAAGACCTTGGTCGACATTCACAAGAAAACAATGAATCCAATACAAGTGATATTATAGCCTAACATTTATAAGCTTGAAGAAAAGCAGAGAATCAGCTTTGAACAAATTAAAGAATGACACATTAAAATCGAAACAAATATTTTTCTCTTAAAGACCCTTCTTAGAAGGGTTTCGCTTTCATCTCAGCGCTTCAATTCCAATCGACGGCCATCCTCGTCAGCACCCACACATTACATTCCCAGTCAAATCCCTCAACATCGCATATTCAAGCGCATAACGCCACCTAACTGTCCCTAATCCAGCACCCTCCGATCACTTACCTCCAAACCCCTTCATTCTCACCTCCGCTACCAAACTCTCCTCCCCACCCGACAACATCCCACAACCCCCTTTCGTTCGACCACCTATTTCTTGCCGACGTTCCTCGTATTCTCACGCTCGAGACGCGTATGAAGTCGTTACTCGCTTCAATTCCGCCTGGCGTCCCGTTCGAGCCCCGGAGTGTTTGTCAAAAATCTCGGTATCCTTCTTATCGACTGGAATTCGCTTCTTCAGCGTCGTCTCCGCGGAGGCGACGAGGTGGACTCGGAACGGAAAGGGCGAAGGATCATTCTCCTCCTCCTCCTCCTTTTCCTCCCCTCACCTCCCCCCTCCCTCTCGCATCGTCAGGCGCACGCCAATAACTCGAGGAATGTGGGTTGACTGCGGCACGGCCCGATTATTGCTTCCCGTACCGTTAACGAAGCCTCGTTACAGGCGAACTTTGTAAATGCCTGCGCGCGGCACAAGAGGCGAAAGATCTCGGTTTTTCGAGCCGCGTCGAGCGTGCCGCGAACTTCCGTGGAATGTCCCATCTATTACGGGATGGGTCCCGAGACTCGCAACTCCTACCGACTTCGCCGCGATCCGAAACTTTGCGCACGCGCGCGCGCGCGCGCGCGCCCGCCGATCGAGTTTTCATTCCGCCTCGCGAGCTCATCGTTTTTCGAGACGGAAGAGTCACCTTCATCCTTCCCATTTTTTCCCCCTTCGCTTCTCTGACTTGCATTGTACACCCCCCCCCCCCCCCCCGCCCTACCCTACGATCTCGTCTCTCGTTCATTTCTTTCGCTGTGTGAGACTCGATTGCCTCGTGCCATCGTAGTTTGTACTGATTTGAGGCCGGACAAAATCGACGGCCTCTCGACTCTTTTCTACTGTTATTTTGTACAATTTCCACGGTCTTCCGTCGTTCAGGGATTTGTATATAAGGACTGCTCGGCTGGACGACGGCAGACCGCAAACTGTGTAAATTGTAGTTTATGAACCATAGCTTGTATTCCGGCTTCCGAGGATCGGGGCCCGACGTTGCCCGGCAGCGGGATTCGCATTCTGTCAATTTCTAGTCTATGCATCGCGGCCTCCGGCACGCTTTATGGATCGCGGATCGTGGCACTGTAATTTATAAATCGTACGGCGCGTTAGGGCCACTGAGAGCTGTTTACGAATCGTTACCCGCCGAGACGCTCCAACTACCCCTGCCGTCCGCTGCCGCATCCGAATGGCCACCGGCAATATTCCCTCTTTACAGCTTATAATTTGTCTGCCCACGGATCGCTCGCCTGGCCGGCAGTTGGACTCATTCAATCTTCGCAAAAGCGTATCTCGCCGTTTCAATACCGTTCCTCTCCAGCACACTGGCTGTCGTCGGGGTCCCACGAACCAGTTTATCTGTCCACGGTATCAGAATATTTGTCTCGTTCGATACGGATCCTTTTACAGTCACGCTTAGCTAACAGAGCTGTCAATCTACATGGTATCATCTCGGTAAATCGAACCGCGAACTTCGTCACCGTTGCGCCGATCATAACTTGCTCTTTCAAGACGCTTCCCTCTTCAGCCATGTAACTCTCCGTATTCTAATTTATTCACGGCACCCCACCTACGACTGAGAGTCCAGGACGAAAATCTGCGACTGAGGAGGATCGTCTGGAGACCGCGCTCGTTGCGGAGCCGTCCCGACGGCCTGTTTCTCATCATCCCGCGTCGCATCGTGCTCTTATTTCAAGTGTCCCGCGGTAGCAACATTGTCTTCGTTTTTCCCTTTTCCCGTCCCGCGTCCGGCACTCTTCATCTTCCTCCCTATCTGCCCAAGGTCACCCTTCCGTTTCCCAGTCCTGGCCGCCTTTGGGATTCCTTTTTTAATACTCGGGCACCGTGGACCTTTTACCGCGGACACGTAGCCCCCCTCCCCTCCCTTTCCCTCTTTACCCCTCCCCCCTCCTCTCCACTGTAATGACCGCAACGCTTCGTTGCACTCGCTCCTCTCGGCCAGAGTACGTAACCGGTGGATGCGCATCTTTCAGCTTCGAGTACAGTCAGCGTCCTCGACGCTTCTTTTCTCGGGAATGATAGAAATTAGACGCGGGGCGTCCGTGCGACTCGAGCTTCGGCGAAGAGGTCCGACGGATGTGACAGTGAACGAACGGCGGTTATCGGTCGACGATGGGGTGTTGGGCGAAGATTTGTGGGAAATTTGCTTGATTTAGAGAGGATTTTTATGGGCTTGGGATGGAGTTGTTTAGTTGGACAACGTCGGTTTGACTGAGGGCTATATTGATTGAACTGTCGTTATAGACCTTGGATGTAATGACAATGATTTTAATGCAAATGAAACTATAACATAGTATTGTTGGAATTATGTATCTTTGGTACTGGACGGAATAGAGGGTTGTAATCTGAAACAAAATTTGAACGAAAAGTATCTATATGTAATTAGATTGGGGGTAAGATAATTTGAGTAATTTCATGATAATAATTTGAATGAAGAAATTATTATTTTAATACGTTATTAAGGCGGGGTTCAGGCAAATGATGCAGCTAATAATTTGCAACGTACAATATGTGAGATAGATATTTTTAAACAAGTGTTAGATAGTAACAGGCGTTGAAATACACTACAACCTTCGTAAAGTTTCAGACTATAATGGACAATAGTTCTCAGATGTGGAAACATATTCTTCTCTGTACATCCGACTAAGCAGACTTTTTAAGACATTCAGAACTGCAGCGGCTATGTGAAATCGCATGGCATCATTCTGAAGCAACTGAATTCTGTGAACGCTTCTCCAAACTAAGTTAAAACTCTCGTACGTCTTGTTTCTCAGCTTCTTATCCTTTCTATCTACAAATCATCAACGGCGCACAGTTATACAGCACCTTATCAAACGTATGCAAAAGAGATTGTATTTAATTATTAATGTCGTTGAACAGGCACACGTGTAACCACACAGATCAATGACCATTTAACCCATAGAGATTAATCAGAATCAGAATCAGAATCAGATCATGAAATCAGACCGTTTAACCCATAGAGTTAATTTGACACTGGCTGTTGAACAATCTCTTGAATGATCTTATTCAATTTTGAGACTCTAAATAAAGTAATTTGTGGAATTAATCCTGATAATAATAATAATCGAGTATTCTGCCACCGAGATAGAAGAATGAAAACGCGATATTTTGATCGTGTAATAGAACAGAAGTTTTTGCCGTGCGATCTGTATTCCTTGCAATGTCCAGTGGTGAACAACCGCGGCAACGATTTATGGAACCCGTAAAGTATAGGAAAAGCAACATGAACACAGATCTGTGAATAGCGAAATGCACACAATTCATTGTGTTCCAATTTTTTAGCAGTAAAGTCCACGCTTTAAGCCGCCATCCATCGAATCTTAACCCTCTGTCGTATTTTGACGAGTCTGATTCGTGATGAGAATTTGAGATCAATCGTGAATATCACAAGTCGAACTAGCTATTGATTAATTATAGTATTATTATTTATACAGCATGCGTTCTAATCATATGTAAAAATAAGCGCATTCTTGCGTAATGCATGAGCGCGAACTCTTCCGACTTAAATGGTATGGTAGGGGGTTAAAAATGTATTCTAATAGCTCCTGTCCACTAGGATATACCGAATTCAGCCCTTCGCTGTTATTTTCTACAATAGGAAACCCACTGACACCGAAAACAAAACGTGCATTAACAGAACGTTTTATGCTCAACATCGCCGCCATTCCGCCAATAATAACAAGCAATCAACTGTTCGCCCGCATGCGAACGCGCTCAGACCTAAAAAGGCGTCAATCCGCGTCATCGATCTCGGCATATCTGGCCGATCTGGGAGCGTTTAGTCAAATACCGGATGGAGGATGGCGCTAAATCAGGGAAAACCTGGGGACACTCGTGCCACCCCTGCCGCGACTCTGCCGGAAGACAAATGTCAGCCTGAGCGCTTTCGCAGGACAGTCGAGGAGCAGAGAGTAGAGATAGGAGAGTATAGGAGCGAAGGAGTGAGGAGGAGGAGGAGGAGGAGGAGGAATAGAAGGGGAGGGGTGGGTGGAAGGTGGTGACGATGGCGGTTTGGCCTGCGCGTAGATGCACGGACTAAGGCGGTAAATCAAGCCCGGTGATATTAAAAGGCCGCTTATACGCGAAAACATAAGATTTATTTCTGCGAGGAGAGAGAAAGGAGTAGAGGGTGGGGAGGGGGTGGCCGGAGATGAAAGGAGAGGATCGAGGAGAGACGAATGGCCCGCTGGCTTTCTGGCACGTGGACAGAGTAGGTGGAAGAGGGAGAGAAGAGGCTCCGGGGGTTGGTCGACCGGCGGAGGAGGGGTGGAGGAGGGGTGAGGGAGGGAGAATGCGAGGACTCCCTCGCTCGGTCGAATAATCGTGTCTCTCGTCGAGAGCGGTTTGCTTCGAGCTAATATCGAACGACGAGCGGCGCGAGACACGATGCTCGAAGGGGGGAAAAGAATGGCATTGTCGGACGTACGCTGGCCTTTCTTCCAGTCGGAGCGTGTCGTTTCTGACGCGAGCGAAGGGCTGGGCGGTGCGGGGGGCGAGTTGGCTTATCGTCGGTTGCGAGTAGGAGGGATGAGGCTGGGACACATGTCGTGTCTGTTGTGCATGTCGCGGTTACTGGAGTAAGACGGTTCAAGGGTGGGAGATGCGTCACGGTAAATGTAATTAACTGGTGACGTATAATTGCCGGTTAATGTAACCGCAATTAAATTTTTTGAATGTGGACACTTTTTAAATATGTATCAAACCTACTGGCGACTTTATAAAATTTCTAACTTTGTTTGTTAAACATCCATGACCTTCGATCTTCGATATATTTCTGGGAATTTTGTTTGTTAAAATTTCAAATGGATAATAATCCGAAATTTAATCAAAATTTATTCAGTTTGCGCAGTTGTTTGGGTTCTATTATGATGTAGGCCATCGTTAGACAACGCGTATTTAATAATATAATTATATTGTAGTACTATAATTACTTTCTCTATTCAGGTTTTTTATTTGACAAGACACGTTAGTTCCTTACTCTTTTGTTCAGGCTACAGTCGTGGGAATTAGAATAAAGATTTATTGAATTTTTGATCGTAAATTTTTAAATATTGTTATTCGCAGTACCGTGCCTCAATGTCCAATGATCAACTATCCTTCTGATTAGTAACTTTTCAAAAAACTGTACTATACTCTATTGCTCAATCAGTAAAAATATTCATCACATTCGTCAGTGGAAGTTGCGAATTATAAACTCGCCGGTTAATTTGATAAATATTCAATAATTTATCTTTTTTACCAAATTTAATATTAATTTCATATAATAACCGGCGTTTATGCAAAATCCCCGGGTTAATCACATTTACTGTAACAGATACAATTTCTATGAAAATTATTTGGTTTATGTTGACGACGATGTTCTTTTGACCATTAATTGTTTGATCTTTGAAACAAAAATCACTTTAAACGAGCGTTTTCATGAAAGAACAAAAATAATGAATTTAATATACACGGATGGCAATTTAATAATTTTAAAAGGTACACCTCCATCGTGCAGAGTTGTTTACAGTTGAACTAATGTCGTTACATGATTCGCAAAGCTGCAAAAGTTCACGTTACGACGTAACAGATACGTCGAAGAACACCGAGGAAAGTTACAGACGGAACTCCACCTGAAAAATAGACTAGGAACGCAATTAACGCTAAACGCATCAGCCGTTACTTCAATAACACACACACCATCCTCACCCTAAATGGAATCGCCGCTTAAAAATGCAAATGGCGAGTACTTTTTGCTTACCTGGGCAATTAATTTTGCCTACGGAGTTACTCTTTCACCGCGGCCAGTTGTCGATCTTTCGAATCGTTCATCATCCAGCGTTTCACCACTACGAGAGCGTGACTCAGATTTGGAGCATATCGAACCCGAACGATTTCCAGCAAAATCAGCTCGACCGCGATAATTACACCTGGCATTCCATTCTCGGAGACCTCACGCATCGATACGACGGCCAATCTTCGAATAATAACGATCGGCAAGATCGTAGCAGGATCGTAGCAGGATCGTAGCTGGATCGCGGGCAGGATCGTAGCAGGACGTCGCTTCGTGCACCGTTTTGTTCTGCAAAATTGCACCTACTTCCGGGCAGGGATATCAGCCAGCGGAGGCAATCGTCGCGAGCTGAGTGAAGGGCCGTTGCGATAGTCGCTCGTGCATAGAACAGGATATTGCGCCCTGGCATCGAATAATGCGATTCCGACCGCAGAGCGAATATCTCCTTCTCCGTCGGCATTTTTCTTCCCGTTTTTCCCATCGCCTTCATGCCACCGTTTCCGACTACCGTACATCTCCCGCTCTCGGCATTACGTTTCATTACGCGTTACGTCGCATTACGCCGAGTTACATTGCCCGATCGTGGATGTTACATGCCACGCTACGTGGGACATTGTTTGCAATTTGTCGCGTCACAAACGGTGGATCGGATCGATATCGAAGCGCCTAGAATGTTCTGCGTCGCGGACGCTTAGAATGACTCCTGCAAAGCTGACCGTTCAGCGGTCGTAGTTCTCATTTTTTGTGCCCGACGTTAACGTTTATGGGAAATGGATGGACGGTTCGGGAGATACGGGTATGAAAATTGTTGCTTTACGCCTGTGGGTTCTTATGTAGGTAGATGGGTGGGGTGATTGTGAGAAGGGTTCTAAAGCAGCGGATTATTAGATGAATGTGTTGGGCAATGATGCGTCGTTGTTTGGTTTGGCGGTTATGGTATCGAAATGTTGACCATTTTCAGATTTTCTTTGTTTGAAGTGTAATCGAGTCAAGTGTATTAATGTTCAGATGTTATGAACAGGACGATATTGATATATGTGTCAGTCTAAGAGCGTGTATTATGTTTAGTTAAGTAAAACTTTGTACAGGACAAAAATTGGTGCTGTAATAGTTGGATTCTTTATTTAGACAATCCGTTTAGACTCATCCGTTAAGCAAATAAAATGTACCCTTTATGCGTCATAACTACTTTGATCCATAAAATATCATCGATTCCTTAACAATATCAAACAAATCAAAAATATACATATACATTACTTACAAATAATTTTATCTCTTTTTAAATTTACTAATCACCACGTCCTCATATAAAAAAAAACTGTAATCCTCTAATATTTGATAAATTGATTAGCGCAATTACGAATCAATGCATGCAATAAACTCGAGAATATCATATATACTACCTATACGTCATAAACAGACACATAAATACATAAATGAATAAATAAAATATTTTGTTATCCAAATGCCAATACGTTACACCGTACAGGTAGACCAACAACCCCAACCGTCGTCATGATCGGAACACAAGTTTCCTTGTCGCCTCCCACGCCCGAAAGCTTTAAACGTTCGTTCGAAATTCAACCTCGCCTGAGATTATCCCCTGCCAGTCGATCGGTGCTTTTTCCGGACGATCGCCTTTCATGTCCCCGGCATTGCCCGCACCCCACACCACCTCTCGCCCCCCTCCCACCCCATCTCACCCCCTTCTCGCCGAACAACCCTCTCCGCATCGGACCCGGGCGTCGGCCCCTGTTTTCCTTCTCCGCGATCTCCGAGGAGTAATAATCGTTGCGGGGCGAAAAAATTCCGCGACAGAAGTTAAACAAAGGCTCGAACGGGAAAACGGACGAAAAAAAAGGAAAGAGAGAGTGAGAGAGCAGGAGGGTGGAAGAGAGTCGGGGGTGGTGGATAGAGAAAGAGACGGGGAGAACACAGAGAGTGTCCGGGTTCGAGGGTAATAAGGGTGACCGATGCCACCCCCTCCCCCCCATTGCACCCCTCCCGGCCCCGCTTCATCCCCCAACTCCTTCATAGCCGACTCTTTCTCCCGTGTTGGCGCCCGCTCCGTCTGCTCGGGCTGTTTGAACAAGGTTCATAATTAATACGCATATTCGCTTCTGGAATACGGCTTCGCGAGGGTCCTCTCTCTGTTCCAGGATGCGCGGCCGTTTTTAAATGGCCAGGATCCAGGTATTTGCACGTCCTCGCGGTTTCCCGAACTCCTCTTTCATTCACGCGCAGCAGAGAATTGTTCGCCTCCTACTCTTCTCGTACCGTTCACTCTCCGTCTCTGTCTCTCTCTCTCTTCCTTTTTCCTCCTCTCCTTTATTTACGGCTTCGCTGACTCGAATTCTTTTTTTCCCCGCTGCAATTATTAGCGTTATGTACCTCGCGTCTGTACCTCTTGTCGATGCTAATGCAGTCCGGTTGTCGCGTCGGTGTTGTGTACTCTCCGTGAATACCTTCGTTTTCCTCGTCTTCGGTTTCGGCTCGTTGCCTCTCGGCTCGGGGAGTTATTACTTGTATTCGCACCCTTGCGTTTTAGTTGTGCCGTGGCTTTGTTAAGGTACGGGTTGGTTTATCTTCCACCTCACTGACCCTGTACGCAATTTTTTAATTGGACGCGAGGTTTTCTTTCTTAGTTTTCATGTTTTTGATGGAGTAATGTCGGATTATCAGGAGTCGACAGATTTTAATAAATGTTTCTGATGCGATATCCTCTTCAGGGCGGACTTCTCGTAACAAAATTTCGAACCACTCATTATAACTGGCCTGACTCTGATAATAATGACTTCCCTGTCATGAAACATTTTATTTTAAGAAATATTCTTTAGCGCTTAATAAGGTAGATATTAATATGATTAATTGTTTTCCATTGAGTAGACAATTGTTAGTCGTTCTAGTGTTATACGAATCAATTTAATTTTTGCGTGCTGTTGTATTTGACTTATCATCAAATAATCGCATGTAATATGAGAACCAGTAACGATTTCTATTCATGTTTACGTTTAACTTGCCGGAATGGTACAAATCTGCGTGTTTAATCTTACAAAAATCAAAAACTAGTATAAATTTATCTATTGAGCGCTAAGGAATATTTAAATAAACAGAATTTTGTGCGACAGAAGAGTCGTTATTAAATTAGAGTTCGACCAACTATTTTGACAGTCAGTGGATCTACTGTTAAAAAAAAACATCGAAAAACTAACAACTACACACATAATGTGGTACGTATAACACCAACTAAATGCACACAAAGACTTCCGTGAAGGGTAGAAAATTCATTTAGACGCACGCTCTCAAACGATCATTGTCTCTTAAACCAAAAGTATAAACTTTTTCATTCGAATTACCAAAAATGTGTATACTTATACTTTACATTGCTATCTCTCGCAAAAGCTCACTCACCTTACATTCTCAACGAACATAAAACGAGCACCCAAATGCACTGCAAATAAATACATTATCGCGTATCATATTACAACAAGGAAAACTGGCGTGCAGTAAGTATGTGCGTTTAACGAAAAGGAAGCCGCCTATCAACGGCGGGCGATCTTTAATGAAAAATTCATTGCTTTTCGTCGCTGGTCGATAGCAGAACGAAAGAATTCGCTTTCCCGTGAGTCTCAGCGACGTATTCCGCTTTCGGCGGAATCTTCTTGATACGTACCTGGCTCGTTTTCGCGAGAGATATCCGTCTTTAAGAGCATTATCTGGGTGGTCGTCGGGCAGGGGCAAAAACGGTCCGCCCCCTCGTGGTATGTGAAAAATGATGCACAGCCCCCAATCCCCAAACATCCCCCCCCCCCCCGCTTCCCCCACCCCCCTTCACGTCCGGAAAGTCCCGAAGGAAGTGTTCGTCGTTTCTCCGGGCGAGACTCGAACGACGTCGAAGATCGTGTCGCGAACGAGCTTGCATTATTCGACCCGATTAGGCTTGGAGACATTTTCGGAAAGGAATTATTCTTCGCTCTGTGGGGAATGAGACTTCGGATCAAAAGGATTTTTTCGGGCGGGAAGGATAAGGGATATGTTCAGGCAGACTTTAGCGTTGTTTCATAATAGGAATATATGGAAAATTATACTGTGGAGATGTGTTATTTTGTGAGATTTTTATTTGGAAGAGATGTAGATCATTTATTTCGAAAGTGCTGCAAGTCCATTTAAAAAAGTGATCTACATAAGATATGTAGATGTAAGACATAACAAATGTCACATAATTTGTGATTAATTTAGTGTGAACATTTTATTTAAAAAAAAATTGACTTACACTACTTTCAAAATAGACGATCCATATGTAGTTAAGATGATTGTTTTAATGGCAGTTAGAAATGTTGTCTATCCTCTTGATAATTTTCTTCCGTAATCACTAGCAGTTTTTAACTACGTAGTAATATGCAACTGACTGTTCAAATTAAAAGCTGTCGTATGTAAATAAAGATGGCCTTGTACGATCGTATAACGTACCCTGCTACCATAACGGGACCTTCGTATTAACTGACCTATGCGCACTTAACGGAAACGAGACGCAGCCGTAATTGAGTCGAAATAACTTTTTCGGCTGCGACGCTAGATATTGCTGGACGTATAAACTTGCTGTGCGTAGTTGAGTTTTTCGTATCATTTTTGCTCTTCTGCGTTTCAGCGAATGTGCCTAACGATGGCCACATTGCGCGGCAACAATGTTAACTGCTCCGATTGCTTCATTCGACGTCGATTATCACGGCAACGAGCGTGGAATCTTTGATCAGCTCGCACTGCAATTAAACACTTGCAACCCCGACGATCGTGTTGCGCTTACGCACCGTAAATTGCGAATTGCACATCCAAGAGCCGCGGACGAAAAGTGTCGGCCATTATCACGGTAATAAAAATTAAATTGCACTCGTTTTGTCCCTCCCTTCGGAGAATATTCACGTTGGAGAGAAGAAGCCGGATTTTGCCGTCGCACAATGTTGAGAGATAGTGAGGACAGTTTCTTTCCGTTTTTATTTGCTCAGTAACGCAGGCGATCGATTTAAATTGATCTTTGCTGTTCAATGGTGTTATTTCTTCAATGGTAGTTTTGCTACTTGTACGTGGTTTCTTAGATATGAGTGCAGAGTTTGTCCGTTTCATTAATTTGATTGCATTTTTTCGAGGAAATTGGTTTTTCGTGAAATTTTAGAATTTCTCAATTATACTTAAATGTTTTTCTAAAAAGGTTTTTCTCCCATATTTGAAAGTTGTGCTGGGTGAGATTCTTTTGTAATAGGAAGTTAATAAAATCAAATTTAAAATAGAGCACTGATACATTTTTGTACATGTTATTTAAAAACTTACCATATAGGTAGACGTAATAAATAACAATATAATTGCTGGAGATCAGGAAGTTATAAAATAAAATTTATAATCAGTTCTATGATTCAGCTCTGAAGTAGCAAACAATTCCAATCTTCAATGAGTTGTATCGAGACGTCAAGAAAATGATATTACAAATCACATAATTATGAAACGGTATCTAAATGGGAAATTAATCTAACAACGACAAACAGATCTATATCATAAACCCCTCCAGATAAACGCAACATATCGTTCCTGAAAGTCTTCAATCATTCGATTCCTTCACACTGCATCTTCAACGCTCTCTAAATTCTCAAATCGCAATCGCGCCGGCGGGAAACTCATCTATTTCAAATTGATACAATAACCGTTCCGATAATTCCTCCCCCCGCAATAAATATCGCAAGTTAACACGTACAACCGATTCGAGCTTCGACGAATTTCCGTCTTAGGCCAGTTTCAGAACGAGCGGCAGAATTGTCGAGTCCCGAGTCCGGAGATCGTCGGTGCAAATAAGGAAGTGAGCCTGGCCGTCGTTGCGGATGGTGTTTCGCGTGCGCGGAAGGCCTGGTGAACGATCGCATTCCCCGATAAGCCGGGGAGGGCCCCGTCGTTGAGAATAAAATATTACGGAATAATGAATTTTCACCGAAGAGATGTTGAAACGTGGCTCCGCCGTGCGAGCGCGCGCGATCGCTATCGCCTCGCATTATAAACTTAATTAATGCCTATTAACGTTGCCTAGTCACCTGTCGGCACGTCGTAAGGATACTTTGCCAGCTCCCGCTCGCTCGACTCTGTTCTGGCGTCGAGTCGCGCGTCGACGTTCAATGCGCCGCCGACGACGCGGACGGCAGTTTAATTGCGAGCGGGATGAATTTATCGAAGGTTTAGGCGAACGTTTCGTGAACAGGGATTGAGCTGTCACCTGGCGAATGTTGCAGGTTCCATACGAAGACGCCGCCCGCGGCCATACAGAATGCGATCCTGCTCTGCGAGCAGCACAAGGGATTCCTCTATCGGCCGTCTGCGAGTAACGAGCTGTAAGTATACTTGCAATTTGTCCTCTGTGTGTGTGGCGATGAGCAATATTAGAACTACCGATCAGTCAAAATTACTCGTCTGCTTGTAACTTCGTAACGACTTTGCTCTTCTGATACATTTTATTGTTTTTAATGTTCTTTGACACTCGGTGAGATAGGTAAATATTTGATTGTTTTCTATTTTCTAAGTGTAAACATTGTGACTTGTAACGCTCATGCAAGTTAAATGATAATGAGAATGGCCGGTAATTCTAGTGTTACAGTGATTGTTGTCATTTTAATAGCGGCCCGTTAGGTTTTCAGTTCGGCGTTGTTATTGGGGGCTTGATGATGTAAATGGTTCGCGTAATCGTGTTCCTTGAGGGAGAAAGGCTTGGGTATGTGTTAGTGTACTAATTTAATGATGCACCGATGCTGGAACGCAGGGGTTCGCTATTTTACACGCTTCTGTGGAAACAAACATATTATATATAACAATTTGTGATTCTTCTTGAAGGCGGTAACTGCTACCGCTGAGCTCAGTCATTATAACGTCTTTTTTTAACACAAGAAATAACGATCACCAAACATAGGTATATATCGTACATAGAGCTTATTATTTTTCTCAACTAAATCTAAGTACATCCAACAAATATTTACCGTACATACTTGTCCCATCCAACGACTTCCAAAGAAAATGATCTATCCCCTCCCTCTAAACCCAAGAAACGTCACATCGCAAGCAGATCCAATAACTATTTTCATGGCACATCTAGTCTTCCTCACACCCCTAATTTCCCTCAAGCCTCCCGCACGCCTTCGACTCGACGTAACACCGTGAGCAAAAAGAATCAATTCCCCCATCCGATCAAGAATGTACGAGCGAGTAATCGGATCAGAAGGGGCGAGGAGCCGAAGATCCTCTCCTGCACTGTCCAGGCCTGGCTTCCCGGACTCGGGCGCGTTCGCGAAGTACACTATATTATAAAGTGAAAGTGCGTGACCCGCTGGCACGCCTCTGCCTCTCCCCTTCCATTCTGTCCCTCCGACTTGATGGATACGCGAAAATGTCACCCGCACGCCCCCGGGGCCACGGCGCCATCCAACAGACCACCCCATGCCCATTATGCTAAACCATTGTCCACTATCTGCCTAAGATAGCCGACGGCTTAAGACGTCCCCCTTTCCTCCCCTCGCGCCTCCGAGGACCGTTAAAAAATCATTTTTACCCCACGCCGACCCAGCCTCCACCCTCTGCCTTCCGACCCCCTCCCTCAGTCTCGATGGCGAACTTTGACCTTGGGCGAAGGCACGCGATTTATCATCGGGATGGACGCGGTTTCGTTCGGTTCGTTGATTAAAATAGGCTCGCGGAACTGGATGGTCGGTAGTTGTGTTTGGTTGTAGTTTGCTGGTAGAGTTCAGGTGTAATTATGGTGAGTTTTTTGGGGAATTATGTGCGTTTTTTTACAGTAGATTTTATGTATATAGAAGTAAAAAGTGATCTTCGTTGAGAACGTGGATAGTTTGTTTTAGTCGAGATATTTTGGTTTAAGGATGCCTTTTTTGCTTTGTAATCTTGAAATGTCGTTTTTTTTTATCTGTTGTATATTTTAAAATACGTCACAAAACAAGTTTTTTGTCAATAAATTTAATTATTCTTGCTTCCGTCTGAGCATATTTGAATTTCTTGACAATAGTAATCTTTCGTGACGTAGATATTTTATCAGTCGAGATGGAAATCTTTTAGTTTAGATTCTCTCTTTTTATCACTGTACACCTGAAGAAAAACAATCTGTTTCCAATTGTAAGCGCACATTATTACATTCTCACATAGGTACATAAAACATCTAATACATATTTGCATGACTTTACTTGCTACTCTTCACCACACCGTTCAGCATTCGCGTACGCTCTGTGTTAACAAATCTGTACTTACGATCTTTCACCCGGGCAGCAAATAATAAATAATCCCATTAAAACAGTTTACTTCTTCTGCTCGGCGACACGTGCACGGATTATCGGCGATTTAATTCGCGGAACGAAAAGAGGGACACGCGTCCTGTCGTAAAAAGTCCTTTCGAAAAATTCCCTGCCCGACGTTAAATACTCGCATCCGTCCCGCATTCACATCGATTAGGGCCTCCCAATTCCCGCAATCTCCCTCCCCCTCCCGCTCCCCACTTCCCCTTTCTCGCTACCCCTACCTCTTCTTTCGTCGTCCTTCCCGCTCCTACGGTTTTTACGTCTCTTTCGGCAGCGTCCCACCATTATTCGGGCGTTAGGCAAATACAGAGGAGAGACGACAAGCTCGTCCGCGCGTTTTTGCCCCGTGCAAAATTCAAATGAGACCGCGCGGCATATTGCACTGAATCGAAATTAATGTCGCGCAACTAATTATCGGCCGAGTCATCATCGTTCCAGGCTGCTCACCCTTCGACTTACGCACCCACCGTCTGTCTGTTCAGTCTCCCTTCGTCTCTCTCTCTCTTCTTCTTCTTCCTCCACCTCCTCCTCTCTCCCTCTCTCTCTCTCTCTCTCTCTCGTTCGTTCGCGGTAATTACCCCGTCATCGTGTCGAGATTAAAAATTAACGGGCCGATGAACGCCGGGCGAAGGTATCGTAATTAATTGTCGTTTCAGCCGTTTAACCCTTTTTTATTTGGCGCATACTTGGCCTGACGGCGAGGACTTTTATTGGATCATGACACTGGTTCAATTGGGCGTATTAAAGTGGAGTTTTTTTTATTAGGGGTTTGTTGTGAGTCACGGCTGTAACTATTCGTTTTTGCTAATGCCGGTTTACGGAATTGTAAGCGGGAGTGAGGATTGGAGTTTTTGGGGGTTGGTGGGATGTACTAGATTTGTGTGCCTTGAACATTAGTCACGTATGCACACTATTAAGTATTTTGAAAACAGACAGAAATATGTTGTGTTGTACAGTTGATGCATTTATTCTTGAATAAATGTACCAAACACTCATGCCTGCTGTATCGTATCTCAAGCAAAACAAACAATATGAAATTTTGCAAAACCATATCGCATTGCTCAACATTTAATTACTTACGACCAATTGCTTAAATTCCTATCTCTTATTTTCAAGAATTAAATCTAACTTTGAACTCACACACTGATATATATCCATTCTTACCCAATCAGTTCAATTGGCACCCTCAAAATCACACGTTCACCACATTCCATTGTCAAACATCAATGACCAACGTGATAATTGTCAACTATTTATCACCCACCACAAATATTATGTACTCGAGACACACCAGAATAAATGCTGAAGCCCGAAAATGTATCTTACAGTTGACACTTGTTAATTCTCAAGGAGGTTCTTTATCGTCCCTATAACAACTTCATCGTAAAGAATTAAAGGCGTTTCTAACACGTTGACATTTCTGAAATTTGTCGGAGCAATTTCCGCTTTAGCCAAAGTTGAAGGAAAACAAGCAGCTCGCACTCTGCCATCAGCTATCGCCAACCCCCCCCCCCCCCCCCCCCCCATTGCCGAACGTCAGCGTAGGCATTCGATGTTTACGATCGATGAACGGTCCGTGCTCTGGCGCTTTTTCGGAAAATAATATCGACTCCTTGGACCCCGGCGAAATTCCTCCGCGAAGCCAGTGGCGCAGGAGCCGCGCCAGGATCAGGCGAACAATTGCCGGGCAAAAAGCAGGAGCCGCGGCCGGGCAAGAAATTTCTAATTTGCGGTATAATTAAGGGAGCTCCCGGGCAAAAAGCGCACCACGGTTTCTACGGCGTTGTTGGAAAATCGCGAATTCCACCTTGCGAATCCGCTAACGGCCCGATCGCGGCACTGCTCTCTCTCCCAGGATCAGCGGACTTTATTAAATAAACAGTCGATGCCTCCTGCCGTCAATTTAGATGCCGTTCTGCGTCGCTTCGTTTGCCGCCAGGATCCGTTGTCAGGATCTTCATTGCTGCGTCGGTTTCTGTGATCGAGGTGGTCGAAAGGGTCGACTTTGATGTAACTTCTTGGGTAGAGTGTAGGAAAGGTCGAATTGAGGTGCAACTGAAGTTAGATGGAGTTTGAACAGTAGTTTGGAGGAATTTTTTGAACAACGTAGGACTGATGGGCCTTTGTTGAACGTATATAGAATGATTTGGGTGGCAAAATGAATTTTTCAAAGAAATGTTGATGGTGATAACGGTGCGTATGTGGTATGATTGTAGAACTGGTCTGATAAAATAAGAGAAATATTTTAATTCCTTACGTTGTAATTTTGTTTAGATTTTTTCTGCATTAACCAGCATATAGGCATACAAATACTTCAGCGGGATTGTGCTTTGAATTTTTGTTAAAGAAACGTGAGAATAGGTGATACAAGCAGTGAAACGTTCGATTCTCTTCCAGATATACTATAGTGACCACGGAGGAATGGAACAAATTGATGCAGTTCTACGAGGTCGACCACACAATCACGATCAAGAAAAGTGGAGCGGACTTTCTGACAGACCCGGGTAAGTAACAGACAATTACAATTACATCGTCGTCGATAACAATTATCATCCCAATTCAAAAAATGATATCCAACACGCCTTATTCAGCATGCGCCAGTAGCGCCTGCGCACCGAACTGGTAGGAACAATATTTCTCCCAATTAACCGTACTTTGGCCCCTAATTCGGTTAATCCGGTCGTATCATTGGCATTCTGTCGTAATTGAAAGCATCGGCTTGTACCGGCCGATCGCATTTCGCGATCGACATATTAATTCGGCGATAAAACGAACGGAAGGAGGAAGACCGATCGCGTAATTAACGGTTCTCTCCCTCGTTTCCCGTCTTATCCTCCTTCCGTCGCGGGACCGTTCGATCTTATCGACAATTAATTTTCGTACGATTCCGCACCGGAGGGGGAGACCATTATGTAAACGATCGACCCTCCGATCGTTACCGATGCTCCCCCATATGCCGCTCCCCCTCGCTCACCCCCACCACCGCGTCCTCCCTCCCTCACCCCTTCTCTCTCCGCTTCCATGACTTTCTCTCCATTTTTACGCGTGTTTATTTCCGCGCGCGCTCGAAACGGTAAATAATTAGATACGCACAACGATGGACGGTAGAAAATTCTCTACGATTCTTTTTGCGTTTCTACGCTTCCTCTGCTCTTAGAGCTCATTTTCCACGCGTATCGTTGGATAATCATTGCTATTAATTAAGGAGGAAATTCAAGTTGCAAGTGGAAGAATCTGTCAGTTTCAAAGTTTGAGCCACATGTTATCTGTTACGATTGGCAAACTGTAACGAAATAAGACTTAAAACAAGAATTTTATCTTTATCTTGACGTACTGCTACAGATCATTTCCTTCTCACCCCCTTTTCTCACTTCTTTCTCATTTCTTCATACTCGTATTCCTCACGCACATAGGTACATCCGGCGTTAAGCGACCATAAACGCACATCGACTACGAGTCTCTCCCTCCAGCCACTCCCAACCTAACCCAAGGAATAATGCCAGAAGACATTAACCCCCGATTTACATAAATCCCCCCACTCCAATGGCGCACCGTGTCGGTCGGCTTCTTCTCTGGCAGAAGCCCCAAAGTGTCTCATTATAATTAAGAAGTATCCTGAAAATTAACCGACGGAAAAAGTGGCTCCGAGGACGCGCCGATGGGGTGGGGATCCAAATGGGGTTCTAAAAGTTTCTCACCCTCGTTTCCCGCCGCGTCGGGCCTTCAACGAGCGTCTCCGCCGATCGCTCGGCCTTTCTCTTTCTCGCTCTTTGTTGCACGAAACTCGCTCCTTGTACCCGTTACGGATGAACTGAGCTTGACAATTGCCTCGGTAGAAGATATTCGCTCCCTTTTTTTCCCCCTCTCTATCTCTCTCCCTCCCCTCTCGCCTCTCTCGCTCTCCCCTCCGCGGAACGAACGTTCGCGCGCAGAATCGATTACGTCTTGCGTTCCGATACGTGCCGCGAAGTTTTTAGCCCAGTCACAGCGTGGTGCACCTCGGACAGTCTACGGGAATTAGAGATTTGCTGAAGTCTCTTTTTTTTAGGTGTCAGACTCAGCGTGCCGGCGTTTATGTTTTGGGCAATGTAAGACCACAGTCTTCGATTTTAACTTTTGCCCCAACTTAAATTCCGGCGTAATTATTCTAGTTTTAAATTCGGAATATCATGTTGCAGAGCAATGTTTATTTGTTCGAATAAATAGCATTATGTAACTGTGGCATTGTGCGACCAGAAAGTATTCCACATTGACAATATTATACCATAAACGGCGGATACGGTATTTGTCATGTTGGCCAGAAAGTAATTTTAGCTTTGTAGCGCGAAATAAAATTCATAACTGTACAAAAAACAGACTTCTATCAAGAACAGCTTCTCCTACTTTGTTCAATGACCTTTTGCCATCTTTCTGACAATATCATAATTTTGCGCGCATTTCTGGTGCTTATCAGCAAAAAACACCATCTACATTTGAACACCGAAGTACTTTCTTGCCAACTCAATACATTAAAATTGCCATCATCTTATACTAATCAGTCGCAAGTCGCAGGCTTCCGCGTTAAGTGTAGCAAGCTTGTACATCGGAATCCGCATCCCGGTAGACGCAGTAGGTCGTTAGATTCCGAGAAAGCGGCACCATTAATTAAAAGACAGAGTCCTTCGATCACCGGCCGGCTTAAAGAGACAACGCGTTTATCGGGGGTCGATCGTCGACAAGCGGGAGGCAGGACACGTGCAAGACACTTTGTCGCCGGCGGGATCCTTGTCGTCCATCTGGCAGGCAAATTGGGTCCCGAAGGTAACGCGGCGACAGGGGGAGGGAATGGGGGGGAGGGCTGCTCTCGAAAGCATTGAGAGAGATCGCGAGTCGAGAACCGATGTTCACATCCTTCCTCGCGCTCGACTCATCTCCCCCTCTCTCTTCTTCTCTCTCCCTCTCTCTCTCTCTCTCTCTCCCCCGCTCTCTTTCGTTCACTCTCCATTCGTACATCGCGCGCGAGCGCTGCCGAAATCTCTAAACATCCCATTGTCTTGTCCGTCTCCCGTCTTCCTTTTTTCTGCCGACATTTGTCAAGGCGCGCGCGCGCGCGCGCGCACTCTCTCTCCTCCCTCTTCCTTCTCAGCGTCCGTCTCCTTCCGGCCACCAGTGCTTCGTCTCTCTTATTCGCTTTTCCCCGCCGATCCGGCGGCCGCCGACGACGGCATTTGAATTGCAAAGGTCCGTCCTTCCATTCACGAGATCGCCCCGGCAAATCGGAACACGCCGAGGCTGCCGAGAGGCATCGACGTGCGGCCTCGATCGTGTCCGATGCGACGGGAATAATGGGACTTAAGGCGCAATTGAGGGATTTACGTGGGAATGGCGTCGGTGAAATTTTCGTCACTCTGTCGTTAATAGAAGTGTTCGGCTTAGGGTTCCGGAAAAAGGTCGCTTGCCAAGGACGCTTGCCAAGAGTGGATGTTGAGTGACACATTTTGAACAAAGACAATCAGTTCGATAGTTTTGAACATTCTGGGATCATCTAGCTTCACTTGGTGGGTTGACTGTTTGATAATCGATTACAAGGCCGTAAACTCTTGATTATATGAGCGTGTGTGGTTGATAGCGAAGGATATGGTGTAAGTAATGAAGGTTTGTTGGATATCACTTCACTAGTGATATTGAGGTTTGGCTCCAAATTCTCATCATGAGTCAGACTTGAGGAAGTATGGCAAGGGGTTAAGAAAATTTCCATCTTCGCATCGTACGGATTGATACGTCGGAGTTTGCGGTTTTGTCAATGTAAGAGAGTGTGGTGTGATACAGGAGGTATAGGTTGTCGAGTGCAGTTCCATGTATAATATTTGCCATTGTTGGTATACTTGTATTGTAAAATGAAAAATTCGAAGTAAAGTCGCAGTTTGACAATTTGGATATTTTTAATTCAGTTAGCTTCAGTTGGTCGGTCGGTCGTTCGATAATCGATTAAAAAGCCGTTCGATACTACACTCTTGATTACACATGCGTGTACGGTTGATGGCGCAAGATATGGCCTAAGTAATGAGGGTTTGTTGGAAATCTGGGGATCTGAGCTAATCTGACATAGTTAAATTTGCACTGCGGTACGGTGGAAGATGTAAGGGTGCTTGCTGCAAGGGTGCCGAAAATAATGGAGAAGATGGGATGCTGGACAATGTGGATGATGGAAGGCTTCGGTCAGATAGGAAGACAAAGTGTGTAACGGGTCTTGAGGCACATGTGGGGAGTTAAGAAATAGTAGCATTGTTACGAAATGTTATATTATGATTTTAAAGTATAAGTATTTATTTTATGTTTTTGGCCTCGATTCTTACAAAGGATTTGTTAACGAAGCCTTATGGTGTCGGATACATTATGTTATGTCGTGCTTAGTGAAATATATTCATTTAATATAATATAAAAAATATATTCATTATATAAAACAAATCATATGGGGGGATTCTTATGGGTGAATGTTTCTACATAGAGTTGACGGTATTTAAATCGAATGTAACTAAATGAGAGCATTAATTAATCGGTAAAATCAACTCCACTTCCTATACAGTTCTCAAATATTCTATCAATCTTGCAACACATTCCAACACTCATACATTTCCATACCTCAGTACGTCATCCACCCCTATAATTTCATCCTAAATAGACATAAAAACTTCCGCAACCTACATAATACAACATGCAATACTTCCCATCTACTCTCATACGAGCCGAATATACCCACAAGCGTCAGGATCGTAATTCATACACATCCGTACACCGAGCCTACAACCGTATACTTAAATCCTTCCCTCATGAGTGACGGGCTCATCAGCTACCAGTTTTACGCAATGCTCTCCGGCTCGAAGGGTTGCGGACGAAGTGAGAATCTGCTTAAGTACACTCTAACGAAGGACAGAGCCCGAGACGGAAGGAGAGGGAGAAAGTGAGAGAGCAGGAAAGCACGAGAAAGAGGAAGCGAGCGAACGGTAGGCAGGGAAGAGAGTCGTCGTTGTCCGAGAGCAAACAGACAATTTGGCTCATTTTAAGGGCACGCTCCGTGGGTGGACTCCCTTGCAAGTAGCCTGTCGGATGGCAGGAGGGGGGAAAAAATTGAGGGTTGCTTTCGGTGACTGATACGGCCCTGACTAACGAGCCTCGGCCGGACGATCGTTCCACTCTTAAAGCCTCGGAGGGTGGTCCTCCCTCTTTCCCCCCCCCCCCCCCCCCCCCACCTTGCTCGCTGCCACCCCTCCCCTACCCCGCTCGAAAAGGCCCTCGCGCTCGGCACTGTTCTCCGTCTCTCTCTCTCCTACGCGCAGGCACATTAGGCACCGTCCAACCTCGTATCAATCACCCGGCAACCCCCAGGGCTCCAGTCGTTCGGCTCCTTCGTCGGTTGACAGAACCGGAGGTGACGCGATTGAATACCCACCCCTTCTTCCAGTCGTTTGACTCTCTCTCTCTCTCCTTGTCTGCCTTTTTCAATGCCGTGCGTCTTCTCTCTCCGTCCCGATGACGGCGCAAGCTGAAAAACGTGAAGGAAGTGTTTCGATCCTGGACGTCTAATGGCCGAGCCAGGATGATCGGCTGCTAACGAGACACGATCGGGATATTGGCAGCGAAATGACAGTGCGGAAAGAGCTTGCCGTGATTATGGCGACGTTCGTCCGCATTGATCAGGAATGATAATTTGTATGTTGGCTAGGTCTAGATGACTGGTGTTAGCGGGAAATGGTTGAGATTAGGGAAACTTGTTTGGATACGCTCTGGGTACAGAGTATATTTCCTCGGGTTGGGCGGCTGGTGTTTGATTAGGACTGTTGGTTGTGTCGGTCAGGTATATGGGGGTCGCGTAATTCGCTGATTAGATTTGAAATTGCGAATACGCTCGTAGGTTTTTAGATAGTTTCATTTAATCGGGGTATTCGAAGATTCGGCTTTGTTCGGGACTCATTGCAGAGTATGGAAACAAGAACGTACAGATTCTCCTGACCCTGGGGTCAATGACCTAACCTGTACACCAGCAATATGTATCCATACTTTTTATGATGTTCGACGTTAAGCTTTTTCTTCAAACCAGGATCGTACTTTCCAACATTCAATCAGTAGTTTAATCATAATCACTGCCTGAACTATCATAGTCATTCGTACACAAGCATATCAATTAATTTCAACTCGCCAAAGTTACTCGTTGTAAGATAACACATCTGATACGTGAATCGAATCGCTAAAACATAAAATTAACCGAATCAAAAGTTCACTCGCAACTCCTTCAAATCTGAATTGACAGTACAGGCATGCACGCACTCAATTGAAATCTGCACGTAGACCAGAAACCTTCGTTTAACCATAGAGTGCCAGCGGTCATTGAAAATACACAGTCGAAAAATGATGAAGAACACGATAGCATTTATCTTAATCGATTGTAAAGACAATTGAGCGACGCGATAACGATTTTCCTATTTTGTGTCGAAAATTGCCATTGCCATGCCATTTTAACTGTCGCATTCAGTTAAATTGTATTCATAAGATTATAAATATTTTTAATTTGTAATCCGTTTCGTGCATCAACAAAGTTGACCTACGATACTTCGAAAGACTATGAGTACAGTTATCCGATTGTATCCAAAGGTATTCCGTTTTTGCAACCCAAAATATAAATAGCGCGATTGTTTTTCACGGGACTCAGACATTTGATCGACACGACGCGAGCTTACGTTCCGAAGCGGCTAAACTGTCCACCCAAGACCCGTTCAAGGTAGGACGGAAGCTGGGGAGGAGAGGAGCGTCGTCGACCCTCTCCCAGGAAGGAAGCCAGGCATCAGAATTCGATCGCGCCGACGGTCCGCGCCCTCGCGTTTTTCGGCGCGTCGCTCTTCTTGCCGCTCGGCGGCCGGCCGACTTATAAAAATATCTTCCTGGAAGCGGCAGTTTATATGCAATTAAAACCGATTCTGGAAACGCTCCGCTGGCCTCTCTCGCGTCCGTCGTTTCGATTCCCCGAACGGCGCTCGTAAATATCGCTTAGGCGCCAGGCCGTGCCACAAATCAGCCGTGTCCGTGCTCCGTGGTAGTACGTACGGCACTGTATCGCAAAACCGAGGAGAAACGTCCGTTAGAGGGACGGCGGGAGGGGGAGGGGGAGGGGAGCACCGGGAGGAACGTTCGAAGCTCGAGAAACTACGTATGCGGAGTTGTGCGTGTGTGTACGTGTGCCAGAGATAGTGGATAGCTCGGCCTCGAATTAATATTCGGACGGCGATTTAGATTTAGAACACGAATTTGCTGATTAGTTTCCTCTCGAGGATGCGGTCGAGTGTGCTGCACGCTGCTCTTTCTCTCTCACTCTGTCGCTCTCATTCTCGATCTCGTTCTCTTTCCGTCTCCTCCTTCTCCTCACACTCGACCCTCTATCGGCGCGGTACGCTTCGAGTCGAGATTTAGTTTCCTGAGGGGGTTGAACTTACCACGGGTCAAACGCTTCAGGAGAGACATTTGTTAGCCACCCCCTCCTGTGCCGGGCCATCCGCCATGCGACAAGTGCGCCGGACATGTCTTAATATATGCATCCGTCGCCCGATGAACACGCCCTTACGAGTTGTACCCTGAGTCCTTCGCGGCCGAGGCTCATTGCGCGACCAACGCTTTGCGGAGGTGCGAAGAGTTGAGTGACCTTGTGGCTGGTGCGGATTAGACTTTTTTCGTCAACATGTTTTGCGTTTAAGAGTTTTCTTCTGGGAAGTAACAGGTACACAGGTCTATTCTATGTCGATGACAGATGTAGGTCTATTGATATTTTTCGATAGAGCCAGCAACTTACTGTAGGAAGAAAATTCAAGGTCACGTTATATGATACTTATAAACAAAATCGAACAGTTTATCTCGGACAATGTCTGGTATTTAACGCATCTATGCCGATCAAAATATCACCGATTTTACTTGAAATTATACTAATATTCAGGATGCAGTGCTTCCCAAGAAAAATTTAGCTCTTACAACGCATATGCCGAATAAGTTCACATTTCCTTATTCTGTAATATAAAAATCTGCGATCCTGAAGCGGAGGCCCAAGCTGACCTCAAACAATATTCGCTGAATTGGACTTTAGAATCGAGCCATCAAGTCAGCTCGATTCCTCCAAAAACGTAGCACCTGCTACCTAAAAACATTTGGGGTTAATACTATATATTTGTATCAAAATTCTGATTCTACTAAACTATTATAGTAAGATCCTTCTAAACTTCTTGCTTTATATCTATGCACCTCAACTTGCAATAAAATAAATCATCTCTGCTAAAACGTGAAATCTGGTATTTAAAAATCGTGCAGTAAAATTTGTTATTGTAAAATCGAGACGTTAGGGTGACTTTGTTCACCGAGACCGCGCGTGGGGAGGACAAATTTGGCCGGGTGGAAATTAGCGGGTCCTCCCCCCTCACCCCTTGGCAGGATCCTTCTCTTATCCAGCCGGAGATCCCCACTTGTCCGTGCGCGACGGGGGGTCCTTTTCGTCCTGGATTAAATGGAGCGCCTAGATGACCGATGCGGTGCGCGGAAAGGCGGGAGGGGTGGGTCGACTTGAGGGGTGAAAAGCTGCGAGGGAGATCGGCGGAAAACAAGATAAAACAAGGATAACGCTCGCTTAGAGACTGGCTTCTCGGCCGTCCTTGACGGGGAGGACAGTCCTGCGTTAATCCGGAAACGTCTAATCGTCTAATCGTCCGAATCTCTCGACTTAGAATCCTCCGGCGAAAAGTTAACGTTTCGTTCTGTCCCCTTGTCGACTGATTATGCGATCGCGGAGGTGTGCGATCGGCGTGAGATAGGACGGACGAGGTGTCTCGGGACAAGATTATCAGTGAAGGACAATTTGGCTCTCTGGCTTCGAAGTGGAAAGAGGATTAAATTAATCATTGCATAGTTGCCGTGAGTGAAAATGATTTATCATTGAATAACTGGTAATTATTACCAATATTTAGTAAAACATTAATTTTCTGGCACTACTGCGAAGCGGTAAATTGGAAATCGTTTATATGTATACTACCTTAAAATTTGAACTATTGTACTTCCAAGTATTGTTGCGTATACTTAAACAGTTTCTCTTTAAATATTTTACGATATTTAAAAAAATGCTATGTTTTTTGTCACTACTATAAACTGATAGATTGAAATTCGTTTATCTGAATACTTCGCCAAGATTTGAACTACTTTCAAATAGTTTTGAGTATGTTTTAACAGTTTCACCTGCAAAGGTGTACGTTATTTAGATAAATGCTATTTCGCTGTCTCTACTATACACTAATATATTGGAAACCGTTCATATGCGCATTGCCACAAAATTTGAAGTACTCCCAAATACTCTTAAGTACATCTAAACAGTTGCACTTGCAACATTTTGCAATCATTAAGCATGCGCAATAATTTTACCAACCGTCACACATAAAATCTACTATATTACTCATTACACAGTCGCCCTTAAAAGCTAATGAATGTCATAAAGCAGCAAAATACCCATTTTCTCTTACGATCACCTTCCGCCCTCCGCACCACGACAGAGTCTAACCCGTTCTTAAATCAGTCTTAAATACATCCGCGCAGATTCACTCGAGACATCTTACAGTCACTAAACGTTCAGTCAACCGGCGTCTGAGCAAGATTCACCGTTAATTACGGTGCCGATCGGTCTCGCGTGCCATCCGCCGAGAGTCTCTTTCGATTTTCCTCAAACTGGCGCAGACTATCCCGTTTTGCGAATACCGGAAGCGACTCGTAATGCCAGCTTAAGTCCCCGATTACACGCGCAGTGTTCCGCACGTTCGCAGGGATTCGCAGGGAGTCGTCGGCTGCCGCGTAAGAGGATTAAGTTTCGACTTTGTTGTGGCGCTCGAAGACGTTCGTTAGCGAAATCATTACCGGGCACGATCTCCTCCTTCGGGAAACGGAAAGAGACTGGTTTGTGCGCGAGGATGCGGCTCGAGTAACGAAACCGCACCTCGCGGATTCATTAATTCTCGCGGGCGTAAGACAAAGGTGCCTCAGACTTTGCTTCCGCTGCGACTAAACGTCGATGTCTCTGGTACTTTCGAACCTTTAGACTTTTCGTTTGATTGCAGTCTGTCACACTTGGAGATTGGATGAGGTTTCCTTATATGGTTTTGTGAATTGCGGCAATATTTTTCATATTTTTTAATTGCAGTAGTATAGGAAGATTTTGTCTCATTTTCGTTAGAGTGCAATTATGTTAGTACAGGCAGTGATATGAAAAGGATAGAGTAATAAAACGTTCAAATTATGATTGTGTTACTTTGAATATGTGATGTCTTTAAATTAGAAACAGATCAAATACAGGATAAGTTAACTAAGGCATCGTTAAGAAAATGTGTCCGATCAGAATGTCACGACATATAAACAGAAGTCATAAATTACTGTCAGGAACATAACGCTGGTTGCGCTTGAGTAATGCAGTTAACGGGATAAAAAAATTATTATTTACTTGTCGGTGTAAGTGGTTGCGACGAATGCCTGACGGGATTCTATAGTTATCTCGACAGGAAGGAAAGGGGCGGCAGGATTCGTTGACTCTTCATCCTGCGAGTGAGAAGGGGTCGGTAAGCATCAATCTTTCATTCACGGGGTGACTTCGGAGTTATGAATGAAAGCCGGCCAGCCCTTTTAATATAATGCCGTGCGCCGTGTGTCTTCCCGCTTAACGCGGTTTCGATTTTGATCGAAGACCTCCGGAATTCGAAACTATGACGAAAGTTCCGTCTTATACTACAGGGTGTTCATTTTTTTTTACTTCGGCTGGCTCGGGCGTTGATACTAGTTAAAGTTGAACAAAGCGATTAAAATAACAAAGTTAAAGAAGTTTCGACTTATTCATTGTTAGAACTAATGATAAAACTTATTTAGTCTATTGCACGGATATATGGTTAGCAAATCATTTGAAGTGGTTGGCCCAGTATATTATTTGTATATTGTTCCCCCTGTGAAATATGTTTGCATTTTTGCAACTGATTATGACAAGAATACAAAATATAATAATTTGTGGGAAATATGTACTGAATGTCGCTTAACCGTAATTTGACAATATTAAGCAGTATCTATTCCCTTTTTCACAAAAAACTTTCCAATAAATAGTCAATTTCCATAAATAAATTGGCGAGACTCGCATCGACCGTTCGAGAAACAAACAACAAAATCTGCAATAATAAAAACAAAACAGCGTTTGCTGCTTTACTACCGCGCAGCTTTCCTTATTCTGACATCCAATCCGATGCAGCATAAGTGAAGAAACAATAATCACTGGTCCTACCGCGTCATCTAAGCAAACATCCTTTCCAATCGTCGACCATCCTTGCCGCTGCATTAATCACTTCGAGCGTCATGGGGCGCACTCGCAGTGACTCTCCGGAACATTCGGGAGACAATTTCATCGTTGGCCCTGACGATCACTTTTTTTTCCTTCCCTCGCCCGCCAAATTTCACCCTCCCTCGCGCAGTTGCGCGCCCGCTTTTTTTTTCGTCACCACTCTATCAAGTTCTCCGTTTCTAGCTGTGGCGAAACTCGTCATGGCTGTCCGTCCGGCCCTCTGATTTATCGACCCTAATTAGTCTAGAATTGTATCAAAACCGTTAATGGACCTTCCCGCGGCTGCACGCTCGCGTGTCATTCTAGACCCAGGTGCAGCTCTAGTCCTACTCGTCCGTGACCGAGTCCTTCTCCTTTTTTTCTCTCTTCTCCCCTCATCTTCCGACCTTCTCTGTTCAACGTGCCCCCCCCCCTCCCCCTCCGCGCCCCCTCCCACCGAACGTGTAATTACGCCGTGATCGCAACGGGCGTTGATCGACGATAATCGATCGGCCGATCTGCTATTACGCCGGCTGATTGGAAATTAGGGCCTGAGTTATTGCGTCATTACCGCGTAAGTAGAGTGGCTGGCCTGCGCTTTGTGCGTACGTAGGATCTGACGTCGTTGCATTTATTTAAGAAAATTGCGGCCCTTGCATCCTCGGACCCGATACGTGCGAGTTTGCGTATTTGCCAATTTGAGCGACTGGCATGACGCGGGAGGTATAGGTTCTCAAGTGCAGGTTCATATATTTGTCCATTGTTGGCGTGTTTGTATTGTACACGCGAACTCCTACGCTCTATTTGCTTCTAATTATGAGTAATATAAAGAATTTGAAATGAAGTCTCAGTTTGAGCATTTTTAGCACTTTGGACTCGTTTAGCTTCAGTTGGTCGGTCGATCGTTGGTAATCGAATAAAAGACGTTTCATACACTCTTCAACGATTATACGAGCAGTACGGTTGATAGTGTAGAATATGATGTAAGTAATAAGGGTTTGTTGGGATTTTGGGGATCTGCGCTCTATTTCTAATTACATGTGTAGGATGTAATTGTGAAGGGTAGGCGGGGATAAATAACCACGAGAGTGATGAAGGTAAAACAAAACAAAATATAATGTATTTCGGTTCGCACAAAAGTCTAATCGGATTCTCGCGAGTCGCTTTCGCTATTTCACAGTTTCACGGTTTCGCAGTTTCTCAGGTTCGCTATTGTCTCTTTCTTCATCGATCACGTACACACAACTAACTCACCGTCGTTTCGGGTGCCTCGCACGACGAAAGACTCTTTCCTCACCCCGCGAGGATGGCCTCCTGCCTTCGTCGACCTCACCTGGGTCGATCCTCGATCGCGGCCAATACATACACACATACATACATACATACATGCATACATTCATACATACGCGCTCCTGACGTCTCGCATCCTACACATGTAATATGGAGAATTTAGCATGTAAAACCGATTTATACATTTTTGACATTTTGGACTCGGCCATGTTCGCTTTATGAATCAATCGGTCGATAATCCATTGAAAGACGTTCCATGCACTCTTAGACGATTATCCGAGTGTATCAGTGTGATAATCGATTGAAAGACGTTCAATACACTCGGACGATTACACGCGCGTAGCACTTTGATAATCGATTGAAAGACGTTCTATACACTCTCGGACGATTACACGTCCGTATCAGTTTGACCGGTGCCAAAAGTTTCTTCTCCGGCCGACCGCAGACGTACGGGCGAAGGAAGGAAGGAAGGAAGGAAGAAAGGGGCAGGAGCAGGAGGAGGCAAACTCCACCGGATACGTATCCGAAGGAATCGGAACTCTTCTCCCCCCGGCATCGCGAACCTCGCGAAACTTCTCCCCGCGAGTTTCGCCGAAACTTTTTGCGCCACCCCGACGCCCGTTTATGGTTTGACTGCCCTCGGATGGCACTTTAGGGAAATACAGGAGGAACTGAAATAGAGTCCCCGGCTCCTCGCTCTATTGGCGACCAATGGAGCCTATTGTGTATTATTCGCCAATAAACCACCGCTTACCCACTGTTCGGCCAGTTCGCTCCTCGAAATTCCAGTTCCCGATTCCGCTCGCTTCCTATACGTACGTTCGACGCCCGTTTTTGCTGGACAGAAGCATGCCTAAAAAGAGTCGTTACGCTTCGTAAAGTCTCAGTTTCTGTCTGTGACCCAGTGCATTCCGAGATGGAGGTACAGCGCTTTGTTGCGTGTTAAATTCTATTCGCGAGAGTTTAGGCTTTGAGAGCGCTCGAAGTCGGGAATATTGTGAGGGAAGCTTTCAATGAGCTGGCATAATTTCCGAAATGGCTTGTGGTTTTTGTGCTGTTCAGATCGAGATGGAATGAGATGAAGGTGATGTTTTCGAAAGTTGATGTTAAGATCGTTTTCATAGGAATAAATTCTGTAGGGCTTTGAAGGACGGAGATAGAATATCACTTGAAAATTATTGTCATTATACAATGAAAGACGGTCAGCCTCCAACAAGTTACAGCTAGACTAATCGTACCAACGCAAGTTTGAAAAACATAAGATCAACCGTTCCTCATCACACCTCATCCTTAGTATACGAACCAGAAAGAAAGACGAGCGAGCCAAATATTACCGGAAGCGACGTTCAACCTTAGAATTTATCTTCCGACCGTTCACGGACAGTTAAACCCGTCGCTATCCGCTAAACGCCGGCCGATATCGCGGCTCACGTCTGTAATTAGAAGTCCAACGGTCGGACATTCGAATTCATTTGGGGTCACGGCCCCTTCGGCGGCCCTCCGACACGGAAACTACCCCCGGGAACATCCCCCCTCCAACCACCCCTCGCGGAGAACTGTCTGAACATGACGTAACGCTCCTGAGAGTCGCTCTCGGCTTCGAGCTTTGGCTCCGGAGCTCGGCCCGCTTTTTGCGCTGTCCGGCCAGCAACAATGGCCGTTTCTTACGGTCGGCCCTGGTCACCGTATATTATTAATTACTGTATTAATCTCGCCCGCCGTAAGCAATCTATTATACATGGGATAAGAGCCGCCGGCCACGAACGCCGAGTTACGTCGCAGACCGAGTTGAATCGGTGTGCGTCCGTGTATGCTTAAGCTCGATAGTGTGGGAGAGGCGGACTATTCATACGAGCCTGTGTGTGTGTAGTGTAGTGTGTACGGGGAGGTGTACACGCACGCGCTTGACTTTATAACTCCGACACTCTCGAGGGCGCCGATGAAATCTGACCCCGCGGGGGATGACGATGTTAAGGGCGCCGTCGGGGTGGGATGCTTGAGAAGTTTAAAGATTGGTCACTCTTATGTGACGCGGCGATGTGTCAAGGGGTGGACTCGGGGAACGGCGATTAACGTTTCGGTGATAAGATTGTTCGTCGCTCGGCGGCTTTTTCCCGGCGGATTGTTTAAATGTGAATAAAACTCTAGACGTATCAGTGCCATGCAGTACGATTGTTGGTAATTTATGGTCAGTTTAATGGAATGTGGTTGACTAATTAAAAGGATAGTGCCCGACGTACTTGTATGACTTTACAATTTAATTAATTAATTATTGTGAATTACAGGTGAATTCAATATTACAATGTGTAACGGTTAAAAATGTTTGAAGTAAATGATTATACAAGCGCTATTGTGATTTAATGGTTCATATTCTGAAATTCAACGTACTTGCAATATAAGTTCTTTTTCAATACATGCTCTTCTTCAATATAAGTCTCTGTTTTAACTAACGTTTTTCTCTGCTTGTTTCAGGTACATGCGCAGCATGTATGTTAGTAAGGGTTGAGCAAGAACGGCAGAGAAGTCTTAAGTACGACAGAGCAGTGATTTACATAAAATGTATCGACGACAATGAAGATCCAAAGATGGAAAACGATGTAGAGGTAACAATCAAATATAATCCATTAGTCGTACAATATTCGTAAATTATCGTACAACTTTTCGTCATAACGAACAATACTGTTATTACTTAACGTTATCTCACTTTTGTCATTAGTGCAACTAAATTATCTTTCACCTACCATAATCAATTCAAAATCCAAAATTAATTTAATGTTTTCAATTAAAATTGTACATAATATACAAGTTACACGGGAAATACTATTAGTCCTTCATGTCATAATTACCCCTGAGCCTTACTTATGTAAATTCTACCCAAGCTTCAACCTGCGTTCCTGCTTCTTCGCTAGATCCAAAACTTTGCCTGATCGATACTGTACAAGAGGTTCATCTGCCTCGCACGTCTCGGATTCGTCGATTACTTTTGTAGAGGTCGAAACGTTCGCAGTTTCGTCATTTCGAGACGGGGCGATTTGGAATTTTTGTTAATGGCCACGTCGACGTGCCGAGTCACCCGAGCTTCAAGTTCTTAAACCGGTCGCACTCGCCGCTGAGATTGATGTCGGCCGATAAGGAGATTGCTCCCATCTCATCCGTTTCACAATAATAATCGTCATTACGTTTGCCCCTGCGAGCGACCATGAGAGACACACCTGCGCTCATGATTATTTCGGTGCACTCAGGGCTGCTTTTCGGGCGGGCCTTCAGATTTTGTTCACTTTGTTGCTCTCTTACCGGTCACTGACATTTCCATATTAGGCTACGTCACCGACGGCAATGGATAAACAATACACTGCGACTTCAAATTTAATTTCGCGGTGCTGACAATTCGAAATTGACAGAAAATGTTATAAGAATGTGTGAAAAATCGTAAAAAAATTGCTTTAAAACTGATTTTTTTCAAATACGGTACATTTGCTTATTTTATCTCATCTTTCCAGGATATGAGGGGAATGATTAGAGTATAATATACACAAAAACGGGGTAGTGAATTAATTCTGGTACCGACAAACGGCAGAAAAATTAAACTTTATATTATTTTATAACACTACATTGTATAGTTTACATTTACAAAAGGGGCGTTATGAAAGAATAATCAATTACCAGAATTTTCAACAGCTTACAAAATATGCTTACCATATGCAAAAGTTAAATTGTAAAAACTAGTATCACCTCATTTTGACTTACGTTGATACAGCAACGTTTTTTTTTTCTTTTTCCGGTAGTATAGATCAGACCTTATGGGAAATCGGTACATTTAACATATGCGGTTTAAGGGATTTGTCATGCGACTCTCAATTAGCCAGTAGCCAATTAGTGCTCAGCTTGAATCCAGTTTGCCAGCGTATATACTTGCTAGACCTGCGTCCGGGATCTTATAAGACGTGAAACTAAAGTTGAACGTTGTAGCGAAAGTGTTAACGGATACTGCTCAAATGATCTTTGAACGATTCAGACTTATTCTGTTGCCTGACAGATGTGACTCAATGCTTTTTCGTTTGAACGAAAACTCTGATTGCAGCTCGCTGCTAAGAGGCCGAAGATGGACAGCGGGAGGCCATCAAGGGTAAGGAGAAAAGTGAAAGGGTCGCATGAACTGAAAGTGTCATCGGAGACTACGTTGAAAGACCTGAAAGTAATGGTAAGTGTGCATGATACGTGCCAATGTCACGAATTCCACAAAAACATAACTCGCCTATAAGTACCTTCAAATTACTTTATATGTTCACATGTTGTACATGTAGTGCGAACCGAACGCTCAAAATAATTCGATGCTGTCATTATTACTGAAATTGGTTTACCCTGATCGAGCCAATTTTTTTTTTCTAGAATATTTGTCGTATCATTTTCTCATTACGCCCGGTTGTAGATAACGCAATTACGGATAGCGGTAGTCGAATTATCTCACCGGGAAGTTGCCATTTCCTTTGCAAATTAGATATAAGAAAGTTTTACGTCCTCACTTTTTTGTCGCTGCCTACTTGCGCCGGCCCCGCGCAATTGAGCGAGTTATTTTATGTGCAAAATGAAAAAGCCACGTCCCGCGGCGGTGAGTAGCTTCTCCGCGAAGTTCGATAATTGCTGGGAATAGTCGAAAGACAGGCCTGCTGCGTACATTTTACGACGGCGTGCAATAATTGGGTGTACGTAACTGCAGTTTTCTCGGCGCGGCATAATTGAATCGGCATTTAAATATCGGTACTCGGACCGACTGATTTATAAGCCACGGATTAATGCATTTTAAAACGTGTCACATTTGCATTTTTCACCGCAGCACTGACGAATAATATTTTACTTCGTTAGAGAGGCTCAATATTTATTTTATATTTAGCATAAGAATTATAAGATAATTTTTCATAAAATAGTCATTATGGTGATTTAAAAATACGTAATGCAGAAACCAATTGCTGTGCATTGTCTCCGAAAATATGAGTCAATATTTTGTTACATACGACCCACAAGTACATATTCCACTCTAACAGCATCTAATCATTGATGCATATAAGGATCGACGAATCAGTTCATCTTCCCAATTCTAATCTAATCAAACAAAATAACCATTCGCACTCAAAACGTCATACTTCCCTTCAAGGACAACTGTCATTTCGACCTTGACATTTCACTGATACTTTATTATACAGTAACGCTAGTTTCCTTCTTCGCTCTTGTCCGCACCTTCTCATCAAATCCGACAATCATGCGCCCGAATCCGTTTCTTCAGTGAAAAAGCTCGCGCAAGTAGCATCTAGCGCCAAGTTCGATAATTGCCACGGATAGTCAAAAGACAGACTGCTCCGCGTACTCTTTACGACTCGCGCTCGTTTCGGTGGCTCGCGTCAGCTGCCTACTCGCGACTTGGGAAGAACAACGGGGAAAAAGACGATAAGAGGGAGAAGGAGGAGAACGTATATGCAGAAAGAGAGAGAGAAAGAGCAGGGGGAATGAAGCCGGAGTCAGAGCAAGGCAGAGCAAGTCAGCCACCCCTGAAGAGGACTCATCTCGAGTCCCGTGTGGTGGACGAAAGTAGTAAAGCGTAGTTATGGCTGGTTAGCATATGCCTCGGCCGGGGCAGTGTGCTTAAACTATTAAGCGTATTTATATTGCGAGGCCGGGGCCATCTCCTCCTCCTATCCACCTCTCTCTCTCTCTCTCTCTCTCTCTCCCTCTCTCTTCCTCCATCTTTTTTCTTCTCTCTCCTCTCCTCTCTCTGCGACGGGGCCACCGGCAAAAACCCGAAAGAGCATAAACCTCGCGCTAATAACAGGCCTCCGACTTCTCCACTCCACTTCACTCCACTTCGCTCCACTCAGCCGATTGTCTCTTTCCTCCCCTTCGCCTCCCCTCTCTCCCTCTCTCTCTCCTTACTTATTTGCCCGATCTCCTTCCTCTCCCATCTTCCCATAGTCTTATTCTCGCCTCTCTCTTCTCCGCCAGGCCCTACCCGCGCTTTCTCCCTCGGGCTTCAGATTTTTGTTTGACCCACCTCCTGCACTTTCAGTAGCCCCCCTCTACCCTTCCCACCCTACCACCCCTCCATTTTTAATGTTCGCCCGCGAGAAAGGCTGACGGCGTCAATGGGACGACGAATTCTCTGCCCCTCTTTCACCTTCGGCTCGTTATTCTTTTTTTCTTTTCGCCGTTTCTTCTATTGAGCATCTCTGTCCTTCAGCAGCGTAGTCGAACGGTTTCCTGCTTCGGTTATGATTCCTTCGTCTTCTTCGGTCTTCCTCGGCCAACTTCTCGGGCGCAGAAGGCAGAGTACGCTCGGCTCGGCCTTCCAGAGGTCTCGCGGGTGTTGCTTTCAGGTGGTGGACCCAGGTAATTAGAGGATTCGCCGCTGGCGATTAGCATTAAACCCCCTTTCAATCGGTACCGATATTACTCGGCGCGGAAATGAATGATGCCGATGGACGCGTTTTAAGTGTATAATCTGCGCACTCTCGGCCGGCTGTTATTAGTTTAATTCGATGCGTTTAATGTTATTTAATCGTGTGTAATTTACGAATAATCCTGGATGTTCTGGAATTAAACTCTTATACTTTCATCTGTAACAGTCAATACAACGTTAACACTTTCGCGTCCATGTGATTCACAAAAATTTCCTTCTCTGCCGCCGGAACTTTTTGCAAAGTGGTTAATTAAAATGCACAAACATAAAGCACAAAGTTCGTTAGAAGTTCATAAATTTAGCTGCTTTTTATGAAATTATACATATAAATAAATGTGATTTATTGACGTTATTGAAAAAAACATTAAAATATATTTTATCTATAGTATCTGTTTGCTTCTGTGCCAATAAGTTTAAATAAATTGTTTTCAATAAACAAATCGGCCACATCTACATTACGTTTTGGATTTGGATACTTATTTTTTGGAAACACAGTAGGACTCACAGCGTCTTTAAAAGCTTCAATATTCACAGTTTTATCCAATTCTATCCAACCTAAATCTATTCGTTTGTCGTTTTCTTCTGAATGACTCGGCAAAGATATGACACGTTGTCTTCTTCACACTCCTGTAATAATATCTGAATCTACAAATTCCGCACTACTTTCACTTCTCTTCTAAATAAGAATCGTCAACATCGTCAGGCACATCAGAGAGCACGTCAGTATATATAATAAAATTATATACCGAACTGTAATTTGACGTTCTGGAAAACTAATGACAAGCAAGCAAACGGCTTGCCAATCGCACCACGTTGGTGTCACCAGACGTGAAAGTATTAAAATCCTAGCAGAAGAATAATATATTGAACCCCCGGATAAGAAAGATAATCATTATAAAAAAAGTTAGTCCCGGAACACCGACACTTCTATTATATAAAAATATTTGTTCCAATTCTTCTGTTGTTCTAAATATTTTTCATCGAGACAGACCTCTGTCCAATGGACCTATTTGAACTTTCCCAAACACAGCCATTCTGCAGATTTAGACTCATCCTTCTACGTCTTGTTACCGCATACATCCAAAACGTGATACCAACCACAGTAACAGATGCAGAGCCAACACTGTCGACCTTTCACCCTCGCCGGGAGCAAACTGTTTTAGAAGACTTTTTCAGAAAACACTCGCCGTCAGTCCTCGAGTTAACCTTCCGCGACACGTAACGTTCGTCGGACATAATCGCATACAAACGAAGGTGCAAGAAGCGGCGCAAGACGCGGAGCGTGCCGTCTCGGGGTTGGGGGGTGGAAAAAAAGGGTTCGCCCACCTTACCTTCGAGCGGAAAGCTTGGCGCAGCTTCGATCGTGTTGTCGTTCGCGATATTCAAGGGTGTCGGTTGTTCACGGCTCGCGGCCCGGGACAAAAATCGTGGCCGACGTCGTGCCGCGAGCTGCCGGCCGTTTTTGCCCCCGCGGAAAAAGGCGCTGCCCGACAAAAATGTTCGAATTTCATGGTCGAATGCAGGCAGCTCGCGAGCGAGCGCGCAGGCAAGCAAATCGGGACAATGGCGGAGCCTCTCGCTTTGCGTAATCCTCGTAACGCCGATTGGCCGCCTGTAAATATTACTTTCTACCACATTCCGTGTCACTTGCCACGCTCCGCGCCTTTTTCCCCCCTCAAGCTTTTTTCCTTGCCGTCCAAGCGTTGGACGTCCGTGTTACGAGAGGGAGGACAAATTTCGCTCCCGGCGTCCATCGTTTGACGCGTTCGATTTTTGAACGACGAATGTTCGATAGCTGGTTTAGTTTTATTTCGGTCGGTTAACGAATAATTTAGTAGGGCTGGTCAAATGGAAGTTTGCGGTAAATGAAATGTGATTATTTCAGGAATTGATAAGTGCTTTGATGTTAGCCTAAGCACAGTAGACTTCCGTATAGCACGTGTTCTTACAAGATCAGTTCCTATAACACGCCGAGGGCATTATAGTTGTTTTCATACAATTTCGGTGTTCGACGTGCTATGCAATGAAGTGTGAGAATTCTCGTATTGAAAAATGAAATTTGTGTTAATTGAATTGATAACATTGCTGCCTCCTACACTATTAATGTTTTCCGTTTTGTAATTGTTTACACATATTAGAAATTTGTATGTTGTCTCCAAAACAGTACCATGTATGTACAATTTTTTGTCACACTTTGGGTCAGTATAACAAAAAATAAATGTTAACGAAAAATAATAATTTCTAATAAATAATTTTTTATTATTGGTGTCCAGGTAAATCCTTCACATTCTTTTCATACGCGACACATTAATCACATTATAAGGAAGTCCACTTGACTAGTGAATTCAATATTCCAAATGCAATTACTAAATAGAAGACGTAATAAAATAATAGACATTGTATAACATCTGCTGCCAGTAAAGCAGCAATTCTCTGCAAAGACACGAATTACACCTCCATCCCCACCGTTCGCGAATAATAGCCGGCTTTCGGGCGGGCAGATTTTTCTGAGTAAAACATACCGGAAACTAAAGACTACAATTGATCGTCCCCGCTGATTGGCCGTCTTAGAGTTCTCGATTTACCTCGGCTCGCCCCTGTGTTTGGTTCCCGTTTTCAGTTATGGTGGCCGTAAACATTCAGAGAGATCAAAAGTTCTTTAACCCTTCGGGCAATTTTCCAGACCCACCTTCCCTCGCCTCTCAACCTTGTTAAACTCACCTCTATTTATCGCTCTTGTTGAGCACCTTTCGTGCCCGCAAAAGAGAATAAGACGGATGGCGAGGGCCGAGTCGGAGAAAGACGGAGAGAATGGCTTTAACGAGGAAGCTTCGAGGTTCCTCGACCCTGCCACAATCGTTCCTCCTCTCCTTCCCTCTCCCCCCCTACCCCCCTCCCCGCCCTCTCCTCCTTCGGCCTCGTCTTCTTCCCTATCCGAGTCTTTGGACGGTCGCAGAAGTCCTCCCGCTAAATTCCTCTGTGACCATAGTCGACTTGCCAAATCGGCGACTCTCTGCAATGAGCTTAGCCCCTTTCGTCGCGGGGCCGCAGAATGTTTCAGTTAAATCTTCGTATGACATTAAGCGTATAAGTGCTTCTTAAGATCTTTTTATGAACAGTCGCTTGAGACGGTAGAATTCGACAGCGAGCTTCTGTTAACCGCCGTCTGTTTTGCGACAACTCGACGCTTTGCGTCGAAGCGTCGTGCTGTAATTCTCAAGTTATTCAATTCCGATATCGCATCATGCGCGTGACGTTATTAAGAAGGACGCGACTTAAGATAATGTATTAATTTCTCCGTTGTCTTCGGATGACAGTTTCCCATCATACAGGAGGGGAATAAGTAAATCACGTCAGCCGTTATACCTGCCTCGAAAGAAGGAAGTCAAGCTGTACCACGGCCCGTTACCTCGACTCCTTCTTCCGACACGTACACTTCATATACATCAGCCATTTTATTCCCGTCACAATTACCGTCCACCTCGAGCGCATCGGGCTATTCCATCGGGGCCGACTGAATGGCCGAACGGTGAAGCTAATTTTTGTATCGATCCCAGTGCGCCCGCGCGCCCGCGCGCGCTCCCTACGTTTCTTCGGGCTCGTAGTCGAACAGAAATCCGCGCAAACGAGCCTCGTCCGTGGAAGAAGCAGAAGAAGAGGAGGAGGAGGAAGACAACGGCGAGGAGCGGGTTATTCTTTAGACCTTTCCCGCCGACAGTTTAAGAAGGTTTATGCTGAAAACAGTATAACCAGAGGAGTTTATCCCCGTCGAGGGTGCCCTCTCGGTCTTCTGCGCGCACTCTTTCGCATCTCCTCCATCGGCGTATAACGTACTCGCGCCTCCTACTTTCTCGTTTTATCGTTCGCGAGGAGAGCGGCTCGTTTCTTCCCTCCCTCCCCCTCTCCCACCCCCTCCTCCTTCTCTTCCTCTCCTCCTTCCATCAGCCTCTCCTTCTCCGGCTTCTCTTGCTTCTGCGGCCACTTCTGGCCTCTTCGTTCGACTCTCGACTCTCGGCCGGCTCGATCGTAAAACCGAAACCGACCCGGCGCGTTTGCACCGACACCGAGGAAGATGCGCATCGCGAAGGAGTCTTCGTCGACGGGGCGGTGAACGCGAGGCACCGACAACGTGGCTTCCACAAATTAAGCAATTACCCGGACGCATGCCCGCCGCACATGCCCCGCTCAGGGCCCGGAACGAGGGAGGCGCCCTTCGCTTTCTTACGCCGCGGATCGACTGCCAACCAACGGGGATGGCAATTCCGAATTTTCGGTTCGGCTAATGAACGGGTGCAGGCTTTTCTTCGACTTCGCTCGCGGATACGATTGCGCTGCTTGCTGTGTAGGGTCAACGTTTTTGGAGGCGTTGGGTGTTGGGCTCGTGTTGAGTGCAATCATGGTCATTGAGAATTTCGTCTCAGTAAAACAGTCGAAGATTTTGAATTAATTACTCAATTTGGCGCACGCCTTTAAACGAGACAAAGTTAAAAATTAAAACAATTTTTGTATTCTTTTCGGTCAAAACCAATTTTATAGTATTATTCACTTTTTTACGGCGCGATTCGAGTGCCAACTCGGGGATGCCAATTCCGAATTTTCGGTTCGGCTAATGAACGATGAAGGCTTTTCTTCGACTTCGCTCGCGGTTACGATTGCGCTGCTTGCTGTGTAGGGTCGACGTTTTTGGAGGCGTTGAGTGTTGGGCGCATGTTGAGTGCAATCATGGTCATTGAGAATTTCGTCTCAGTAAAACAGTCGAAGATTTCGAATTAATTACTCAATTTGGCTCACGCCTTTAAACGAGACAAAGTTAAAAATTAAAACAATTTTTGTATTCTTTTCGGTCAAAACCAATTTTATAGTATTATTCGCTTTCTTACGTCGTGGATCGAGTGCCAACTCGGGGATGGCAATTCCGAATTTTCGGTTCGGCTAATGAACGGGTGCAGGTTTTTCTTCGATTTCGTTCGCGGATACGATTGCGCTGCTTGTTGTTTAGGGTCGACGTTGTTGGAGGCGTTGGATGTTGGGCTCGTGTTGAGTGCAATCATGGTTATTGAGAATTGGGTCTTATTGTTAGTAAAACAGTCAAAGATTTTGAATTAATTACTCAATTTGGCTCACGCTTTTTATCCTGACAATGTTGAAAATTAAAACGTTTTTGGTATTATTTTCGGTCAAAATCAAATTAATAGTACCCTTCGTTTTATGACGCTGCGAATCAACAAGCAACCCGGGGATGGCAATTCCGAATTTTCGGTTCGGCTAATGAACGGGTGCGACTTCGCTTGCCGAGATGATTGTTTAGGTTTAACGTTTTCGGAGGCGTTGGGTGTTAGGTTCGTGTTGAGTGAAATCCAAGTAAATAACTCCAGAAACCTGAATCAATTACTCAATTTGTCTCACGCTTTTTACCGTAACGAAGTTGAGAATTAAAAGCATTTTTTGATTATTTTTGTTCAAAAGCAATTTACTAGTGTCCTTCGGTAGCTTAGACTGCGAATTGATTTGCAACGGAGTATATTAAGAATCTCTGGATCAGGTAACAAAGGAATACTACCTTTTCAACTTTTATTACGAATAATAACAATAGTGTTCTTTATTATTGAAATTGAACGCGTTCACATCGGTGTTGTTTGCGACTGAAATTCAGTCGTTACGCCAAAAATTTAAATTTATCCTCAATTTTGAGTGTTTGGATGCTTCTAAGGGATTCTGTATAATGACATATGTTGCCGAAATTTTTATTTCACAACACTTTTCTGTGTTTCCAGACAATGCAAATCTGTGGCGCTGGACCGTACGATCAACACTTAATGCTTGGCGAACATGAACTGACAGATCACAGCCAGACTTTGGCAGCCCTCGGTATTGCACCCGGCGCTCTTCTTATATTAAAGGTAGGATCTTCACAACATTCAACTATATTCCTCCCGTTTCAGGATCTTCCTCGTACTGCAAACCGTAAAAATCGTCCACACTTTTTACCCAAATTACATTCAAAGCTTCAACTTCACGTTCGGTGCAAAAATGTTATCCGCGGAATCGTAAATTTCTCACGTCGCCGAGGAACATTCCTTGACTCCCGAGGCTTACGGAGTGAGACGGTAAAAGCGGTCGAAAATGAAGCAATTACGAGGGCAATTAAGGCTAAAGTGGAAGAAAAGGCGTCCGAGATTTCCGTGTCTTTTACATCGTTTACACTTGTCGCGCGCGTGTACGAGGCTTCCGTTAAGGGTTGGTAGCATAAGTGAAGTAATCGACGACTGGCTCCGTCCTCGTTCGATCGGCCGATCGGGAAAAGACGCGTTCTCGCACGGTGGCAAGAAAGTCCAGACGAGCGGGAGAGTGGAAGCTGGTCTCCCGACATGTTCGACAAACGGCGGGACGGTGTTTGCATTACATAAACCGCATACTGCCGGGCATAACTCGCGCCTTAGTCAGCGGAGATTAGCAAGAAGTCGCGCCGGCCGCAGTCTCGCTGAAAGAATTCTCCGATAATGTCGCGACAATCCGCAGGCACTTTCCCGCGGGAAAAACCTTATCGGATTAATACAGGCAGGTCCCGCTGGCCCACAGGGAAAAGTTTTGTTCGCAATGAATCTCAATGCAAAAAGTTTTTCAACGAACCTACGCAGTTCTAACGTTTTGGAACAGTTTTATGTACAATATGGTGGACAAAATGAAACAACGCGCTGGCACACTTTAACGTAGCCTATCAATAGTCAATGTCAGTAATAATTGTTCGGCATTCGGCAGACTTTTTCAATGAAACTGAGGAAATGTTTTGTAGTAAGAATGATTGATACGCTCAAATGTTGGAACAACTTAAGCTTAACGCGCGAATGTCAGATGGAGCGTCTAGCTTGAGAGAAATTTTAGTTTGACGCACTGTTGAATATTCTGTTGCGCTGATATTTTGATAGGCTTGCCGAAGCATTAGGATGAGTACTATCGTCCCGAGTGCAAAACGTCTCGATCGCCTTCATGGCCGAGTTAATAGTCGTCGGTTACGATACGTTTGTTCCGGCAACGCGGCCGCCGGACAGTGACAAACAGATGCAATTTAGATTTAAGATCTAGCCGCCGTTTCCCTTAAGCCCGAGACAATGGATAAGTAACGTCGGCAATGGTCCAAGATAACGCGAAGACTCGTACTGGGATTAGCCGAAAATGCCACCTCGCGAGATTAGAAGCGTTAATTGGACCGTAGCTTCGCGACGGTGGGAGCAGTTAAGATTGAACATTATGCGAGGAAAGATCGTCCTTCTTATCTCCTGAGGATCCCGCGATCGTGCAAGGATATCGCCGGAGTTTAGTCGGTGTCGGGATATTTGTCGAAGGGCTAAGATCTTCGAGGCAAGAGAAATATTCGAGGTTTCAGGGATTTTATCTACCCATTGCATTGTGTTTGTAGAGTGTAAATTCTGTATAAGGTGATGAATATGCTATGCATTGTACGAACTCGAGTCATGAAAAACAACGAATAATTTAACGTCTTGGGAGTGATTATTGTTACATTGACTTTTATTTTCTGCCCAAACAATCGGGGATGATTTTTTTAAAATAAATGTAGTATGCCGAATTATTTAAAGAAAAAATGAGTACACCTGGCGTATATAGAGAATTACAAAACTGGCACATATACTAGCACAATGGCGACAATGACAAGGGCAAAAATAACAAAGTTAATTTCTAAATCTGTGGTTTGTTTAGTTTGTTACATGGAGTCTTTTATTAGCAATCGCGTTATACGAAAACATTAATCATACAATATTGTACACATTGAAAGAACACGTTTTATACGACGGCCAACTGCACTTACGCATTTACGTTTAGTATCTTGAGTCATTGATTAATTGAGTTCATCAATTGATGATTACGAAACGTGATTTAGCTAGTCTTACTATAATTTTCTCCACTGTATCTCATTTCGGAAGGTCACGTCGCTTCCGTTCGTTTCGACGTTTCGAACTTTCAGTAAATTCGGCAAGAATGCCACGCGCGGCTTGTCCTTTTTGTCCGATTTCGAAATCAGTTCCCGTCAGTCAATTGCTGCTGGTATAAAGAGAAACAGCGGGCTATCGCTACTGGTGACTGTCTACGTATCACTTGTCTCTGCCATTATTGTACCAATGTAGGGGCTATTATGTTACACGGCTTACAGTATTTTTATATAAAAGGCTAATATGTGTGCAATGCGGCAACAATGTGTGCATGTATCGATCAAGAATTGCAACATTTGTCCGATCCTGGCAAACTTAAGTATCTATAAAAACCTTAGTTTCACAGCCATGTCATACGCTAAATACTTAGCTTCAAATTAAAAGATCAATTCGGGAAACCTTAAAATTCTATGATCCCAATAAAGCAGTTTATATGATAGAAGAAACAGTACTAATAGAAACGTACGAAATGTCTAAGCTTGATTTGAAAGCAGTCTTTTATTCCATGACACCTAATGCATGCCTCTGTCTCATAACATTAACCTATTAATTGCCATTTTTTTTTTTCAATTTTTGGCCGGACAAGTTACATATATGCACAAAAGGTAGTGTAACAGTATAATTATATAAATTTCAAAATCCTCAAATGGGGATCATGGCAGCTGATGGGTTAAACCCACCAAATCTTACACCTCTTTCCTCAAAGAGGTCAACAGGAAAGTCGCACGGCATATTTTCATCGCCAACGATCCAGCAAAACTGCTCCTCCGCTTCACACTCACCAACGCCTCCATACTCCTCAACATGCTACATAAACCGCGCAAAGCCCCTTCCGAATTCCCTGGCCGCCGTGCATCTTCAAAAATCGAGCTGGATCATCGAAAAATCCGTCAAGCTCGCCCGAACGTCTACCCGCCGCTTTTTGCCGTATTTCAAAAGCGGCTGCCGTCAGTCAACGGGCGGGTAGGCGCAAAGAAAAATTCAGCGCCCGACGACGAGTAGTGGGACTCGCCCGCCGGAATAATTCGAGCGCATTCCGACACATTCCTCGGTTCACAGTCGACTGATTTTATGAAAGCGGCCGACGGAGAGGAGAGTCGAGCCGTCGAGCGAGTTCCAAAACCGTTAACTCACTCGATACAGAGGGCTGAAGCGGGCGCTGATGGCCAGATGAGGAGGAGGTGGAGAGGGAGGAGGAGGAGGAGGCGGTTGAGGTTGATGGGGCGGGAGGGGGAGGGGGGGTTGCAGAGGGAGCCTATCGGCGAGCGAAGCGGAGGGTGAGAGGACCGAGAGACGGACGGTGTTTCTTCTGGACTGGTTTATTGGCTGCGGTTACACTAGCTGCGAATTCTAATTGCCACCTTTGCTCGACGGTCGAGTCCGGTGCCAGCACCTGGAAATCCTTTCAACCGGTTCGAGAACGGGCCGCCTCGCGAATTTCCGCGAAGCCGCGCAGAGCCACCCTTCTACGCTGCCGAGTGCGGATTTTCGATCGGTGGAAAATTTGCGCCGTGACTCACGACGCCGGATCGTTCGCGTCTCTTGCCGGCCGATCGTTTTACGGGCTCGGTCGAGGGACTGAGTAACGGATGGTTGGGTATGACTGTCGGTGAGATGGGAGTGTTTGTTTTTGACCTTCGTTCAGCCTCCGGTCCGAGGTTTGTCAGCGGTGGCTGAGGTATATCGGAAGCGGGTCGGCGTATATTTTGTATCGGGTCGGCATGAAAGTAATTTCGGTCTCGATGTGTGGGATCGAATATTTTCATACAGAGATTAAACTGTAATTAACAAAGTATTTTCCGTGTTCGATGACCTTTTACCATCTTACTGGTAACTTCGTAATTCCGCGCTTATTAAACTCCTGGTCGGTGTCATCAAAAAACGTTATGTTCGAAAACTGAATGTAGTTTCTTACCAACCCAGTAATATAGCACATTGTACGAAGTTGGGCTTAATCGAATTCGTTGACAATACTTCAATTTTGTCCGGATTTCATATATTTCATATTAATGTTACAAAGAATTGATCAATTCGTGCTCTGGTACTCGGCGGATAACCGAACTTGATATCTAATTCCAGCATTGCGCGGTATATGTTTACCGTACCTGATTTATGAGTACTTGACGGTGGAAAACGGAGCGTGAACCGTGCAGTTCGGGGGAAAAACGTAGCGGCGAAACTGTCGAGCGAATGTTTGTTTATCCTTGTCGTCGATTAGCCCGGTGATTTGAGTCCTATTGTGCCGGCTAGCCGGAAGTGAGGATCGCGTTTCGCGGTAGAGACAGATGCGGGGCCTCGCTCTTCGGGATCATCAGGCTGACGACTTACAGCCAGTCGTACGGCGGGATGACTATCATTAGGCGAGAAGTACGTGGCATCAGCATAGCAACGGCTAACAATCTATCGGTCCTAGCGACCGAATATAACGACGGAGATAAATCCTTGTAAGGAGCGTCTACGGCCACCCCTTTAACGGTCGGCAGACGAAAAAATGCATAACGGAATGATAATTGTTCGCAGTTATGCGAATAACCATGAATCGGGCCCGCGGGGCAAGAAGCGGTGGCAAATTGTTCTTTCGCGAAATCTGCGGATCGTAAAGGCGCGCTTCGTCGAACGCTCGATCTGTCGATCTCTTGATGCCGTTCGATCCTGACTCTTAATCGTGACTTTATGCCGTTCGCGGCCGGAATCGCACGATTGTGAATGGGAATCTAGTGGAACGGATGATTTCAGATTTTTTGTACAATTGTCCTGCCGAAAGCTTCTTTGGACATAATCAAATGAATTCTAAATAATTGAAGCTTTAACCCTTTGACTGCTAAAGGCGTATATATACGCCCTCTCAAATCCATCAATATATACGCCCTCTGTATTTTTTAACTATAACTCTATTATTACTGTTTTGCCAACTGATTCAACACGAAATTTGTTGTCTAATGTAACATTGCAACTAAATATCGGCAATTATTTCAATATCGTTCAATCAAGTGTCTTCATATTACACTGTTGCGGCTCAAACCCAACAATGGCAGACCATATACAAGACTACTCGCAGCGACTGACAAGCGAAAAACGCGCCGTCCATATGGATGGATTCGTCCGAGAGTGCGCCGCAGTCAAAGGATTAATATACTTCCGTTATTAATTGCTAGTGAATACAATCGGACAAAATGACCGTAACTTGTCATAGTTGCTATGTAATTGGAAGGTAAATTTGACTGAAATATATTTATATTTTATAAAAAAAATAATTATCGTTGATACTTATGCCAAATATTAAACGTTAATTTGGTATATGTGTTTTTATTTGGAACACCTAGATTCTGACTGCGTTCAAAAATGTTCAAATTTCGTTTGCATAACGGCTATTATTGCATTTTTGTGACTTTCGCAAATGGTACCAATTTTGGATTTCCGACTCTATTTTTTCACACGTTCGATTTCCGATAAAGATTTCACCCTTGCTACTGTTTCAAATAAATCTGATATATTGTAGCTATTTCTTTACGCTCTATTGCGTACAGTTGATCGAATTATAATGTATCGGAAGCCATAATTCGTCCTGCACTGACTCACCTGTTTTCTTACAACATTCGCCTGGGCTAGCTTACTCAAACACAGGCTACTGTGTTGATTCTCTTTGCTTGTGGTTTTCCTTGTAAGACATCGATGTATTCATTTTTATACGCATCCTAAAAATATTTTATGCTCAAACACACTTTCTTTACGTATGTCCAAGGACACTCGTGCTGATTGCCATACTTCGGTGTCCAATGTAAAATGATACACTTTCGGCGTTAATAATACTTTCAATCGAATACTTTCAAAACGAGTCCATGACATTCGTTAATTTTGAAAGTGATTTACATACCAAAATTACATGCTTTTCAACATGGAAGATGGCAAATTTAATGAGTAAGAAAGAAAGGATGACTCGCAAATCAGTTACGTTTCTTTTTACGTACATTTCATACGAACAACCCACATTTAAGTACTCTCAAATAACTTTTAATTAAGAGTACTCGCAATCGGTTAAAGTATTGTAACTTGCGGAAAAAAAGTGGGCATTTTATGGATCGTTCGGAGGTTTTTCGCTGTTCAATTACATCGCGTTCATCGTCATCTCCGTCGATCGTGCAAACTCGCGTCAAGTCGATCCCAACCAACGCTCGTCTTTCGTTGGTCGATCTCGTCTTTTTCTCCGCATCACGGAAAGTCATTACGCGGGACGCACGAAATTAGTGTAATTTAGTGAGACGTTCGATGCGAAATGATTAAAAGGTATGGGGAGACAAGGTCAGTCCTTGATCCTGCTACCGATCGAGAGCGGAGCGTATCATGGCGCGCAGAATGATCCAGGATGACTTGCGACACGGATCGACCGCTCGAACTTCCTTCGAGATATCGAAATACCGCCTCGTCACTCCCTCGTCACTCCCTCGTGCAATGATTCAAGGTCGCGCCTACAAAGTTGATTTATCTCGCCGCGTATCCGTGCTCGCGACGTCGATCGAACGATCGGACGATCGTGAGGCCTGACTGAGTTAACGACAGTTTAAAGAGCCAATCGATTGTCCGCCGAGACTCATTCTTTCTCAAGGTGCACCCAATTGTGGATCTCTTTCCCGTTCGGTACCGTTAGCATTTTTATTATCCGCTCCATCTTGAAAAACTTAATCTACCCTTCACGCTGCCTAGATTGCATTCAGGTATAATGTTAGAGAAAAATATTTTTTAAAGATTAAGCATCTTTTTAAGAGACGCGTTTTTGAAGAGGGAACAGTTAATGTCAGTACTTTCTGGAAAAGCAAACTGTTCAGCATTTAAATTCAGGAATTTCGCCACGCAATTTTTACCAATCGGATCCGCTATTCTTTGCAGTTACCTAAAAACATTACGCCGTATCGTTGATATGGGACTCGATAAACGTCGCACTTTCTTCTGTGAGATTTTGCTCGGCCTCCGAGGCGCGAGTTTTCAGCAAAAATTCAATTAACGGACACTCGGTATCTAGATCGGCGCGCATCATAGTTCGCCAGCGATCCCGGCAGAAAACTTTTTCTCCCGCCGATCATTTTTCCCAATTCCTCCACTTCATTTTTTTTTTTTTTTGCAATTCCTCCTCACTCTCCGCTCCTCGTGGCTGATCGGCCGGAGTCTTTAGAGTCGGTCGGTCAAGTCTCCAACGGGCGGCACTCGCGTTTGATGTCGTGTGACGAATGTCCGCGTTGGACGCGCTTCTCTCATCGTCTCTCTCTCTCTCTCTCTCTCTCTCTCTCTCTCTCTCTCTCTCTCTCTCTCTCTCTCTCTCCTGCTCTCAAGCTGCTCCTCTCTTTAGTATCCTCCTTCTTCTTTCCCCTTTCTATCACTTTCTCTCTTCACGATTCTCAAGGCATCCTTCCTTTTCCTTCCTTTCTTCCTTCTCTTTCGACCTTCTCTCTCTCCCTCTCTCGTTCGCTCGCTCTCTCTCTCTCTCTCTCTCTCTCTCTCTCTCTCTCTCTCTCTCTCTCTCGCTCTTCGTCTCTCAACGCACGTACGCTCTTCTTTCTTCATCATCCTTCTCTCTCTCTATCGCTCTGCTAAAGGGAATCCCATATTACGGACTCGACTACGTGTAGAGCCGGGCGCGCCAACAGAAAATTGGAAACATCCGATAGGCCCTTTATGCCGAGACCGAAGTCACGGCAAAAAGGAACGCGCGACCGTCTCCCAGTCGGGATTGCAAAATAAGAGTCGATCCACTCGGGATTCGCTGAGGATCAATCGATCCCCCCCTGCTCCCCCGCTCAGGTTATAATATCCTGAGCTCCGAACAATTTCGGATGCGTACGAAGTCGTCGTGCTGCGTGGGACGTTCGATCGTCGATGCGCAGATGCTTGACATTTTTGACGATGACAAATACAATTCCGAATCAAGTAGAAAGACGAAACCCTACAATTCGGTAATATTAACGAATTACGCAAACTTCTGTATTTCTTAACTTCAAACCGAATTACTCAGCTACAAATCACACTCGGGTTCTGCATAATCTCTTTTATAATGTATGTTTTTCGAATTGGACGTCGACCTCGTTGACTTTGAAGAATTGACTCGCACTTGTCCACGGGCACCAAGTACATAATTGGTACCCATCGTCCGTACGCATGGCATCATACTCGACATAATAATTGCCGTCAACCGCGTCATTACCGTAGGACTATACTTTTTCGCTCGCCGCGGTACGGAGTCCTGCGAATCCTGGGAGAAGGATGCGCTGTCAAGGATGATGCGAGTCGGCGATGATCCGCGTAAGAATTAATTAAGTAACGTTCGCGAGGATCGCTGTCATCGCTTTTGTCGTTGCCCCGGGTAACGAGGGGGCCCCCAGAGGGCCTCTCTCGCTCGAGAATTCCGCGAATGAGATTCCTAAGCGGACTATACAGCGCCTTTCAGCGAAGGTGAGCACCGCCCGCTCTAGTTGCCGTCCGTGCGTCCGCCGCTGGCAAAAAATCCCTAGGCGTAAGATACTGCCTCCTCTCGCGCACTTCTGCCTTTCCTTCCGTTTCACTCCCATCCCCCATTCCCCTCCCCCTCGCCCTCTCATGGCTCCCTCATCCCTCTTCATCTTCGAGCTCGCTTCCCTTCCTTCCTTGCGCTTTTTCACCTTTCGCCGCTGAGTTTCTCTCTCTCTCTCTCTCTCTCTCTCTTTCTTTCTCTCTTCTTACCTCGCATCTGAACGCGCCGGCAAACGAGGATCCCGTTTACACGGGAGGTTAAGGCAGAACCGTCCTTACCTCTCCGACGAACGACAGTAAACGCGCCCTCTCGTGCAGGTAATGGCGACAATTATCCGCGCCGGTGAACTCGGCATTAAAATCGAATCACTGCCGAGCGGGCCCGACGGGCCGAAAAGTTACTTTGTGGATCTTACGGTCGAACTTGGGAATCGATTGGTGTTGGCGATGATTTTGGTATTGGCCCTTGGGTGCTGGTATTTCTGCCGGAAAGGCAAATTATGAGAGTGTGATGAGCAGGGTATGATTTTGAAAGCAAAGTGAGATATTGGCAGGTTTGGTGTGCTGATGGGCCACTCTTGTTTTGGAGGTGGTAGATTTGAAGTTGAGAGACAAATAGAAGAGAAAATATTTTTTTTTATGATAAAGCGGAGTGAATAGGCGGGAGATTTGGGTTATAGGAAATTGAGTAAAGTTTGATGTACTTATATTAAAGTATATTTGTTCGTTGTGAAGACTACGAAGATTCACACAATTCGAGCAGTCGTTTGAACCGAAAGGTAATTAATCGTGATGGGTGGCTCACTTAAATACTGAAATTTACAAACATATTCATTACTAACTGTTTAATTGTTTCTTTGCTCTCATTGTCAGTAAAACGTAAACTTATAATAAATATTTTACAGCTTTTACTGATACTGTCGTGCTGTAAACTTTATATGCTTCCTTATACTTATCATACCGTATAATCCTTCCACTATTCCTAAGTCTGATCCAACACAAATACAATTCTCACGCAACTTTCGTACCCCATACATTAACATACGAACTGATACAATCTCGCCGTCACCCGAATTTTCATGCTCTCCAAATTTTTTCGTCTCATCTCACTAATCACTGTGGCTCATAGAAATCTCCCGTAGCCCTTTTTCCCGATCGAGTATCTTCATTACTCGCTCCTTTTGCACAAGCAAGTTTGTCGCACGACGCACGCGGCCGTCATCGAGTAATTGCGCTCAGCACAATTATCCGCGTTAAATCGCAATTCGAGAGAAGCGAGGGACGTCGCCGGTTAATTCGAATCTAATTGGCCGCGAGGATCGCGAAAAGTTGGCTTTTCCTTGTCGGGGACCGTGCCGGAATTCCGACGGGCGTTCCGGCTTTTCTTCTTTGTGCGCACGCGCTTCCGTTCGCTATATGCTCGTCCTGGACAGAATTTCTGGAACACGGAGTTCCATCTGGACGCTCGGCGTTCTGGAATTCGGCGCTTCGTCTTGCCTTTGACGAAATTCCGCCTTTCTTCGGAACTTTTGAATTCGTCGCGACGCTTTGCCTGGGAAGCGAAAACTGCATTTTTCGCACTGATCACACTTACTCGTTGGAAGCCTAATGCGAAATAGTCAAATAAACTGATTTCGGTAAAGCATAAAGTATTCAAATTGAACATACCATAAGAACATGTTTTAAACTTCTTGATGACTTCAGTACAAACGGTTGAGATTAAATAACACAATAATTGAGTTAAACATCGATGCATATGGCGAAGGCATACTCTATACCAGGGCTTCTTAAACTATGGGTCGCGACCCCATTTGGGGTCGCGTATCAAAATTCTGCGGTCGCGAGAGATTTTAATGTCAAATATTTATATATAATATATACCATTTTATAACATCACTAGAGTTGGCGGAATACAGTGGACTTGCAGCGTCTAGACACGCGCATTTGTTGAAGGTTTTGAGCTATCTCCACCGACTTTTATATTTGTATGGGGTCGTCAAGAAACTCGCAATCATAAATGGGGTCGTGAATGACAAAAGTTTAAGAAGCCCTGCTCTATACCATTCTAAACAATCGTCCAAATACGCAATCAACGTACTCGCCCTTATGTTCTAATCTAACCTATTAAACACATTCAATTTTAAACCGGAAATCACCGATGCATCTCACCGCAGAAAATCATTGCATACCTTCGAAAACCGCAACTTTCCGATCTCGACTGCCGATAAATTCTCCTATCAGTTCATCAATCTCTATAATTCAATACTCACTCATCATCACCTCCATTCACGCATATAGTCGATTCAACTCATCGCATCGCATTCATAAAGTAAACCGACCTCGTTCCATCGATATTAATCGCCCGACCGCATCATTAATTCTCTCACCTCATTTTCATAATTTTTCAAACAAGCAAGAAACGGTATCGCCTTGCCTCTCGCCTCTCCGCTAAAAAGCCAGCGACACACAATCGTTTAATCCCGCCTGTTTTGTTCGAAAGCCGTTTTTCTCCCCCCGCTCCGACTCTCCGACACTTAACGCCTCGTCTAATCGTTCACGGTGAATTTTTTCTCAAATATTCGTGCGCGTCGAGGTGCGCGCAGCTTGGGGACACGAGGCGTTCGCAGATACCGGAGAAAGAGAGACAGAGATAGAGACTGTTGTCGGCATCATGTAAATGGGTCAAGGCGTTCGCGTGCACTTTTTAATTCTCCCGATACGGCCCGCGGTGGTACCCATACTTCGAACACCGTCCACCCTTCCAATCGCGACTGATAATGACGTAAATGCACTCTCCCGGCCGGCCGCTAATGCGCCTTTAATTAGTCGCCTTGACTCTGGAAAGGTGCATGACATTTCCTGATTGTCTTTATATATACGGGCATGCCGGCGCAGTCACGCACCATTAAACTTCGCGTCGTCTGCGTCGCGACTCTCCACTCTCGGCTCTCGATCGAACCTGATGCCGCTTGCCGACGGATACGTAATAAGGAGGCTTGCTCCATTCTGCGCGCGAAAAATATCGCGCACCTTCGGCTTGCTAACTGAACGGACCTGTCAGCGTTCGTGTTCTCGGGAGGTTCGTCTTGACGTTGAGGCTTTCATGCGACTGATGACGGGGGCAATTTCATTGTCTCTGGGAATTATTTGGGCGTATTGTATAATTAGGAATTGTTCAAATGGGCTAAGTCTTAGTTTGAAGCTTTTTACTTGAAGTACTTGTATGAAAAGGGTTGCACTTGCAAAGTGTATTGATGAGTATGCTAGCGAATGATACTTGTTATTATATGCTCATATTTTGAAGGAAATGTCTAAATTCTATGGAACGTATATGATGAAGTGGTCAGCTATGGTATTGTGAATGTTACATGTACAGGGTGGGTCATGTAAAACGGGACTCCGAAGCATCTTATTTTGTTACCTGAATTGTCCTTTTAAAACACAATTTTAAATTTCTTGAATCAGTGCATATACGTTATACTAATTGAAGTCCATCTGCGAACGCACAAAATTATAACAATCGATATGCCGTATATCCGTCGATGACGATGAAAGCGGAACAACTAAAATTAACCACAAATGCAGGTTTCAATCCATTCAAATTTCGACGCATTCATCACCGTTACATACAGAATCACACAAAATCTGAGCTCTAACTATGACAACACTAGCCTCTCACATTTTCATTTCAACGCCACCGCGTAAACTCATGCAAAACGTTACTTCCGTTCAAAAAAGAAGCCGCCCACCTTCAAGTGAAGTCTACCTCCACAGCCTGTACATATTCCCCTTCGGTTAAATGCCGCGGAAATGACTTTGGTCGAAAACCAGTAGCCGAGAATCGGTGGCGGACGCCTCGGCCTTCGCCGCTCCTATTGACTTTAATTATCGACGTTTTCGGGGCTCGGATCGGAGAAAGGGTCTTCTCCGCAGGAAGAGATCCTCTCCTCGCGGTCCCTAACGTCCTTCGTGCATTTTCGTGCCGGCCAATCAGGCGGAGGGCGGCAGGCCGGCCCGGAGGGGGAGACCCTCTCAGAAATAAATCAATTAAGCCGATGCAGGCTTAAACGGCACCGTCATCGTCGTCCGCTTCACTTTTCAACGCGCTGGAAATAATCGAACCCACCAGGAACCCCTTCGCGATGCATCAATGAACCGCGCGGCGAGCCGGATTTTTGTTGTCGCTCCTGAGGGTCACCCTCTTTGCGCGTACGATGGCCTCCATTTCGTCGCAGTACATTCTTACGGATGCGTCAGACGGCTCCCGATCAGAATCTAAGGTACAGACTCCAGGTTCCATATAAGAATTTTGATGACCGCACTTGGAGTCTGAACAGTTTATTGATTTTTGTCGTGTTTGACTTTGGGACTTTTGAAATTCATTCTGCATCTGTAACGATTCAAGCATATGTAATGTTCTTAATGTCGCGGTATGCACTGATCGGGGCAATAGACTATTTAGGAATTGATGTGGCAGTTCTGTTCCGTAAGCATACAAGCTTATCTTCACAGAATCATCTATATGGCTTCGGAATTAATTTCTCGACTCCCATGCCTTACGGACAACAATCACGTCTCGGTCGTATCAAATTAATCGACATGCCTCGAGCAACGAGCGAGTCGTGCAGGTATCCTGCCACTCATATCTCAGCTTCTTACTCGCCTATCGACTATTAGACACGTCGCAGTCCACTTTTGACCCTGATCCAGCGTCCGTCGCGCGGAATTTCGCCGGGGCGTCCGGCCGGCAGCGGGAATAAATTTTCGCGCCGCGACTCATCGAAGCGTTTCATCGATCCCCGATGAGAATCGACCGTCCGTACCGACGCGCCTCCTTTGTCGGGGAAAAAGTCGCGAATCGACATTTTTGAGCTGCCAGCCCGAGCGAGGCGACGAACGGAGAACGGCGCGGAAAGGTAATATCGGTGCCTGCCTTTCTTGCCGGCTCCGATTCTTCAATGTCTCGTAAGCCACACCTTTTTGCATGTATCGCGACGCACCTGTCTCAGGACGACGGGACCGACGCGTCGTCCGATGCACTTTCTCACGTGATGACGCGTCGCCGCCGCGAATCCAGGCAAGAAAAGTCCTGCGAATCGCGAGATGGAAATACCCCCGCGGCGAGGACGCCGCCGATTTTTCATCCTGACGAACGGAATGTCAGTCTGACTTCTTCGCACTGCGCTCGGAGCAGCCCTGCAGAAATCTTGAAGGGTCAATACGCGCAATATTTTAGATTGCGAGCTTCTTGTTCGATTTTCGTTAGCGTGCTAATGAGAATGATGGCGGTGTCGATGGTGTTGGGAGTGAGAAATTGTAAATATGTCAGGCAGTGAAAATGATATTATTGTAGATGTCGGCAGAGTGATCGTCGTTATCGAAAGGATTAAGAATTTTATTTTTGATTACTTCCCATTAGAGCTTGTGTAGTGAATATGAAGATTCTTGTAACGGGTTTTAGGATTACATGGGTACGAATATAACAAAATAATAATTCAAAATGTAATTTCCTAAACTCACTGAGCTACTCTACCTTAATCCTCAAGAGTACCTCGATAGATTTTGTGCATTGAACATTACCCAGTTTTATCATATTTCTATCGGAAAAATTCAATACCAACATACTGCGCAGAATACGTAAGTGTAATGATGCAAAGGTAATTCTGTTTGCGCCGGATAATGTTTTAGGGTAGATCTGCGAAATCGCCCTACAGAACGACCAAGAAATAAACAGCTTAGCCGAATGATCGGGACAATCACCCTTTTTGATCGCTGAGGGGTGTGTCATAAGAGACATTCTCCGCTATTCTCTCGCTGCCAAGAGAATCGAGGGCAAAGATCCCCCCCCCCCCCTCCCCTCCTCTCCCTCGCCTTCGCTCACTCGCCGGAATCTGGTTCATCATGAATTTTTCCGGGCGCCGGCCAATTCCCAGCTGCGTCCTATATGAGATTCGTCCCTGGCATACGAGATTTTTTTTTTCCTCCTACCACCGAGCCACACTCGGCCCGAGCCCCCTGGCCAACGTTTTTTTGTCGCCTCGTTTCGAGCATTCGCGATTCCTCGTCCTTCCTAGGCAAGCCTAAGTTAATATTAATAGGGATATTTATGGGCGCGGGTCAACAGTGGTCACGGCTAGAGAGAGACTGATAAAAGGAAATCTGAAAATGCCATGATTTACGAGCTACATATTCTCGCTCTTTCGCCGTCTCATACTTCCTCTCTCTTTCTGCTCCCCCTCTCTTCTTGCACTGTGGCTCACACCCCCCCTCTTTCTCTCTCTCTCTCTCTGTCGTTCTCCTTTGCTCCTCTCTCTGTTCTCCGTCTCTTCTCTTTTCGCTTCCTTCCGTATCGAACGCCCTTAAACGCTGAATAAGTTATGGTTCGAGGGGCCTGCATTCTTATTTCGTTGCGCGCATCGCAGGCGTGTTTGTCAGTTGCGAGTTAGGCGGGAAGATATTTCATCCGTGAGATCGGCCAGTCAGGCTGAAAGCGGGCGCTAACATTTTTCATTCGGTAACGATTCGAAGATCGTACATTGTGATATTCGTGCTCTGCCTCCGACGATTCCGCATTGTCAGTCTTAAAAGAAGCTGACGTCAAACGACAAATTGATAATTTTATATGGAATTTAAGTCACGTTAGCGTTAATTTGTCGACATAAGTCGAGCGACTATTATTACACCTCAATCGATCCAGCATAGCAACGAGTGTAGCTTAACTAAAAACAGCAAGTTAAATCTTTCTAACTTTCTAGCGGGAGGAATTATTTTCCTTGTTCTCCAGCGTTTGATGCAGCGATCATTTGCAAATGGTTTGTCGACTCAACTCGAGTTCAGCTTCAGCGAGATCGAGAATCAGCTTCTGGCAGCACATACCGTGCCTTCGAAGGGTTACGCTCGATTTCCCCGTAACGTTCACCCCAAATTCGTATCCCTGACCACTTAGCGCCCCCGGGCATCCTGGTAGCAACAACTAAGCTTCTGTTTGTTGATGCTAACCTCGCCGCAGAGTCGACCCAACCACCGTCTTCGGATTAGCCTTGGCTTCCTCGCCGATTCCTATCCCTCCTTCTCACTTTCCTCCGACGTCTCTCTCTCCCTCGCACTCGCGCCCTTTCAACGAGGCTCTTACCCGGCCCTCCTCGCCCCTCTTCCCTCTCACTCTGCGCTGTCTCCTTTTTTCTCCTCTTCTCTCATCTTCCCTCCTCTTCTCTCGTCCAGTCCTCCCGTCAGCAGATGACGCGAGGAAGAGCTTACTCTCTTTTCGCAGAGGGACATGTGGCATGCCAGAACGGCGTCATGCCTGCAGCAAGGGTCCGACATGAGAGGAAGGGAGAGAGGGCCAATGGGGTAGGGGAGGGAAGGGGGGCGGGAAAGAGAGCATACTTTATTACGTCCGTCTTAAAGTGCCCCGAAGTAATTCAGTGTCTTTTCTATATCTGGTCTCGAGCAGCGAGGTATGTGGGTACACACGCTGCTCGAATTCTTGTCGATGCTCGTGTCTTCTCGGTAGCAGCACTTCTGTTGCACGAGTTTGCTACCGACGCTGATGGAAGAAAAATGAGGGATTGTTGTGTCGCAAGCTCGGTGTCGCGGATAAGTCTTGCGAGGATTGAATTTTAATCTCTGAGATGACTTTATGTGTCGTGAAAGGATTCATTGTGTTGATGCACAATGTGGATAGATGGACACTGGGTATATGTATGTGTTCGTGAAGGCAGCTCTTTCGAGTTGATGGGAGCGTGCTTGTTAGGTCCCGGTAATAGTACGGAGAGTTTGGGATAGTTTGACAGTGAATGCGTTATTCAGTCGTATCAGTAACAGAGATCTAATATCTTAAAGCAAGTTTTGCTCCATCTTAAACGAAATAATAGACAATTTTCTTTCGACATTAATTGTGTCGTTTACATTTCAGTATATATGTAGCATTATTTTACTTTAGTAAGAATCTTTCAATATTTTTAGATCCTCTCTATCTAATTCCGTAACAGTTTTATGCTCACAATTCAAAGTGTCGAACTAGAACAAAAGGACAACATGCGAAAAGTAATCGGCGAACAGTCCTTCGCTGCCTCAACATTGGCGGAGGTCAGATTGAGGGAAACAATAGGATCGGTCTGAGCCAGCTCCGTGCTTTTATTACGTTGACGAAAATGTGGAGAGTGGATATTTATGGCGTCGTACACGTGTCCCCGGCATATACGCGGCCGATCTATATTTGGCCGCGCTTGTAACCCTGAATTCCGACTTCCCCGCCTCCCCTCCCTCCGTCCGCACGCACTTGTGAACCGTGCGGTATGCCAGCCTCTACAGGTTGCTCCTTCGAACAAGTGGTCTTAGGTGCGTGCCGATAATACGAGACACGTGGACCTCGTTAATCTCGCCGAAAGGATTCTTCAGAAATCTCGCGGATGTATTGCGCTCGAATGGCAGCGTGGAGTGCATTCAAATTTCTCTGGCGGGAATGGATAACGCTCGGATGAATTGGTTTAATTACATTTTTACAGGATATGCTAAGTTTTATTTAAATTATTATACTGTTTGTTGGATGTGAAAATGGTCTGACCTTGATTTTGGGGCAGTTTGATAGATGCGATGTATATGTGAGGTACAGATTTTTACAGAGAAGAATGATGATTTTATGCAAATGGGCGAATTAAAGAAACGCAATTATCATCTAATTGACATTCCGTCAATTTATGTAATAGGTATATCAGAAGACGTTCAACAGAAATGAAAATGCTTCTGCGACTATTGTATCTGCTATATGAACTGACCAGTTCAAAGTATTATAGTACATTAATAAAATAATAATTCTTCAGCGACGTGCCCAAAATCACAAATCCGAACTTACTTTCACCTAAAACAGGTTTATCCAAGATACTAACAAGAATCAATGCAACTCGGACACAGGCCAGCTTAACAATTATTCCAGCTTCCTCGGATTACCATCCGAAACCACTTTCATAATTACCGGCTCGCACACGAATCCTCCGCCGCCGGCCGAAAGCTAACCCAGCGTACGTCGCCGTTCGCACACGCGTCATTAGTTACACACGTCCGACACATCGCACACATCCGACTTGCGCGAACCACCCTGCGCAGCATCCAGTGCATACCTCAGCCGACAGCGGCGGGTGGCAAAACATCGCGCTCCGATCTCGGCCGAGTTTCAATTTCATAGATTGCGCTCGCGAGTCAGACGATTTACGCGCATCGCCATCGGAAAGTGGCCGGTCAGCTTTGGAGGGCCTCTGGGCGTGTCTTGCCCTTAGATCGCTGCCGTGCGAGTCCCTTTTCCGAATCCCGGCCGCCTCGAGACGAGGAAGATTTGTCCCCTAATGTAGTCAGTGAGCCTCGGGGACGGCTCGACGATGGGGCAAGTAGGCGTCTAGAAAGTGAGTAATGCTCACGACAAACGCAGCCCCCGAGGGGTGAGGTCCGAGGGTGAGAGAAAGTGGCCGACGCCGGGAGAGAGTGAGAGAGGGAAGATCGCTGGACTCTCTATGGGGGTTCGCCGAGAAGATCCCTGCAGATAGGGTGCTAAGCGACACACTAAGACCACCCTTGGATCTACGTGCTTCCTCGAGGGTCGTATTCTTCTCTCTCTCTCTCTCTCTCTCTCTCTCTCTCTCTCTCGTTCACAATCTCTGTCTCGTTCGCGCACCGTCTCAGTTTCGCTGCCGATCCTTTTCCCTCCTTCATCCGACGCGCTTTCGATCCTGCTCTTTCACAGTTCACTTTCCTCAGCTCGCGTCTTCTCTCCGGCTCTTCCAGCCGAGTTCCTGATCTATCTTTCGCCGTCCTCTCTCGCGACCACGGAACTAAATCGCTCGCGATCTCTTACGTTCCGCAATTTGCCATCCTCCTCCCACATCGCGCCCAGCCCTCTGCTGTTCTGGATTCGGCTGCAGCAAAGGGTGCGGAGTGGCCTGTCGGCGCTTGCCCTAATCGCTCTGCTTCGGGAGAGTCAGTTTCCGCCGGTGTTTTTCCCGATCTGGTTTCAGATTGCTCGGAATTGGACGAGGAAACAATTGCGCGGACAATGCAACTAAATGTTGTAATTATTACATCTTCCGCTGATTATAACCGCAAGTTAAGGATCTATAGTCGATTGTGTATATATTATACTTACTTACATCGTTTATTGCAACGAAGTAAAAGAGTAAAACAAGTTCTTGTTTTGGGCGTGAGTAACAATTAAAAAGACGAAATTAATCTGGCCCCAGACTGATCAGTTAGGTTCGTGTTTGCTTTCTTGGAACACGTGCTCGGCGGTTTGCTGTTCGTCCTTCGTTAGTTCGGAAACTTTCCTCGTACAACTCATGCGGAATTATGCGATTACACATGTGTGTTTATGTATATGTATACGTACGTCATGTCTCTGCCAGCGGGAAAAAGTGTACTGACTGAGTCAAAGTGGCAGACCAGAAGCACGCCCATTGTACGTCTGTTAAAGCGATCAGAGTTTTTCTTCGGCTACATCGTATGAAATTACAGTTCCGCGTATGCCAATCATTACCGATTTTATGAGCCGTACGGAAAATTATTCGTCATGTATATAATTCAATATGGTGCCGGTCTACAAAGTAGTGCTTTTCCTCGTTAAATTCATTCCGCTAATGATATTTGATTGCATACAGACTGCATGGGAAACAGGATATTATATAAATACGAGATCATATAACGTCTCTTGGGTAACTTATCGTTTTTAAAAGAGTCTTAAAATTACTTCATTCATTCACAGTAGCACATAAAAGCATTCAGTCACATGGTTTTATCCCATGCTCTTTCTAAACGAAAAACCATATGAACTCTCATTAACGTGTTGAAAAGTAGCCGATTTAAACGCCACTTATTCCTTTGCGTATATCAATCCGAAAGATTATTGAATCCGCCACAATTTGCGTCAAACTCAGCAATCATAGTGCATTCATCGTCCAAGTAATAACCTTAAATCCACGCAAACGAAATAATGATTCTAAACATCTCCACTACATCTGTAGCGGAGCAATTATCGACTAAACGCTTCACAAATTCAAGGTACTTTCCAAGTAATAACCTTCAATCTACATCAATGAAATAATGATTCTATGCATGTCCAACACATTTGTAGTCCAGCAATTATCCAAGACACGCTTCATAAATTCAAAGTACTTTCCAAGCAATAACCTTAAATCCACGTCAACGAAATAATGTTTCTAAACATCTCCTCCACATTTGTAGCACAAAAATTATTCATCAAACGCTTCACAAATTGTATGTACATCCACTATCTTCTACTTCTCCGATCTGAGAACGATCGCTGACGATTCCCTCGTCGTAGAACGAGAAGTGCCCTCGAAAGTGAGCAGAACGGTTCGTGCAGGTCGAAATCAGAAGGAGACACGCGAGGAGGACGAAGTCGGGCTGCCGGTATGCACCATGAAGGCGGCCTTTGTGCTTGGCGGAAGCATGGTTCGCCTCTTGATGGCCGACGTGTGCCTAAAGTACCTCGGCTCCGATCGTCCGTACGAAGGATCGCAGCATAAACCAGCCGACTCTCTCGACTTTAGTCTGCCGACGATACGCACCGTGTCGAAATCACACCGCCACGGCTCGCTAGCGGAAATCTTACACTGTCATCCTATCGCCTTCACGTATCGACCACGAATCTTTCCCCCTTGAACTTTTACCGTGTTCACATGCATTGATGTGTTTCGTTAGCTCTATGCTACTTTCAGATCGTACTGTTACAGTTGGGACCTGTTTCGAAGTTCTTTGATTTTAGAGCAGCAGTTTTGTTTAGGGTAAATTATTGGAATTATATTGGAACTATTATTGGCGAAATGTTACTGTTGCCAGTTTAAAAATACGTTGATTACGAATCTTTCCTCAAAGTTTCGTAATCAACTTTCCTGACAGTTTTACTGCGTTAAGATGCGTTGATGTGTTTCGTTAGCTGTATACTACTTTCAGATCTTGCAGCTATGGTTGATATGTGATTCAACGACGTATTCTTCAGAGTTATTTGAGCTTGAAGTAGCAGTTTTGGGCAAATCTTTTCTCAATGAAACAATTGGATTGGTAGAAAAGACCATATTTTGCACAAATTGGATTTTCTTAATAATTTGTAAGAGTTATTGTTAAGTTAACAGAGTTGTTAATTGTTAAGAGAAATTAGTCTTAAATTTTACTAATTCAACTTGACTATGCACACTTATTTGGGTAACAGTACCTAACGCCAACTAAGCATTCTTAATCAATTCGTATACCACTAAATCAATTCCAATTATATTTTTCGCAGAAGTACCACATTAATTCATATCTTACCTGCAATTAATTGCCGGTTCTCCATCAGAATAGACTGAAATCGTCGCATTCACTGAAACTCGAATTGCAACGTGGCCAAACGTTGCCGTCCGATCCGAGATTTAGGTCGAACGTCATCGCATCGTCACGGAGGTGAAAGAGGGACGGGAGGGATGGGTTTCGAAAGGGGAATAGCTAGAAAAGGAGGGCAAAAATGAGCGAGTGTTGGCCTCACCCGTTATCCAATCGAGCGGAAAACTCATCAGTCACTCCACACACAACACCTCTGCAGTGTCAGTGACCGTCTAAAAACCGTCACCTCCGCCTAATCTCCACCTCCGTGTCTCTCCTCTTTCTCTTTCTCTCTTTCTCTCTTTCTCTCTCTCCCTCCCCTCTTGTCATTTCTGACTCTCCTTCTCTTTTACTATCTTCCCTGTTTTTTACTCGCCGTTCGCCGACGATCTGGCTTCGATCCCGTTTTCACACGATCACGAAGTTGCCGGTTCGTAATAACTATCCCATTGTCTCATTCATTTCTTAGAAGCAGCCTCGAAGCAAGAGAATTGTAGTTTTCAATACTCGTTTAGGTGATCTCCGGCTGTCCTTAGAGTGTGAACGTTTTTTTTTCTGACGGTGTCGGAGGAGTGGAAGGTGTTATTAGTTGGCGACACTATTTCTTGCTTCTAACTGTATAATTCTGTAATAGCACGGCGTTCGAACTGTAACATAATTGCAATAATAACGCCTAACAGTATTTCTTTGCGCTATTAGGTTCGCCAAAAGATCGGTGAAATTTTTAGCTCGTAAATAACAGCTAGTTCTTTTCCGTTTTTACCGAAAATATCTTTATCCGATGGAAAATAGCTGTCGATAAAACCGTCAGTTATTGTTCAGAATAAGATCTTACGTACGAGTCTAACAATACCGAATGCTTCAGTAAATGTGACAGTAGATACCTTAATCTTCAGCGATGGCAGAAATTATAAAGACATCCGGCCGAAAAGTACGGCCCTTGAAAACAATTTGAATAATTACCAGTGAGTTTTTCATCGGAGATGCTAAACAGCTGTTGTCCCCGGGTCCTCTTCGTTAGCCTTCTTTTCGTCTTCCTTCGGGAGACGAGAGACAATGCAGGGTCCCCTTAATCTCCTTAAAAGACCTACGAGAATGTTGCTCCTCACCGCCCCCCGATGCAACATCCCGTTTACTCCTTCTGATGGTAATTAGCGGCCGTGTCCTGGCCATATTCTGTCCGCAACCCGCCATGTCCTCGATGTCAATGCGGGTAGAATGGTTTACGTCGTCGTTAACATGCAAATATTCATCGTACGATGGTTGCTGGAATTTTCTGGGGCGGAAAGATGATTTTCCATTTTTTTTTTTGCAAATGTACAGTTATGATATAGCCTTCTTATTTAATATGAACTTGCGATTAAGGTTTATTTGGAATTGTAATATATTGGAGTTTGTGAAACACGATTTGGTCGGATACAACGTTGTTTTACTAGAAGATGTTACTCTTATAGAAGGGTACTATATGATGCTTGAACAGTTGTCAAGGAATAATAAACGGCTTTACTGTAATCTCTTGCAGCACCCAAAAATTCGTACATGAAATTAAGAGACAAGTATGTACAAGCAAGTTGTCTGGGACTTATAGGTAAATTATCCTGTGTAATTTTTATTTGATAAATGTGACAGCTTTAACGATTCCGTCTGATAACAAATGTGACCAACGATGATAAACATCTAGAATACGCCATTTCCTTGGACGAGTCATATAGAAGCTAAGATTATAACGGAATTAATTCAGTTATCATACACACTTCTCCGCATCATTTATGAACCTTGGATACAGACCGTGACTTTAAGATTCATTTGTTATTGTTCTTGTCACTTTGAGGTTTCGGTCCCTCCTCGAAGCGTGATTATTATCATCGCGCGAGTGTCTTTTAGATTTGGTCCGGTGCCCTGGGAGGGCGTCTTAAGTTATTCCCAGGCCGTCCTGAGTTATTTATCTGTCTACACCATGAGGGTGAATCTCACCCCTTCCACTGTTCCTCCTTGCCGTTCATTCTCCGCGACCACGTCTTGATACCTAGAGCCGCAAAGTTAATAAACCGGCGCCTAACCCATCATCCTATCCACCGTTCTCACTCGAATGTTAATTTCCACGATTGGGCTGCATGTTCCGTCATTCCGAGCGCATCGTTGTGCATTAAATACGAATATTTTGTAACATGACACCTGGTCACGTTTAATGTGTAAGAAGGTCCAGTGCGCAGATCCGGGAGAATCTTCAACTTTCAACTTTCTTCAACATTTAATTAGAAAATTAAGATTGATATGAGAGTTTGCGAGCTTAAAGGTTTTTTTAAGTCAGAAGTTAGAGGGCTGGAAAGTTATGGCTGGGTTAAATGATGTAATCGTTGTACGTACATTATTCTATGTTTTGTGTTTTGAAATTACGTCTGTACATGTAACTTGAAATACAAAGTGAAGCCTTAATAACAGTACGTGTTCCAAATAATGTTTGTTTATTGAAATGCTTCTTATATGTCGTAAGAGACTATAGGGACTGGTAGGATTCTAATAATGACATGCATAGAAATTTTATCATATTTAATCGATTTCGTCTTTAATTTTATGCGACAGTTCTTATGCTTCATAATTGATTAAAGAAGCACATATGAACAAAAACAGCGAGCTCTTTCATCGTTGTGACAAGTCCGCTTCATTTTACATTCGGATTCTCAATCTTCATAATCCACTCAGGCTAACATTTAAAGTCAACTCTTGCTAAATTCAGAAGCCATTTATACCATCCACCCACCATCCAAGTTGAGTTTACCATTAACCTTAACCGTAATAAACAAATTACAATTACTTAATAAATTTCCAATATATTTAATGACCAAATTACCATTATGCAACAAATATCCATCTATCCATTGAACGAATTACGATTACTTAAAAAACGTACAATCTATAAAATGTTCCCCTTTTTCACGTATCAGCCTACTCCCTCAAGCAGTTTCGTCTCTAATTCAGACTCGACCATCGTCTAATCGGCAAGTGGCGAGTCCTTTCGCCGTCGCTAGTATCCTTCCAGCGACTCGCAGGATATCGCCGCGCGTCCCGCAGGGCACCTTCTATTAACGACAGGGTGCCACCGACTGCCACCCCCTTCCCTTTTGGCAAAACACGCGCCCCCCCGGATTCTGGGCGGGGGTGACTCGAGACAGCGCCGAGTAATAATTCGTCCGCCGAATTAGCGCCATAAGTTTCCCGCCCGCGACAGCCACGGGGACAATATTAATCTACTTTGAATTTATACACCGTGCGGTCCTGCGACGTCGCCTGGCTGCGTATTAAGTCTCCTTTCGCCACCGGAGAGAACGCTCTCTTTTCAACCCCCCAGACTTAATTGAGCGGAATACTCGCGATTTCGCGGCCAGCGACGGAGAATTTCGGTATCGAGAGTTATTTCCGGCAGGCGTTAGATTCTACTCTCAGTCTGGGTGTTCTTTATGTTCGAAAGGATCCGTGGGAAGCGATTGTTTAGTTGCTTGGATTAGAGTCGGAAACGGCGAGAATTGTAAGTTTTTAGTTTTCGGGTTGATTACGACTTCTGAATTGATGTTTATTGCTTGACTGCAGAGGAGGTAATACTCTTGGTTTGCTCTAAGAGAGGTGGAATTTTACATTTTTACATGTTCAGATCTGTGGTATTAAGGTGGTGACGATAGATTTAACCCTTTGACTGCGGAATACTCTGAGCCGAAACGCTTCGCACGAGCGACGTACGGCCGGCAATAGCTATCGCTGGGAACTGAATACTTTTTCACACAATATGAATCTGTTCAACGGTGTATTAAATTATAATATAGTACAGAATCCAATTATTCAACTTACTTTATCCACTCAAAAATGAATATTTAAAAATTTTTTTAACACGTTGCGTGCCATGCGGGTCACCGGTGACCGGCACCGAGTCGCTCCGTCTGGCCATGGGGGTCACCGGTGACCGGCGGAGCCAAGATTATTAGAACACATAATTCGAGTGAATTTTCAATGTTTTTAAAATTTTTCAATATTATCATCGTTTGTCGGTCGACGTGGATCCGTCTGGTGGTGGGGGTCACCAGTCGCCAAAACTAAGTCGCTCCGTCTGGTCATGGGGGTGACCGGTGACCCCAAAAAAAATTATTGCATTATACGCTCTTATATACTAAAATTTACCTGTTGGGCAAAAAATTTCGAAAAAATATGTAAGGCATAATAAGAAATTCACGTTGGCCAGACGCGGCGGACACGCAAAATCAGCGTGGCACGCAACGTGTTAATATGTTTTGTTTTCAATGTATATTGTTTATTCATCACGGGTAAAAGTAATTTATGATAAGCAACACGGTAGGTATGTTGTTTTTGAGAGTGTTCCACGGACAGGATAAAATAATTTCTGGACAAATACAGTAAGATTGTGGTAAACGATCGAAGCCATCGCCGAGCGCACATGTGCGTCCATAATCCATATCGACGGCTTCTACCGGATGCTTGGGTGCGCACATAGGCCACAGTGATAGCTTTCGTTGGACTCACATTTCCGCCCGTAGCAGTCAAAGGGTTAATGACCTGTATTATGCTACCTGGTTGAGAGAGACTCGTTTAATTTGAATTTCTTAGGATACTGCATCTACAGTAGGGATAGTTCTTTGTAGCAGGGCTTATCTTAACTTAACGGAAACAGAGAGAATATAACTAAAGCGTAAATAGCAAATTTCCCAAACTCCCGCGGTGCAACTCTTTCTTAAATTAACCAACGTAGATTTATGGTACTGATATGCTACCTAAGCGCAAATAAAACATTAAATCCATTAAAAAGGGGATCTACGCCCTTAAGTAGAAACAGTCAGGCGAGCAGACCAACAGCTGTAAGTGCGGTAGTGCTCCCAGTACAAGAGTTTTTCCAACTAAAGACTCACTGAGTTACGAACCAGACATTCTACCTGTGTCCAACTGAAACGGAAAATTCGCAGAAGAAGGGCGTGCTACCTTTAATGAAAACAAGTCTTCGCTCTTGCAGCTGACGTCACCCGACGCTGTACGATCGCACACGAGAAACTTGAATATTCCATTACGCGTTAGAACGAAAAATGGAGGTGATTTTGTACACTTCAATGCCAGTCTCCAGAACATTCTAATTGTTACGTCTTAATACATCTTCGATCTATGTTCAAATCTAATCAAAAGTTCGACAATAATGATTATGTGTGCTGTTAATTTTAGAAGTGTCTTTACTCCATTTTTGACATGCAAACACATATTATTCAGTTAATACTGGTTTTTATTTTAATAGGAATTGTAAATTTAACTGTCCTAGATACACTCAAGTACTATGACACATTAGTATCTTATACGTATATTTTTAATTTGATTGAAATGCTAACTCAAAAGTATCTCAACATAAATATAAATAGACTTTGGTCGCTTTCAAAGTAAACAGTTCATACATAACACGATTAACGAAAGGTCCCACCAATCCAGTAGCGGCAGGTATAGGTATAGGTATAGGTACTACAGTAGAAACAGTGACCAATGCTCGCAGTACAAGAATCTGACCGAAGCTAGCATTCGCCTCCGTTCTAGCCGAGTCCAACCGAAACGGAAAATTCGACAAAAAAGTTCGCGCTGCCTCCGACGAAACAATTGTTCGACCCGATCCTCGTCGTCCGAAGTAGACGAGAGGATCGGCGACAAGAAATTTCGCGTTTCAGTCGGCCGCCGCCGCCGCCGCCGCCGCTTCCGAGTCTCGTTTGCTTTGGCGAACCTTCCCCGAAGACGTTCCGCCGGCATCTCCCCGACCGCGAAGAGGCTAATAAACCCTGCCGACAGATTCCCAGGACCGTGAATCGTCCGAGAAGGCATCATCCTCCTGTCCCTCCTCGAACCTCGACCCACCGGGCGTCCCTCAAAGCGAATTCGTCCGACACTCGCGAGCAACACGCGTCGTACTTCCACGGAACTCCGCCATTGCACTTGCACTCTCCACGGCAAGTGAGGAAAAAAAAGAGGGTTTACGTTAAGCCGAGCCAAGACTCCGGCCGAGGATTAAGACATTCTCGGGCTAATAATTTTCATGCCCTGCCGTGGAAGGTTTTGTCCGCGTTCCTCGTAGCTTTCCCCACCTTCTCCGTGGGCGCAGATTCAAGGACGTCGATTCGGACCATCGAAATTGGGCCATTCGGATGGCGGAAGGGTTGAGGGTTAGTTTTGGGGGTCTGAGGTGGCTGCTAGGGGGTGAATCGAGGGGTGGTTTCGGGAGGTAGGCAGTTTTGACTGGACAATAGGTGTCAGTCGAGGTGAGCTCGGTGCCTGGAGGTGCGCGGTTCGAACCACGGGTCTACAATTATGAGCCATACCACGTCGGGGCGAGCCTCGTAACGAACTCCACTATATTGCCGAGCGTTTCAAGAGTGGGCCTTGTGCCGGCAGTAGACGCTCTTTACCTGCTTTCCCCTCTTCCTTCGCGGCCTCTTCCCTCTTTCGGGCTTTCGGACTCTCTACTACTCGGTATCCTTCTCTCCTTCGAGCTCTCGTTCTTAGGGATCCAGAAGGGAGGGAATGAGAGATTCAGAGATAAGGGGAGGGGGAGGGACGATGCTGGGAAGAGGAACGAGGAGGAAGAAAGATGGGTGAGCGGGGGGAGGTCTGGGAATCTTCGACGATGAAAGATGGAAGTTCGAGGAACTCGAATCGCAGCGTTCGCGCATTCTTCATGCTGCGGACCGCGATCGGAGACATTCGATGTTCGATGAAAGATTCAGAGGAAACGAGAGATTGCGGCAGGATCGGAAAGTGGGATCGAGGGGGGTGGGAGGTATGGAGTTATGTTGTTGAGTTATTATTTTCTCGAGTCGTGTTTGTCGTATGGTACTCGCTGCAGAGCGCGATGGGAGGTGAATATGTGTTTATATATTAGTGTGGGATCTTAAACGTGGAAATGCGTGCCAGAGGATGCTGTAATCTTGGCACTTTTCCGACGGCATTCTCCGTGTTACACGAATGTACCCTCGCTTGCAATGCTTTGTGTGTTTTGTGGCCCAAGTTTGAATTTACAACAAGTGTTACACTATAATACTAAAATAGAACAGATATCAGGACGGTTACAAGTGCCAAGAATCAATTTTTGCTACAAATTGCGTACTGCAGCAAACGTATTTTTTTTCCAAAAATGTGCCTTTATTTCACTTTGCCAATATTTAAACTTCAGTCTACCTGCAATTTTAACAATTCCGTCTACGAAAAAAGGTATGCGAACATCGAAAAGTCATTACTCCGATCGTACCGACTAAATGTCCTCAAAACAGAGAACCAGCTTTTGAGTAAAGATATGGATCGCAACTGGCGACAGATTATAAATTCGCCATGAGCCCTGTTCTTCGGAAATGGCATGATTTTCGGGCCATTGACTCGAATCCCGCTCTCCGCATCTCCCCCGATCTCTTCGCCGGCGAGTAAATCACATTGTAGACGGTGTGCGACTAGCAGGAAACAGCGACCAGATGTGTGTCAACTATCCCGAACGACGTCGTACGAGACATGTGTGTCCAAGCCATCGCGGACGGCACTCTCGCTATATTTAGTCCTGTGGGAAAAAGGGGTTCCGCGGGCATAATTACACCTACGTGCATCACGCAGCAATGTTCTCTCTCTCTCTCTCTCTCTCTCTCTCTCGTTTGCTGTCGCTATTCCGTATGGTCTCTGTCCTCTCCTCGATCCGACTATCTCTCTCTTGCATTCGTTCTCTCTTTTTCTCGCGGGACGTGTCTGAGAAAACGCTCGGACTGTGATATTTCGATTGGCCACTGCGCGATCTGTTAATCGTGTCAGCCGTTTATAGAGCGAACGATTTATGATGAGGATTTCGAGCGTCGGGAAGAAATGCGAACGAGTCAGTCAGAGGTTGCGAGCGATAAAAAGTATGTGTTTTGACGATTCGCACGGTTGTTTCGTCATGGGACATCTTAATTCGAAGATTGTAACGTTGCGCTGTGAGGCGGAATTTATTCGAATTAGTGAAGGAATGCAACGGAGCTGATTTCAAAATGGTTGGTCTTACGGTGGTTGTTTTGCTTGTTTTATGCCTGAAAATGTGCGGTCATGATTTTATCTTGTCAGTTATGAATATGTAATCGCTATATATTACGCCGATATAAAATAATACAACTGCATCGCAGAACGAAATACTACACATTCAAACAGCAGAAGGTATCTTTTACACCGATCGTCTGGTATCCAAGCGTAAAATTCAACTGGACGACAGTATTTCATACAGCCACGGCAAAAAACATAACTCAGTCAAAATATGAAAGTTACACCAAAAAATGAATAAAAGGAAGTATTTCCATTGCCATGATGCTGCTCTAGAAAAACATCTTTCCAATGCCAATTTTATACGTTACACACCCCACCTACATTGCCCAACTATTCATCTCTAAAAATTCGATCAATAACCGTATGAATACCATAGACTCTGCAAAACAGTTCTACCAAATCGTCGACTCAGCGTAACAAACGCACCTACCCCACCTCCACACTTCCAATGCTCGAGAGTGCCGCCCGGTACACGTAGTTCACAAAATCGAAACTTTCCTTCGCCGGTCGAAGGTTCGAAAAATTCATCCTCCGTTTTTGCAAACTCGGTGCGCGCGCAGTGCCGAATGCCGGCGGCAGGCAGTCGTTGCCTCTCGCTCGAGGATGATTTATAAAGCCGGTGGCTGGTCCACGTGCTTTTCGGCCGAGAGCCGACGATGGTCGTCGCATCGTCCGCGGAACATGGTGGATCCCACGTGTTCGATCCGGCGCGGAGGACGACAGCGCGTGGGAAGACCTTCTTGCCATCGTCGGCAGCTGTTCACACGTGTCCTTTATGCGCTAAAATCTAACGCATGTCGGCCAACGTCGCTTCCTCCATCCTCATTCTCCTTTCTCTCTCTCTCTTCTCTCAGCCTCCACCCTCCCCCTCTCCACACCCCTTCCGTCGACGACCTCTTCTTGCCTCGCGCCTGATTTCGTTGAGAAAATCTGCCGGAAAGGACGCGGTCATTTTCGCGGATACATGCGACTAAATGTGCGCTAATTTTTAACACTAGACCTAAGCGACATTTGACACTCTAATTTTTACTTAACTTGTCGGAATTGGACTGAAGTGTTTGAACTTATAGAATAGAAAGAAGTTATGACACTTATATAATCATTTAATTTAATTTGCCGGCATTGGACGTTTCAGTATGTTTGAATGCACAAAATGGAAAGGAATTAAAAACTTATATATTCATTTAATTTGCCGAATTTAGGCAATCAATGGGTTTGAACTTACGAAATGCAAAACAGTTGAAAAACTGATATTTTCATTTAACTGACTGGAATGGAACTGTGAACTTACAAGATGGAAATCAGTTTATCATAAGTATCTCAATCAGTGCCAAATATTTCAAAAACGAAATGTTTTATGAAAGAAAAGTCAGTATTAAGACATTGCCAGAATAGTCATTTTAACTGGTTAGTAGTTACATTGTGACTGTCCAGAAATAAATTGGCTGAGATCGACCGGTTTGGATGTTTTTACATCGCGGTAGTATTTCGAGAAACGGGTTCTTGCTTTCGACGTTTTTGCCGGATGATTACTTTTTGTATGGAGGATGATCGGAGATGAGAGGTTTTTTTGTTCGCCGACAAGAAGGCTTTTTTAAATGTTTACAATGTTTTTAGACAGTTCTGGCAATTTGGGGCTTACCAATGCTCTGAAAGGATTGAATTAAAGATTCGTGCGGTGAATTGATGTAATAGTATAATTTTTGTTATGGTTGTTGAATTAGGGAGAAGTGATGTTGGACGTGTTAGGTACTCTATGCTTATTTTCGTAAGAGGATTTTACGGAGGGGGATTGGTTGTTTGGGTTATGTTTTCTAAGATGTTCCTTGTATAATTTCAGATTGACACGCCATTAGAGAATGAAGCCGACGTCGCAGCGGATACGACGTGTCTTGAGTCTTCTTGTCCTGAAAAAGGATTCAAAGGTGAGCTTCATTCAGTTACTTATATTCACCCACTTGTTGTTCACATTATTTTCAACTCTTTACACGACATTATGTCTCTTAGTAATACCCAGCAATCGCTACCATTTATCAAATTACTCATTAATAATCACCAACATCGTCCACGTCATCCTCAATACAAAACAAAACGTAAACTATTATCTGAATGATTTCAAAATGATTCAAAATTCTTCTAGCTTGCTGCTCCCCTTATCAGTAAGCTCAAATTTGCACGCGCAACAATTAACACAAATATTTTACCTGTCCCGAAATGACAAACCTAAAATACGTAACGATACAGTTTCAACGGGCGAAACAGTGGGCAACAATTTCTTAGGAATGCCAGACATCCGGAAATCGGAAGTCGTGAGATCAAGTGAGCTTGGCAGGAACCTCGAATTAAGGCGATTGTACGCTCTCGCTACTTACACAGACGCGGAGAATAGTCATCCAGTACGTGGAGATACGAATATATCCGTATATACATATCACCGAGCGAAACCAATCCACTTAAGGGTGGCAGCGTTCCCTTCCCCCTTTTCCTCGGCCCGAGGAAGACTCGAGGGAGGGGTAGGTCCGTAGGTTTTGTTCTCGAACAAAAATCTGACAAATATGCCGCGATTTGCCGAAGAATAGAAGCGAAGTGCCTCCCCTCTTCTTTCTCACCCCCTCTCTCACCCCCTCTCTCTTTCTCGTTCTTCCCGGGCAACTTTCTCGGCTCGAGGATTCTCCTTCTTCATCCTCTCTCACTCTCTATTCGCGTTTCTGTTTCTCTCATTGGTTCTCTTTGCCTTGATCTTTCACTCTTCACCCCCACCCCCGCACACTCTTCGCCCTCCTTCGAGGGAAGCCAGGCGCAAGGGGCGACTCTTAAATTACTTAGACCGAACAAAACGTAACAAATGACGGCGAATCGGGCCACTTATGCGATATTGGCCCATCACCGCCACCCAGTATATTGATACGTCGCATTAGGGGCGCCCATTTTCGACGTTCGAACGCGTCATCGACCACGGACTCTTCTGGCTTTTTAACTCTCCCTTCATCTGATTCGTTTCTTCGTTTACGTCCACTTGTCGCGAATTACGCTGTTTTTATGGTTTTATTTGATTTAGGTGCAATGTGTTCGGGTATTTTTAACACTTTTGACTCTTAGGTTTTAGACGCATTTAATCAATTTGTATCAGAGTTTCGGGTACACAGAACAATTGCTTATGAAAATTTTGTTTTGTGTCTGCGCTGTACGTCTATTGCATATTATTACTGATATTTTTTAATCATATTCGTTACACATCTATATTACGGATGTAGCGTAAGTACACTTACCAATATTCAATTTTAGGAAAGGAATTAATCCATCGAAGATGTTTTCACATTAATCCTTTATAACTTCAAACCAATTTCTCACTCGTTGAAAGTATTCTACGTACTCGTATCCAGAGTCGTTCACGCATCAATATGCAATTCCCTCACCCCTGAATCGAAACAATTTCCCTCCCCAGCTTCAAATTCAGCATCCACCCACCCCTTCGCGAACTTCCGCAGAAGATCATTTACTCGTCCAAGGTAAATCCTCGAGTCATGCACACCCGAGACGCGTTGCTCGCGATCGCCGTCATTCCGAAAGTTTCTCACGGCAGGGGGGTGGCCCACTTCATCCCCCGTCGGAGTTTCAGTTTCTCTTTTCCCGCCCCACGACTCCCCCCCCCCACTTCGCTACCGTTCGCCGAGTTCTTCGGTTATTAATGGCTTTCGCGAACTGGGTTCATTAAGGAGCTCACGAAACTCTCCACCGCCGCGCATTCATGAGAGACGCACCCCTTCCCACCATTTTCTTCTCCCTCCCCTTCCGCCCAACTCGCAGAGAGTCTGTCTCCGTCCTGGTTCTAGCCGCCGACGGGACGGATGTCATGTGCAGCGGATATGACTGTGTGCTTCTACTCGGAGCTAGCGTACATTCCGGTTCTGCACGCTTACAGTCGATATTGAGAAGGTTCAGCATTTTCGGAAGGTGGTAGGAAGGCTTTTGGGATAGTTGAATAAATATTACTTCCTACTGTCGCTGATAGTTTAGGAACGGTTGCGGTTTGTTTGGTATTCGAGTTCGTGTTGAAAGATCATGAGTGATGGTAGTACTTATTTTACTGTATTTAATAACAGATATGTCGAACGAGTATCTAAAACCAAAGTCTTCCGAATAACGTATGACGCCTTTTTCTTCTGGAACGTGCTTAAATGTTTGACTGTCACGGGCCTTTTTTGTTTGTCAATTAAAAATTGCTGTTCCGTGGACAAAAATGTCTTGTTCCGCGTCTGAAAGTGTCCAAGAGAGCGATTCCACTGTCTACTGTTTATATTATTAGAGTAATAATTGTTTATAACAATAAAAACCTCTATATCTACGAAGAGTAATATTATTTCAACTTTGTATTTCTCAAAAAACGAACGGTAACCGTAAAAGCATGTATCGATACATGGACTGTTTATTTTAAATGTGGTGTAAGTTCATATTTATATAAATATCATATAAATAAACCGTTTACACCACGTTAATCATAAATTATATGATATCTCATTTTTTTTTTTTAAATATTACACATTATTACACCACTTTCAAAAGAAACGGTCCATAATATATCCAGCGCGTTGTTACTGTCGATTAAACATTACTACTGTCAATAATCCAAACATAACCTTGCATAAACTCAATCAGAGGTCAGCCGAAACAACCTGATCCTACTCCAACAAAGACCAGCTTCCCCGAGCGCCGAACATCGGACGCACGAAGCAGTCGCATTCCAGTTCACAATACCGTCATGCGAAATAAACGCGGCGCGAACATAATCTCGTCGAGCGAGCCCCGTCGCGCACTCCGTCTCCCCTCCCCTCCCCTCTGCCATGATCGTGGCAACCGTTAAGCGCGTACGGAAAAAGATCCGGCGACGAAAAAGCGCTCGCGATCGAGACTCCTCGGAAAGTGGAGATGAAGACATTATCGTCGTGCGCGCCGGGAGTAGAAAAGCAGTGGGACGTTCCTTCAGCCACAGCCTCCCCTCCTCCCCCTCCCCCTTCCCTCCTCTCACGGACTCATGCCTCTCCTCACGCAAGATTCCCCCCCTTCTCCTCGCGAAACGTTGACGCACCTGTCACCTCGCGGCCTGCGGATATTATGCGCCGAGCAAAATGTTCATCGCCTCCCTCAACTTTTTCCCTCGGCACTCATCATCCCCCCTCCTCTCCTCCCCCTCCTCTCACTCTTCCTGCCTTCTTTTCCTCCCCCTCCCCCCTCCTCCCCATCCTCCTCCCGCCGGCGCTGGAATTATACTAGTGCAGCGGGTAATGTAATAATAAGTATAAGTTAGGCTGGAAGGGCCTGCCGAAGGTGTACGATCGTCGGAGAAGGACGAAGGTTGGAAGGAGGGCGAGAGCGGACTCCTTTCCTCGCAATCTTCAGTGCCGGCTTACCATTATGTCGTTTCGGCCTGGGCCCCCGAAGCATTTTCGCGAGCGCGACCTACCGAGAGTCCTCTCGCGGCTTCGCAGAATGCCGGGGATGACCTCTTGTTAGGGTAACGAGAAGTAACGAGCGACCTCGTGGGAAACTTATACATTGGGACGCGTAGGAGGGCCGATTAGGTTTTCGGAGGTGTTGCGCAAGTTGCTTTTGAAGTGGAAGCAGTTTTTGGGAGGTGATTGCTTTGGCGATGGAAATTTTGATGGATTTCGAGTTACGTTTATGTTTGCCTGACAGTCAGATTATCTTCTAATTATCTCGGAACGAATAAATTGAGAAATATATTATGCGTAGTGATAAGTGTATAGAACGGTCTTGTGATCTCTCGGTTTGCTTACCTTAGAATTATGTTACAGAATGTCACTTCTTAATAATTCTCACACTTCACGATAAAGTAATAATCGTACACCGATGAACACCTACAATACTCACGTCTCAAGTATTGCAACCTTTCAAAATGCATTCAACAGCTGCTTTCACATATAACCCAATTAAACTAACACATCTGCAAAAATTTACTCTGTTTAAAATAAGTACAACCCAAATACCGCAACACTTTCAACCTACTCACCAGTCACTTCAATGCTTTTACTTTTACCAATCCTTTGCTATACAATCAACTGTAACCAAAAACACTGTCTATAACAATGTCCACATATCTCAACACTCCATTCCTCTGAACTGAACAAGCCCTGTGCTATACAATGAATCATAACGAAAAACACTCCCTATAACAATGTTCAGACGTTTGAACTCTCTACTCTCACTCCATCCATTGAACAATCTTCAACTCCTTCTTAAACCCGTTCAACCTTCACATCACGCATTCGTCCCGAGGACACAACTCGCACATCTCTCGCCTGACTTCACGCAGCTCGTCCTTCACCGTCCCGACGTCGGCGTCGCCGAAAAAAGTCGACTGCGTAGCTTTTCCACGACGACAGCGATGCAAATGCATTCGTGCTTTTTTTCGCGCGAAAACGTCGGCGCTGAGTTCCGCGCACGATTCCGGGGCGTGAGACTCGTCGCGTGACTGTCAGGGGTGGCCCGGGGTGGCGATAAGGGGAGGGGTGGCGCCAAAGGGGGGTGGAAACGTTCACGCGTACTATCGGTCTTGCTCTTTTTTGCTATTAGCTAAGTATACCGCCTCTGGCTTATGTTAAGCTTCGGCAATTATTTGTCATAGTCAGCTAAGACGAGTCGTAGGGTAAAGGGGATGGTGCGGAGGGGTGAGAGGGAGACATGGAGGTTTTCGAAGGAGGGGAGAAAGGACGGAGAGGTCGCGGGAGGGGGAGAGGGTCGTCCGCCCTCTTTCTCTCGATTTTTGTTCTGCTCCGCTCGCGGTAAAACCTCATCAATTTCGCTGCGATCGGCCTTCGCAGGTTTTCTCCTTCTTTTTGCCCGGAATTATCCGAGGTACGGGCATGTTTGACCTAACGGAAAAATGGGTCGGCGCGATATGGCCTCAACCCATGTCCCAATATTCCGAAGGGACGGGTTAGGTGTCTGTGCGGGAGTTGATGTTTAAAATATGAAGTGCTGCGGTTTTTAGCATTGACAAAAGTCGGCCCGTCAAGTTCTTATGAGACTGAATTCTAAATTACGAATATTTCAATCCCACGTGCAGGATATTAAAGATAACACTAATATGTTGACATCACGGGTTGTACATTCATGCACATTTCTCACGTTCCTTTGAACTAATTATTTTACATCGCCTGTTTAGCTTTCTCAACCCCGGTCAAGTATCTATCGGAACTTATCAGTGAAGCATTAAACTTAACCTATATCTAATTTGAAACATATACACTTTCACTCGATAAAAAGTAGAGAAACGCCATCTATGCCGACAACAGCATCCAGCAATCGACCCAGTGCACATACACGAATCGAAGCCACGTTAACGTACTCCGCCGACCTTGAGCGCCCATTGCGGTCCTTCAAATTGGCCCAGCGCAAGGTGTAATCCAGAAAGCGGCCTGTCACGCTCCCAGAGAGACACGCCGAGTACGTCCCAAGCCAGAAATTATCCCGAGACTCGTCCGCGTCCGTTCGCGCGTCCGAAATTAGCCATCTTCGGCCTCTCGCCGATGGTCTTCGACAGCGAGTGGTCCCTTGACACCCTACATACTCCTTCCCTCAACCCTCTTACTCCCCTAGCCCCCTCCCTCAGGCCCCCTTAGGCCCCTCAGCATCCGCAGGTCGCCCGCCGTCATTTTCGGCGCCGCTTCTCGTCCTTAATGTGATTTTAAGGAGAGTCACGAGCAGCACCATCCGACCCCGAGCATTTCCGTGGCTCGTTTTAAATTATTCCCTTCGCTTCCGTCCGTTCGCCTCCTTCGCTCGCCGTTTATGCTCTTCTTCGGCTGCTGCGCTTCGTTTCACTTTCATGTTCCTTGGGAACCGGCGGACGCCGAGCTCGGGGAAAGTGAACGGCGCGAGATTCGGTGGGTGACGAGATTTTTTGCGAACCTTCGCGGAAGGACGATGCTCAGGGTCCTAAAGGTGGGGTTAGTTGTATTATATATTTGTAGATATTGGGTCGTTGCGATGTTAGGATGCGAGGTGTAGGGTTTATTTCGTTGATTATTATGTTTGTTCAGATGTTGGTTTATTATTATGGCTAGATGAAAGGAATTTAAATTTTTGGTTTTAATGTAGATTGTCGAAGAAGCTCTTATTGTTTTGGTTTGGCTTGAATTTGAATTTGAGCTAGATGATATTTTTGTTTGTGTCGCTTGGAGGGTATACTGCTTGGCGAGTCGAGGATTGTTAGGGGTTATTGTAGGTGGAATTATTAAGCTTTGGGACAATTCAGTACAATACTGAAGATAAGTAGTATGAGACATTCATGTTGGTTAGTGTTTGATGATACCATATTTATTTCATATTTCTTGACGTTTCTCACGGGCATCTACTGTTATACACCACTGTAAAACGGCTTTATTCGTTTGGCTTGATAAAAGTAAATACGTGCACTGTTTACAGAATTCGGCTCGGCTGGTTGAAATTGTAAAATTATTGTTGGTGAATGTGTACATAAAATAATTTCTGTTTAGTTTATTTGAATATTGCTCCTCTGTCAATATCACTTTTCTCATGTTTTTTTCCGTGTTTATCGTCGAACACTACTTGATTGAACGAGACCAAGAATATTATTCTAATATATTATTACAAGCAGTACTCCGACGCTCGAGCGTCATCTTTTTGCTGAGGTTCGCATCCGTCAAGGATGATCGTCACACTTCTTTCCCTCCTTTTCACGAAAATTGTTTACCGCCCCGTCACAGTCGCGTCGCACGAAACGGAAACGAATTTCGGCTCTAAGTAGAATGAAAGGCGGGCGGAAAAACATTTCGGAAAAGTCAGTCGAGCGCGAAGTACGCTTCATTCTCGATACGCTTTTAGCGTCTACGTAAGCAGGCCAAGGGAACATTTGTCCTCGACGGAAACAATAGGGCAAAGTTCGAAGCCGGGGTTCGCTCCTTTTTCTGCACAGAAAGGCGTTCTTTGTGAACAGCTCATTGGCAAGAATTCACTAGTTCAAGTGTATGACAGATTATTTTTTATTTAATTTCCTCTGGGTACGTGGAATGATTTCTGTTCAAAATTGAATACTCCGTTGATAAATTCAACGGTTTTACGTTTATCAGTTACTGTGCCACTCTCTTTTCAGGTACTCGTTTATTCACACTAACACCTTCCCCTTAATAATTGTACATTAGCAAGTTTAATTCAGAATTCATACCTGTTTCTTGAGAAAACAAGATTCGTCATATTTCACAAATCCTAACCGCTCCTCCTTTAGAAAACTTCCACCAGCCATCGTACGTCATAACATTCAGTTCCAGGATCTGTACATGTTCCTATATGGAAGAAACTGTTTATATTTCAGAAGTCCTCATTCTTTCTCCTCAAAAATCAGCCGTCCGCATTCTCGCAATACACACTCTGCTAAAAGAACTTCCTTCTTCCACTCGCCGGCAGTGATATTCCGGCAAGCGGACGTGGCAGATATTTAGATAAGAACGTTCGGCGAACATGTCGGTGCACGAGGATGTCGCTGAGTAACTCTAAAGCACATGTGCTCTTCTCTCTGTTCCAGGAACCGAACTGGTGCCGAGCTGATTCGTATGACCGGGCTCGCGACGAGAATAGCCAATTGGGTTTCAACCAATCCGTTTAACCACGATAGCCGATCTGATATAAAATATTTTTGTACACAACGTATCATATTATATACAGACATATACCACGAAACGGTCGCATCCCCTTTGTCTGCCTGATTCTTTAAGCTTTAAGCGGCCGACAGGTCGGGGGAGAGGAGGGGAGAGGGGGGGGCGAAAATGAATATCGTCGCTTTTTGCACGCACAAGTCGTCAAAGGGGAGAAACGGGATTTTCACGGTTTCTTCGCTTCGATATATGTATACATATATAAGTTCAAATGGTCGCTTTGGACACCGTTACTTTCAATGTGTACTTCATCGTGCTTCTTTAAGTCAATTATTTGATTATAAGTTGTTCATTGATGATGCTCGGAGATTGCGTTGGTACTCATGTTGAGTGCTAGTTAGTGGCGACATCGGTACGTAGGAGGATTATATTTAGTTTTGTGTACTTCGTGGTATGTCTTATACGATAGACAGAGGCAGAGGTTTTTCAAATGGAAAACGAAAAAGACACGATGAGTTGGACTCGCTGGAGTTCTGTTAATGTTTTAAGCACGCATTGGGCAACTTTTCTTTTTATTTATGTAAACATTTTCAAATGCGCATACTTATCATTTTTTGTTAAGTATTACACTGTGCACAGGATTCGTTATAAAATAGTAAATTTTATTTATGCTGAAATAAATATTGGAGGTACACTCGATCGATTCGCGAGTTCACCGATTGAATTTCGATAAAGCGAAAAACAGTATCGCCGTCAAGTCAACGAACAGAAGACCTGCATCCAGATCGCAGGTACGTGATGTTAATCTTTATTTGAGACGAAATTTTCTACGTTGCCCCCGCGGATATTCGCGCTCAAACGCGCGGGATCAATAAATCTTGCCGTGTCCCCTGCTTTTTCTTACCATTCCCAGTAAAGATCTGTACAATGTGTCCCGTAATACGTGACGCGACCGCGAAAAGGATGCGTCTACATGTATACAGTCAAGAATATGTAATGCGTTTACGTTTTTCTGGCTTCTCATTCTTGGCAAGAGTTCCTCAAATAAAATGTTCCTCAAATTTTTGCTTGCCTGTAACCGCCATAAATTTACGTTTAGATATTGACCGCTCTGCTATTTGAAATGGTCTTATTGCAAATTTATTAAACGTTAACATGACAGTGTGAGTATTGAGATGTCTGTCTCTAAATGTATTTTAAGTTTTAAAAATTGTCGACTTGTATCATACTTCATCAATAACCATTCTCAATCTGATCTTTCATTCACGACTTTTCTTCGTATGGAATATTGTTTCTTTTAATTTTCTATTTACGAGCTTTTTTTCCGCTTTAATCGAAAAATACGTGCGCAACAACTTTTGTCGTTACTTGTCCGCGATATAAACGCCAGTTTGAAGAAGTTTGATGGAATAATACATGTTCGATGCACTCCATCGTGGAGAATTACGCCGTTTCCGATCGTTCCGCGAATTACGGGTCACCCTGTATGGACAGATACAAGTCCGGCGATACTTTAATCATCTCGATATGCGATCGCGATCGATGATCGAGGGATATGGGATAAGAAAACAGGCAGGTACAAATCCATAACTTTACGTTAATACTCACGGCATTCACGGAGCAAAACGTTCGAACGCGGTATTTACGAATTACACATCTTTCTTTGTACTTATGCGTCTAATGCGTTCAATATATACTGCTATCGATACGAAGGGAGAAATATTGATTTCTGTGGCTTTTACAAAGTTTTAATCCTTCGTTGAGAATATACCGTGCGAAAGATACGACGAACGTAGACAGGAAAACGATAAATTGTCCTGATGTTCATCTCTTTACGGTGTATTACAATAAAGATACCATGTAACAGAGTTGAAGCAAACATTCATGTGATCGCTAAAAAGCAATATTACGTTAGTACAAAATAATAGGTAATATCAAGGAAGGCATCAAGTAAAACTTTACCCATCCAAAAAATACCTTTGTACTTATAACATTGTGTTACTATGCATTAAAATGTTTAAGAACAAAATTCTCTTAAAATCGACAATGTGATTGTACTTCTAGGCATGTTATATTACCCAATATTACGACATTAGGCATACAATTTAACTGTATCCAGAAAAGGCCATTACATTCAACCTCAAACGAATCGAAGATTAGTAAATTCCTATTTTCTATACCGGCGCAACTTGAAAATTAGCGACTTCTTCGAAGGTTCTAAAACGAATCTAGCATAGGAGCAGAGAAGTCAAGCGACGAGCGCAGGACAAGAGGAGGGAAGAGGAAGAAGAAGAAGGAAGAAGGTATCGTGTGTTCGTCGACGGTTGCGCGTTAATTAGTTGGCGAGGAGTTTAAAGGCGAGGCTTGGAAGGACTCTCGATGGGTTGCTAGGTGGTCCTGAAGCCTCGAGTCATCATTGCCTCATTTACTCCGTAAAACAATCTTGCCGGCAGTTCAATGGGCCTAACTATATTAAACTTGGCACCGCGTAATTAAACTTCGTCGCTGCTCCCGCTCTTGGTCAAAGGTTTGTTTCTGTCGGAAAACGCGTTAATTAATTAATGGCCGAGTCCGGTCTCAGTTCGCGACTGCTGGCGAAGACATCAGGAAAGATCGAGTTCTTCAGGGCGGGTCGCGCGAAGACGCCTTGAAGTGTTGCTGTACGTGTAGAGTGTAAATATTGGTAGTAAACACTGGGTTTGTACAAAACAGTTTATGTGTAAGTTTACATGTATGTGCATCTGTGCCTAAGCAGGAGAACCAAGATTTATGTAATATCGGAATTACGATTAAATTCTACATCTATTTCAACTGCCATATCCGTTTCCACATGTTTAGCTACATCTAAATCAGTATACAAACAGGATAGTCAAAATTAATTTAATATCAAAACTACCACTAAACTCTACACCTACTTCAAGTTTCATATCAATTTTGATACGTTTAGATATATGTGAAGCAGTATAGAAGCAGGATAGCCAAAATTAATGTAATATCGGAACTACGACTAAATTCTACACCTACTTCAATTATCATATCCATTTTCACATGTTTAGATATATGTGAATCAGTAAGCAAGCAGGAAAGCCAAGATTCATTTAACATCGGAATTACCACTAAATTCTACCACTGCTTCATCTATCATCCATTTTATCTTCGCCTCACACCACACTATTCATACATAACCGACAAGCTAACCGCAACCGACACTACAGCATCCCTAACTAGTCGTGTCTACAAAAATTCGAAGCCTCGCAGTTGGGCGCCTCAGGTAGCAATTTTGAAAAATCTCCGGATTATCAGGGCTCGCAGATTTTCGCCGGCATACCCGCGTCCTGCCTTTTTTACTTATTCTCTTTTCTAATCCTTACAAATGCCGGCGGCAGGACGGTTTTTCCCTTAATTCGTCGCGCGACACGGGTCCCGCATGAGAGCCGCTAATCTTGACTGAACGCCAGCGTGGTTTTCTCCGGCGCCTCTGACGGCACTGACGCTCGTCGCTGATTGGCCAGCGGCTCCTCGGCCCGAGCCGCGCCGACGGAGGGTGCCTTCGTTAAACATCGCGCATTATTAACAGGCCGCGATACGCTGCCGCTGTCAGTCGGCCGCTAATCCGGCTAAAACCACGCCGACGACAGTTTTCGTTCTCGAGCCGCCCTGCTCGACGCTGGGACCATCGATTGAAAAAAGGGACGCCGAAAAAGGTTACGCGCGACGTCTTGCGTCGGGCTGTCCGCACTTTTGCGGCTTGCGACGGCAGGCTTTTTATGCAGATTTTAGTTGGACGGATTACGCTGCAGCACTGAGCGCGGCTGAGTTTTGCTCGGATGTAACGCTTGGGTCGCTGAGTTTGGGAAGCGGAAGCTGAAACGGATGCGGGTGAAGAGTAACTTTTCGGATGAGTTTCCGATTTTGCGGATTGTGGTTGTTTGGCTCACAATGTTTCATTTTGAATGTTGCATCGATATCGGAATGAAAGAAGATGTTGTTAGATTAGTGGAAGAGTCTTATGTAAGTATGTAGGGTAAATAGACTGGGTGAAAGGCATGATGTTCTTAAATTTCAGTGACAGACTAATTTATATGTAATATTGTTATGGTATTGTATCTGAGTATGTTTTTAACATAGTATTGTAATACATATATCGTGATAATATTATATTAATAAAAGTCAGCAAATTAAAAACGGATAAAAATAAAAATATCTGCAACAAATAAACTTGGAACACAATCAGTTTTTCTTACTTTGCTGTCTTATTATATTACATGAAATTATACCGTATAAATACGCACTTGCCACGTGTTTACCGTGATTCCAACAAATATGCAACCGTTCACAAGCGTTGTACGATAAAGCCACTCAAAAGCAGCGTCAAAGGCGTGAACTTGCGGTCGAATAAAAAATGACCCACCAGCATTGCCCTAGGCAAAGAAAATGGCAAGTGACGCAAAGAAAGGAAGAGTAACTGGCCGAAAGACAAAGGTAGACCGTCGGGACGGACTAACACAGAAAGTAGTAACTGGGGTGTGAGGGGGCAGGGGCTGGCAGATAGTGTTGGTGAAGGAGCCACGACACGAGGGAGGCGTTTTCGGGTGCTCTAAGGGTGCCAAAGAAATGTCCTTGACTGCCTACAGTTTCAAACCGAGCCCTCAATTCTTCGCCAAACAAAAAGTGACACGGCCTTCTCGCAAAATTTGTTCTAAAATTGAATCTTTGCTGATGACCATTCTCTCAGTTATGAAGGACTGTTATTTAATTTGTATAGCGTTAAGTATCGTGTGGGGTGCGATCGTCTGGAGGGACAAAACTATCTCGGGCAAGGTAGACAATGGAAGCAGAACTGGTGTGGCAAGTCAAACGCAATGCTGGGATGACAAATGAAACGATATTCTCGCGTGGGGTGGCAAAGTGCGAGAGAGACTGTTTCATTTATACTCAGGATGCGGCGCAGACTTTCCATTGCTTTGTTTATCTTGCTTGGATCGTTACCTCTTATTGACTCTTCGATCAATTCTGCTGATTTTGCTTCTCTTTTTAGTCAGACGTTTGTGTCAGTTATCCTTGTTTTTAATAGAATTATGTATTTTAGCTGTAAAATTACACGTAACTGTTTTAATGAATTTTGTTTTGAACTTTTCTTTTGAACTTTTGATATGATAATTTAATCCGACTGTTAATTAGTCTCCCACACTTAGTCTCCTTTTAGTCAACTGTGTTCAGAGGCAAAATTTTAATGTTGCTATATAAGTATGCCAACGAAAATCAACTCCTCTATGCTTCTCCAACTGACCAACACCTTTCTATCTCTCATATCCGCAGCCATGCACCAAAAACAATCCAAAATTCAAACTGAAACCCAGTGCGCCAGCCCCAGTTCATTCATCCCAAAAAAGCATACCCCTGCTCCAAACTCATTCTCCTGCAAAGGCCACAAAACTATTAATTGTCTTTTCGCTGCTCGCCTACTACTCACTGACTACTCGTTCACTACTAGCTGATTACTAATTGAATATTGTCCAACTATTCCTTGACTACTCTTTGATTACTCGCTCACTATTCGCTGACTATTCCTTGACTACTCTATGACTACTCTCTCACGATTCGCTTGTGCTCACGGACTACTGTCCAATCATCCTCTGACTCCTCGTTGACTACTCGCTGCCTACGCTCTTCCTACCTGACTATTTTCCGACTACTCAGCCTACTCGCTCGAGAGCGCGCGCACTCTCAGCAAGCCTGCATCGCAGGAACATGTTAATTAGCAGCAATTAAATCGCGTGTACCGTCGGACTCGCCGATGGCGCACTTCCTCCCGGCCACCCCCCCCCCTCCCCTTCCCCTCCCCTCCTCTTCTCTCACTCCCGCTAGCACTCGCTCCCCCGCACTTTAGTCACGCGGATTCCCCGTTCGCGGCCCTTACCTGGAACTCTGGAACTCTGGAACCGCTGCCCGGCAACGTTTCCTTCATAGAAGCATCGCACGCTCGCGATCTACCGCGAGACACACGCGAGCGTAATTAATTTATTCGCATCGCGGCCTCGTTAATTGAATAACCCTTGGGTTTCGAGTGCGCGAGCGGTTAATGAGTAGGCTCACCGCGTAGCCTCTAATTAGGCGGCAAGCCGTGTGCCGGCTGAAGGGGGGGGGAGTACAGGTTGGGATGAGGTCTGGTTCGAATCGAGTCTCGTAGGGTTTCCATGCGTTTTGGCGGAGCTTTTTCGGCAGGCGGAATGTAGATATTAAGCTTTTGTCGATTAGATTCCGTATTATGTAACGTATATGGAAAATTGCTGTAGAAAGTGAAAGAGGTGGGATATTTTTGTGGTTCGGCTGTTAGTGCGTGTAAAGGAAAGAATGCTTGCCGGAATGGGACCTTGAACACGTTTTAGTAACAGAGAGTTTTGTGGGAGGTGTAGAGTGTTTCAGGGAGGCTATATGTTTGAGTTTGTGTGTTGTAACAGCATGGAAATATGAGTAGACGCAGCTAATAAGATAAGGGATACTTTTTTGAGTTTCGGATTTTCGCATATACGGAAAGAATGCTGAAGAAGACTTGTCCTTGTTTGCCTCGACATTCGTAGGACTTGGACGTATTGGTGAAGGAATGTTTTTTGGGAGGTGGAATGTGACTACTATGTTCGGGTAGGTTGGATTGAGAGAATGCCGAAATTGCTATGATGGGGAGATTAGCTGCGCTTTCATGAGAATAGCAATCATGATCAGGAAGATACTTCAATGACAATCGAATTCTTCTGTTAAATAACAAATAGATTCAGAATTATTATCCGATTTATTCGACTTATTATCGGAGAATTCTCGAATACGTTTTAATAGAGATGACTGTGAATTTATGAGTAATGTATGTAAAAATTCTGTTTCTCCTTACAATAAGAATCTGTAATATGCATGCTGTATCCGTAATATGTAATGTGAAATCAACAATTCCACGACATTTACCAACAAATTGCTTACTGCCACAACTCTAGACCGATCGGCAGAAACTACCGCGATCTTCGCGCTCGAGAATCCGCCAACATCGATCCGCAAACAAAGAGACGATCGATCGAACCGTCAAAGGCGCACCGGAGTCAACCGACATAAACTCCCCAATAAATCTGTACATTAACGTAAACTGCCCCGGTTCCCCTGGTTAGCAGCTGTTATCGATCCTCGTTAGAATCGCAGCGGCCGATCTCCAGTAGCAAGCTGTTCATCAGACCCAAAACGGCCGATCGCTTATTGGGCCATCCCCGATCGGCGGGACCAAAAAGTTCATCGGCAAACATATCTCTCCGCCGTACTTTCTTCCTCCCGCTCAACCCTCTCTTTTTCTCCCTCTCCCCTCCCCCTCTCACCCCCCTCGCTTAGACTTCGTGGAACGACGTTTCCAATTCGCGTCGCGGCGATTTTTTGTAATTAATCTTTGGAACTCGCAGGGGCGGAGGGGTGGGGAGACAGAAGCGTGTTGAGGAGAGGGGTAGAGGGGGAGGGGGCGGTGGAGTAGGAGAGGATTAAACGAAAGGGAATAAAAGCGAGTAAGAGTGCACGGGAGGATGGTGAGGAAGAGAAAGAGGGGAGGGGAGGTGAGACAGAGAGAGAGAGAGAGGGGAAGATTCTGTTACGGCGAGAGGGAGGGACTTGAGAGGGGAAGACGGAGACCAGTCTGCCGCGGTGTATCTGGTTTTTGTGAGGTCAGATGACAGTCGCTTATTTACCGGGGCCCCGCGGCCATCTTGCTGCGATCTGACTTAAGGAGGAGGCCCTACTCGCGAAAAAAAGGAGTGAGAGAGGGGCGGGGAGGGAAAGGGGGAGAGAGTGGAAGCTTAAAGCGAAGGCGATGGATGCGGACGCGGCTCGAATTAATCGATCGGTTATCAACGTCCGCGGCAATCGCGGAAAGGACCAATGGGAGAGCTGCAGGGGACGCGGCGGGCTTCGAGCACGTGTGCGGCTTTCGTTCCCGGCATCGGAGGATCGACGATTCGTTCGGGCCGATTCCGATACTGGTTCGATTCGATTTTTTTGTTACGACCAATTTGCGTGTTCGATTTTCAACTAGTCATATTTCCTGTCATATTTTGTCGTTGCGTGGCTTTCAAGCGGTTAATATGCACCAGGCTTCTGGAATGGATAAGGATGGACAACGTTTGTTTGCGAAATGCAGGTCGATGATAAAGCATTGCTTCGGTAGATGTGAACTAGTTATCGCAAAATTCTATTCACGGATCACTTCGTATTATTGAACGCAAAACACGTAGTCACCGTACGTAAGATGTAAATGTTAAAAAAAGGTATACGTTTCGTATACAATTACAAGACGCTAATGAGCAGTTACGTATTAAATTATTCATTTGTAAATAACCCTCCAGAATTCAAGTAGAATTTTACGCACGAGAATAATAAATGCACCTTCTTTTCTAAAAAAAAACGAACGTCAAACACACAATACTGCGCGTGTAAAATGTTTAAACACTGAGACTAGGTGCGAACATTTCTTTACTCTCTTTCACATTTCCGCCATGCTCGCCGGTCTCAGGCGCATAATTTCGCGCTGGCCTTCTGCAAGGGCGATTTTCCATCTAAGGCGAGCTCGGGCACGGATTCCTGGGTCCCATGCCCCTGACTGGCAATTTCTCGCGAATTTCGAGGAACGAAGAAACGTGGAATTCGCCGTGCTATCTCGGGCACATTCGCCTGGCCAGTTCGTGCGCCCTCGCGAATCCTTTATTTTCGGCAATTTCAGGACAAATGGCCCGACTACTTGACGGGCCATTATAATGACATTAGCACTACGTCTACGGGGTGTCCCGAAAGCGTGAAATCTATCGCGGCTCGAGCCTCTTGATCTTCAGAATCGAAATATCTGCGCGGATCGGCGCTTCTGTTTCGGCGGCACATAAAACGCGTGCTTTTCGTCATTTCGAAAGTTCCCTGTTCCATTGCCGCGTTTCATTTACGTTTTTGCTCCTTTTGCATAGATGGATTTTACGCTTCTCCTACAAGTACGATCTCTAGTTCATTTCCGCAGATAATTGTGATTTAGGTACAATTACAATAAAAATCACGTTTCTCATTCCGACCATATATTTACGTTACTGAAGAACAATTTCATTTTCCTCTCAAGACAATCTCAATAGGCATGCTATACTTAATACTTCAGCATACGTCGCGTGGATGCAACATATAACACATGTGATCAAATTCTCGACTAATATAAAATACATGACCAATAATCCCATTACCGACCGTTACATACGAACAATTTTCAGTTCCCGCGCAGAACGACCGGTCTCGTCGCACACGCACATACGGGCCGGGAATTATTGCGAAGAACGCAAAACATCCGCTTCTTTCGGCACGCATCAAAGCGCTATTCAAACTGCGAGCTTCGCATAACGAGGCAATATCCGTCCGTTTCCGCCAAAGACCGGCGTCCCACCCCATTCCTCGCGGCGCAAAACATTTCCGCGTCCGCGGGAAAGTCCTCTCTCATCGGACGGTCTCGCCGGCTCTCAAACATAGAGAAACCGCGATGGCGAGGAAGAAGCGTACGGTGACGAGGGCGTAGAAAAGCCACGAAAGTAGAGAAGGAAGTCCTCGGCACGTCCCTGCAGTTTTTCGTCCCGGGCCGCCGAGGCTCGGCGGCGGAATTGGGAGGAATTAAAAACGATGTGAAATAAAGCAAAAGGCCCGCACGCCGGCGAGCATCGGCCGAGCAAGAAAGAGAGAAAGAGCGAGACCGTGGTCGTCGGTTGCTTTGTGATGTTCGCAAAGAGAGACCGCGCCAGCTTCCTTCTCGCTCGCTCTCCGCCCTCTCATCTCTCTCCGACTCCTCTCGGTCCTCTACTGCTCCTCCCCCGTCTCTCTACCTTCTCTACCTTCGTACCTCTCCTCCTCCGACGCTCACCTTTGTCGTCCTCGTCCTCTGTCTCGTCCTGGTCGCCGTCGTCGTCGTCGTCGTAGACGTCATCGTCGGACTTTCATGCAGCGAGGAACTAATTTGAAACGAGTGCGAGAGACCGGCCCCGCCACTGGCTGCCAGCAGCAAAAAGTAATCATCCCCTTTCCCGCGAGCGGGAATTAGCATTTCTAATTCGTCTATCTAGAATTAATACCGATGCCCTCTCTCGGCCAGCGCTGGCTGGCAGGATGGATTTGTCGATTGGCGACCGTTGGACACTGCTGATGTTTTAAGGATTAAGAGTGTCGTGTCCTGTGGAATCGGGAGGTGGGGATGGTGGGGGATTTTGATGGGGTATTGTCGTTTTCGATGGAGTGGACAATGTCGGTGGTCGTTTTCGATGGAGTGGGTGGTTGAGAGACTGACGGATCGTTTGGAATTATCTGAAAGTTGGTTAATGCTATTCTAAGATCGCTTTTACATATAATTGAGGTACTTAGTAATTGAAAACTATAATACGAGCAGGGATGAAGTTCATTCAAGAAATTACGCATAATCGGAAAAGGTCAGAAGAATAGAAATAGTTCTTTACGTTTCAAAGTACGAATAAGATTCATAGTATACTTTAGAATACACGTAAATTTCAATGCATACGTAATGTTTCCCATATTTCCCATTTACAATATTACAGGCTACCTACAAAAATTGTAAGTAAATGTAACTCCGTCTAACTTACAACGAAAGCGAAAGCATCAGTGAGAGTCGAATTGCCCGCCAATGGAGAAAAGGATAAATTTTCGCATCGGAGGGTAACTCCATGCCGATGATCCAGCAGCGATAGCCTGGGCACGCGCCTAATTACCAATTGCTGCAGCACTTAATGCGCCAATCAGTCAATTGGCGCCAATGTCGCGGCTGACTGCTTTCCCACAAAGTTTCGAGCGTCAGATCGGGCCCAATTACGCGTTAGAGAGCGATAATTGCTGAATTTATCGTCCAGCTCGCCCGGACGCGATCTCCTCCATTGGCCTGGGACGAGGAATTAATTGTCTAATTATCGTTAATACCGGACCCTCCCTCAGTCAGTCTCACTCCCCTCGCCCCCTCGATCTTCCCTGTCGTCCGCGTTTCGGCGTCTGTCGAGGCCAAAACGTTTCGCAAAAACAGCTCGTAAAATCGCTGACAAAGTCGCGGAGCCGGCAATCTGCCTCGAACGATAGACGAGTGTGGACCGAACTAATATTTCCGTCCCTTTTCATTTTTTCGCGCCCCGTAACGCGGAGGGCTAATTCAGATGGGCAGAGAGTTCTATTCTTTCAGTTGTCCTGTCTTTAATGTTCTTGTTAATCGTTTTGGGATAGTCATTTATGGGCCGAAGTGTCAAGTGTAATATGTTTTGCCAATTTTGTTCTGTTGGAAGGAGACATTTTTTAACGATTAACATTCTTTAGTTTCACTGATTTTGTTGAAGGATTTGTGGATTGAATTATTGTAGAAATTTTGTGCGCACCACGTGATTAGCCGATGCAAAAATAATAATAGACGAGAAAACTTTTTTGCACGATGTTTTAAAATTAGTTTCATGTGAGTACTGATTCTTGTAAATTGAAGGTTTTTTCATTACGAAAAAGGTCGTAAGTAGAGATAATTACTTTAAGGTAAATATAAGGTGGTATGACAATTCGATTGTATTATATTATCATCCATTATTAACGAAATGAGTTAAGTCATTGTACGTTCCTACGGCTTAAGTGATAAATCAAAAGCAATTTCTGCCTGCTGTGAATAACAAGTAAAACTTATACCGGTTATTTCGTGAATTTTCTTAAATAAATCAGATCATAAACCTTCACAAATATTCCGAAATGATAAGGAAAAACAAAACCATAACACTTTAAAGATGAAAATCAATAATAACATCTGTTCCACATCTTTCGAATTTCTACCCATTGCTATAATCTGCGCAGAACGAGTAATTTAAAGTTTGTTGAGACGATGTGGACGTGGATCCCGGAATGCATCGGATCGATGATCGATAGATCGCCGGGACGCCGGACGGGATCGATGATTTGATCCTCATCTTTTGGTTTACGTATACGCACCAGCCCTTTTTGCCTCTTTATTGAAGGGCCAACTGTAGGATGGGTCCCTTATTATATGTCATTGTAGTCTCGTACCATAAACTGTCGTGTGGATTGATTGATAAGTTGCTTAGTATGGGTTTGAAGATTGATTTAATTACCAATGCACTTCTTTGGCTTTGGTAACACAAGTTTTTGCCTGTCGTTATACTATTAATCCAACAACGTTACTTTAAGGCGCTTACAATCATTTATCGAATTTGCAATGTTTATTCCAACTAGTGAACTAACCGTTAAGATTCTTCAATAAGAATTGAAAAGCGCATAATACGAGGCAGTCAATTAGAGAATCGTTGAAGGATTCCGTTCTGTCGTCTAATCGAGATTAACATAAGTGGTCTGGTCAATCATTCTGGCGAACATTCCACTCGATCATTTTGCATGCTCGTCCTCGAGATATCGAAAGGCCACCTTCTGTGGAACGTAAGGCCACTTCTAGGACTTTCCAGGAAGCCCTTTGGAGTACCCGCCGAAGGGCTCCAGCGGGATCTTTAAAAATGCTGGAACCCTCGCCAGACGACGAACTCGTCTGACATTCCATTGACGATCATGACGATCGTCGCATTCCTCTATTTCGTCCGACGAATGTCCGACTTCCGAAATGTCGCGAATAAACCGCCGAACAGTCCTGGTCTTGCTAGTTTTTGATGATTTTACTTTCTCTATAATAGCTCTTGATTCATTTCAAGTTTTACAATTATTGAAAACGATCATGATGATAATGTAAAATTATTTCAATTTTGTCAACAGGTTAGTACGTATCTAGAGTAAATTAAGGTATGATGCTAATCTTGTGACTTTTAATACGAATGCTTACTAATTTTTAGTAATACAGCACCGTGTTAAGTTCTTGAAATGGGGTTCTATCCAATACTAACATACAACTTTTTGTACTATTATCGATACACTATATTTAAAAATAATATGACTACAGAATTCTTTTCAAGCCACTACGAATTAGTAAGCGGAGTATTGTATTACGAAACGCATATTTTACTAATGTTTCATTATTTTATTTAGTATAAATCCATCATTTTTTATTTTTTTCCATTTATACCTATATTACAATTTACACCAACACCTTATTTTTTCGTTACAACTCGTATTTCCCATACAGACAGCAACCTAACCAACACATATCCCATATCAGCCACTCAATCCACCAAGATAACTTCTCGAAACAAAAATATAAAAATCTCAACTACGCATATGTTCTTCTCATACTCATCAACGAACATCTTAAACATTGACCTAGCACCCTGCTACCTTTTGTACGTCCACCAGTCCACTTCATCAACATTCTTTCCGCTAAATATACCAGAGCCTATTACCCACACATCCTCTCGTATCTAACCGTCCATATCACGAGCCGTAGACTCCGACATCAATTCGTCGCGTCAACGACCGTCTCACACATTGACACGCGAGCGTAGGACCTTCCCGAGCTCGAGCGGCCGCCGCCTTTTTTTCCTCCCCGTCGGAGCTTTTTCGTGAAGCTCCCCGGCACTCGATCGGCTGGAAACGTTGACTTTCTCCGGGATTGCTCAAGGTGGGCACGTGAGACGTGACTCGGTGGAACTTTTCTTCGACGGGAGGGTCGCCCGGGACGAGTAGGTGTCTCGAATCGGTCACGGCGGCGAATAGGTGTAGGAGCCGCCTTTTTTTCCCGGCCGTTCGCGCGGCACGGCACCTTCGGTGAATTTTTCGACGAGTGTAGCCACAAAGTAACGGGCACGCCCGCAAGAAAAGGGAGTCTCGCGCGATTAGTGTGGAAAAAGCGTCGACGTACGCGCTCCGGGGCCAACGGACGCTTGTAATGCCGGCAACGATCATTGTCGTCAAGCCTTTCGGCCATTGTCCGCCCGCCGCCGTAATGAGGGATTGATGGGTGTAGAATTTCGTTTTCGACAATTAACAACGGTAGACTGTTCTTTCACGGCTGCGGGCAGCCAGCCTTGCGAGAGCTCGAGTTCCTCGTATTTGACGGCGGACACCTTGCGGTCGGCATTGTGCGCACGGTGAAAGTAATTACGATTTTTGTCACGTCGGCCTGCTCACCTCTTGGGGGTGTGATGCTTTGGCGTTATGTGTTATGGCGGGTGGGCTCTGGGTGGGCAGGGCAGGTTTTGAATTTTCAGGATTGTGTGCTACGGTAATCGGCAGGATCCAAAGGATGTTCGTAGGGTGAATTGGATCTGCTGGTTTACTTTAATGCGCAGTTTCTTGTATTATAACTCTTTTGTAACACGGTAGGTCGGTTCCTGGAAAATTGCGTGTTGCATGAAACCGTGTTATATGAGACGCACATCCAGTACAAAAAGGGGGGTTACGTCCCGAAAACTTATTCGAAACTAACTTTTTTTTTCTATGTACAGCACAAAACCAAATGAAACAAGAAATATTTTTATTTAAAGTAACCTTAATTAATTAAATTTCTTTCGCGTCACTATTCGGTACAATCAAAGGAAAAGTCTTTCGATTGAATGGTATCACCGACGATATAACATCGGAATAGAGTTATAAATTAGTAAATTATAATTTATTTCTATATTTTCATGTAACGGAACTATAGTTCATTATTCCTTCCCGACATTATTTTAAGGTAATATGTTAAACAAAAATCATGTTATCTGCTGCTGTAGAACTACATTGTTGTACAAAGTTTTTCGCAATTTTCATAGCCTGTTATAAGATGCTATGTTGTAGGATGGCTATGTGTATTTAGTTGTTTGATATGCAGGTAGATGAAGCGTTGTAATTCGCAGTACAGCAAAGTGTATCAGTATGTTTAGCTGTAATCTGCAGAAATGTTATGTTAGTTCTAATATACAGCAGCTCAATACATCATACCAACTTAGGTTTTTATCCACAATATTCACCCACACACTTGTTAACAAATCATCATATTGTGATTCACGAACACGAAATTTATTCAGAAATTCCCGTACGTCAACGCAGCTAACGCACGCTTACCTTACCAACTCGACGGCGGGGAAGCCTTTAGCGCGTCGGAGTTGGCCACATCGAAATTCGAGCATATCCCTACACCCGAGCCAGAAGTCGAGCCGAACGCAGCAGGAGCAGCTCGCAAGAAACAGGGATTAAGAAGACACGAGATAATTCTCGAGCGGCGAACAGTAGCAGTATCCTTTCAACCGAAAGAACCCGCCCTCCGCTTCTGCCTCTCCCTCTTTCCTTCCTCTCGGCCGTTTTTTCCGCAGCCACCCCCCTCCCACCCTGCCTCTCGCTGTGCCTCCTGCCCGGCTCCTTCTCTCAAAACTCATCCCCCGGCCGGCCGGCTGTAAAAGCGCGCGCGGGTGCTTTACGAGTGTGAATAGACGGCCGTCCAATTATGCGGCTTAATTTAAATGGGATAATTGCGTCGAGGGCCTCGGGACTGGCGCGTTACGAGGCGTCCTTCTGCCTTTATGTACGCGCGGGCATGCGGACTGTATTTGTACAGGTTGACTTCGGTCGGGCAGCGAGAGTGCGCGCGCGGGCGTAATTGGTTCCCTCGAAGAAATCATTTGTTTTGGCCAACACTCGCGCCTCCCTTTGCGAAAAATGCATCTAGCGACCGCGTTGGGAGACTTAATGCGAGACGCTTTTCGTTAATGACGCGCATGCGCCAATTGCTTGCCGATAAATGACTGCTCGGTGGAGTCTAATTGTTCTTACCTGCGTGGTCGGGGGAGCGTAATTGTTCCTACTTGCGAAATCTGGGATAAGGATTTGGGTTGCTGTTGGAATTTTGGGATTTTTTCGACGGGGAAGTGTGGGCTGATCATTGGAAAGAGGGGTTGTAGGGAACAGAGCGACGTTTTTTGATCAGATCAAGAGAGACTATTTGTAGGCGGCAGTATCATAGTTACAAACTTTGTACGAATATATTGGCATCATTTTAGGAGGAAATGTGAAATCTGTGTATGTCATTGGATTCAATCATTTCGTAACTATACATGTGTGAGGACGTAATGTGAAGGACGTTTTATGCAAGCATGAGATGTGAAACAGTATTAACTGCGTATTCATGTTCAATATTCTGCATCTAGACATAAGAACGGTAGGTAATTATTCTGAATTGCGAATTTTAGGGAAAACATCGCAGCTGTTTTCGGAACCGTATTTTCAATCTTCGCAATGGAAAAGTGTTGTTTTATCATTGGGAAGGAACGGTTGTAGGATATGGGGTTATATTTCTCGACTAATACCTATAATGCAACCAACCTATTCTTACTATACATTGCTGTGTCGACGATCATTTTAGGCAAAAATGTGAAATCCGTCCACACCATAGAATTCAATACTTTCAACACTATAAAAGTGTGAGAACGTCATATGTGGGCTATTTCAAGTGTGAACGGAATGTGTAACAATATCAGCCACATATTTGTATTCAACATTATGGAAAACCTCTTTTCCATACAACTATATTCGCCATAGCCCGCACACGCACCATGAAGCTCCTTTACGCCTCTATCCTTTGTCCCAGTTTCGCGTCAATGAAATTCCCTCCACAAAAACGACTTCCTCCCTCCGCGAATCGGGAGTCAGTTCCCATCTTATCCCTAATTAATTTTCCATCGCTTCAACGGAACCACCGAGAGCACGCACGAGTCCGGAAAAGGGTACTTTAATTTGCCAACTTCATATGATATTCCCTTTTAAAAAGGCCAGCACGCGCCATAATCCGTGACTAATTGTAAAACAGAGGATTAGCGTTCGCCGGGTGCCGGACTCTTTCCGCAAATGCCTTTTCCGCGAAACAATTGCAGTTTCCGGCTCGGCTCAAAGAGTAATGTTCAGCGATAATGTTGATAGCGCGGTTAACGATCGTCGGAGGATGAGAAAAATCTCGAGTCGCAGGGGGGCATGCCCTTCGTCGAAGGGTGGCGAGTAGAGAGAAAGGGGAGAGATGGAGAGGTCGAAGGAAGAAGGAGAAAGAGAGAGAGAGAGAGAGAGAGAGAGGCGAGCCACGTGAGATTACGCGGCACAATCCGCAAACGAGCGAACTTAGGCCGCGTTCTAATTGCGAATATGACTGTGCTTAATTCTCCCTCTCGAGGGCCTCGAATTAACGCCGGCAAGGCGATGAAATTAGCACCCTGTCCTACCCCTGGTGTCCGGCACGCGATATGCTTGGCCAGTCGACGAATTTATCATCGATCCGGGGACTGACAAATTTGCACAACTTCGAACGCTTTCGGCAGATTATTATTCAATTTTATGTGACGCTGTTTGGGACTTAGAGTCGTGATGGATGAAGGTTGTTTGTTGGAATTTGAAGACTTGACAGGCGAAATTATTGTTGTATGTAATACAGTATGAATGTATTACCCCTTTCTTTACTAAATTTTGAAAAAACCAGCATGGCTTAATGAATTTTTTGGAGGATACCTAAATGTACGAAATTGTGAAATGAGATACAGGAAGACATTTTTTAAATTTAAAACATATTTTATTTTAGATTAAAAGAAAAAATATTCTTAAGTTTTGTCAGGACATACTACCTTAGTACTTCAGGTAGTATAATACATTATTTTATATTGAATATCGACATAATGCATGTTATATTTTGTGATATTCGACGAAACAATTTTTTTTTGATAAAATCATATACTTACTAGTATTATACTGCAAAGTTCCTTCAGAATTCATTGATAGCTAACGATTTTATGAAGTTTACATTCACTGCAACTTGAAAGCCCCGACAGTAAATAAAGGATTAAGCTTCTACGATTCTTTCAGGAAACGATACATAGTCGGAGATTTGCCATAGTTCTATACCGATGTAACCCTTATTTCTTGAAACGTCAACACGCATTCCTGACTATGAAGCTTCACGAACGAAAATTCCCAAAAATAGCAAACATCGCTTCTCCATTACCCTAAATAAGAAAGCGTGAACCAACCGCTTACAAATGCAGAATAGTACGCTGCCCTGAAAAATTCCTCTCTGAGCCGGTGCTGCCCAAGGCTGCCCCACTCTGGCAAAAATTAGCCACTTACAAACAGCCTCTTTTTAGCTGACTCCATAAAATCATAACGAAGGGTCTCATGAATCATTAAGCCTCTCGAGTGAGTCGCCATGAATCATGTCCGTCTGGCAAAGCGTCAGCGCGCGTAGCGCAGGACACTCTGGCCCGCGGGAAGGATCATCGAGGACGAAGAGACGCCGGCAGGAGCGAACGTCGGGTGTCAATAACGTGTAACGGTACGAGTCGCGACGCACGAGCCGCGGATTTAAAGTTCGACGTCCGTTTCTTGCCCGATTGCCTCCGCTCAATGCGGGAGGAAGATTCTCTCGCTTCATCTCGGCGCGTTCCTTCTGTCCTCTTTTTATCATCGTCGGGAGTCGGCAGCGATGACGGAGGACGTCGTCGATGTTACGAATCGAATTTTCACGCCGAAACCGCTCGGCCTCTCTCGATAATTCAACCTCTAATCCGACCTACAGGCATTCCGAGGCCGACCGGTCGGCCGATTCGTTTGTTCACGGAATGTCGGATCGATGAAAGTTGGGCTACTTACGTTGTTTTGGCGATAATTGGACGTAATGTTGGATTGACGGGAGCCGGCCGGAAGGTATTTTAGGTGAACTGTTTTCGTAGGTGATGGAAAAGGTCGAATTGGAGTGCCGGGGTAAGGATTTGTTTATAAGAAATGTGTCCTGTATTCGAAAGTGTTTTAATGTGCTGTTTAATGTTAAATACGTATTGTGCTTTTAAGTATTGGTGGAGTGATGGGACTTGAGCTTGTAATAACGTTGGATTTGTAATAAAGGTGTAATGAGGAGAAGGTATTGTCGATGTCTTATCTTCGAAGTAGTGAGAGAAGTAACTGTAAAGATAGAATCGTAGAAAAAGTGTGATTACACGAAACGTCCTTTAGTTTTATACAGTACAATTAGTATGTACAATGTATGCGTAGTCCTTTTTTCCTGGCGAGCGGTTTCTGTTCATTATCTTTAAATCAAAGAGTAATGAATCTTTAGTGAATGCTTGAAGAACGTATCCCACAGCGAATCGTCAAGATTAAGAACTAGTATTGACGTTCGCAATTCGTGGGAACATCTTCTGGTCGGTTTTCATTAAGTCCAAATTATTCATGTTAAATGAATTGAAAAAATGTGTTATAGTGGAACCATGTCGATGAGAAGTTGACAATTGATGTAGCGACCTGTAATCCGTACGAATCAGGTATGTGGTATTGTCATGTTCGCTCCAGGGTACCATCAGCAGTAATCAAGTTAATTGGAGGTCGTCTGACATGGTATCACGGATAGACATAATTTTTGTAAGGTAGGTACTACTGTCACGAATTGAGAGAATGATCGATATCCTGCATATTACTGACATAATTGGTGTCTGCGAAATTTTTTATCCTTCCTGTGCCCTGTAGAATGTCAAAGTTTGTACGACTAGTAACTCATTTAAAAGATATGTCGGAATAACACAAATAAGCGCACAAAACATATCCACACTTTTTGCTATCGCTTCACAACGCTAATGTATGAAATTCCAGATTAAATACGATTCTACCCAAATAAAAACTTATTATACATAAATAACAGCATCCTGTCGAACCAATCACCTACAGAACCGCAAACCACCAATCCCCAGAACCAAAATAACTTCCGCACTCTTCAGCACCGTCTCTAAATACCCCAAACCACTGCCACCAAATAAATTCTACCACCTTTCTATCCCCAACACAATCAATCCCTTCACTACATCTCCAAAAATAATCCGTTCGCACATAATGTAACTTTTCCCGTCACACATCCCAACACTCCCCCCCCCCCTTACGCCTGCCACCCTTCGGCAGAATACTTACCTATCGAAAGGGCGGAAAATCGATGCACGCCGGCGAGTCTGAAGTCAAGTTCAGCGTGCAGGATGTGTCGCAAGAGTCGGCGTCGGTCGGAAATCGACGTCTGCGCTCACCTTGGGCACCGACTGCCAAGAGAGGCGGCTGTTGGCTGGCCGCTTGCCGTGTCAATGACTCCGCTATCTTTCCGGCCTCCAGGAAAGCCGACGACTTTGAGCCTGGCGGCCGGCAGGAAAATTCCAGCGCTCCGTCTACGGAAAACGGGCCGGGCGATAACGCGATGCCGTAATTAGCGGCCTGGCTCGCTCTGCCATTCTCGCGGTCGCTTATGGGAAACGGAAGAGCCTGCCTGCTGGATGGATCGCGACCGCGATCTTTCGATAACGATGACGGACGATGACGCCCGCGCCCGACTGAATCAAATCGCGCGGCCGTTTGCCTACGCTACGCTCGGCGCTGTTGGATAATAATGCGTTTCTTTGCCGCTCCGAGAACGGTTCTGTCCTTCGTACCTGTCGCTGGGAAGCCGGGGGAACTTTCAATACGGCTGCCGCTAATTCTTCGATATGCGTAATGGCGAGGGAGAGTTCGCTAGACAGGGTTTCTTTCCAGAAGGTTGGATGTTTATTTGTCGGTTGCTATGATTTCGGCTAAAATATTGGAATTTTTAAAGATGAGGCAGGATGGGATACATTTGTACATTTCGTATACAGGCACTTATATTTTTTGGAAATAGTAAATTGCGATATTGTTTAAGTGTATATAAGTGTAGTATGTATTGCATAGTGGATAATGTGTTCATGCTCGTTATTAAGATGCGTCGTTTGACGGCGTTGAGAGGGTATTGTATGGGAAATCGATTAAATTAATGCGTCCTTGGAAACGTGCCGAAGTGACATTTTAGCGTGCATTGTCAGGAATGTCGGTGTCATTTTGTTTGAACGTTTCTGCAGCTGTTGGAATTGAATATATTGCGGCGATCACCTGTTTCAGCAGCTTACAGTAATGAATTATTTAAAGGAATACATTTTAACGTATTAGAAGCAACGGCCAAAGCGTCTTCTACTAGCCAATGACAAATTGCACCCCTATTCAACATTTGACAATACAAACACGTTCACTGGCTGTAACTTCTATCGATGCTACTAAATTTTCAGCACTAAAAGTTCTTGTATGCATTGTTTACTTAATATAATCTGTCTTATTCTATCCTACTGCACTACGTTCGCGTATATATCATATATGTTTATAAATTACAAATTAGAAAATAAATTCGTCCAAAATCGTGTCGTACACAAAAACTTCCGAGTGATACTATTCGCGTTACCGCAAACATTTCCCAATCACCAACTACAACACTGACCCCTCACCTTCCTTCCCACCCTTCCTATGACGTCGCAGAACAGGAAGACGAGCTCCCGCCCGCGTCATTAAACTTTTCCGACGCCTCCTAAGCGACGTCGACGCAGACGCCGCCGAGCCATTTCAGCGCGGCTCGCGACCGTCTTAAATGGACTGGAAGTAATTAATTAAAATGCCGCGCGCACGTCGGAGGAACGAGGTTCGCCGGACGTTAACACGCTCCTCCCGCCCCTTCCACCTCCCCGCCGCCGACGTCCGGCACGGCAGCGAAATTAAAATTGAAATCAGCCCCCACCCGGATCCTACCTTAACGATCGACCTCCGCCAAGTTCGATCCGGCGAACGCGAAATTAGAATTCCGCTCGCCGTCTCTACGGCAAGCATTGACTTTGGCATCGCGCATTCCTCGTCCATCTGTGGCAAACCGGCACCGCAGGCTGAAATTCAAGGATCCACCGCCGTTGCGGCCGACGTCCTTCCCGCCGAACTTCGAGCCTCGTCCTCCGCGACGTCCGCGACGCCATATAATCGAATCCCATTCTAATCCTTGCGCCCCGCCGAGTTCGACGACGCGGACACCTCCACCCTCCCCCTCCCCCACCTCTCCACCCACCTCCCTTAATCTTAGGAGTTTCAATCCGAAAACAGTGGCAAAAAGACAAAAAGGATCCCGGCGAAATCGAATTAGTCCTCCCGGGGAGGGTCCCGGGCGAAAAAAGCGGGTTAGGGAGATCAAGAAGGATATCCAGGACTCCGGCGGGGCTGGGGCTGGAAGGAGGATGACGCGGAGGAGGAGGAGGAGGAGGAGGAGGAGGAGGCGGAGGAGGACTGGAGGATAAGAGGGGAGGTGAGGAGAGGCAACTCGGTCAGCGGGAGAGCCGGGAGGTGGAGGGGGAGGTGGTAGAGGAGGCCGTAATGGCGGCGAAGAGGACCGGTGTCGAGGCTCGAGTCAACCCTCCGGGCGGGGTTGCCGACGCGGGAGAGGGCTCACCTCGCGTTCCTCTCTCCTGCTGAGGGTCGTTCCTCCTGGAGGGGAGGCATTTTTTTTCATCCTGCGCCTGCGATGGGTGGCGACCGGCCCGGCGGCGGGCCTCGGCCAATCGACGTCGAGCACGGGTAACGCCTCTGCCGAGTGCGCCCGACCAGGCTGCCTTCCTCATCGACCTCATCAGACCTCTCCCCTCCCGCCCCTCCGCCGCCCCCCGCCCGCCTACCCTCCTCCTCCTCCTCCGACGCTCGCGACTCCCTCTCGACTGCCTCTCGACTCCCTCGCGACTCCCTCGCGGCTAGCTTCGCTCTTCGAACTCGCTCGCTCCCTCTGACGGGCTCCCCCCCCCCCCCCTCCCCCTCCTTTCGCCAGCCGGGCAACTGCCCCTCTCTCGCTCGCTCTCACGCGCGCACACTGCGGAGAGTGCGCCCCTCCGACCTTGCCCGCACGTCCCGATAGCGTCGCTCGCCGTCTTTCGCCGTCTTTCGCCGCGAGTCTTTCTCTACTCGACATTCTCCGCGCGTCTACCTTAGGCACGGCAGTCGCGTCCTTCTCTGCTCGACGGCTCTGGGAGACTGTCTCTCTCGGCCGCTACCGTCTACCTGTCGTTCCTCCTCGCGCCTTTCTCCGATCGACCGTCCCGGCGGCGAGCGAACCTTTCCTTGCTCTCAGTTTTCTACGGTGGCGTGGTTTTATGCGCCGGAGTGGCTGGCTTTTACTGAGGGTGGGCTTTTTGTCGGATGACTTTTGGGAGCATGCTTGCGTGCGACTGGTATGGCTGAGTGGCAGTGTAGCGGATTTGGGGGTATTGTTGCATTTGCAGGCTGACGGAACTTGGGTTGTATGTTGTATGATAACGTGGCTTGATTTGCTATGCGTGAATAATGTGAATGTACCTATGTATTGTACGTTCTGTATGATGTATGTGTGAGATGCGATACATTACGTGTTTGTATCGATTACGTTTATCCATTTATTAGGAATGTGAGATTGATAAAAACTAGTTAGATTTCACGTTTTTCATTTCTACAAACAAACGTTGCGTCTTCATTGTATTCCATTATATTTTACTCTACATACGTAAATACATAGCTTAAAAACACACGTTGTATTCGCTATATATTGCCTCTATCCATATCATTGAATATTTACCCAACTTCCCAACCTCATTACAAATCAATTTCAACTACACATATACCTACCACCACCCAAATCAACCGGCTTCCCCCAAAAACACCCTTCGTCACACAATCGAGACGATCAGACAAAACCCACAATTAATCCCATCAATGTTCTCTCAAGACAATACCAGCGCATCTCACTGACCACAGCCAAGATCAAAAAAATGTACGTCTGAGTAAACGAGCTGCGCAGCAAAGATCTTACCCTCAGCAACCCCGGTGCGACTCCGTACGTGGCACTCGAAAATCGAAGCCAGCATTCGGCCGGTCTTCGCACAGGTGTGGCACGATCGACCACCCGCCCTCCCTGGGCAGCCTCAGGCTCGGCCAAGAGGGTGCAACGAAGGAGGCTCCCGGCAGAGAAGGGAGGTTTCATGATGGCAGTGAGGTGCGCATGGCCGCTTTTCACTCGAACGACTTCCTCCGAGGACCAACCCTCTTCTCCGGGAGGGTGCGGCCCTCAGATGCGTGTGCACCGATCGTTGCACCCCCCCTCGTGCCCCCCTCGAGCCCCTCACCCACAACCATCTCATCTTTCCTTCTCCCGCCCCTCTTCGCGTTCCGTCTTTCTTCGAAGCACGCTGCATCCGTGGAATCTGCCTGTTCTATTATACTATATCTCTATTCTGCGTCACTGTCTCTACTGTACGTTTCTAGCTTTCTCTCCTCTCGGAGTATGCGCATTTCCCTCCTCTCTCTCTCGCTGAGAGTGTATTCTTCGTCTCTCCGTCTCTCTCCTTCCCTCTTTTTCCCTGACATTCTACAAGCCTCTCATCCCTCACAATCCTTCTCCCTCACCTTTCCTCCGCTCTCTTTCTCTCTCTGTCTGATTATACCTACTCGCAGCCCTCCCCCCCACCCCCTTTTCTGCCTCCCTCTTCTGCCACTCCACTCTCGCAATCTCTTTTCTCGCGAGACACGTAATCCGCGGGAACGAGTTTTAATTAATCACTCCTCTCGTCCTTGCGCCATCTGCGGAGGATCTTCCGCCCTTCTGCCCGGCTCCCGTCCACTTCCATTCTCGTCCTGTCCTCTCGCTTTCGGGAAACACGTACCGCGGCCGGATCCGCAAAAACGGCCACGTCCAACGAGAGCCGAATCTATGGCAGACTTTTTCCGAGGGCTGACTTTTCGGCCCCGAACCGACCGTCTTTGTCTCTTTCCCGGTGCAATATCCCTCGCGGATCGACCCACTAGCCGCGGCTGTCTTCGACATTGACCGTCAGGGGGGTGAGGGTGGTCCTTCATTCAGAGGGTTGAGATATAGTAGTTTTTGGACTGGCACTGGTGACGGACGGAATGGAAAAATGCGCTTGGAGCGTGTCGCGATGTTTTTGAATAGGCATGATTCAATTAAAGTCTCGGTTAGGTGTCTAACACTAAACTATCGACCGGTTAAAATCATAATACGTTTCACCCTATTTCGAGAAAACTTCTCTCTTATAAAACGTTTCATTTTTTGGGCTGTTGTTTGGCGTGTAAAAAAGGTTTAGATTCATTGCTTTCCATTTTGGATGTTGAAATACGCTGACTTGTATGCATTTGGCATGTTAAATTAAAATATTCGGCATTCCTGTTTTGATAGCTAGATATTAATTCGGTATAGCCCATTCGTGAATAAGTAACGGTTATGAAAATATATTCAATTACAAAGTCTATAAACTATGCTTCTTCTACAGCGTATTGGAAACAACGGTCGATTTTTGATCTGTGTCTCTTAAAGAATATCCTCTCCCCTAAAAGGTAAAACATTCAATCTCATACAATGCACCATACTTAAACCCAACCCTAATACCTACCTCACATTGTCATGATATTGTACGTGATCAAGGACGCAACATTCTTACGCCAGCATAAATCTCTATGCACGCTTTCGGCCAGCAAAATTTCAGATGTCTCCCATCCGAAGGACCGAAAAGAAGGTCTCCCCCGGCGAAGTATCGACGATCCACCCCTTAGCGAAGGATTCCGCCGACATGCTCGATCGACGAAAAAGTAGCCCAATCCCGATCGCCGTCCGGTCATTTGTATTTCGCGATATCAGATCGACATTATCGAGAAAGGCCCATACTTACGCGGCCCTTCATTTTTGCCCCGAATCCATTCCGTCTTCGGGCGAATTCCGCTCGTTTATGGCCGCTGATTGTTCCGCGCGGGCAATGCATAATGCACGACCCCGTTCCGGGGGCCCGTCGTATAATTTAATTGTCACCAAGGAATGGCCGGATGCCTCGCCGGCCGCGTCCACGGCATCGAAAGAAATTTAATGTCGTACCGGAGTTGCCCATCGCTCCCGCAGATTCGGCGAAAATCCATCAAAGCCCTTCTGCTTCGTCGAACGGGGCCTCATCGATGCTCACGGCTCGCAAAAAGACACAGCCTCTTCCTTCGCGACCCTCCAGCCCGTGCCACCCCCTTCCACCCTCTGTCCTGCATCCGCTACTTCGATCGTCGTTTGACTCCGTTGCGGTCCGCGTCTATTAGATGTACAAATAAGTACGGTGCGTTTTTATCGTGTGTCTGATGTTTATTTTTGTACAGAAGGTATACACGCTTTCGAAGTCATCGTCATGACTTTCTATACATTTTTGCCATCTTTCAGGTAGTTCACGAAATGTTTGTATCAAATGATGATGGCTTTGTTCTCCACTTTCTGGTTTCACTGAGCACTGTTAAATTTTCTCTACTAAACCTTTGGAAGCACTTTTTGCACGTCTTGTGCGATACAGCTTTTTCACCCGAAGAAATTATTTTTGTAATCTCAGCAAGATTTTTCTTCAACTGAATGTCTCATAAAATCTTTCTAGAACGTCATGGTGCGACGCATTGTTGTTTGAGAGAAAAATTCCATTGTTTGCTTAGTAAGGCGGGGGTAGCAATTTAAGACTTTGAAGCGGCGGGATAAAATGTTCATTCGAAACGTAATTACAGCTGATTATATGCAAAGGCACCGAACTTGTTTGCACACCGAATAAGAGAAACTGAACGTTGCTCGTCCTTCGAAGGAAGGATCCTTGCGCGGAATCGAAGGATCGATTCGACGTCCGGGTCGTTTCGATGAACCATCGAGCCGGATGAGGGCAAAAAGTGCGGCTCATCCGGCTGCCGATCCGAAGTACGAATTGGCATCGGACGCGGGAAAATTCCTGCTCATTTGTCGCCGGGCTAATCGTTTTTCGGACCGACGATTCGTTCGGCGCTTGCAATTTTCAAGGAACGCCAGGCATCGCTTTACGGCGGCTGAGCATCGCCGATGGATCCTAATGATCGGGAGGGGTGAGTTCCTATATGCGGCGAGAAGTTTTTCATATGGGGAAGAATCGATCGTTCTTTCACCGAATCACTGAAATGTGCTTTTTAAATGTTACGGTCTTGTATTATGAGTAAAGAATGTTTATATAAGATGTGGTGTGAGTATGACTTTTAGGATGTATGAATCAATTTTTGTGCAGTTATGTACCGTAAGTACTTTAAATAAATAAGATTCACCTTTGTGGAGTTTTAAGGAAAGTCTAATGTGTGAAGAAGGTAAAAAATTCCGCCAAAAGCAGTCTTCCAGTCTCGATTTGATCAAAGTTTTCAATTTTGAAGGAACGAATAATCACATATCAGAAATGTTTCCTAACAATCGAGAAGGGTAAATTCCTATATGTGATAAGGTTTTCTTCACAAAAAATTCGGCAATTATCTGTTATAGAATCTGAAAATCACGAAAGATGATACATACACTTAAAATGTTACATAGTTCTTGATTCAAAAATAATAGATTAAAAAATCAGTTAAAATATAGCCAACCATTTAAGACCTACATAATTTTAACTCTTGCATTCTCGTAGACATGATTTAACTGCGGATGACTGTCTGATGAAAGAAGTTGTATGTAAAACTGAGTAAGTAAATTCTACTCACGTTACAATGACAGTAACTACAGTGGAAATAGATTAATGCTCTGAGATCATTAATTTGCCAAGCGCGTCGGAAAAGGCAAATTTTCTTTTGCTTCATACAATTACTCATTGGGTGCTATCGTTGCCTGTGCCGCTGTTGCGGTAGCACGAACGTTTAAACAAATTTATGCTCTTCGCGTGACAAAGTTCACCTCATATCAACATTCCTTGCATACGAACGAGTTGGGTGAGCCAAAGTTCTGTGCGTGTCACAATGCAATGTTCCGAATGCATCGCGCAAAAACGATTTTAAACTGTTTCATAAGCAACAATGAAATAATTTCAATACCATAAATGCGATTTCGTTACCATTTGTCATAACAATGTAATTTAACTAAAAACTTGTGCAATACAGTCTTTAAATATAAAAATCGGGAAAGTCGAAATAAATGTGATTTATACTTGGAGCACAATGTCAAATATCGAGAATTATAAGAGACGCACTAAAACAATCCGGCAACTTAACACTTAAAATTCCATGATTTTTGCCCATCCGTAAAATTATCAATCGAAAGGGTCATTTGATCAGTCTTGGCAGCGTTTATATTAACTTTCACCGATATTCATCAGCGAACGCATTCAACATATCTACCCTCCATAAAATCGGCCATGATACAGTCTATAACCTCCAAAAGTCAATCCACAAAACCCTTACATCTACTTATCGAAATCCAGCAAGTTACTCCTGTCCACTAAACCCAACGCATCCACGAATCCAGGAAAAATTTCTTCTACACCCACCAGCAACCCCGGCCCTCGTCCATTTTGAAAAACCAATTACCAAAATGGCGATCGAGAAGCTCTCTCCGCAGGGCGTGTTCGCTCATCATTTTTTCCTCCCCCCCCCCCCCTCCTTCCGCTACCAAACAAAACACGTACGCGAGTGATAACGACGATCGCCGGCAACGTCCGCAAGCTCATGCATAATTAATTAAATTGGTTATGCAGTTTCGATTGCGGCGAGGACCCGCACGACAGCGTGCACCCAGGCCACCCCCCGCGGCCCCTCCCGCCTCCCGAGGGGGTTGGCTCGCTCATTTGGAAAATGAAATTGCTGGCTCGGCCGAGAGGGCGTGCACCGTTGCCGTTCGCGAACATGCGCACCTCGCCGAGGTACGCGATGAAGGTACGCAGGAGGACCGCAGGTTCGATCCTCCCCTCTTCACCCTCCGGCACCTCCTCGTGGCCCCCACCCCCGCCCCCGTAGGAATCGGAGCGGCCGAGGGGGAGGCAGAGGTCCTGCGGCCGCGAGAGAGGAAAATGGTGGCGCTTTTTGCCCTCCGGATCGTGCTCTTCATTTTCTGAGAACGGCGAGGAGTTCGATCGAAGGAAATTGCCGGGAATTTATCTCACGGCTTGAAGGGGATAGGAGTGACGCGCTCGCGATTTTTCAGGGGTGAGTGGGAGCTGAGGCGCGGCTGCTGGGGGTCCGGAGGCGAACGATGCGGATTGTTTGCGGAGGTCGGAAGGTGTGCATTTTTTTGCGGAGGGATGTTTGGAGAGGGGTGTGTTTGAGGGGTGTTTGGTGCTGGGCTGTGTTTGGCGTTATGAGTATGAATCGGGTTTAAATAACTTTGGGTCAGACGCTCTTTTTTGCCAGAATAGTACTTACGTCGCATGAGTGTGGCACTTGAATATAAAATACAAGGTACGCGAGTCCAGAATAGTATTCTATCTACAGTATATGTAACTACGACCATTGAAAGAGCTAGTTCTTGCAAAATCGTCTGGAAATCTAATTTGATACCACAGTTTGAGATCCGAAGCTTTCGCTGCCATGGGCATTTGAACTATTGGCTTTCGGATGCTTGCCGCGTCTGAACTCAGCTTTCAGTAAATACGGACAATGATAACTAACCATTCGTTGATGCCGCAGCGTCACTATTTCAATAATTTTACTTATCGAGTTTCAACTTGAACCCAAAACGAATCGTACCACCCTTGCGCGCGCAACTTTCCACACACCGAGACACGAAGCATATCGAGCACCTTCAACCAGCGACGTCCGGAACGTCGCCAACTTCATACCGAATCCACTCGGCAGCCCCAGGAATACCTTCATCCGACGCCCGCCGTCCGGCAAAAAGTTTCGAGACGCGAAAACGTGACGTTTGCGCCGTCCTCGAGACGGCCGTCCGAAAAATCGTCTGGCCCGCGCAAAAAGCGCAAGCACAGTGCCGTAACGACAACGGTCCCGCGCCCGAGAGGGTTTCCGAGGACGAAAAAAAAAAAGATCTCGCCCCTGCCCGAGCGGCTGAAAGATGAAGGTTAGGGCGGAATCGTGACGAATCGACGTGTCGTTCTTGCGGAGGAAAAGTCTCGCCGTCGTTCGACTTAACCCTGACCTGCGACAACGTCGGATCGGCTATCGTCAATTTTCCCCCTGCCCAAAATGGCGGCCGCCGATCGAGTCGATCTTAGCTCCCTCTTCCGACGATTCTCCTCTCTCATCCGCGGAACAGGGTCCTCTTTCTCCCTCACCCCCCCCCCCCCCCACGCACCCTCCCTACCATCCTCCTCCGCTCACCTCACTTTCTCTCCTTCCCCCCTTTCCGGCCGTATTCCTTTCTCATTAATCTCCGTCTCCACCCTTTTGCTCTGTTTCACGACTTCTTGCTACGTTCCTGGCCGCCTCTTCGTCCTCCCGCCCCTCATTCGGTCGGCGACGTTTCGAACAACATGGCCGACGAGAGTCGACCAACCCAGCGAGGCCTCCACCGGCGATTCGCCTCTCGATTTTTCAAATTTCGCCCGTTGCGAGAGACGCCGACGACGCCGGAAAACGATCGAAGCGGGAGTGAGCGTCGTGGACCAGTCGGTCATGGCGGATTTTATGGTGGTTGGGATGGTTGAGATGGTCTGTTGTGCTGGTACGGTATTGGCGGTGGAGATCGAAGTATGAAGGTGCGGGTGAAGTGCTTGGATCGAATGATGTTGAAATATGTTTGAATGCGTTGAAAGCGGAGCGGATGGCTGAATATTTTGTTTGAATGTTGAGAGGGTTTTGGTAGAGTAAGGGTCAAGGATTTGTGTATGTGATTTTTAGGAGAATTTGTGGAGCAAGCGAAGATGTTCAGTAACAGAAACAAATGCTGAAGACGTAAATACCGGTGCTTTATTTGTTTCAGGTTTTTTATGTACTAATTGATAATATAGTAAATTAGGGTTTCATTCTTATTAATTCAGTGCGTCAAAGAAGTATAATTAAAGAGAGACCCTCTAAAGAACCTAAGGAAAGCTCTAAAGTATTAAATGCACTAATAAACATTTTTAATAGTATTTACAAAGTTTTATCATTACATTTACCACTTTCATATTTTTATTTTGACAGATTTTATATGTACTGCCATCATAGGCGTTTGTACATCAGAACTCAGTGTAACTCACATCTTAGACCCTGAAATGTAACTCTACAAACCAGTACTTTTCCCAGCGCAATTAGAATTATAGTAACACATTTCCACAACATTTTTCGCCTTCTATTCTTCAAAGTTACACATCCTATCATTCTACAATGAACCCATTCAAATCACAATACACAAGACATCAAAACTCTATTCCACCTAAACTATACCAATCCTCATACACGTCATACATTGAATCCTACGCTTGCGCACCTCCTTAAAAAACAAAGCACCACCTCCCGACAATCTCTTCATCATCCTTAATGTTTTTCCATTTTCATTTATTACACCTACATTTAACCATTTTACTGTTTCAATGAACTCATCACAAACAGTAACTACAACACACTGAACTCCCACATAAATTTCATACAAAAATTCCTATTTTATTCAAAACTATAACAAACCGCATGCCCGATCTACGCTTAATCCTACGCTTTCACAATCTCTAAAAAAACTAAGCACCACCTCCTGACAATCCCTTAATCATCCGAACCATGTTCCCTGAGCCACCCGCGTCCAATCCCGGCTACTTATTCAAAGCCGATCGGGCTGGGAAAGCGAAGCGAAAAAATGGTCTGGCGCCAGGCGAGTAGGACGAAGACGAAGACGAGGTTGACGCCGAAGCAGAGAAGGAAGAAGAAGACGAAGAAGAAGCCAGCTAGACGATCTCGGTTGGCCAGCCGGCGGGTCTGTCGGTCTCTCGGTCTTCGGGAGCCAGGAGGAGAAAACAAAAAAGGCCCCCCTCCCCGCCGTTCTCCTCGCCTCCGCTCCTCGGATGGCCTTGAACTTCGAGGGAGTCCCCCATTGGCCGAAAAACGGTGTCGCAGTTTTTCCGCGGTGCGGCAGAGCAGCAGCACGAATCACCGGGCGAAACTGCTCTTCTTACAGGCTACTTGTTAGGTGCCTCCGAAGGTGGGTTACGTGCACCCTCTCCCTTCCACCCTCTCGCGTCTTTAACCTAACCACCCTCCTCCCCATTCTTCCCCGCCCGCCACTTTCCGTCCCCGTTCGTCTCGCTCGTCTTTTCTTATCTATCTCCGTCTCTCTTCATCCTCTTCTCTCTCTCTCTCTCTCTCTGTCTCTCTCGCACGGTCTCTCAATGTTCCTCTATCTTCATTCAGCTGGGTGACTCTTTCTACGGCTTGGCGTAGACCTTCGAGCTACCCTGGCGATAAGATTTGTGGTTATAGCTTGTTTTTGGGCCACGCCGCGGGGGTCGCACGTTCTTGACTCTCATGGATCTTGAGGAGAGAGTGAACGTTTGCCGGTAATGGGGAGGTGAATGGACCGAAATTTCAAGGTCGCGACGGGTGAAAGAGGGTTGCGGAGCTGGGGCCGATTTCGGGCAGGGTGAGACGTTTGGGGGATGGGTACGGGGGTGCTGGTGGATGGTTTTGTGGGTTGGCAGGAGTGCTGTGTGATGTTGAGGGGTTGGTTTGTGATTGGGGGTGTCATGTTGAGGTTTTTAAGGCGCTCATGGTTGTGATTATGGTAAAAATGGCTAAATGCTCGAACTACGGACGTTATCTATTCGATTTTCATTTAACTCGTAAAGCTTATTGCTGAAGAATGTTTGAGCAAATAAAACGTTTCACGAGAAAAATGTTATTGTGATAGGGTCAGATGAGTCATTTTGACTGGTTGGCAGTTCTAGTTCAAAATATAAATGTCATAGCTGTGTTTAGAATTCTAACCTTGTATATTGAAAAACCGACGATGAGCATTGATATTTTTAGATTATGTCTACAGCGTGTAAATATATAAACCATATTTTATATAGAAGGTACCTATACGAGCGCCAAAGATTCTGAAGCAAAAACGTTCATAACACTCTGCATATATCAACGGCTGACCCAAGCACACTCTTTCTACTGAAAACGTCGCCTCTTCTCTTCCTCCAGGTAATCAAAACAGAAAATAACCAATATTTACATAAATATCAACAATAACAATTTCCACAATTTGCTAAGCTAACCATAAACCATTAACACACTTCCTTCACATATAGACAAGTTTTCACTTGAGATAAAATTGCAATACTCCCGTAATAATTAGTCGAAAGTAAAAACAAACGTAATAGATATTCTTGTAAGAATTAAAAGTATACATTTTCTAAACATTGTGTTCTCGAAGACTTATACATTTGTTACACATAAAAATTCGTTTTTACTTGAAATACATGGACAATAAGCTTAGATATAGTGACCGCAGTGAAAAGTAATCGATTTGGGCTGTGACAGTGCAGTGATTTTAACGCCGCGCCATAATTGAGGAAAGTGGAGCGTTCAAAGTCTTTTGACCCCATAACCGTGACCGACGATCTCGAGTCCGTCCTCGGATTCGTCCTCCACCCCTGAGCGGATAAGATTTGTGGTTATAGCTCTTTTCTGGTCCACGCCGCGGGAGTCGACGACACATTGGTTTTCGTGCCGACTCTTTTTACCGGCCTCGCCGAGTGGTGATGAATGAATATGCCGGAGGGTTCAAGGTTCGAGACGAAATGCGCCTCGTAATTGACGATCGACACAGAAAAAGTCTCGAAACTTTGCATGCTTACTTAACCCCCCCCCCTTGATTCCTATCTTGTCAAGCGGAAGAGTGCTCCGTGACGTTTCATCCCAGCAGACATTCGTCCGTGACATTCTGTCAGGTGGTACCGAAAGTTTAACTTTGAGAAAACAAGCCAAGCGTTTCATGTTACCTATATTCACCTATGAACGTCAAATTTTTCTTAGAGGTATCGGTCTACCTTGATCTTATGAAACTTGAAATGTTTTTCATTGTTGTTATGCATGTCTTAATGCTACGGGACTTGAAACGGCGGGTAGGAAGCAGGAAGTGGACAAAGGGGGATGCACGCGAGGATGGGAATAATTGTGTAGACTCGCCGAGGCCTCCCTCCCTTCTTCCCTTCGCCGGGGTGACTTTTTATCCTAGGACCCCGTTTTTTCCCGGCCGAGGCCTACGAAGAAATTCCCCAGGAATTCGTGGACCATTTCAGGGGCGGCTTTTTGCCCGGTGCCCCACGATGCTCGTGACCTTTCCCAACCTTATCCACGAAGACGATGCTCGCCGCGGAATTAGGTCTCCCGAGGTCAGGACCTCGCTCCGCGTCCTTAGCACGATTTTTGCCTCGTTCACGGCGGCGAGCAGAGCTATGCCCATTGAGTAACTTCTTTCCACTTCGATTAACGACCGCTGGACGAAGCACCTTGATGCCGCTCGACGATTGATTGGAGACGTTACGGTTCGCTGGGCGCGTCTTTAATTATTGTAATTGTACGGAGAATTGCAATGTCTTACGGGTAATTTGCTTCGGGCAGAGCGGATGCGAAGAAAGTGTCGTGCTAGAGATGAGCGAGAGTAAGTAATATATAGTATAGTGTAATATAGTAGTAATATATAGATCCATCGAGCATTGGATCTGGATTACTTGAATTACTGTGTTTCAATGGATTATTGCGTAGTAATTGTAGTCGGTTATGGCGGGGAGTTACGAACCAAAAATTCCGGTGAAATTTCAGTTGGATGCGAGAGGACGGAATGATACTAGATACTCTTCTTTCTTTCGCCGTTTAGATTCTGACGTTGATTTATAGGGGATCTCTTTCAAACAGAAAGTTAATCGTAATAAAGATCATGATGTTAGAGATCAGGTTTAAGCGTTACGTATTATGCCGTAAATTGTCAGTAGCTGATGTCAACCGAGCAACAATTGGTAACTCAATCAACCAGTTCTTATCAATTGCTAGGATTTATATCCCGTCATATGATCCAAATTCATTATCGTCGATCTTCCATTAAATAAATTCGATCCCTCCTTCCGCAATGTTTATTCAATCTAGCTAGAATAAACCGTTCCAGTCGTTCATCCGACTGAAACTCTCATCTCTAACTGTCCCTTGTTCCTGCACCTCGCATTAATCCATGATCCATCTAAACGGTATTTAATCACTACTAACCAGAGTACCTAGCCTCATTACAGAAAAGTACGGGCGAGCGAGGGAGTGAGAGGTAACCGGCAGGCATGAAATACACTGCGAGGAAGCGAGAGAGTAACGTTCGGACAAAGAAGGAGAACGCGCATACCCCCACCTCTTCACTCTCCGCCCTCCCGCCGCCGACTGACCCCCACCACCACGGCGCTGAGCACGAGCAAGTGGCGGCGGACCGTGAGGGGCAGACCCGAGGCGAGCCGAGCGCGCCCGAGCACGGCCGAACGGTCGTTCGAATCGCGGCTCCCGCGTCAGTGCTGAAACCGCGTCCGCGGTCCACGGTTCACGATTTCCGGACCCCGCCGGTTGCGTTTTTTTCCTCGCCCGGCTGCTCGTGGCCGACCGCGCGCGCACGCAAAAAGTCAGAAAAAAAAGAGCCGCACGGGGGTGGCGCGGGCGTGGAGGCCGTCGAGGGAGCTTTCGTGCGTGGAAGAGGGACGAGGAGGCCAGAGACGCGTGCCAGTGACGGGACGGAGGGAGGCAAGATTTTTTCGACTTTCGAATTTTGGACCTTCCCGCCACTACCATCCACGATGAACATGGCTACGAGGAGACGCGGGTTGTCGCGGATTTTTCGAACTCCGCGCTAGAGACGAACGTGCACGAACGTGACGTAGCCAGGAGCGGAAGAGAGATAGAGATAGAGGGAGGGGATAGTGGTACGTGTGTCGCTGAGGCTGTTGCGGGAAAACTGCCGCAGGTGACATAGCGCGAGTGATACAACACTGTTCGACGTCGGACGTGCTTTTCGACGATATTCATCCCACTGACGTGGCCCACCGGAAAAGTCCAGTGTCTCTCGTGCTCGCGTGCGATATCAGTGACGAAACGTGTTACGGCAGGCTGGACGGTAGCAAAGGAAACTCTCCCGTTCGTCCGGGAGACTCGTGCGATCGTAAGCTCGATCCGTGCTGTCTTACGTTCGATCCGGATCAGTTGCGGAGAGTGTGGGACGGAAGGGAAGGAGGAGCAAGACTTAATTAGCTTCGGCCGATTAACGCCGCGGATGACAGCGCGAGTGTCGTTGCCGATCAGTCGCGGATATTAGACCTAACCTAAGCCGGCCGGCGCTCCTCGGTAAGTAACCGACACCCTCCGATCCGTTCCGAGTCCTCTGTGAAAAATCTACGCGGAATTTGCCACGCTTCCCGCTCCTCGGACCGGAGCGAGTCCGTTCGAGCATGGCGCGTCGCTCGACCAGTGACATTAGAGAATCCGACCTTATTAGCTATCAGTGATCGAAGACGCGCGTCTAGCGGGGGAAGAGGAAGACGATGGCTGACCTCGGCCGAGCAACATTGACGTTCGATGAAAATGAGCCGGCGCGAGCGAGCTGAGTCGACACGTGGGCAACGGAGTCCGGAGAAGTGAACGATCGAGCGGACAGAAGCCGAGAAATCGTTCCAAGTGCAATATCGCGTCGTACGCGACTTATCGGGAGTGCAATAGCAGATGCGCACGTCGTGGTGAGCTCTCGGGAGAGTGTTCGCCGTGCAACTCGGGAGAGTGTCAAGGAAGAAGTGCTGCGGGGAAGAATCTAGTCAAATCCTGAGGATCTTTAGGAGAGATAGAAGCCAGCCGAAGTAAAGAATTTTTGATACGCACTTATACGTATATCGATACAAGTGTACACATATATACATCTCTCAACATATATACAAAATATATATATATATACATAGACGAATATATATATACAGTTCCGTACTAAGGCTTACACGTGGGCAAGAGTGAGAACGCGAGTTAACGGCAATATTCGGCTCGTAAGTATAAGCCTCGCGAAGGCAGTAGATGAGGATAGATTCGGCTCACTCTCGCGCTTCGTTTGTTTGGCACGGAGGATCGATAGGGCCGGCAGGCATTTCCGACGCAAAAGTGTCGTCAGCACTCGACCTCCGGCCGGCGAGTCGGACGAACTCGATGTTTATATCGCTGGCCGCTCGCTTGGACGCAGTGCGGGGTTGTTTTCGGCGCGCGGCCCGACGAGCGAGCGTCTGTTTGTCGACGATTAGTGTTGGGCCGAAGTCGCGCGCGCAGAGTCCTCCGGATCTCGGGTCAAATCGGAAATCGATCGTCAGCGTCGTTCGACGGTTGAGCTCGTTGAAAAGGCGTGCAGCCTCGCGGGCCACTCTTCTGCCGAGCGGAAGGCACGCGTCGGATTTGAGTACGTTGGGATACTCAGGACTCGATTCGAATACGATTGGAAGGCGTGCTCGATCAAGCGCCGTGCTGGGAGACGGATTTCCGGCGGGAGAATTTGCCGGCTCGGGCATTTTTCGCGTTTGGACCGTGAGTCTATCACTCGCGCCGGTAGCTTCGGATTGTGCAATAGATTTCGTCCTTGGGACTGAACAACTGTTTAATTACCGTAGTTCGGAATTTTTGTTCGTAGAGTATAAGGTAATTCGTTTCGGAGCTTTGGGATTGTGGTATCTCTGTTTGAGAGGAGAGTCGGATCTTCTTGTTGGAGGATAAGTTGGCTATCCTATTTGTAGCGAGTCTCAAGTATGCGAGACGCATGGACTCGGAACAGAAGTGCGGATAATCGAGTCTCGCTCGGAAGGAGTTCAGATGAACGTGCTGGTCACGATCTGCGAACGAAGTCCGGCCGAGAGTGAGAATAATCGCGAGTCGCGATCGAGAGGAAAAGGACTAAGTGGGAGCGGAAGAAGGAAGAGACACTCACTTCGGTGCAGAAGAACCGAAGACACTTCCGAAAGGAGTCGGAAGATATTGAAGAAAGCGGGAAAGCTACCTTGGCAAATAAAGGTAGAGCTGCTACTGAAATAAAGAAGAATCTGCAAGCTACAGAGTCAAAACCGTGGAATTAATTCCACGCAAAATTGCTTCAAGCAAATCAAGCAAATCAAGCAAATCAAGCAAATCAGCGGCATCTTCGCCACTCGAAGACAGTTTCTTGAACTCACCAAAATCCAATCCGATAGTTTGATCGGCGTAACCGTCGAACCTTAGATTAATTCGAGCAAACTAGATAATTGCCCCCTCCCCCCCAAGTGAAACCAGGAAGAAACGTTCGAGTAGACGAATAGTGTGCCGCGTGCGATCGGGAAAAGTGTGATAAAAGTGATTGGCTAGCAGGCGCGCGACTTTTCGAATATCCGACGTTCGAAAGGATTCGCGGTGCATAATGTACCCTTGGTACAGGGACAGCGTCGCGGCGGCGGCGGCGGCCGGCCTTGGAGGTCCCGTCGGCGTCGTCGGCTCAGGATTCTGCTCGACGGGCCCGGGACAGGGTGGCACCACCATTAAGACTGAGAGCGGATACTCCGACTGCATGCTCGCCCTCGACTACGTCCAGAGCAAGGTGAGTCACTCGTCTCTTTCAATATTCATGCCGATCGCGCATCCGACGTCTACGTTTAACGAGAGCTCCCAACAATGCCAATTTCAGCGGACGTTCGATGAATTTTGGATAAATGTTTTCTCCTAGGTGGATCTAGAATATTGGTTAAGATTAGAACTACCGACGACTCCTACTCATATTTTCATTTAACTTACCGGAATAACGCGAGTCAATGTGTTTGGATTTTAAAAAGGAAAACAATTGATAATTTACCTAGCTTGATGAGTGTTGAAGAATATTTTAGAAAATGAAATGTTTCATGAGATAAATGTCATTTTTAAGATAGGATCAGAGTAGTCGTTTTGACTAGTCGGTAGTTGTAGTGTTAACGTAGGCTGGTTGTGAAGAATGTTGGGAATATGATGGGTTTGATTTCGAAAAGAAAGGTGAAGTTTATTTCCACTGTTGGGGTTTTGGACACTTTTTTGGATTGGTGATGTGCGCGTGTGATTGATGTGTGGAGAATAGGAGATTCGTTGAAGTGTTAGAGACGGACTATTTTATGTGGCTATGAATTTATTGATATATGCAATGTGATCTTCCGATATGAACAGTTCAATCGGAATAATATGATTGATGTAGCGAGAATTACGATAAAGATACCTGGAATGTAACTCACGTCATGTAATAAGTGGGATTTGCATAATTCCTTTATCAAAGATTGACTTCAATACAAAAGTTGTAAAAATCAGTAATCAGAACAGATACACATGATCCTATAAAGAGGATATTTATACTTGAACTTTCGTAATACAAATGTTCCATGATAACCATTCGCGGGAATAGGCAAGTACCTAATACAAGAATAGACAGACTGCATAGATTGGAGTCTGTAAGACGGGACCACGCCGGGAAGTTCAATGAGCTTTGTCGAACTGGCGAGATTTCGATGCCGGTACATTGAATGCCTGGACTCATAAATATTTTCGCACCTGCCTCGCTTTTACCGAATTTCACAAAAATTTCCGTTCGTCATCTCGCTCAGCCTCTGTCATCCGCTCCTACACCAAGTGAAAAAACTCCATTAAATTCCGTAAACACGATTTATAACCGAGGAAAAAAGGTGCAAAAAACGTCAACAATAAGTGACCATAACCGGCGAAATGACGCAATGCCGACATTCCGGGCACTAAATCCACATCGTTTTTCTCGGCCACAATGCCGTGAGCGTTGAATGGCGATCGCAGACTTTTAAACGTCTAACTCCACTTCGGCCAATGGCGATAAGCGACGTCGCGTCGGTTAATTTGAAAAAGCGTGCGAAAAGATGGGCCTGATCAGCCGAAAGAATTCGTCGTTAGAGAAGCTTATTCGTTCGGAGTCGGGCGAGTTTCGCGCTCTAACGCATTCTCTCATTGTTTACACACATTGCCCTTCTTTCCTGGCCACCTTCCTTCGTCCCGGGACTATTTTCAATCATCTCGACTGCCCGAATCTTTTCCGCCCGGCAACAAAACAAAGGCGCTTCCTTCGGCGCGCGCTCGCAATGTAAACAGTGGGAGCGAGAGAGAGGGAAAGATTGAAGAGGAAGGCTGAATGTTAGGGGGAGGGAGAGAGGTAGAGAATTGGAGGAAGACGGGACAATTTTCGAGAAATGGAAGGACACGTCGGATAGGTCAACGAATACAGATGGATAGAATGGGAGAAAGAGAGAGAGAGAGAAAGAGAGGCGGTTTAGTGAAAGATGAAGGATAGAGATAGATGATATGAGAAAGTACGAGAGAGGAAAGTCGCGCGAAAATGACTCTACGCGATAGAACGCTGATTATTTTGACCGACAGCAGCCGACGCAACAAATTCTCGGTAGTCGGACGATTCTCATACCACGAGGATCTTGTAACGTTCAAAGCGTACGACAAAGGGATTCTTCTTCCGTGTACGGGTATGTTGTTCTGTTAGCTGCTTTGCGGACAGCGTTCTTCGTGTAAATGCTCAAGGAGCGACTACGTTTCAGATCTTAATTGTCGTTTCTCGAATTTGTCAGGGTTGGAGTTCATAACAAAGTATCAGCGGGTATGAGCTTCTTTCATTAGCGTAACAGTAAAGGCGTCGAATAGTAAAACTTTGGAATAAGAATGGGAGGTGAACAGTTAGGGTTCTCTTTTTACTCATTGAAAGAAAATCAGGTTTATATAGATTAAACGTTTTATGAACGAGTTCGCATAATAACAGACCGTCTTGGAAATCGAGAGTGAGTTCTCTCTCATTTGCGTTCTATGGATCGTTTATCTCGTCTACTTCGGTTCAATTATGAGAATTCTGTCCGCTTTTGCATTGTTCATTTTTCTCTCCTACTTCCACGCGTAAACAAGGGGAATAATTTTACCAATATTTTTAAATATAAGGCGAGCCTACTTCGTTTAAAGACACTTTCGAGAATCCAATTAAAATGACTCTCTGCCGCGTCTCATTCCGAATATAAATCAATAATGCATATGGATATAGGAAGTATTAAACTTTGATCATTGGAGCAAATTATTGACGGCGCACCTTTCGAATTTCCGGTGACTCTCAACTACCCGCGAGTACAGAGATGTTTAATCATACCTAGCCTGAATCACAGAAAAAAAAGTTGTTTTCATTTACAATGTCATAATTCACTTGTTGCAAGAAGAAACGAATGTTCAGCGCGATGAATGCAACTTTAGGATTTAATTCATGCGCGTCAGGCGTAGGCGACAAAAAACGTTGTAAATGGAGAAACAATCTTTCGATTGTCGTTGGATATTGTATTTCTTACAATCGCTGACGACAGAGGCGATAATAAAACGGACGATAAGGATCTCGCTTAGGAATATGATGAAAGATTCAACGCGCTCAGCTATCGCGCGATGCAAATGATCGGAAGCGATTCTAACAGATTGCGACTACTCTACGATCCTTTTTTTGTCCCCATTGCAACATAGTAATGAACCTGACAGGTCGCACATTAATTAGCGCCTCCGGCGCGTTTGTATCAATTATTCGGCTTGCGTGATTGATGCGGATAATCGGGAAAAAATGGTTAAAATGAGTTTTCCTCTAATTGTTCGCGCGTTTATTTGCGCCAAGATACATTCAGTCGTGAAAATTATCGAACGTTTCGTCCTTACGTGATCTTCGCTCCACTTTGAGAGCAATAAATAACTGATATATGTTCAAATATCTTTGATACGTAAAGGCAGTTTAGATCTTCTCTACATTTATGTTGAGCTGGACTTGTTTTCTGCGCGTAGACGCAAAGAAATCGATCAATCAAAGCTCTGCTTTTATTACGATGGAATACTTAAACAAATTTCTGTGGTTTTTGTAACTTATTAAGAAGATTTTTTTAATTGCGTCGTAATTAATGTCGATTTCTTTCTGACGGTGAAATAAATCATATTTGCGCAAGATGTTCTTCACATGAAGTTAGTCTTTATTTCGCAAGTTTGTGCAAGATACAGTAGTGTTAGAATTGTGCTTTGTAACTCTGCACTTTGTGCGACATTTGTGCGACCCATTCACATACGCAAACGTGATTATTTTTTTCCGTGTCTCGTTATGACTGATTTTACGTAGTGAAACTACGGAGGTTCTTCTCCCTGATCACGTTATTAGAGACATTGTCATTGTCTGCTGATGCCTTGACGCAAATTACGATGGCTTAATTTGCTACATTTACTTCATGAGTAAAGTGCGAATTAATGCATTTTACACCTTTAATTACAGCACGTTGATGCACGTCATTAGTGCACATTTTTTGCTTCTTTCTCACATCATGATGAAGCATAAATATTCGTAAGCGACAATAAACAAGAGATTTCTACACGGATTTCAGAACAAATTTTGTCGGTAAAATTGGTAGAAATAAAGTAATATGCAGGACATTTGCATATTAAAAATATTAATGCTCAATTATGTAATTCATTGTTTGAGTACATTGCCTGTGATGCAGTATTTAATGTTGTAATTCGTCTTCAATGTTTTATATTAAAAACGCTTTAGTGTATTCTTTATAACACAATCTTCTCAATACTTAAAAGCTCAATATTTCAAGCCGATTATTTTCAATTTCGTAAAAAAGTTTAGTTCAGTCCTTAGGCTGTATGTGAAAACTACTTCATATCCCAGCGCTGATCCCGAGCATCAACATTCAAAACGTCTACTCCCACCAGCATCTAAAATTTTTTCGCACAATCTGACAGGCATTGGTGTACTAAACCAAACTGACTAACCAGCTACATTCCAAATTCTATCATCATCTCAAAAAAAAAAAACACCTCACTCACCCTACATGCAGGCGTTGAAACTGCCGAACATATAAAATATAAATTTCAGTACAAAATACTGTTCGGCGTTCTAAAATTCCTGGAACATCAATTCCCGCCACCCGTACGCCATCAAAGCCAGCTCTCTCATCCATATATGCAGTTGAAACGTCAATCGGCATGGCAGCCACCCGCATCACAGAATCTCTTGCCGCTCTGGCCAACCGTCGATCGCCTCCTGCGCTATTCGAAACGCTCGACTCGCCGTTACCAATCGGACCCTCGGCACATTGTAATGAATTGTTGCACCAATCCGTCGATCGGTTCCGCCTCTCGCGCAGCTTCTTGTCTTCGCCACTCCGTTCGTCGTTGTTCTAACGTTCGCGACTGCGCTCAGCTGGCGGGAACCGCGAAAAACGGATGGTCCGCTCGAGAACGAACCACGGCAAGAACGTAATCCGCCGTGTCAACCTGTGAAAATGATTCCGGGGACAAAAAGCGTTGTCGTAGTGCTGAAGTCCTAGAGAGGGAGAGACAGAGAGTGACAGAGAGCGAAAACAAGAGCAAGAGCGAAATAGAGAGAGAGAGAGAGAGAGAGAGAGAGAGAGAGAAGCAGCGCCGTAAAATTAGCCGAGAATCGTAACGAACCGGTCTGTTTACATATAGAACGACTGGGACGAACTTTCGAGCCTGCGGCCGATCGACGAAGGCCGTTTCAACGTACGTTCCCTTCTGCTCTTTTCGTATGAGAGATTCGCGATCCACGCCGATTCGTTTTTCGACCATTTCCTTCTTCTGCTTAACACTCTCTTTTTTCGCCGCTCGCTCACTTCAAAGCTTTTACTCGGGATTTCGATTCATGCTTCGATGTTTTTCGCTCTTCTCTTTGTTCTGGTAAGAGTTTTTGTTGGCCTTTGTTCTAGGCTCCTATGGCGTGGATAGGGAGTTCGCTGTGTTTTTCCGTTTTTCGAACATTTCTGTGCGAGCTTTTTTACGGTCGCTTGTGATTCTCCGATGAATCGCTTCGTACGTTTTCTGATTTCAACTGTACTTGCGCTCTTTTTCTTTCGCTTCTTCTTGGCCCGCTTGATGTTATTAAACGCGTAAGCATCGACAGCACGTCTCCATCGCGGTGCTTTCTTCTTGACAGTCTCGTCGAAGTTCTTGCAAGTGCAACTGACAAGTACCGCGTTCATTATCTTCAACTCATTCAAGCGTCGACCGTCATGTCTTTCACCGTCGAACTTCCTTCTAAAACAGAGTCTAAGACCAGGATCAAAGATCTGCAAGGACCTCGATATCAAACTGCATACTTAATTGCGATACTTACGCACACTTTGAGAAAGGTTTACGAGAAATTTTTGGAAAACTGCATTTTTAATTGCGATACTTACGCATACTTTGAGAATATTATGAGAAATTTTTGGAAAAGTGCAAATTTAATTGCGATACTTACGCATCCTTTGAGAAAAGTTTATGAGAAATTCTTGGAAAACCGTTCTTCCATCTTCCAGCCGAGTCGAACGTTACTCTGATCCGAACAGGCCTCGTCGAATACGAAGCGGCCATCTAATTGACACGCCAATCAGCGGGCCGAGTCTCATCTGAAATAGCGAGCGGAGGGCCGAATAAAAATTTCGCCTCGCCTTTCTTGCCCGATGAATAAAATCTCGAGCGAGCGCCCTCGGCCACTTCCTCGTTCCTAGGCGAGCCGAATGATCGATCGTGGATCGGGAAAAAATTGTCGGGGGCGCGATAAAAAAGGTCGAAGAAACGGTGCAGTCACGGCAATTAAGCGGAACGCGCGACCGGCGACGAAGAAAATACGATCGGACGACATTGTTGCATAAGCCTTTCGGCGCACGCTCGATTCCGACAGGCGATCGCGCTAATCAGACGCGGCTAATTGTGCGGCTAATTATGAGCATAGGTCGGATCGAAATTTCCAGAAGCTACAACTAGCCGTCTTTGTTTAAATTGTCTGTTGCAACGGGTGTAGACATTTTTGAATATAATGACGCGCTGTTATTGTAAATGAATTTTAGTGATGATCGCATTAATTAGGTGAGCGTAATTATGAGCATAGGTCGGATCAACATTTTAAGAAGTTGCAACTGGCCATACTTGTTTATGTTGTCTGTTGCAACAGGCGAAAATGTTATTGAATAGAATGACACACTGTTATTGTAAATAAATTAATTTCAACGATGATTGCGTTAATAAAATGAGGCTAATTATGAGCATAGGTTGGATCGAAAATTCGAGAAGCTCCAACTTAATACTATATGTCTGTTTACGCTGTCTATTGCAATGGATGAAGAGAGTTTATAATGTAGTGACGCACCGTTATTGTAGAAGAATTCTATTATTGATCGCGTTTATCAGTCCTGACTAATTACCACTACAAAGAATAGGTATGTGATCAGGTCGAAAATTCTAGAAACTCCAATTGATCATGTTTATTTGTGTCGCCTATTGCAACGGGCGAAGAGAGTCGATAATATAATGGCGCCATCTTATTGTAGATTACTACCAACTTAGTTTAATTTTAATATGTAACTAATTGTTTGTTGTTTCGCGTAGACGCTTTATCGGAGAATATATTTTATTGAGTCGTTTTGCGTAAGCACCATAGCAGTCTGAATTTGACTGACAATCGTGTTTACTTGATATAGTTAATTCTGCAAGTTATTGTAAATGTGACGCATTTGATTATTTATTTCAGTGAACATTATCCGCGTCATGAAATGAAGAATATTTTTTACTTCATATTGTCAGTACTATATCATCGGGATTCAGACTTGTGTATCTATAAGTTTGTAACTCAACATTTCCATTTCTCCTAAAAATTTCTTCCATTAAAGTGTTCTGTACCTTAATTCTTCTTAACATTCTCCCGCAATATTCTTTTTTATCGTGCCAAAATTGCAATATAGCATGTCCTTCACCAAAATATTGTAACTTAACAAGAGTAAAGTGTCACAAAACTAAAAGAATGTTTGTATTATCGAAACTTAAAACACATTCGTGATCATCGACAAAATTGCCACCCGAATGTGGACTTTTTCCGACTGGACGAGCCTTGCATTACGCACGATTTTACATCGATGCTAGAAGTCAACCCGTTTTCGCGATCAACCTCATCGGCGTCGGCACAATGAAAGGTGGGAGGCCGTTAACAGTCATGTAACACGCTCGTTAATAGTTGACGACCATAATTAAATAGAGTGTCGACGGACGGCGCGGCCGTTAACGCGGCGACGATTAAGATCTACAATCGATCATAATTCTCCACCTGGAAGCTCGTTCTCGATGTAAATAATCGTAATTTCCGATCATTCCAATTTTCGCCGAGTCGCAAAGTTTTTTCGACCTTCTCTCACTGATTCGTTGGTTGGCAGCAAAGGGACGAGCTTCCCTTCATTTCTTCAGTCGTTCTTACACTCTTAGGTAGTGCCAGTGTTCTATACTCGAAAGATTGCACGTTGTCTCGGTAGTGTCACTTTTACACCGTTACGTTTAATTAGGTGCTCATTAACCGCACCTTCGATGCTGTTTCGATGCGCCAATTTGACTTCGAAACTTGTTCGGAGACCTATGTAGACTGCTACAATTAGAAGTGTTGAAATTATCGACGCGTACGTATTCGATTGGTGCGCGAAATTCCTTCAATGATTTCACATAATCTTCAACTCACTTTGATTTTTTGTCGTTGTACTAGTTCAATTATACATTTACTGATTTGAAAATCACGTTCTTTCCGTTGACTAACACAGACTTCGTATTCATTTACTACAATTTCTATAAAAGTTGTCAATAAGCGCTCTATTACGTCTGTGATTATTCTTATAGCTGAGATCGTTAAATCCACTTATCTTCAGATTTTGATTAACTTCACTTTTATAGCGTTCATATCACACTCGAGCCATAAAAAAAGGTGTTTATGGAGAATAACCGTCGCAATTACTGCCCACGTTTTTTCCTCTAAACGCTCACTTCCCTTGATACAACACATTCTAAGTGTCGTTCAATTTCGTTCCGTCATTCTTTGCGATCTCTATTTCAGCACATGACACATTTGTCGCGCATCAGGCCTCTCCACGGCCAGGTTCCGAAGGATATTCATCCTGCTCGTCCGTTCGCAACTTAATCTTCCATCCAGCTTCTGCGAACTCAATCTCCGACGAAATTAGTCTGCAGTTTTTGCCGCCCGACTGTTTAATCGCCTTTTTATTTAGCTCACGCCGCGCTTTACATGCTCGGTACTTTTATCGCCCTATGCCTCGCGTTAGATACACGGATAGTACCGGGAGACAGGCAGGCATTTTATTACGGTTTCATTGCCTTTCGCAAAACAGCCGACCGCAGGAACCGATCGATATCGCGTCCGTTTTGAGCGTCGATGTCAATTTTACGAGCGACATGTTCGCGTCGTTAACGGTACATAATTTATTCCAATTAGAAGCTCGTTTGCCGGCTTTCGCACGGGATCGGACGGAGGAAATTTATTGCTCACCCCGTAGGAAAAGCCATCCATGTGGACGAGACGCGTGTCGGGCGGCAGATATTATTCCAGAAGTCGCTTCCTAGAGAAGATCGACTCGAACGACGAGATTTAATTGTAGCCAGGCGATGGAACTCGTTGCTGAGAACTTTCATCGCTGAGAAGGGACAGGCAAAGGAGTGCCACGACACGGAACGTTTTCTAAAGCGCAGAAGAAGCCTGCACGCTCGAGCGTGTCCGAAAATTTTTCCGTTTCTCCGCAGACGATCGCTGGCTTCGCAAGACGAGCAGAGCAAAAGTTCGATCTTCATTGTATAATGGAAGACCGGTCCGCTCTGAGACAATTGGGCGGCCTCAAATTTTTGCCCTCTCCGACGACTTTCATCCGCGCCGCTGAAGCGTTGCTATTTGCCACGGGCGAGATAGTTTTGCTGGCGTCGATTTTTCCGAAAGTTAGAAAGAGGCTGAGCTGCGAGCTGCCGAAGGCGCGTTTCGCAACGTCTCGCCGTTTTTCGATGCAAATCGTGGAACATTGTTGAGGAGGAAAGCTTTTCGCTGTCGGATGTTCCCTCGCTTCGCTGGGCTTCGATAGTGAGAGGCAGGTGTGGATAATCGAACTCTGCGACTCGTTAGGAAAAGAAAGACACACAGGAGAGATATATTTATTTTTGGCGAGAGCCTTTATTCGCGTTGGTAGCTTTGAAATAGATAATTGGGGTTGTCCGTTCCTTTTAATAATAATTACAAGGTATTAAATATCAAATATTTTGCAAGGTGATACTTATTTTTAGTAAAATAAGAGTTTTAGTGACCGTCACTGAAATGTATAATAAAGCCTTTTCGGCCTATTCGGTCAGTGTGGGACTGAGAGGGAAAAAGATAGTCGATTCCAAATTATTTATTCGTATAGTAGTAGTAGTAGTAGTTGTATTCATTATCCGGTTCCTTTACGGGTTTCCGGTCTTTCCATATACCTATCACCTACACAATACATAATCTTCTCTTACCTCTAAGTTTAGTTTAGTTTTCTTAACCTTATATATTAGTATAGCGTAGTGTAATTTAAAAGTATTGGAATGTGTTTTCAATTCAACATGTGCGCCATGAACGCCACCTTAATATCTGCCAAAGAATAGTGCTTCCATCTTATTATCATACTAACGTATTGTACAAAACGACAACGAGAAAAGCGAAGGCATTTAATACATCGAACTAAATATTCTTTGAACACTCAAGTCGATAACTTGCACGTATTACGATCAACCAACATACACTTACCGAATCCACGCATCCAACGTAAATAATCGATCATATAAATCTTACTACTCTATTTCCATGATGTTCAAAAGCTAAAAACGAATTTAAAGACCATCCGCGCACTGTCTATCGCAAAACCGACATAACACAATCCTAATTGTAAGACTCCCCCAGCTTGACGAGCAATCTCCTGCACTAAATCAGGCAAACAAAACAGCCATCGCAATCATCCGTCCTCGATACGGCCAACTAAAATTCTTGGAGCACCCATTCACGTCCGGCCGTCAGTCTGCTGCCTCCGCGCGCCGCGTCAATTAACAAATTAATTGCTTCCTCGAAATAGCTCAATATACCGCGAATCGCGCGTAATTGCCCGATCGTTACAAGCTCCGTTTCAATTATGCACAGTGCGCATCGCGCGCATCTTTTCTTCCGACCGCCGCGGACTCCGCCGCATCCTTTCTTGCCCCCGTCGATCCTTCGATCCGCGCGCAGGATCCTGTCGGCGAGGATCGCTCGGGACACACGCGCGGATGAATTTAATGCGACTGATTGCCGGGAAAACGCGATGACAGCAGATTATGAAAATAATTGCAGGTCCGGGGCGCGTACGCCGAGCACGGAGCCGTGACTAATTGCCACCGGTTTGCCGACGATCCTCGCGGTGATCTCAGGTCAAAGCCGTGGATTCCCATATTTTTATGCTAATCGCGACGCCCGGTATCGATATCTGCCCGTGAGACTCGGCACTCGACTGGCTGCCCTACGCGGCCCGTCATTATCGTCATTAGCTTTATCAACGACTGTTGGCCGGAGTTATCGTTAGTCGGTGGAAAAAAAGTCGTGAACAACGGTCTCGTGACTTAGGGTTACGGAGTGTAACGATTATGCGGTGCAAGGTGCGTCGGAGATGAGGATTCGGAAGGATAGTTCGAACGTGGAAATGGAGGTTCTGATGGAGGGAAAAGTGGGCTCTCGATGTTTGACAGGTTTGGTTTGTTAATGATATAGAATGGGATATTTGAATTTTGTGTAGTAGAAGATGTGTCTGAATTGCAAAGATTTTGGTGAACTGTAGCAATCTGAGGAAAACAGTCTGATTAGTCAATTGATGATAAAATGTTGTGAACAAGTTTTCGTGTCTCCTTTATGTAATGAAAGTTTACGAACATTGACCAATACTTATTTTTGATTCTATCTTTTCAGGAATCCATTGTGCAGGTAGATTTTTTTAAATCTAATACTGCGGAGACGCGATTTTAATATGATAAGACTCGGAACAGTCTTTAACACTATACGATTCATAAATCACAAACATATGCGTCGCGTAATACTCTGCTTTCCATTACAAGACTACATATATTCAGTATGAAACTTATCTAATAACAGTCACAGACGCACAGATTTTCAGATGACAATTACTGAAAGCGAGTGCACACATAAAAGACCAGACCCTCCATTATTTCTCAATTTCTTACAATGCTCTTTCAATACACCACAGCCCACTCCTAACCCTCATAAAGCAACTCTAAGTTCGACTTAGCACCGCTTCAATGTAACACGTTGTTCCTGCCGCGCATTAGACAAGTTCCGCCGAGCACAGCTTCAGACTCTCCCGATTCGTTCAAATCAGCTTCCCGCCTAACAGCTACACCCTATAGAACGCGGAATTAACCGTATTCGGCTGACCGTATAATGCCGACTCCCGCGACTCGCACTGACAATGAGCGAACTGAACGCACGGCGGCAATGAGATCGTCAATTGAATCGCAACTTTTCCGAGCGAGCACTCGCCGTCATTGTCCGCCGGTTTCCGTCCAATTAATGACACCGTACGTTGCCGTAGGCGGGCAGCGTGACTTTGTGAGAGGGCGCGGGCGGAAAAAAAGTCGAGGATGATAGTCGGCTCGCGCGCCGCTTCGGTCTCGAGATACAGTTAGGCTCGCGATAATTGCGGATAAACGTATTCGAAGGGAGCCTCCCGTTGCCAGTCGAAAGTCGACGGTTCGATGGCGGGAATGCCGAGGATGGCCGTGCGGAGGAAAAGCGTACTTTTCTGCCTTGGCGCTGAGCGTCGAGAGTCTGTCTGGCGAAAATTTACCGTAATTGCCGGCCGGCGTCCGCATGCGCGGAGAACGTGACGGAGATGGGAGTGAATTGACCGTGAACCGTCGATTATGGCATGTTTTCAAAAGCCGAGTTACGCGGGATTAATAAGGACCATGTACGGAGCGACGGAGTTACTAGGTGTGAGATTCTTTCCTCCGACCGCGTCGAGAGCGGAATATTCACTGCTCGTAAGATGATATTTGCCTCGGGAAGCCAATTAAAATGGAAAAACTTGACGAACTTTAGCTTTCTTTGCGCTGTTTTGTGCGTACGATGTGCTACGTCACGTTTTTGCTCCTAACATATTCCGTTTCGTTTAGTTCGACGCTGGATTTTCATTATTTCTGGTATGCTTCTGCGTCTTCGCGATATACTTAACACTGATCATTTTCAGTGAATAAGCAGTTGATACCTTCATGCGAAACCATTTGAATCGGTTAAAATTATGACATAGTGGTAATGTTTGAAACTCAACGTACTAATAATACATTCTGAGCAATATTTCAAAAATAACGTAAACTCCCCTTCTAACATTTTAACATCTTTACGCATTTAGCAATGTAGGAAAAATGAAACAGCTAACGACGTATGTCAGAGTTCAAGCGGCATACGCCAAATTAAGCAAAAATCACTGTTACGCAGTATTCACGCAAAGTACTCACATAACCGTATGTGAAGCCTGGAGAGTATGTGCGTCGACGTATTCGTCGTCCTTAGCGAAAATAAGGGCCGACGTTCGGCTCTGGCGATGATTATGATTCACGAGGCTTCCTCGTTTGCGGGAGCGTGGAGAAAACGGGTGGGGCACCATAAAGACCGAACGAAAGAGAACTTCATTGGCTCCTCTCTCGCGACCGTACAAAAAGACCCTGAAAGTGCATCGTGCACGCCGATTTCCCCTTCGTCCCGTCTCACCACTTTTCCGCTCGACGACCGTAAGCACACGACACATGTTTGCCCGAAGCCTCAAACCTTAATGCCGTCTTTCTCCTTACCTCCTCTCCTCATCGGCGAGTCAGGGTCGACCCAGGCTCCCTGAAACGATTTTCGAATTCTCGCGTCATTCGTTTGCCGGATGCTGATGAACGAAAGTGAGCGCAGGAAGTTGAGACTTGGAATTTTTTATGTTTCGGAGGAGTTTGATGTGCTGGTTAAATGCGAGGCATGGAATTTTATGGCAGAAAAATAATGTGCCGTGTTGCAGATTGCAGTGATTAGAGTAGCGACAGAACTTTGAATTTACGGTTAGTTTTCGGTATGTTTTGATTAGTCAGCTTTATTTGAAATGAAATATACTTAATTGTTGTTAATATATTTTCGGGATAAAGGAGTCCAGTCATTCACAGAAGCGGACCATAGAGTTGTGATATAGATACGAGGTATTACCTAAACTCTCGAAGAGCAAGTGTTGAAAACTGACCTGACGTGAAGGATCGCGCGGAAGAAAATTAAGATGCCACGCGGGGCGTTCATTAATTTTCATAAATCTGAATGAAATTAACTGGCCGTGTTGATTTTTCCGCACGAGCGGACTTCCTCTGGCAGGCTGCCCCGTTTCGTTTTCCTAAAAAAAACATCGGCGGCACGCACGGAAGACGATCGCAGCCGAGCTTCGAAGTGAAAATTTCGTCACGCGCCAACGGTCGCCGAACTCGAGAAAACATTCGACGCTCGCATGAGAAATTCATAAGGGCACGGGGTATTCATGTGGATTTATTTGAATTCGAGCGAAAAACAAGTGGTTGTTATTGTAGAATGAAGGATCGAATGCTAAGAGCGAGCGAATGTGTGTGTGTATGGGACAGAGTGTCCAAGGGCCGAACAAAAGAGGCGATAACATTGTACGAGTGCCGAACGCACGTGCAGTCCTCGGGAAGTGCGTCAGTTAAGAAACGGCTACGACAACGAATAGACGCGACCACGAAATTACGACCTACGACCCACGAATTACGAACTACGAATTACGAATTACGAACACGAGTTTTGTATATTGACTTAAAATATAGTTTTTATTATTTCACTTGGGAATTAAGACCTTTAACCCACCACTACCCTCTCAGCCACCAAACAATCCTACATTATTTCTGCACCCTTTTTCCTCCTCTCCACTTCGAGGAACTCTGCTGTTCTCTGCATTTTAATGTTTAATATTATGTGATAATTAATACAAGTGTGATAATAATTGTAATAGTTTCCAAGTGGATTTTAATTCCGCTAAATTAATTAGTAGAAGTATACATGTTTTATTAACGTTATTCTATTAACAATTTTAATGTCTCCTAGCAGTCTTCGTGAGTTCATTTAGAAGGCAGCCGAAAAATCGTTTTGCTTGCCCTCAGATATATCCTCTCAACCCTTGTTATTAACAAGTCAGAAAACTCAATACATTTATTTCCTTACAATCATTTCATATTTCCACTCACATACGATCAACATAAAAGACCAATATCACGGGAAAAGATTCAATAAGAATTTACAAACGTCAAAAGATATAATCCCACCTTGAAGCCCGCAGATTTGATCCATAAAAACAACGCCTTAAAATTCACAATAGTTCTTCACTGATTGTTCAATCATATCCGTAAGCAGAACATAAACCACCAGTCCCCCTCTACCGCAGTCAGCACTCTAAGATTCGTACCCGACCAGACCAAATATTCGATCCCAAGGTCCCTGAATCGCAGTCAGCATAAATCCTCCAATGTTTCGAAGGTTCGTGGGTGTTAAAACAGGACTCTGAGGTTTCTAGTTCGAACGGCGCGGCCTGCGGGGCGGTTGAATTTTCAGCTTGAACGCGGCGGCCATTGGCTGGGGTAGAAGTGTTGGAGGGTGAGGGGAGGGGAGGGGGCCGTAAATGGTCGCCCCCGGGACCGGGTGGCTTTCCAAATTTGGCCGGCGCGAGTGCCTTTTTGTCGCGGACTCGCGAAAATGGCCGTGACGGCGCGCGTATCGCGGACGATCCATGCTCCTCCCTTCGTCGATCGAGATCCACGATCGAGATCCGCGATCGAGGCTAAGTTCAAGGCGCGCCACTTCGCCGAGGGCGACTCCATAAGACGCGAGAGACTCGCGGAAGATCCTTCTCATCGTCCTTGCGTGAGACCACCTCGACTGACATCGAAGTCGAGTGTCGTCTGGCGAGCTGGGAGTCTGTCTTGATCTTCGTGACTAAAGATCATTTCGGAATTGTTGGTAACAGTGTAGATCCTGGATGTGATTATAGAGAAGACTCAGGGATGTTTGAGATTCGGTGATTTTTTTAGGTTTGTGAGAGAATGAGAGAAAAGTGGTGATTTGTAGTAGAGAATTTGTTTGGTAACGTCGATTTAGTCTGATTAGAGGGAGTTTAAATCGACGAAGACTCAGTTTAATATACCTATGATTGCTAGTTAAGAAAAAATGAGGATTTGCGCGGTATAGAAAGAATTGCTCAGACGTTGTCGTAAATCGGTTCAATCCAAAATTTCTCCATATACCAGAATCCTCTATACTCTACATAAAATTTGGTATTACTCAAAAACCAGCATAAAGATCTTCCATTAGCACCCTGAAAATTTCGAGTAGCGTTCAAGAAGCATCACACCAAAGATACGATCCATTCTGTCCCACTCCCCTTACACTTTGAATATTGCGCAAGTAACAAAAATGAAACGGAAAGGGGTGATAACGGCAAGCCGGTAATAGAAAGTATCGCCGGCGCGTAAAGATTAGCAATAAAATACCGTGTGAGTAGAAAGAAGCGATCCGTGCGGCGGGAAGAAAGTGACGAAGAAGGCGACCGTCACCCGTGCCGACCAAACTGCGGGTTGGGTGGGGGGGGGGGGGGGGGGGGGGGGGGGGGGAAGAAAAACTCACGGCAACAAAGAGTCAGAAGACGAGCCGTCGAAAGAGACGGGAGAGTCGCGAGGGGAGGCTAGCAAGAAAAATCTTAGGGCAGCTAAGGACCAGGCGACCGTCCGATAACCGACGGTAGCCGGGAACGAGAATACGAAAAATGTTGTAGAACCAAAAACGAAAGGCGAGAGAACCGAATGAGACGGCGTAAGATGGAGACGGAGAAACGGAAAAAGAAAGGCATGGAAGAAAGGAAGGACGGTTAAGGGGGTAGGAGGAGCGGGGGCGGAGGGGAGGTGAAGGGGGAGGAAGAAAATGCGATGGGGGGCTCGCGCGAGAGGGGAAAGAAATGAGAAGGGAGGAGACGAATAAAATCTGCGGACGAAAGAAGGGGGGCGAAAAATAGAGGAAGATGCCTAGATATAGAGGTATGGCGAGGGTGAGCGGCGGGGGAGGAGAGGCGAAGAGGGAAGAGGGGGTGAGAGGGAGAGTAGGGCAGAAGGTACGGAGCGTGCGCGAATGGAGGACGATACGTGCCGTGTCTGCCTTCTCTCTCGCTCCCCCTCTGGCCCCTACCCCGTTTCCCCCTCACCATCGTTTGGCGTTCTCCAGGTAGCGCGTCCTCCAATTGGTGGGCGTGACGCAGGTGCGCGTGGGTGGGGGAGGCGTGGTGCCCGCCGCCGATTGGCTCGCGGCTCCTAGCCACACCGGAAGTGGGGATCCGCGGTGGGTGGGGTGGGGTGGGGAGGCGGGGGTGGGGGAGCCTGGGGAGGGGAAGCTCTAGCCAGATCCGGAGCTCGGGCATGAGAGAGGCAAAAACAATATCGCATCTCGCGCGCAACGCGGCAAAAAGCTGCCAGGTGGCATTTCGCCTTACCTTCAGGGTTACTGCCTCTTACACGCGAGAGGGGCGCGGGAGGGAGAGAGGGGGGGGGGGGGGTGAAAGAGAGAGAGAGAGAGAGAGAGAGAGAGAGAGATGCATACGTGCGGATGTATGCAAGCGAGGGGAGAGAGGGGAAGGTATGTGCCGAGACGTAGGTATATATAAAAGAAATTGTACTAACGGAAGGGAAGGGGAGGGAATTAGAAGTATGGGCGCGTATCCGCAAATATTAGAGGAGGAAGGGATAGTATGGGCGTATTGAAGAGTATGTTGATAACGAGCGGGAAAGGAACAGTTTTGTGCCGTAGTGGATATTAGAGAAATATGAGGTTTATGTTCGAGATCCTTGTAGGTGCTTCTTCGTAAAAAAGTGTTGACGGCTGTTTCTATACGTGATGAGCAGCGAAACGGGCGAAGGATCGGAGGTTCGGGTGATTTTAGGGCGGGCCCTTTCGCAGCGGTTCGGTGGGTAATAACAACTTTACTGAGGAAGTATCAATTTTAACGCGAGTTCTTTCACGTCCATGATACTACGTTGCGCGAATCTTGTTTGCTCGGATGAATAGCTTCTTCCTTAGCTTAGTTACAGGTACCTTCGAGTAATGCAAGAATGGAATGTACAGATTTTGCATGTTAATTGAGATACATGTTCTAACATTTTCATTTCAAAAACATTACTACTACGAAATGTTGCATTTGCATCATTGTAACTTTCAATTTGTTGCCAGACGTTTCGAATAGAACGTTCGCATACTTGAATAAATCGGTACAAGTCTTGACCGATGGAGCGAAAAACGACACCTTTGAATGATTTTACGACACAGAACAATTTTCCTGGCCGATGTTTCAATTTATGCGGTACTGCTTCGCGTCTGGGTTATTTGGGAAACGATTGACGTGCCGGTGTTCGCTTGATATCTTGATGTCGGCCGTTCAGGTAAGAAATCCGTGTCAGGGTCACTGGATAAAATTTGTGTGTCGTATAACATTGTGGCATTATGGGAAGAGTTAAGAAACAGTGGTTTGGCGGTAATGTTACAATTTCGCTGGTCACTTTACTCTGCTCGTTTTCTCTTTATGTTCGGTGTCTTATTCTCTCGCTTTATAAAATGGGTCGCAACAGAAATTGTCGCTGAACGAATTCTGGATTGATTATCGGTCGGCACTACTTAAATCAAAAGTCTAACGACCAACATAATTGAATGCACATAACTTTACATTAAATGCAAATTCCATATTTATTATCAACTATGTGTCTCATTTGATTATAATAAAACAGTGACATGTATATTACCCTTCCAAACAAACTTTATTTCATAAAATATCAATTCCAGCTACCATTGAGCATACAACCACAAGAACTAATTTCAAATTTTGGTTACCTGCAAATACCAAACTATCCCTGCTTAACAATTGTAATCATACACAGCACGAAACGTTGTTTAACCATTTGACGAAAGGAAGCAAATGAACTTTTACCTTTAAAAATGACGTTGTCGCCAAAACTGACCGTTCAATCGAACGTCTCGGAAACGTTGCCCTGGCGACAGAACGTTCGCTCGTAACAACTCGATCGCTCGCTTTCGTTTCTCATTCGACACTCGCACATTGCCCTGCGGACTCTGTCAACGTCAAACGCGTTCGGAACGGCGCGAGTTTCGTAACAAACGCGTACTCGAACCCGTACGTTCGCTCGACGATTATATTATCTCGCGAGACACGCGAATCGCCTCGGTGAACTACAAAGTGTTAGAGCGAACAAAGTATGGCACACGTTTCCTCTACCTTTTTCACATACTTCTTGCAGACGGGATCGCCGGTTTTGGAGCTGTGCCGTAACTATTATGCTTCCGTCCGCGAGACACTCCGCTAAGATTCCCATTACGACGTTACGCTGCCGCTTGCCATAAATACGTTTATATTTATTTACTTGAAAATGCGGGAGCGTAAACGAGGAATCTGACACTCGATTGTGAACTGTGTCGTTGGCGCCGGCTGCGTGTAACTCGAAGAATGTACTTGGTGCAGGAGTATACTTGCGTCTTATGTAGGTTTTGAAAATGGAAGAAATTAATGTGAAAATGGAAGAACGTAAATGTATTATTACGAATTTGCATATATCATATTTAAACGTTTTTCTTCCCATTTTTTATCGGCGTATAAGCCTGATATATTGTAGGCCAACATTCTAATTATCCTAAATATGATCTACTATATAAATCATACGCATTTTCTTGTTACACTAATAACATAATAAAATCCTCAGAGTAAAAACTATCACGCGCAAGTGTCAAATACAAAATCATTACACACATCTTCTCAAACGTCTGAAATGTTCTGAATCCTCTGCCTCCTTACCCGCAGCAGAAAAAGGCGTCAAGCGTCTGAAACAGAGTCCAGCCATTAACTGCGCATTATAAACGACTGCTGCTTACTCTAACAATACCATCGGCTCGCCAGACCAGAAAACAGCCAGCACAAAGTGTCTAAAACGAATCCTAAACCCCAGCTAATCCCCGCGTTATAAACGCTTGCCCTCGCTTCAGTCCAGCCTATCATCTTACACATATATTGCAAACGCTCCTCACACCGATACGCCTAACGCCGAGCCTGAGCAGCGTTCACACGTACACTGCTCGCTCCTTATTCCAACAATATCGTTAATGCTCGCGAACGGAAAAGGGGAATCTGCCGGAGGAGAGCTTAGAGACGAGGCTGTTGGAAAATAATTCGAATGCAGTCCACGAGGCTCATTAGAGTTGGTCGATAGCTCGCGACTCGCCTACATGCTTGCCAGCGTGGGTGTGTCGACGCGAGTGTGTGCGTGTCTCTCGCCGCAAAAAGGGTAGAGTCCTGGTAGCTGCCGGGAAGGGAGGGGGAGGTGGAGAGGGTGAGTGCGTGCGTGCGGGTGGATCGTATAACAGGGAATCTAGTCGTACGTTCGTAAGGGAAAGAAACTGGCTGCCGCCTCTGTCGCGGCGAACTCGCGAATCGCGAGAGATGAGAAGACGCGATATTCCCTGCGAGTTTCTTAGCCGACCGGACGACTGGGATTGATGGATGTGAGGAAAGAATAGCGTCGTGAGATCAGCAGTCTCGTTCGGGGCTGTCTTTTCGAGAGTATGGGGTAAGAGAGAAGGGCAGGATTTTTAAGCATTCGAACTTAGGACGGCGAGGATTCTTTGCAAGGTGTCAATGATATGTTGGGAGTATAGGGGTTGAATGTATTGGTATTCGAGCGTTTAGTTCTACATCGTTATGTTGCACAAATTATAGATTTAATGGCGCAAATGTTTGGAGAAAAGTGAATAAGATTGCAATTAAATTTTGTATTTCGCTGCAGTATTATTACAAAGTATTTTGCAGGGTTCGTATTAACATGTATGTAATGCTGTGTGTCTGGAATGACGATACGTCCACGAAGCTAATTATTGATCGACGTTAGCTGTTTGCATAAAGCGTTTCTAAACAAAATACAGAATCGAATACTTATCAACAAACCAGCGCATAAAGCGCGTCTGCCGGCAAATTGATAATCGCTTCGCTGTAATGGCGCACAATTGCAACTCGACGATATCCTCCCACGTCGTGCGAGAAACGGCCGCATAAGTCGTACGTAGCTACGTTGTACGAAGCTCTTGATACATCGTGGGATCGGGAGGCGAACAATGCCGAATAGAATCGGTCGACGCAGCAGAACGCGCATGAATAAAGATAAGGTGTCTATGTTCTTTGTTCAACGTACTCTTCATGTCACTCGCCGCGAATCTCTGCTGGCTTCCATTTGCATCGGCGCGAAATTCGCATGATATCCCTCGAAGATCGCCAGGCAGACAGCTGTACGTGCAAGAGTCTCTAAATGATCGTTACACAATGACAGCGTAGATGACCGATTACATTGAATCGTACCGGCATCGAATCCTCCGGCGACGATGTTGATTTGCATACGCGGAATACGACCGGCTGGGAAAAACGTTTTGCTATATATTTATATTCTTTCGCGGGAAACTTTTTTGCCCCCACCCCTCTTACCCGGAATCCATAAAACATCAGTTCCGCCCACGGGATTACGGAGTCATTCCGCATCGAATCGCGAGGTCCGTATATGCTCTGAATTGTACGAGCTTTTAAATTGCAACCGTTGCGCCGCTTCGAATTCAAGCGGCCGGTTGCGTTTCGTGTCAAGGATCGGAAGCATTCTTTCGAGCGTTTTCTCTCTTTTCGCAGAATTCGTCGGCAATTTCCATGGTAATTGCAACGTTGTTCGGTTAAGGACAGTGAATGCAGTGTTGCGATAGTGGCGGAACCTGACAGCCGTGAAATGTAGTCGGAATTTTTCTCGGCGCATTCTACCCGCGGCGAAGGATCGGGAACGTTTGAAATACTCGCCGATAGCTGCTAATTCTTACGTAGGATGCCGTCCGTAATGATTTTCGAACAATTGGAAGGCGGCGCTCAAAAGAATCCTCTCACCGTGCCGTTTTAATTACTTCTTCATCCTCAAATTGATGAAATTTCATTTGCGCAATTTCAACGCCAGTTTTACGATAGATGAAGTATCTGGTAGAATTTAGATCAAATAATTGAAGGATAGATAATTAACGTACGTATTGCAGTAAATGTAGATGAATTTTTTGTTGAGGTGGCCGCTTACTATTGTTAATTATAGTGTATAGAAGTTTTGTGTAATTCACTTAATTGCAACTGTCGAATGTACATTTCCAAAGTGTGCTTTCATTTGGATGTATAAGATTTGACTGTTATTTGCTCGTAATGAGTACACTCATGTAACAAAGCAAGAAACAAATCAATCTGGTAGGATCTGATTATTCTCTGCTTACCGTTATTAATTTGACGATATAAATGTTGTTTGTAATTTTCTCAATTTCAATTGTCGAAAACGTGTACGTTTAAAAGCATGCTTTTGTATAAGATTTTTTACTGTTGCTCATTCGTAATGACTGCATTTATGCGATGCCAAGAAACAATTACCTATTTCTCTAGGATTACCATAATTCTCTCCCGCTCTTTACCATTTACTCTCACAAAATTCTTATACCGTACATTCCCTACATCAATCGCTTCATGCAGACACCGATTCCACAATTTTTCTTCAACATTCTTGACAAATTCATCGAACATTCATCAGCTTCGTCAAGCAAGTACGAAAATTCTCGACAACATCTCTCCAAAGCGTCTTGACTCTTCCTTCGGCGAAGGTGTCCCACCGATTGGGCATCTCTGTATAATTCTCCCCTGGCCGGTTAAGTATAAATTAATTAGATAATTAATCGTGTAATGGCTTTAATTGGGCCCTGTTAAGTGTCAGGCCGAAGTGGACTTCCCCCCAGGGCGTAATCTTCGCCATGGCATCTGCTTTACCTAACCCGCGTGCAAGCGGCAGAAAGTGAGAGAGAGGAGGAGTAGTGGGAGTGAAAGAGAGAGAGAGAGAGAGAGAGAGAGAGAGAGAGAAGGAGAGAGTAGTAGTAGAGCATGGAACACGAAAGGGGCCACGAGGAAGAGAAGTTCTTCGTGTCGAGGTAAAACTCGGCCCGCCCGTCCTCCCGTCTACGCGGCGAGTTGTTAAGATTACAGATAAGAATGCGAGATTTAGCAGATCCGATATCCGCTGATAAGCGAGCATGCACCGCTTGTAAATGGAGATACGGCCGCTTCGCTCTTATCTTCGAGTTCCTCTACGCTGTTCGCCGTCCTCCGATGCTTCCTTTATTTCGCATTCCCGAACCGCACCTTTTGCATGCTGCCGACTTTCGAGAATGGCATCAGGCCTACTTCGCTTATGTCTTCGGGAGTGGATGCTGTTTGGGGGATGACTGTATTCAAAGATTTCTAATAGAAGATACGACCGACGGATTGTGACGGATTGTTTTGAGTCTTTATTGGTATTCTGTGTACTCATCCTGCAGAGATTGTGATATGTCATGCATGATGATTTGTGCACTAGAAATTCTTGATGGTTTTTGGGTTGTACTTTCACAGCACAGGTCAGGTCAAAGATTATATAATACATGTAGGTATTTTCAAAATTTTTTTTTTATATGGACCAAACATAGTCGGGTAGCTAGTTACAACTGTATAAGTGTCACTGAATGAATATAATTAATGTTTATGTAATACTGATTAAGGATCCTACAAAGACGTGACACACGATATGAAGTATGAATAGAAGGATAATAAGGTTAGCGATGATCTATCGCAAATTAAATGTTCCCACAATCACTGAGCAATCAAGAAAATTATTTCGCGATTTGGGGTCGGCTCTGTAATTATCACCGGTTTCATTACAAAAGGTATTTTCTGTCTGTAGACTTCAGATGTCCCGCCGCAAAATATTTGAGAACACTCTAATTTGTCTCATGACTGTTCACATCTCGCACACATTTTTATTCACATACGTCCTCCATAAATTTCACATACTTACCCACACTAAATACACTATCAATGTTGAATAACGTTAACGGCGAAATTTTCGATCATAATCTAACGACTAAAGATAAATATTGCAGTTTAATGTAATCCGATTACACTATTAATACCAATCAAGTGAACGAAACATCTTCGCAAAAATCATCATTCCCCAACAGCAGCGCGAAAGTAAATTTTGCCTCATTTCTCCACATTTTACATTATACACACAACCTCGAGAAATACAACGGTGACAAAAGTAAATTGAAATCCTCGACCGTATCGCAAATTAAATGTTCCCACATTCGGCCGAGCAGGGAGGTGAATTGTTTCGCGATCTGGCCGCAGGTCCGTCATTATCATCAGTTCCATTACAGGAGGCATTCCTGTTTGGATTTAGGATGTCGCCGCAATTCAGGGTGACGTCGCCGCCGTGGCATAGTTAAGGACATTCTAATTTGCGCGGCGCGCCATGATGTATGAGCGGCGTTACATCAATCATTGTCCCCAGCTAGCGTGCGCGAGAGTAAATTGTCGCGAGATAGTAACGATACACCGTAGAAGGAGAACCCTCTCTCTCTCTCTCTTTCTCTCTGTCCCTCTCTAGCACACACGCACTCTCCCTCCCTCTCTCCCCTTCTCGCCGGCGTCGGGGGGTTAAAGTCGCGGCCTTACTTTGATTTTCTTTCCCTCTGCGCGAAACGAGCCTCGTAAAGCGGCGGAGCGTATCATTTGCCGGGCGTAAAAGTCATTCGTTAAGAGGTGACGGAGGAATTAAGTCGATCGTTGACATTTTCACTGTCGCGGAATTGATGCGCAGCGTCGAGATGAAGATCGCGGTGCGCGGCTGTTAATAAAGCGATTCCGTTCGGATAAAGAAATGATTGCGGTGGGTCGGGACACTGTTTTGATAATGCTCATTTTAGTTGGTTAAAGTCGTTTTAATTGATTATGCAGACAGAGGTTGTATGTGGGACGGTTGATTCCATTTTGTCTGTTTATTCAGGAGACTCGAAGGGTAAGATCTTTGGATGTGGTTTTGATAGAGTTTGTTTTTGTTAGTTGGAAAGACACTTACCTCTTTTGTAATTGTTCAAGTAGACTGACCATGTAAAATAGATTTTTTTATTTTCGCTGTTCTGTTTGTTTGTACAAGATACTTGAATCGTAAGGTGTATGGATATGGTTTTGATGAAGTTAAGTGCTCCTTAATTGAAAAGATGTTTAACTCATTTTTAAAAGTTTGGATAGCTGATCTTGTAAATTACATACTTTTATTTGTGCAATTCCGTACATAAAAGTGGGATCTTCATTGCCCAACAGTAATTAAAAAATCTGAGCATCACTTAACCTTACCAAATTAAGCAATTTAATCAGATATTTCAACGATTTATGTCATTTTATACCACAGTCTTTAGTCATCAACGGTCAGCAGTGAGTTCGTCCCATGTAACACAATATAATTCTTCGCCCGAATATTTTATGAATATTATTCATCGATGAGATCGATATCAATTTACATTCCTTAAAAGAGTCATGATTCACTTTGATTCACATCGGCGACTCTTCATAATTCAACGTCGTAGTTAATATGCGCGACGCGAGGTGTGCAATTTTTCTGCTGAACATTGTCAACGCAAATGTAAAGCAATGGGCACGCCGGGCAAAATCTTCGCGCCAATCTTCCCATTCGGCGAAAATACCAGAAGCTCAGAGCGATAGCTCATTCGACGGCTGGCCGGGATCTCGTTTGGGATATAATTACAGAGCGCGAACGGGCGCGTATAATTTTCCCCGATCGTAACTACATTTTGATCGTAACTTCTGCCGGATCATAACTCCGTACCGTCAAAAAGTTTACAACGTACTCCGGCCGTTTGATTAGCGTTAATGGTGGCCACATGTCTCCCCCGTCGGGGCAGAAAAGTGACCTGCCGCGCGTAAAAAATCATTATCGCGGACCCGGCATTAACATGTAACTCGCGGGTGGCAAGATTGAGAGGCAAATTTAAGTCGACGCTCTCCGCTCCGATGTCGTTTGACAATGCGGGAGGAAAAAAGTGATTGATCGAATTTCACCTTGCCCGCTTAGGTGTGGATATGAGCGAGGAGTGTAAAGATGGCGTTTCGTTAAAAGAGCAATTTACATGGCATGGCGATGCTCCGCTTAGGCGGCAGACACTTTTTCTAAGCCCGATAGACTACCGCATTTCATACAGTTGTAATAGCTGCATATGTGATATAGGTATCGGTTAACGGTTACAGATGTTGAAAGATTTAATTTTAGTCCATTGGAAGTAATCGTAAATTGAAGTATGTTGTTTTGTCAGTTTTCTTTATCAAGCTACAACGGCATCGTGTAAATTATTGGGAAAACTGGTAACACTTTTTGCGGTTTGACTAATGTGCAAACAGTTTTCAGCAAGAAAGAGGTATTGCTTACTCAGTCAATTGAAACAGGTTCTACAATTATGTTCAATAAAAACTGATTTTTTTAAGAGTACAATCAATTCTTTGAAAGTTTACAAAAAATTAAGGCCGGAGCAAAACAAATTATTGTTATAACGTGTAAGTCATATTATTTAGTGATGTCTGACAGTTTATTCATTCGATTTTTCCTAAATAGCTATTTGACAGTACCTAATTCAGCTAGATACCTACAAACTACAAAATTCTTTCTATTCACATTAAGCAAAAGAATATAAGTAACAACAATAACACTTCAAATCCTTATCCACACGCGACTATTCATCCGAACTATAAACTATCACCGCGCGATTCCCATGAAAGCATTGCGAAATCTCTCGAAAGTATGTTTATTACTCTCTATTGGATCAAGTCCCATTCATGCTCGTGACTTTTCTTCACTTCGCTTGTCAAACGCTCGCTAAATAGTCGAAAAACAGCAAGCACTCGAGTACTCTCCGACAGTCGCGGGACCCTGTCTCTCTCTCTCTCTCTCTCACTCTTCCTCTCTTTCGTTCTCTCTCCCTCTCCGTCTCTCTCCTTCTCTCTCGGAAACCGCGGAATAAAGATGCGCGCGTCGTGTGTGTACCATCGAAGCTCCGGCGGGGAGTGTCAAAACAGTTCTGAGTTTCGCCGTGGCGCGACGCTAGTGGGTGCACCAATGAGATTCGCCTGCGTAGCGCACACGTTCCTCGACTCTCGAGGGCTTCACATGTCCTGTTCTACCTGCGCCTGTCTCATTCATCGTCATCGAACCGATTTCTGGTGTCAGCTCAAAAACCATCCTTCTAAACAAATCGTCGCTTGTGCAGTTTTACGACCTTCAAGAGCCAGTTCCGATATCCCACCCGGTAGATTACATACTTTCTTTCCGACAACCCGATGGGTCGCTTCTTCATGTACGTGGCTTGTATTGTATATCTGTATACTTTCGATCTGGACACGTGACGAAGATTGGCTGACCGAGTCTGCTTTGTTCCTCATCCTACTCGGTCGCAAATCCCACTTTTTTCCCTTCCGCGTCTCCCTTTGAGCCTCTGGCTGACCTACCGCCGTGCAATTTTCCCCGGTCAACGGCACTCTTCCTATTTTCTTCGCCAGACTTGCCCGCTGCCCTTTTCCCGGCCTTCCGCGTGCCAAAGGTCGTAGGGAAGGCAGCGACTCGTTATTTTTTCGCCTTGCCGTACCAACGACCTCCTTCGTCGGCATTACACTTTGTCGCCGCCCTTTTGCTTTGCCTTTCCGCTGTCAGCCCTTACACGCCATCATCTCTCCCTCTCTCTCTCTCTCTCTCTCTCTCTTTCCCGAACGATCCCTTTTCCACCCCCTTTCCTCCTCCTTTTTGCACCAGCTCCTTTTTGTTCCGCGGAAAACCGATACAGGTGCTAATATTAGAGCTCGTTTGCGACGGTTTTTCTTCACTTCCTTGCCGCCTTTTTTGCCGGTGTAAAATGTAAGTGCCGGACGATGGAGAGGGCAGTGATAGAGGAAGGGCATGAAAAAAGGGAGACGCCGAGTGCGATAGGGAGAGATAGATTGTCGAGGGTGAGGCGAGGGGAGGCGAGTGGAGCACCCGGTTTTACGCTCGGCCTTTTTAACCCGGAGTTTACGGCTACGATTGACGCAGAAAAGTGGACGAGTGAATTATCGATGCTCTAACGCGCTCCGGCGCACGTTTTTCGATCATTCGTCATGCCCGATCGAGGGAATAATTAGCGGAATAATGCCGGCCGCGGGCCGGTTTACCGTCGCTTTTCGCAAAAATGATTGATTAACGGTGCCGCGGACTCGATGGCAGTTGCGCATTTATTGCCGAACAGTGTTGCTGGGTAATGCGCAGGAAATAATTACGGCCGGGAGGAAGTCTGGCTCGATACTTTCGCTCCTGTCGCACATTCGGAGTCCAACTCTTGCGATGGACTCGAGTATTCGCTTATCCCGGTGTAGAACTTGGACGTGCCGCGTTTAATAGGATCGATATTTAAACCTGCGATCGGTCCTGCTAATGGATTTGACCTGATGTGCAACTCTAATTGCGAATGGGATTGAGTAGAAATTATGTAAGTTGGGATCTGGCGTGTAGAAACTTTTGTTGCACGATACTCAAGCTGATAAGGAATTGTTGACCAAAATATGCCTGTTTTTTATGGCGTGTGTAACAGACTTCTAATGGGGCTTTCTACTTAATATTCAGGCGATATTCGCTATTATGCGGAGAAAATTACTTATTTGGGAGGAAGTTACGTTATTGTCGATACTTTCGCTTTTGCCAAACGAGCGTATATAATATGTGATTAACGCAAACTAGAGTGTTGCGATTCGCGTTTTCTCGTAAATAGCGATCTTATCGTAACTGTTCAATTAATATCTAAATTTCATGTATTACGCAATTTCTGTAAATTAATATATATACCACAATATAGATGTCACGGTTAAAGTTGTAAAACAGAAATTGTACAAACGTTCTGCTCGTAAATAGTCACACCCACTTTCGACAGTAAATATATCAGCTAAATTGTATTAACCCTTGACGTATCTACACAGAGGTCTACAAAAAGAACGTGAAGCTAAATTAAGCGAGTGGCAGACAGAAGTTATCACGCAAATTAGTAAGGAATGCGTTGATCTCACGTGCAAAAAACAGTGAGTATCGGTGAACGAGGAAGCGAGGACCGGACAATGGTCAAAAATAATGATTACGGTATTTGGAAAATTCCAGTTTGTTAAATCACTCGCTCGCTCGTCATTTCTTTTTCTGTCTTTTCGCCGACGGAAGACTCGGGGAATCCGTATCTCAGCGAGACATAATGCAAAACTGGTTTCCACTGTCGAATTAACCTTTAGCTATCTGTCGGTCCAAGGATATCGCCGATCATTAATTACATCTTTTGTTATTCCCGCGGCTGATGGCTCGGTAAGCATTAAATATTGTACATCGCGTTAAGATATTCAACCGCACGTCAGACTCACAATCATTTTTTGTCCTCCTTCTCACGTACTTGCAATGTAACCTTAGCCATAGAACGAAAGTTTAATTTTCGGAGTATTATTTGTGATTTTAGAAAGTACCTCGACCAAAAAGATTTAACAAGAGGAAATTAAGCTTCTTGACTTTCTCTCGCGTCACGTGAGAACGTTGCACGTGCACGGTCTGCCTCTAGTTATTCTCGAAGTGTTTTTCAAAAATATGAAAGAAACGATCCGCACTGCAGGCCGACGATGGAGAACAATCAAATCCGGCGCTTAGTCAATTTCGTAAGTGTACGGTATCATAAATTATCTGAGTCTCGCTCGCAACATTCGCTTAAATTAAAATTTCGATAAGCCACTCAAAATACGCGAAGCTCGACTCCTTTCGTTCCGACGTCACTTTAGGAACCGCAGATACCGGGCCCCGCTTATGCAAACTGTCGCAAACTTGCGTAATTTAATCTGACAACTGATATTCACCCGTACACCGAACGCTATTAATACTCTTCGCATAATTCGAATGCACGCGCCGATTAGGAGCGTTCAACCTGCGGAAGGAGGTACAGCGAAGTTTGAAGTACCGCAAGGTTGAGAACTTCAACCCGAAGGTTAATCGAGATAATCGCGAATTCCGCCTTGACTTCTTGCCTCGCTGGACAGAAAACTTTGCGCGAACTTCGGCTCGGATTGTCTCGAGCTCGTCCTCCGCTGTCCGGCTTTTAAATATTAACCGTCCCGCGAAAGTGGCCGATATTAACTATTAAATTCTCTTCTGCGCGCAGCGACGAAAGAAAGTAATTACGCGCAATTACGGAGGAACAATTCGCGTCTGGCCTCGGCGCACTTACGGTCCGAGGCACTCCTGATCGTACGTCGAAGTTCGGAGCGACGGTTGTGTGCGGTCTGAGACGCGTGAAAGAAGCGTAATCGCGGGTAATTACCGAAAAGATTTGCCTCCTTCCGTTAACCGTTCAAAAGTAATCCGTCTCTCCTACCGTTGGCATCAAGAATTGAGAATTTCTGACGGTAGTGTGTGCAACTCGACTGTAATTTATGACTTTTTAAACGTGAGTTTTGCCTCGGCTAGATTGGGATAAAGTTGGAGTGGCCTTTATGCTCTTGGTGTGGTTGGTAGTAGGAGAAATGACTAAATAAATATTTACAAGTCAGGTGTATGAGGTAAGGGTTGAAGAACGATGCGATGTATTGAAAAAATATGGTCGCGTCGAGTAGGTATCATTATCTAATGAGTGGTGTCAGAGATATACAAAATTATAAAGTGTTACGAAGGTCTGATTTAGCTGTAACAGATCCAGTTTTACAATACCAATTCTACAGTATAGTATCAGCGTAAAAGCCTCGATAATCCTTTCACCACATTTTTCCTATCTTTTCATTACCTAATCACATAGCATCGAAGGTTTTAGGTAGAAAACCAGCCTGAAACAAGACTGTGCAAAATGCTTTAAAAATTCTTTGTCTACACAATTTCTTTTTTTATTATATCATCCTTAATGAACAAACAACCAGCAGCCATTCCTTGAACACCCACGTTTTAATTAACTTTTTTTAAACACATATTCAGCGATTCGCTCATTCTCTACTGAAAACATCAACGAAAGACCTCGAATTTCAGTTGCCAACCTCCAGTAGCGAATAAAGTCAGACGTCCGCGTCCCCAAAAAAAACTGAGCACGAATAAAAGTCTCGCTCGCGAGAAGGATGAGCACTCGAGTATCTCCTAAAAGACTCAAATCAATTTTCCCACCTTATCCTCAAAGCACCGAAATCTTTCGAATTTCTTCAGTGACTCACCGCCGACACCGACTAAATCCGAACGCGCACGAGTAACGAGGGTACCGGCACCGATTAAGAAATCCTCTCGTGAGAAGTCTGAACTTTCGCAGGTGTCATAGCGCTCCCGAATCAACTAATTACACCGACCGATCTCCAGTTAAACGAACAATCCTTTCCCAGGCACCGACCGACTTAACAATTTTTTTTCTTAACGCTCTAAATGTTCTCGAACGCAGCCGGCTTAGCGCCAACGGATAGAGGCGAGCTGATGCTGACATGGGAACTTAACGGTGCGGGGGAGGGATAGGGGAGGGAGGGGAAGTTAGTAAGAGTGTGTGAGACGCACATGAGGATGAACTCTCGCGGGTCTCAGAAACAGTGACCGGTATTGTTCGGCGTCCGACTCGTGGCTCGCGCAGGGATCGGCCCGGAGCAGAGTGCGGAATGAGCGAGATTGTTGGACGAAGATGAAGAGGATGCCTCCGACGAGGGAGTGGGACGATGAGGGGGCCCTTTAACCGAGCATCACGCTACTGGATGAGAGAGATGCGCCCTGAGAGATGCAGTTACGGCCCCGACGATGCTCCGCCGCTCGCCGCTGCGTCCCAGAAGTTACGACTCCATTAAGAGGGGCTCCGCTGATTTTTTCGAGTTCATTTCGGGTCGCATAAAACAAGCTATTTAAAATGCAACGGCGTAGACGCGCGCTCAGCTTCGAGTATTCGCGGATCTGCTACGGATTCTTCTACCTTGCCGTGCGTGTTTTCGGAAAGGGCACGGAAATTGGCGGAGCGTCGGAGAAGGATGAGTTATGTGCATTGGGAGAATAATTAAGGACATGGAAAAGAGGGAGGGGGCGGGGGTGCAGGGGGGTTGGAGGATGAGTTTTTATTGCGTGGAAATTGCGTAAAAAAGTAAGAATTATGTGCATGGTTTGTCCAGGTTTATTTTGGGTTGCATAGAGAATCTGAATCATTGGAATTTGAAGGTGTTGTTATGTGTGGGGAGTCCTGCGTGAAGTTTGTTATGGGGGATTGTTTTGGTTACAAGGTTTTCGGTTTTCGGAACAAGGGGGAATTGGTGGGAGAAACTTGTGAAGAAACGAGTTGAGGGTGTGGAGAATTGAGTGGATTAAGAGGATGACAAGTTAAAGTCGTATAAATATTAGCGGGGCAATAAGATCGGGCTACTGATTTGTTTGAGATGGCCCTGCTGATTTGTTTGAGGTAACTTCGGGTTGCATAAAACAAGCTGTTTAAAAGGCAAAGGCGTAGACGAGGGTGTACTTGAAGGCTTGGTGAAATGTTTCAGTGTTGCGGGAATAAGCATAGGTGTTGACGAATCGATATTGGGGGAGGATCTAAAACATATAGATAATATAAATTTATTACAGTGAAGATACAGAATATAGACGAAAGAATTTTTATACGACATTAATAACAATTCATTAATCGAAGACAGAAGAAACTGAGTTTGTTTGGGAAATGCACTTTTTACGTTGCGTCGTTTTTCCTAACAGGGTTCAATGAAATAGTTAGAGTTCCTGTATCATAATTATGAATCATGTTAGCGGTTGGACGTCTGGAATATTTTTAAATGTTTCATTTAGACGTTCTTCATGTGTAGTAATAGTAGACAAGGGATGAGCAGAGGGAATGGAAGGAAATGAGTTCAGGATATCGTGGAAGTTGCACGTGCACATCTTAAGCGAACAGCCAATCAAAATCAAATAATTACCACCAACACCGTGCAAGCATAGATTTATTTAAGCAGACTGTAAATGATTTTTTGTCAGACCCGATTGACGATAACCGACTGGAAGATAATCAGCTTCGCATGAAGACATTACCGATGTAGAAACTGACTAAAAATTAAGCAAAGATTAAGCATGAGCGCGTAATGAGGGTAGCGCAAGCTACAAAAAGCGTAATCGCCGCAAAAACGACGCGCGGAAAGAGAACCGCGCTACAAAAACTGTGTTCAGTTAAGAAAGGATGGGAACTGAGTACCGAAAATCGCTGAAAACAGAGACAGTCTCAATCTCTCGATGAAACTTCTCGGGAACGAAAGTTGCGCATGATAGACGCGGGTGGGGGCAGGAAGGAAAGTTTGGAGGAATTGGCGGCAAAGAGCGTAGAAGAGCGTAGACAGCGTTGAAGAGCGTTGAAGCGCGAAGAAAAGCGTAGGAAGTGTAGAAGAGCGGAGAAGAGCGTAAAGAGTGTAGAAGAGCATGGAAGCCGCAGAAGAGTGGAGAAGAGCGTAGAAACCGTAGAAACCGTAGAAACCGTAGAAACCGTAGAAACCGTAGAAGAGCGTAGAATAGCGTAGAGGAGCGTAGAAGAGTGTCGAGAAACGTTGAGAAGCATAGAAGAAGATAGAAGAGCGCAGAAGTTCGTAGACACGCGTTGAAGAGCGTAGAGCAGCGTAGAGACACGTTGAAGAGCATCGAAGAGCGTAGAAGAGCGGAGAAAGCGAGGAAAGTCAGAACAAAGTCGCAGTCGGTAGGAACGAGGAGCGAAGGAAGCGAAGGAAAACCGGTATTCTCTCAGCACCCACGGTAGCAGCCGCGGCATTAGAGGCTGAAACACCAGCAGCGGCTTCGTTCGGCAGCCTTCGGAAGGGTGCCGACGGTGGGGAGCCGAGAAGAAACAGTGGCAGAAGAAGAGGCGGCATATCGGAAAAGGATAGCCTGGCCGGAAGAGCGAGACGAGAGAGCGGAGAAGGACGAGCGTTGATCGAAGAAGGACAGACCGCAGGGATTGGTTAGAGAGGGTGGGGAGGGAGGGGGAGAGAAGGTTTACCTCGTATTTGCAGGACATCCGCGCCACTGGGCATCGAGACAGTTATGACTCTCCCCCTTCTCGGACTCGTCAGTTGTTTTGCGGGCCTCTCGTTGCTTTTGTTCTGCCCTACCCGAGTCTCGTTGCTCCTTTTTTTCGATTCGGCCTCTCTCTCTCTCAATCTCTCGCGGTCGTTGCCGGTGGTGCCCCGGTCTTTTGCTCCTGTTTCCAGCGGGAATCGTGCGCTAGGCTTCTTCACTGGGTCCTCTTTCTCTGTCTCTCTCTCTCTCCCTCTCTCTTTCTGTTTCTCTCTCTCTGTCTCTTTCTCTCGCTATCTCTCCTCCTCCCTATCCGTTTTCATCTCCCTCGTTCATATACTCCGTCCAGTAGTCCTCTTCTTCTGCTCTCTTTTTCGCCGATCGCGCTGATCTTTTTGCCGGCGCGCACCGCACGATCAGGGTGGACGAAGGGAGAATGAAGGGGGGTGGAAGGAGGGAGGAAAGGAGGAGGCGGAGGACGAGTCGCCGGATGGGAGAGAGAGAGAGAGAGACGGAATGAGACGAAGAGAGCGAGGAGGAGGCGTTCTGAGGCTTGAAAGGAGCCGACGCTACGTACGGTAGCCGGCCAGACTGTACCCAATTATTCCGGCGTGCTATACTAATGCCATGGACCCCCTCGACTAACCACCCCCTCTTCCGCGCCGGTTCGCGTTCTCATTCCGCTCCGCTCGTCTCGCTTGCCCTTTTGGCACCATAATGCGATAGGGACCTCCCTTCTCTTCGTTGCGCGAGCTGACTGGCGACGGATCGGGCAGGAATGAAGGGCCGTCTTCAGGTCTGTCGTCCGCCGACTTAGGCAGAATCATTTTGGCGAACATTGATTCTCGAGCTCGCGAGCAGGCTTGGAGGGGGCACATTTTTCGGGAATTTTTCGCGTGCCGAGCAATTTGAGGGACGATTCGCACGAGCGGTGGAGAATGGCTAGACGAATCTGTGGTGAATGAGACGATAGAGTTTGCGGGACAGGATAGGGGGAATTTAATTTTTTTTAAGAGAGTTTGGGGGTTGGGTGTCGGTATTGTTTGTGTTAAATTCGTGGGATTCATAAGGGTTTTTTGTAGTTAGTATGCGGAATTTGTGAGAAGTTCTGACCTAATTTTTGTAAGATTAGCCTACAACGATATACTTATGTAGGTATAGTTTAGTAAATATTTTCGCAGTTTTCGATTTCTGCGAAAATTCAACGTTGCGAGGGACGGCAGATATTAAGCTCCCGTATTGTTCAGAACGACATCTGAATTTTAATTTACAGCAGTAGACCGTAACTAAATCTCTAACAGTCGAACACCCACAAATCATCCAAAATCTTCATCACTACATCAACGAGCCATCACCCAGCCAAACAACTCATAACTAATCCGCGGCAAGCTCACATCTTACCGCACACTAGTGTCCCGTGACTCTCAACATTGCCTGATTCAGTTCCACTGTAATTATTGCAATTTTCTGCCAAATATATCAACAATCCTTCGTTCGAGGAAAAACCACAATAGTGTGACACTTCCACCTCAAATCGTCCAACCTTCATTTCTAGTACTCCGAAGCACCCCCACACCCTCACATCAGCGAGTCCTCATGCTCATCACTCAGACGCGCACCGCAGCGATCACAACGCGATCCCGAAAGTGCTCCTAACTGATTCGCTGCCGAAGTCACAGATTGGACCCTTGAAATTCGCGATCTGACAGTCGAGAAGCCGCGAAAGTTCCCGCGAAAAAGCCGAGACTCGCGATAAGGGCAGACAAGTTTCACTTGCCCGTAACGCAGCGGTGAATAACCTATTCCACGATGACGATTCACGGCTAAGGAGCTATCGCCAAGGCCATCTGGCTCGCGGGACAAGGAAGAATTCCTCTCTCTCGTCTATCTTGCGGTCGCCGCTCGAGCAACGGACGGCAGGTCGGATTTTTAGGGTCAATGATTGGGACACTGGAATTGGCCCACTTGTGTTACGCGAGCGGACTCGTTCGGCTCGTTATCGCGTATTTTGTACCGGTCGCCGACGCGATAACTGTCTGGCCTTTCGGCTGGGTGATTCACGATTACACGGCATGGAAACTCGATACGACCCCCTCCTCCTACCCCCTCGTCTCCCCTTCACCCCCCCTCCGTGAGACCTTGCGCGGGCGGACTTTTTTTCAACGGATAATGCCGACAGTTAATGGCCATTCGAAACGTTTAACCCGGGCGATCCTCACTTTTTTTTTTATTCCACCTACAGCGCGTGAGTAATATGGAGCGAATGATTGAAAGATGTGCTATCGATGGGCGGTGGATTCCGAGGTTTGGTACGAAGGTTTTCTTCTTCTTGGGAAGATGCTGAAATTGTCTGTAGGAGAGTGATGGGATATTAATAGTGCTGGGATTAAAATGTGTGGAGAGGGTTGTTACGGGAGTATGAGGAGAGTTGGCTGAAGCTTGTTTGGATTCTATTATCGGTGCAGTCGACGCCAATAGGGTGGATAAGGAGTGGGTGATAATATCTTGGGGTTCCTTTGCGTAATTTGAGTCGAGGGAAGATTTTCGTCAACCGGAACTGACAGACGCTTTTTGTTAGGACTACGTTATATCAGTGCATTTGTCGCTATAAGTACAGTAACTAAGCAGTTCAAATACTCGTTTAAGATGTATAGTACCGTTCTTACGAAATAAGAAATATAACGTAAACTAACACTGTCATGCTTTGTCTTTGCTATTCCGTCGACTGTCTATGCACGTTTCCGCCGGGAACGTGGTTTCAACGTTGCCTAAAATTAAGATACAAAATCTGTTAAGTAGCCGAATCCAGCTGATCGCGCAGCCACCGAAATCGTGTAGCGAAATCCGTGAAGTCCCGCGCATCAGTAATCTGCTTCTTAAAAATAGCACGCCGAACAACACAAAGGACAATATCTGTCCGGAGTCGGGCGATAATGTTGAGTGCGGTGATAAATTAATCTGGAACAACGCTTCGCACGTCCAATCTTCATAATGCAGCTCGTAGTCGACGTTTGGAGTGCAAGGGTTAAACGTCTTTTCGTCGAAATTCGTCGACGACCCGTTCGCGTGCGTCCTCGCGATTTCAAACGCGGAAATCGTAGGCCTGCGCGAGACTGCTTTGGTCGGCAGAACGCGTGGAATTTGCGAAAAAAAATGGGACGTCAACGAGCGCACGCTCGTGCGAGGATAGCGACCTCGATAATCAGCGTTGATGTTCTTTATTAGATGAAGCCACATACGTTCCGACGGATAGTTAACGTTTTGGATTGACGACTTTTGACGGGCTTGATAACGTTCAAGTTCGAAGTTGTAGCGAACAGCAATTTTTCAAGACAGTCTTGCTGGTTTGGTTGGAATATAACTAATGCGTTTCACAGTGATGTTTGATTGGTTTGTTTTTTCGTATATTAGGTTATACGTCGTGAAACGTCAACGTAGGAACGTTGAGATTACTGATAAGAGATGTTTAGGTTGATGATGACAAAATGACTGTAAGAATGATAGATGTTGCATGTGCTATGTAGAAGCTGTCCTGGTGTCAAAGACAGTGATAGGTATCATTAATCCTGTCCGGTGTTCTGGTTTTGACCGCGAGCTTGTGATATGTATGGAAATGTAAAAGATAATAGTGGAGAATATTTTAATCTGATCAGAATTATACAATTAGGTTGTTTTATTATTATTAACGCAAATATCAATATCTCTGGTTCTAATCACTCAAGAACATATAGTGACAATATTTATTTTCCTAATCCCTTTTTCCACTCACATTCATAATATTCTGCCTACGCGAAGAAATAAGATTTTATGGAATCATTCAGCAATCAGATTTACAGTTTAACATCAACGCATTGAAAATTATCTGACCACTGTCTCCCGACACTAATTTACTCTTTACGATGATTCGAGCATTACCTGTGGCAGTGACCAATCAGTATAAACTCATCGGACATCGAAAATTGCCACGAACAATTTCCAACAGACCCAATAGTTTTCGGTCCTTTGAACAGTTAGCCTGAACAGTAACAGAAGAAAGTCACGATTCGTTAACTCAGTTGTCAGGCTCGTTATCTTGTAAGGAGCAGCCGATGATAGCTCAGACTGTCGCGAGGTGCCGAATATACGAAATAGAAATGATAATGAGTCCGTCGACACGCTCGTCTCTTCCCTGAACAAGAAGGAGTTGAGAACGGCACGCACGTGCCAAACTTATCGGTCAAACGACATGGGCTACTGGCTAAATTGTGCTTGTTATAGCCAGGCAAAAGGCATGCACGATACGCTGATCCGAACTCGTACTCGATAATCGGCCCGGGTCAGATGCGAGTGAGAAGAATTTCGTGCTGCCGATACCTCGGAATTATGCGAAGACGCGCTGAACTCGAGATAGTGAAAAGGAAAGTAAAAGATCCCAGCTGTTGACATTGAATTCGAGCTAGACAGTAATGACGTCGCTCGATGACGAGGTTGCTCGATTTTTTTCATACATTTCAATACTTTGTAACCCGCGTTTCGAACATTCGGTGCGAAGGTGGCGAGAAATTAATCGCTGAAATAGAATATTTTGTGCAGCTTTTTGAATTGAAGGCTTTTGCAGCCAGGACTGTTGAGAAATTTAACTTCCGAATGATTGCTGCGTCCATTCTTAACTAAATGCCGACACTTTGCAAGTTGTCCTTTTGCTTAGGTTCTGCTTATACGTCGGTGTTCATAGTTCCGGATCGGCGAACCAGCCAATGAGATGGTCAATTAAAAAACTGGGAGCGTGGAGTGTCAAATTGGTCTGACTTGATAGCCACTATCTCTGTTGAGATTGTTCGAGTTCTTCAACATCTCCAATCCTACAATTATATACCTGCATTTGCCTACTTATGGACGAGTATATTCAAACGATATTAGAGAACCTACACTTCGGGACAATATCCGACACAATCATCTGCACACTCACGCATCCAATCACACCACCCCCGCACTTATCACCATAACTCGACGAAATCACATTCACCGCGCCGAAAAGTTGTTTGTCTCGCCCCGAGCAGCAAAACGCTTGATCACAGAAAGGGGTTGCATAGAGATATCGATCTTCGAGCGTCATTGTTCACGAAACATCAGCCAGTCGCGCTTGGCCTCCGCTTTTCGCGGAATCCCAACTGGCAACCCTCTTCCGGCCTCTCTCCGCCTCCTTCGCCGGGGGTGGCTTGGCATTAAGGGTTGTATTAATCAGAGCCTGTCAGAGTGCGATTCCTCGATGTGACTCGCGAAGGTGGCGCGAGGGTGAAGCCGGACGGAAGAGAGACGAAATTTTTGGCCACAGAGACGTCAACGTTTCGTTACGGGAGTAGGGGATGGTAAGAAAGAAAGGGAAAGAGAGTGAAGACAGAGAGAGAGAGAGAGAGAGAGAGAGAGAGAGAGAGAGAGAGAGAGAGAGAGAGAGAGAGCGAGAATAAGAAGAGAGAACAGTCGCGAAGGGGATGAGAATCGAGGCAGCAAGCCAGAAGAGACATGACACGAATTCTGGCTGCGGTTTGGGGTGGGTCTGCCGATGACGTCGAGAAATGACGCAAAAAAATAGTCGGCAGACTATCTGGCACCGGGCCTCGAAGGAGGGGGAGGGGGTGTGGGGGGAGTGTCTTTCGTCAATGCTCGACGGGCGATCGAGGAAAATGTTTCGGTACCCTGTGAGCGATCGTCGCCTCTCACGAGTCTCCTACTTGCCCTGTCTCTGCTGGGACAATATGAGACTTGTAACTTAACGACTCTCTGCGGACGTGAAAGATTGCCGGCTCCTTCTATCAAAATTGTGATACCGCATTCGTCTCCGTACGAGGACAATTGAAAACTGTGCCATCGTTTCGGTGGGAGAAATATAAATCTTGTAATTCATTTACTTTGCAGGCTGTTAGAAAATATTTTTTTTTTTGGTATGATGAAAAGTACATGAAATTAGCTTAGCACGATAATACTCTATCCGTGTTTCCTAAACCCTACCTATCGTCGTGCAACAACTTTGCACATATAACTTAATCCCGATTTAGTTGCAACAGCGCATCCGTAATTCGAAATTTCACCGCTGCAGCTTTGTGAAAAACGAAAACGACGCCAAATTACAGGATAAGTAAGCCACGTAAGCCACTACCGATTAACCAGCTCAATCAACCTTTTTCGAAAGCATCTCAACTAGAAACCTTACGTCTCGCACGCAACGTATTCGCTCTTAGAGCGTCGGAGGAGGTCCGATAAATAAATAGGCAAGGATAGAGAGAATAAGGTTGTCCAGCGAGAGGAAAAGAGACAGAAAGAGACAGAAAGAGAGAGAAAGAGAGAGAGTGAGACAGAGGGAGGAGGGCAGATTGGCGGCCTAGGTTCCCAAGTGAATCGTTTTATTGCGCACTCCTCGTGTCGAACTCGATTATAATAGTGGCGTGGCCCCTAAATGGTCCCGTGTTCAACAGCCCTCAAGTATTTCCAATATCCTGCAGGGAGACTCATCTTGCTTTCCCTCTCCTTCCCACTCTTCACCGCGGGCTCGCTCTCTCGTGGTCTCTCATGGTCTCGCTCCTTTCTCGTTCCACCTCACGCTCACCTCTTTTCAGAGTTCATTCATGCCTCCTGGTGGCGAGGACCTCATTACCTCCGGTGAATGGATCTCACTCTCTTTCTCTCCCTCGCTCTCCTCGCCCGTCTCTCCTCTCTCTCGATCCTTTCCTTATTCCATCTTTATCTCCCTTCTCTCCCGTCCTTCTTTACCTCGTTTGCTTATTCACGCTACGTCTCTCTCTCTCTCTCTCGACCTCTCAATCCTTTTCTATTTCCCTCGTTTCCGTCTTACCTGCGGCTTCTGTCTCTTTCTCTTTCTCTCGTTGGCTCGAGCAGGAGAACGTCCACATCATCGCCGGAAGATTTCATCTCTGGTCGGATGCTCATGTCGCCGGTTCGTATTCTCTCTCGCAACGTTGTACGGCGCAACATTGTTCGCCTCCTTCGATTTCGAAACGGCTCCGGCTTCCGAGAAGAACGTCTCGCTCCGAGTCGACAAATGAGTTCCCGGATTTAACGAAGTTATGGTTTTTCCGAAATTTCGGTAATCGAGCCCGCATGTTGCGTCACGCGATGTAATAATGTAACGCGGTGTAATCGGGGAGGATATTGAATCTGGTCGTAATCAGGAAATGTTGTTAAGACACGTTCCTTCATAATGTAGTGATACTGCCGTTACGTTGCAGTAATTTAATCAGGTAGGCACGCAGTCGGTTATCTTTTATGATTGCCGTTATTGTTATGTTTATTATTAGAAGAGTTATGGCGGGCATGCTTCAATAAGCTTCGGGCTGGCTTATTCGAACCTGACACAAAAATTGCGACTTTGCCACATGAATTTTGTTAATAATCCAATGACCATTCGTGATAGAACAAAAATCGTTATAAATTGACTTGTTAATGACTACTGTTTTGATTAGCATAGGAAATCAATATTTGTGTTTTAACTTTTTAACCCGCCAAGCATCAGGCGTACAAGAAATATCTGTTCTGGACTACAATTAATCAACTGACATTTAAATAACTGCAACATTCTTTTTCTTAACAAATATTTTACGCAACAAAAATTAAATAAATTCTCGCCGACAATATTAATTTTGCACCATCCTATCTTCGAAACAGAACATACCAGATAGAGTACAACAATCAGCCGACTCTCAGCCGTTCTCCAATTTTCTAACTTGACAATAGCCATGACGTAACAAAAATTCTCCCCAAATCCACTCCAGCACTCGACCACGCTCACGATTAGCAGAGCGAATTAATTCCCGCCGACAATATTAATTTCGCGGCAACTTATTGTCGCGGTAAGCAAACCGCCCATCCCCCCGTCCCCCCGCGGCCACCCTCGGCTCCCACCAGGCAAACTTTTTTGCCGCTCCCCGTTTCGCGCTAACGTCCGGTGGCCGTCGGCGCAATTTCGGCAGCCGTATTTTTCTTCTCGCGCGAAAGGTTAATCGACCTCCGGGCTTTATCTCGGCCGATCTGCACACCTGGAGGCCGACGAGGGCCCTAATGTCTACCTGTTCGGTTTTCGGGAGCCAATCATCACGTTCGCCACAGGCGCGTGCAGCGATCTGTATCCCCTCATCCCCTCTAATTTCTCGTCCCCTTTCTTTCGGCCGGCAGCGAGCACTAACTCCGCAATCGCCGCTCCTCATTTTCTTCTCTCCGTTTCCTCTCTCGTTCATTCATCGTACCTTCCCCCTCTCTCTCTTTCTTTCTCTTTCTTTCTCTTTCTTTCTCTTTCTTTCTTCTTTCTCTTCCCCTTTCGACGGCCAACGATCGCCCCTCCTCTTCACTCTCATCTCTTTCTTACCTCTTTTTTCTGCACCCTTCCTTCTTCCCTTCCTTTTTCATCTTTCACCGTGGCTGTCAATTGTCGGTGTCGCTCCATCCGAGGAGCTCGACGGCGATTCGTTATTATTATTGTCATCGCCTTTTCACGCCTTTCACTCATCGCCGGATCCGCTTCCGTTCGTGCGGCGGAGCGATTTTAAGTGCCTTCGCCTCGAAAGTAAACGGTAATTATCGGAAGACGTCGCGCTGCCTTCCGTCAGGAACCCTGGCATATCGGCCGACTTTTTCTGCCGGGAAGAGCCGATCGTACTCTCGGAGTCGAGGTTTTGTTAATGGACGGTCCTTTATGAGCGGATAGATTGCGGCGGAGAGGATTCTCTCGCGGACTTTTTAGAAACGTTGCATTTCTGAGATGAGATGGCGGTAATTGATGCCTTCGTAGGTTCGGTGCATATGCGTGTCACAAGTAAATGTGTGGGTCTAAGTGTAATTAATGGGCAATTTGATAAATAATCATTATTACGTTTGGTAAATGTGATTAATCCGGTGATTGTGCATAATTGACGGTTATTATTGCAAATACTCAATAAAATCCTCCTAGTGTCCAAAAAGAAATCTATCACACTTTGGTAGGAATATGACATAACTGCTTTTGGTACATAGTTTTTGTAAGAAGTATGACTGACATTATGTAAAAAAAAAATCCTGTATTTAAATGTTCCTTATCATGCATCTCTTAAAACAAACAAACAAGTGTGGTATGGAGATATTACCACAATTATATGTAATCAGAATTATATTTGGTAAGTAAATATGATGAATTCTTGAATATTTATCAAATTATTTATTTTATTATTTAATTATTCGCCGTATTAATCACATTTACCGTAACATGGAAACGATGAAATGTTGCTTGATAGAAACAATGTTTTATTTAATTTTTTTGCAGTGGCTACTTTTAATCGTTACTTAAATGGTTTAGAGCTTAATTTTTTCCGATATTTATTTAGCATAATAAGCGAAGATTTTTCAAGAAAATTTTTGATTAATTGCTCGGTTTTTATTTAATCCGCCATTCACTGATAGTACAGATTAAATAAATTCTTGCTTCTCACAATAGTCAATCGTCTTTCTTCACATAGAAGTAACGCAATATTATTTTCGAAAAATAATCCTGTTACCCTTTAATCGGCGATTCGCTGAGCATAAATTTTACTTCAGGAAATGTCTGCCTTGGCGACCTTTGCCCTCTTCCGCGAGAAGACAATTTTTTGGCACGCGTAACGTGCCGTTTAACGACGGTAAAAAAATCTTCGTCTTGCCCGGCGCGGAGATAAAGAAAACGAGAGTCTCGCGCGATAAGTGAGAAACGAGAGGTCGTCGGATAGGCTCGTAACAGTTTGCGTAATACAGCCAACAAAAACGATAAACAAATAATGTCAAACTTCGTGGACACGCGGACGAAGAGGTAAGACCCGAATGTCTATTATCTCGTGACCGATGAGTCTGGGACAAAAGAGAAGTGTGATAATGTACACGGGTAGATGTCATTTAGGTATGAATACTGAAACGGAGCACTTGCTGTCAATTTAGACGCAACATCCCCTTATCGATATTTATTAATAATTATTTGGTCAATTTCAATGTTTATTTATTGGAAACGGTTGGTATGGGAATCAGCATAAATTATTTATTTTATTTTTACTCGACCTGTAACGCACGATATAAACGGGACTAAATGTTTCATATTAATATATTTAGCACATAGACAGTTTTTCTTGGAACACAAGATGATACACAGTACCAATTTATTTATATTTTCTGATCCTCTTCATCATGAAATATCGATTTCCTGATCGTACCATAAATCACGACGGTCGGTATAAATATATTACGACTACCCTACTAAGAATGATTTATCTCCGAGTACGTGTGACTAAAAAAAATATATGATAATTCCTCATCACGGAAATCTGATCCACAGCTAACGATCAGACGACGATTGGGTAACACGAGTTCACACTCGGTATATCCAATCGGCCCCTGCCGAGTGTGACAGACGGAACTCGAGATTCGTTTTATCACCGAATCCGTCCGAGCGTTATCATGACGTGAACTTTCGGCCTTTGACCTCTGTCCTCTCCGGGCCCTTGAAGAAAACTATCGCGGAAACGTATCTCGAACATGTCAGCTCACTTTTACGAGGGCTCCGGTGGCTGTTTCTCAAGGAAGAACATTTTTTAGTACGTCCCGGCAATCTTACCGATTCCCATGATTGCGTTTTACTAGCCAATTACGAATTATTATTAATTGACCGCCCCGCAGCAAGCGTTGTTTCGCGTGAGTAGTAGCAGTGAACAATTAACTGTTGTATCTACAGTTTGAAGCAAGAATCGCTCGTTTATGACTTCCCTCAATGTCCGTAATCTGTAACGTATCTACGGATCAAACCTGGCTGCTGTCATTAGTTATGTATTATCAGAGAACATGCTTGAACGTAATCTAAAACTGCCGTTTCAGTCGAAATGTGTCAAAGGTAAATATATTATTATTATTATTATTATTATACCTTAACATTTGTAACAATAGAATAACGTAATTGTTATATCTATAGTTTCAAGTAACATTAGCTGGTTTATGACTTTCCTCAATGTTCGTAATCTGTAACACATCTATGGATCGAATCGGGTTGCTGTCATTAGTTATGTATTACCAGAGAACATGCATTCCATGAACGTAATTCAAAACTGTTGTTTTCATTCCGAATGTACCAACAATAAATATATTGTAACACCCCGACATTTCTAATAGTAGAACAACGTTTCTCATGTCAAACGTATTTACTTTAAAACAGCATTTAATGTATAAAATACGCTCTTATTTGAGCCCAACGGAAAGTCGCCCTTATCCTCCAAACATCAGACAGTCATTTACGAACATCATCGATCATGATACTCTTGTCTCTTAAACAATCGACAATCAAGTCAACACCTGCAAACTTAGCATCACCGATCAGCCGATCGTCAACAAACGACAAATCGCTAAATCAACCACCTTCATATACCCAACCTCCCTGCTCAGAATACCATAGCTGAACATACAGAACACGATCGCGTTTAGTGAATGACCGTAAAGCGAAGAAGCTAAGATCCTTCATGTCTCACTCGGTCGCTCTTTCCCCTCTCTGCCTCCCTCCCCCCCCCCCCCCCCCCCCTCCACGCTGTCGCCTCTTATTGTTCCTCTTCGTTTACTTCTTCATCACTTCCATCATCCACTCCGAGGGCGAAAGGCGAGCGGGAGAAAGGTGAAAGGAGCGAGACGGGGAGAGTGGAAGGTAAGACGATAGAAGGGGAGGGAGAGTCCTCTTGCCGGGCGTTCTCGTTTTTGCGCAACGGTAAAGCAGTAAAACGCATTTGACGAGAAGCGAGGCCCCGATAAAGGGAGCAACAAGAACGACCTCTGACCATCCCGCGAAAAGAGTGGCCGCGTGCAACGAATGCTACCGTGCGCAGGCCCTGCAAAATCGTAATGAAGCGCGTCTCTGTTGCTGGGTCCAGTAGGTCCCAAATACCGAGGAACGAAAGGGACCGGTCCGTCGGCCAAGAGAACACTCGCGAAAACATACGTCCATGTTAGATTGTTACGTTTAACTTCAAGGCAAAACGCGGAAGCACCGCCATGACACTCTAAAAGTATCGGTGGTAGTATTCAATATATGGACCGTTTATTTTGAAAGTGGTGTAAGTCCATATTTAAAAAAATGAGGTATCATATAATTTATAATTAACGTCGTGTAAATGGTTTATTTATGTGACATTTAATGTTTTTTTCTTAAATAGACTTACACCCTATAATACGTGTTGTCGCTAATAAACCTCGTTTATTTTATTCTGTGTCTGAATTGAAATACAGTATCAATTTTTAGACTTGGAAGACTGATAGAAATAAAACGTATCAGCCTAATAGGTGTGTTCGATATTTATTTACAACAGTCCAGATGTGTTTCCTTCGTCCTTGCGTGCAGTCATCATCTACGTGAGGGTGGGGAAAATATTAATTTCTGCACGTTGCGTGCGCTTGCGTGTCGCCGGACGATGAGTGGAAAAAAGAGTGAAAATGGTCGGATAGGGGCGGGAATGATTTCTCGTGTTGGGCTGCGTGTTGTGTGCTGTTTGCGTACGTTGAATTATTTTTAATTGCGGGTGGGGTGAATACGCGCGCGGTAAAATGGCTTAGGGTAAAATTGAGGAAATATTGTTTTGTTTTTAATTCAATCAGTTTTCGTGTGCGTGAGCATGTAGACGATATTGATATTGATTACTTGCTGCAATATTTTATTGCAAATGTCACTAATATTGTTTGCTCTAGAACTATTGGAACAATTAATAGCTCTGTTTCATCAAATAAATTGGTCTATAATTTAAAATTAAGACAGGTTAACCCAATTTGCTGAATCTATTTGGTACGTCTAATGACAAATATGTTAAAAAATAATATAAAGTGTAAGGTATCAATGCTACTTTCTACAGATTCCAATTTCGTTGGGTACAAGATAATATAGAAGGTGGTTGCCCCTACAAATTATTGGCAACGTTAAATAATCAAGTTTACCGTAAAAAATACCCGTAATATTAATTGCTCAACATGTTCGGGTTAAGCAATGGGTAGCCAGACGCAAGCTCGTCATGAGAATTATCGATGAGACTTTGCACCGTAATTTGGTAATTGGAAGCGGACGTTGCAATGACAATAATGACCATCAAATTTGCAATGTTATGAGAACTTGATAATTTATCACTCCGATTATGGAGTTCCGTTTGATAATTGGACTGGGTTGCCAATGCAGCAATGTTTAGCAAATTTACATATTGCTGCAACGAATTCGATAGTTTATCAGTGCAAATATCAAATTCCGGCCGGTAATTAGTAGCAGACGTTACATTGACCGCCGTGACAAAAAATTTGTATACAGGATTCAGTTATCAGTTTCGTAATAATACTTTTCCGACTCCTCGGTTGCAACTTAATATTTTCTTTATTGACCGAATAACATAAAAAAACCATCATTAAGTACTGCAATTTTTTCAATTTTATCTTTCATTGTTTTTCATTGTACAATGTATTTTTTTCATATCAATTGTAGAAATTCGTTCAACATATCACAAAAACAGTCTCAACTTTTACCATCTGCGCAATGTAAATAAATGCGCTATCCTCGTATGCTAATGTTGCATAAACTGTCGTCATTAATTGTAAACGTACGGTTGTGCTGCTTGCGAGGATACTTTTTTTCTTCGAACCAATACACGCAAAGCGACAATTCTCGCAAGGTTTACCAAAAGCGTGACCGGTGTTCTTCCATGCAATCACTGTAACGTAACGGTGGCCTGCTATGTGATTATTCTGTACATGTCGTTCGAACAGTAACATTACATCTGTAAATTGGCGCGACGCACGCGGGGAAGTGTCTCTTCTGAAATAATGGTTTCTAATTACGGTATTCTTCAAAGCAGTTTGCGCCAGTTGCGCGACTCAGTTACGCAATTATTTGTAATCCTGAAATTATCCCAGACTTAATGACCATTTCTATTACTCAATCGTATACTTGATCTGGTTTAGTCCAGAATTTTCACACTTGGTCAATGTCAAATTTCTTCTTTTCAAGACACTGTATTCCCAATGTTACATTAAGATTTCAATACACACTTTGTCGAAGCATGACATGCTGTAAATAATACGTACTAACCATTACACAATTAACTACAGTAAATAATAGAACATCCTGAGTACTTGGACAAAATAAAAATATCACAATTGCATACCAACTGCTCAACGATCTACTTGAACAAAAATACCACAATATATTTATACCAAACACAGTCCATAAAGTAAGTAATACTATTAAAAGAAGAAATGTACGATCTGTATAATCGTCCAGAACAATAGCACCTTTATTAAAGCGCGGCAAAAGATTAATCCGACTACATCCACTCACGTTCGCCGAAGTTTGCCGTTCACTATCGCGTATCCCGACCTTCATTATCTCGGCAGTGGAATTAGCGTCGAGTACATAAACAGGAGAAGAAGAGACGTGGGCAAAGAAATTGGGCGAGAGCAGTCGCGCGTCATCGTCAGAAGCTAATCTCGATAACGTTTTTAAAGTCTTTGGCGTGCCGGACGGCCTTTACGACCTCGCCTAATTTCCTACATACAACAAAGGCCGCGATTAATTTCGGCGCGCATTAGCCATGCAAACGACCGCGAGACTTACGGATCGCGAACTGAAACGGAATGTTACTTTTTACCCTTCTTAATGAGTGTGGCGCGAATGTTAAATTTTCGAATGAGTCATTACACTCCGTTCCATTTCGTTTGTACCCTCATTGTCAGAAACAAATCTTTCGCTAATACGTGAAGAATATGCTAAGGAGATTAGAATCTTTATTAAGTTCTGCTTCTTCATTCTTTAATGTATACTGACTGAACAACGTTAGCAGATTGTGTAACAGTGAAAATTCGATAACGGTCCGCGGTAAGATGAATGGAGAATTACGTTTCTTGCAGCTGTAAAGAAATGTTACTTCATTCAAGTTTCATTATTCTAGTACGTGCGCAGTAAAAAAAGCCGAGTAAACGTACGTAAGGCGGTGTGGATCGTCGAATGCAAGAAGAGACGTAAGTCCGTATGCAAAGTACGTTCTTTCCGCAAAACTTCGATACAAAAATGTAACTTGTTTAAACACGGCAGGCAAAACCTCGTCCCGCGGCACTGTCATTAACATAATTCCCTCCCAGACATTATGCACTCCCGACTGCGAGAATTATGCCGATCATATTCCGTCATATCATCGACGATCACCGTTCGGATCGATATCTGCAGCGCGGGCATTATGAAGCGATTAACATTGAGATTCGCGGAAGATCAGAAGCTCCGTTTCTAATTCCAGCTGTTAATAACGCGCTAATGTGTTTACATCGCCGGCATTTCGCAGTTTTTGCCTCGAACGTCTGACTCACGCAATTCGTCCAAAGTCGTTCATGTAATAGACTGAACTTCCGCGATTGCCTGTCTGACTTGACATCGACTATCGACCGCTCGACTCGCGTCTCGAATTCGCCGAAACGTCACTCTACAGTCAAGCTCTATGCCGAAGTCCGTCATTTGCATGCCGCAATTACGCAGATCGATCGCGAATCGGCGCTTAGCCACCTTTGCCCGATTTCGCGACGTGCGCGACGCGAGTCCTGCGACAAAACAGGACGCGCAGGACAAAGAGTCCGAGGGCGATGGAGGGGGGAAAAATGACAGACGCGGAAAGAGAGCGAATCGTAATTGCATCGTTCTCCGCGTCTGTCGTCGATTAATTAAGAGATTACGAATGTTTGCGCACCGTCTCAAGGATCCCGCGTTTGACTTAACTGCGCGCGCACAGATTTCGTGATCATGTTTATTAATTGCCGAGAAAACGTCGTGCGATCGAGTTTCCGTCTCCGTTCGATCCCCGGAACATCGATTCCCCTTCTCGCTCGCTCCTTCGGCGGCCGCGTGCAATTAGGCGAACGGACAGATCGAGATGCATAATTAATTTATGCTAACTCACGCCGTTCCTGCGACGACTGTCCGGCGCACGTCGTTCCGTATCGTTTATCGATCATGCCGCGAACGAGAAGGATAAAAGTCGCGGCCCGGTTTTGTTCGCCTGCCGTGCAACAGGTGGACGCATCTCCGAAGGATAAATCGCGAGTGCCGCATTGCTACGGATCTATCCGGCAGATTTTTATCGCTCGCATAGCAGGAAAGTATGTCCGCTCGATTGCGTCAGCTACGTCATTCCGAGAGAGGGAGAGAGAGAGAGAGAGAGAGCAGTGTGACAATTATCCGTTTTTTCGCATCCCAAGCAGCTGTCTTCGCGCCTTTGTCCGTGGGTAGACTTAAACCGCTTCGAAAACGTAAAAAGAATGCAAGATTTTACGATAACGGCGCTTGACGCACGTATCGATTCTCGGAACGATCGAACGACCGCATCGAATTACAAACTTCTGCCAAACTATACTTCCAAGGTGTCGATCCGAGGCTCTTATACCGATCTTGCTCAAGGGTCTTAGATTCATTATTTATTACTACTGAAAAATCTTTCTTCGATCGAACTAATCTGATACCCCACACTTCCTTATCAGCTACGCTCCCATCCTCCAAAACTCGCCTTTTCCATTTCTCACGCATATCGCTCGCCTATCGCCTTATCCACCACTCTCACCCCTTCGAAGAACCGCCAACCCAATTAATCACTCGCGCGCCACCTCGCCCAACACTCTCCGAACGAACCTGCTCCTCCCCCTCTCCCTGAACCTCGACTCCACACGTTAAAACTGTCCTCCCTTCCGCGATCGCAGGTGTCGGCCGGCCGAAATCGGCGGCTACGTCATCGATCCGTTCAAAATTGGCGCCACGTCGCCGTTGCCTAACGTGATCGGAACGAGCAGTAGCTGCACTCGGTGCGGATCGCGTGCGCGCTCTGGGCGGGTTTCGAACCCCAAGGCGACCACTCCGAGGTCCAAGGACTTGGCCGTTACCGAGAAAATCTCTCACCGACACGCCGCGCCGGATAATCGGATCGCCTTGCTCTCGCTCTCCTTCTGCCTCCCCCCCTCCCAGTGCGCACCCCTCCTGCCGCGCGCCGCTTGTTCCGGCAATCTATCGGCATCTCTCTCCCACTCTGCCGCCTGGCCTCCCCCCACTCCTGCCGCTCGGCCGCCGTCGATCTCTCGCTTCAGCGGGCCGCCTGGCGACCCGCGAGGTTATATTATGCGCCACGATGCTGTGTGTGCGGCGGTGCGCATGAAACGTTGCGCAGAACGCGCCGATCGTTTATTGCGCCATGTGCGCGTGCATTGCCTCGCCGGCGTTGCGAATCCGCATCAATGCGCACGCGCAATAATTCAGGTAAGAGGCCGCGGCCGTGACTAAAACGCGGCCGGGATGGATCGCGCGGGTTTAATCGGGACGGGATTTTTCGAACTTTCGAAAAGTAGCCGGTGGAACGGGCCTGCCCGACGGGAGGGGATGGGGGGTGATTGATGAGGGGGGAGTGGCGGGGTGAGAGGATGATGGGGAAATTGAGGATTGAGGGAGGTCGAGTGCGTGAATGGGATGTTTATTGGCTTTGTCGGTGGATAGAGTGCCGTTGATTGGGAACGATATTGATAGAGTCGATTGAAGTCGGATGGATGTATATTTGATACATGCAAGGTGTGTACGTACAGCTTAAGCGTTTATCGGAATTGAAAATCTGGATATAAGAAAATGTGCATGTGAGGTGGGAGAAGTGTTTTGCTGGAATTACTATTGGCTCTGTACATAATATATTCCTGCAATTTTCCTGCGTAAAGCACTTTCTGCATAAAATCAATTGTAAGCGTATCTTTTCTTGGCATCTAATACCGTCACACCTACTTATGCTGTCATTAGTGCCGAAAAAGATGAGTAAATTACAATTATACATAATTCATATGGCGTAAGCAAACGTAGCCACGCTCATTACAGCCCATCTTATTACGGAACCTTCTCGCTCGGCTCCGTTACATTTCTATACAATATGCCCCGATAATGGATCTCGCACGCGCCGCGCATCACTAACGAACCATTTGACGTCGGACAGACAATCGACATCTCCCGTCGAAGCCATTTCAATTTCTCCGTTTCCTCCTTTGCCCGTGGCAGGTGAGTGACTCCGCTCGTTACGCAAACGAAGCCTCGAGATATCGATCGCGATCGCTCACGGGACACATACCCAAGCACGTGGGACACACTCACGCACACCGGCGCGCGCGCGCGCGCTCGCGACGTGCACGCGCCTATAACTTCTCTCGCGGCGAGCATATGCAGTTCGTAGGCAGACTCGCGTCAAAGCGTGTGGCCAACGTCAATACTTGGGACACATGCCGCCCTCGGGGACACTCGTGGCCATTGTTTTATGCGCGATTGCAACGTACCGCCGTCGCCAGCGCGTACACGTACCCTCCGCTCGAAAGGTGGGGCTGCACCCATCGTTCACCACGCCCTTACCCCATTTTTTGCGCTTTAATTAGGGGTATGAAGCGGAATTACGAGGACCACACCTCCGCGGCTTCCGTCATGGCCACCTTCGGTTTAATATCGCGAGGCCGCCTCGGGAGATGCTTAAATGATCGGGCAGATCCAGCCGTGTCGTTTGACGGTCGTTGATTGGCGGAAAGCTTGGGCGACGACTGATGAGCGACAAGTTTTAAGGCAGTGGGGTCTGTGGAACTATGGGTTGATTCAAGATAGGTTTTATGATGGTCATCATGTAATGAAGCACACGGTATAGATGTATTAAATGTATAATCTTATAAGATTTGATTTGTTTATGGGGAAGTCGTTGGGTTTGGAAATAGTATGCAAATGCAGTGGTGCATGATACACTATACTCACAGATTTATTAGGATATTAATAAATTAATTTCCAAAGATGTTTACAAAATCGTTCAAGCAATTCAATAAGATGCAAACAGTGCTGGAGTCTCAAAATTAAACACAGATACGAATAAAACTGAATGTGAGAAATAGAAGACAACATAGTTATAAAACCTAAAATAAAAAACATTGAATCATAAGTGACAGATCTATGGAGCTATTAGACGCATAACTGTCGTATCCGTGCTGAAAATAAGAATTGCTAAAAATCGAGTACGCCGTCGCGTCGAAACTCCTTCGCCGACAGCCGGCTTCATTTATTAGATGAAGACAAATTCGTAGTCTCCTCCCGGCGACAGAAGCGAGCGGATAAACACGTGTTCCTCTAAGCGTGCACGGGCGCCGAGTAATTATATTCTGCAAAAATGGTCGAACCCCTTGGAGCTGCGAGGGTGGCCGCCCTGCAGACGCCACCCCCTGTCGCGGCCGGAAGTGACGCACATCTATCTTGTCCCTGCGTTTCAGTCGTGCACTTCCGTCTTAGGAGAAATTTCGGGAAAGAGGGGACGAGGACGGTGGGAAGGGTGGGAAGCTAGTCGTCTGCCGAGGGAAATGTCCTCGATCGGTGCCTTTCAGACCAGAGAGCTTCTTTCAGCCTTTTGCCAAGCCAAACAGAATTCTACGGCCGGGGCGGGAGGCGCATTTGCAAAAGTCTTTTCGGCCTGAGTAATTGTGCTGAGAACTGAAAAGGACAGGATATTCCTGGAGTCTGGTGTGAGCTTCGATGGTTTTGAACTGATTGATAATTGAGTGTCAATCAAATGTATTCTATTACTTTCCATCTTTCTTCCGTTCTTCCTTCTTGTTCAGTTGGCATGTGCGTTTCTGGGGCGCGAGTGTGATAATTGTAGTGATAGACGTTACGAGCGCTTGGTGTTGAAACTGTTTTGCGGTTTAATTACAGGTCTCGTGTGATATCGTTTAGTTCTGTGCTCTTTGAGCATTTTACTCGCGATTGCAGTGGAGTCGTAATGCGTCATGCTTGTAATCCGTTAATCTTATGGCATATTGTGCTTGTAAGAGGCCGGTTCTGCAAAATAGTCATGGAGAAAATTAAATATAATATACTTATAATCCGTTAATCTTGTAATCTGTAAGGTACAGTAATGTCGGGTTGATATAATTAGGAGCATGGTCACGTTTTTAATTGAGAGGAAAAACGCACGCTTTTTAGTTGGTGCACGCCACCCTTCTCCACTTACAATCAGAAACAAGAGTATTGTAATGAATATACCACCTACCATCTTCCAAGTTATTGTTATTATTGCTACCTCGTGTCGTATCACGACACTGTACCTAATACATTATAAAATATTTACAACTAAATAGAATTTATTTTATTGCATTTATTTATGTATTTTATCTGCTCTTGCTGTTCACATATTAATCTTTATAAACCAACTTCTTTTTAAAAGTAATTTAGATCTTAATTACGGTACTAACCTGTATTTTCTGTTCAAGAAAATATATTACGTATACAAATTTCAAATTTTCAACTCTGAAGACCAACACTCCAACCAACTACGACATCGAATAAAAACTCACCTATCTGCATTTACTTTAACATATTCCCCCCTGACAAACTTATATCACTACATTTAAACCCCACATAAACCAATTTTCAAATCTACAGCCGTCACTACTCAAAACCCCATCATCCATAACCTCAACCAAATTCCTCCTACATCCAACATTCCCAAACAGGAAAAACCGCCTTAACATCACTCACCACTCACAATCAGCCTAACATCCACCATTCAACCTGCACCACCGTCATCCCAATAACCCAATCCTATCATGCCACTCATTTCCCTCTCGCATATCTCACCCTTCTTCTTACACTCGTTAATCCGTCTCCTCCAAATTTTCGGTAAGATCAGACAACAGGACGCGAGGACCACCGGTCGATACTCGACGAACGACAGGTGCATCCTCGAATCCTATTCGGTCGCCGGCGCTTATTAACGCTCACTCATCGGCGCTTGCATAACTCATTGTCCCAGGGCCGCGTGTGTGTCATCATTATACTCCCGGGCAGGACGACTATTTTAATACCCTCGCCGGCGTGCACTTTCGCCTCGCCGAGAATAATGAGATAGTTTCGGCTCCCGGCCATCGTCCTCCTCATTCTCTCCCCCCCACCCTCCCCTCCTGCCCCCTCATCCTCCTTTTCTACCCCTCCTCACCGTCATCACCATCTTTCGGCGGGCCAGTCGCTACTCATCGTTCGATGGAATTTCGTTAAGGCGGACGGCAATGCGGACGACGACGTCAAAAGTCGGCTGGGCCGCCTGGGCTGCCCTCGATATTTATTCCACTCTTTTTCGCCGCGGACGATTCAATTTTCGTTAACCCCTTTCGTACGCGACGTATCGCTTTCGGTGCGAACCGGTTTCCGGCCGAAGTGAGCGGGCCGTTATCAGTTTGAGCGGGCCGCTTTGTTAGTTGCGCACTCGGCGATGGCCTTGGAAGTGGGAGAGTCGGGTTTGGTTCGTTCGCGATGCGAGGGGTGGAGTTGCATTTTTGATTCGGGCGGGTGGAATCGAGCGCGATGCGGGGGTGAGAATTGAGTTTGAAACGATGCGGGAGGTTAACGACATTTTAAGTAAGATGTGTAATCTTTAGAAATGTTGATCTTGTAATTAAGTGCGTCTATTGTACTGGAATACAGGTATTTTTTGTTTTATGCGTGTTGATGTAATGGGTTGATATTGCGACATGTCGGACATTATAGAATAAAAAGTAGATGCTTCATAGGCTTTTCCAGTAACACTGGAAAAGAAAATTAAATACAGCAATAATTTTTGGGCTACTTTGTTTACATTGCTGCATATATTTATGTTTAATTCTTCGTTTTATGATTAACTTTTTTACGTTTTTAGTTGATTGCATTTACATTTTTGAGAAATGTTCAGTTATCCACGGAATCTTTGTATATACCCTTTTATTTTGAAAGTGGTATAATTTTTTAAAAAAATGAGACCACATAATTTAAGATTACTTTAAGTACTCTACATTTTTTATTGGTCCGATATATTATTTAATAAAAAATGTACACCAGTTTCAAAATAAAAGGTGCATATATTGAAATGATAAGCAAATCATTTTAATACCAAATGTCACTACAGCATACAACGCACATTATAGTTCACAATTTATTCAAGTTTCATAATTACTTAAAGAACTTCATAAGCCCACATCATCTCATAGTAAACGCTATAAGCTTAACGGTCGCTCACGAATGGTGTCACTTTGAAAAGGATAGGAAATAGAGAGGGAAGAGAACGATGTCTCTCCGTGAAGGTTGATGGAAGGATGATGGAAGGAGAGGAAAGCATGGCCTTACCGGGCTTTCGGTCGACGTCGCGCAGCTGCAGTTTGCCGGAGCGTATAGGTATAATAAATCTCCATTAGCTGCCGAAATTCGGCGTACGTACGTTTTGCCCAATTACCGCGCTCTCCTCGCACTCCTTTTATTCCCGCAAACCGGGCGCACGATTTTTATCGGCCGCCTAATTGAATCGTCCTCGGCGAAAATGAGTAGAGCGAACGTTAAGGGCGAGCCCTGTTCCGTTCCGCCGGATGTTGCCCTATAACGTCCTTCGTCTCGTCTTTGCCCAAGATGAAGACACATTTCTGCCTGCAACTCCGGCCGGAGCAAGCGCTGGAAGCCTCGGATATGACGCTTCAGACACTTCATAAACTGACTCAATCCATAGGGCAAAGAACGCTGACAAGTTGATATAGCGATGATTAAGTGCTGTGGAATTAACATTGTTCTCCAATTTTAAGAGTGGAACTGTTTCTTCTGGGAATCATTGATTTTTGTCTGTGCTGTAGCAGGGAATAATTTGGATTATATGCGTATGGCACTGAAGTTTGTGAAGTTGTTATGAAGATTGGGATATTTCGTGTAGCATAGGCTTTTGGTTCATATTATATTTTACAAAGTCTGCTTAATTTATTAGGTTGGCAAGAAAGTAATTTCGGTTTTTGTATTGTGTAATATATACAAGAATCAAATTTATCAACGACGATTTATTATTTTGTTCCGTGACCTTTTGCCATCTTTCTGGCAATTTCATAATTTTACGTTCATAAAACGTTTGGTCCTTACAAGAAAAAATTTAAATGCTATGTATGTTTGAAAGCCAAAATTACTTTCTTGCCAACGCAATATTAATAACTGTATTAGCACGTTGAAGATCAGAAGATTGAGGTTTGCAAGAATTTTCACCATTCATTTTACTCATCCGTGTAATAATCCGGGCGAATACCTTCAGTTTAATGGCAAAGTGCCGACCCAAAAAATTGCTTTGCCACATATTTTCGGCAACCCTCAGTGTCATTCATCGGGAAATTGATCGACTATTTTTCTCCTGCGATAAAATAAGAATTATTTAAAACCCGTGTTTTACAGTTGACGCTAAAGAAATTGTTCTAAAGCGTATAATGTAGCTGAATATCAATATCACTCTAGTTTAGAAAATCATAATCAGACTATTCTTGTCCTGCGATAAAATATGGGTTGTTCGATACCCGCATTTCACAGCTGACGCGAAAGAAATTGCCCTAAAACCTCGAACATGATAAATATCAACGTCACCCTACTACGAAACAACAATCGTCTCCACAGCCGATGTTTTTCACATTAACTCTGCCAATACCTGCGTTAACGCGGTAAAGTTCAGAAGTTGCACGCTTACAAAAATGCTGATCACCTTCGATGCTTCGTACAAAAATCTGACCGGACACGGACAGTGTTTGAGCGGAGGGCCGACCGAAAGGAAGCCGAGCGAGCACATTTTTTGGGCAGCCCTCACGGAATCGCGCCTACATCGTCAACGAGCGTCCACCGCGAACGATCCAGCAGCGAATTTTGCTCGCGCCAGTTGAGCTTACCCCCTAGCTTATCGATCGATTTTTTTCCCCGATCGCTCGGCCAGCAACTACGGTGCATCATCGTTCACCCTTCTTCCGCGTTTGTTCCGTAAAGCGCGAATTAAAGCTCGCTGGCGGCCGTAATTGCCGGCATTATGCGCGCGCGGACGATATTTTGACGGGAGAGGGCTGGGGGTTCGGGGGGGTTGAATGGGAATTTTGCATCGCGACCACCGTCGACCGACTGTGAGAAACTTTTTCAGCGCCGATCGCGGATCGAACTCTCGGGGGATGAGCATCATTATGCACTCGGTGAAAATTGGAGCGAAAATTTTGCCGCCGTCGGAAGCGGAGTCGGTGCGGAACTTCGGTGGAAAACTCTTTCTTTTTGCCCCGGGAGACCTTTCGTTTTTAGTCCCGGGGGGGAGGGAAGGGACTTTGTGTGTGCATCGTTAATGAAGTTTCGTTAAAGGGAAGAGCAAAAATTTGCGACGTCGGCGGGAAGAGGATCGGAGGGGCGCGGGGGGTTGGTTGGGATTTTGTTATCTTGTTAGTCGATCTTCTTTTAGACCGTTTTCCGTTCCGGGGCGAGGTACGTTTTTATTGGAAATATCGACGGGGGCTTTATGCATTCTTTTGTTGTATAATGTAATGCCATAGAGGTAAACCTAATTCAGCATATTATAATATCAGAGTAATAATCCGGATGTATTCGTAAAATATAACCGATATAATTCAACTTTTCATCCAACGTACTGCATCCGACGTAGGTACTACGTTTCATACAACGTACACGCAAAGTAAATTGCAAAACGTATAAAATACAAACTTGAAAATAATGACGCTGTTCTTCACACTCTAATTAAACATTAATATCCTTCCGTATCATTCCCGCATTAATGTCCTGTAAATTTCATAACTCACTACGCTCCTGAAAATAATGTTTTTTTTTTTACCCCTGATCAGGTTCGCGCGATAAACCCAAGTAGTAAGGAGTTGGCATTCTCGACGAAAGTCGCGAGCAGCGGGAAGACGTGGTTCAATTATGCCGGCGAGTAGACAAAGAGGATCGAGCGATGTGGCAGCACACACGATCGTTATTTAAATAATTGACAATGTTTACGAACGTCCGGACCCGCGAGGGTGAATCGAATTAGACGCGGACGTATGGTGAATAATTAATCGCTAGACGCTGCTTACTTAAACTCTGACCGTCGTTTCGGGTGGGAGGGTGGGGGGGAGACCTTTCGGTTATCAACATGGCGCTGTCGAACATTCAAAATCTTTCCACCGTCACGAACGGATCCCACTGTCTCGCATGTGACACGATAAGGAAACCCGTTACAAACTCGCCACCGCCGACGTTATGGATCGTGATCGAGCCTTGTTTCGTCATTCACCAGCTTCCTACTACGAACGATAAAGTGGGAGGAGAACTTTACGGCGTACGCGAAGTTTGTTTACGAACAACCAAGATTTGGTAAACAGAGCAACGCGCATGTGTACGTAGGAACTTCGGTGTCGAGATAAGTGGAGTATTTACGATTTATTACGCGTGTACATGTGTAGTTTTATTCGTACTGTAATGTGCAATATTTCGAATTTTGTAGTTACCTTTCCGATGACACACAAATCAGAATTAAGTAATATCAAATTCATACACATAGTAAATCGTATTTAATAGACTGAGCTATATTTAAAAAAAGGTACATAATATGATGTCTAGTGCTCACTTCACGTTATACACAATTTTCGAACAGATACTATATGAGTCTTTAATAATTACTATACTTTTTGGGTCGTTTTTCGCGCCACCTTCCAACTCAAAACTCAAAACCCAAAAGCTTGCACCTACCAATCGACGCATATGCCCCGAAACTTAACAGCAAGCCATGGCATCCACTTCGTTCCATCGTAACAAGTAATTCCAGCAGTGCACAGTAGCATCGACACAAAGAAAGACGCGATAGTATCGTTATCTCTCGAATGATTAAGATGTCTCCTCGCAGACTCATTTTCCCTCTTCCTCCGAAGGGAGAAGGAAAGAAGATCCGGCCGGAGAGAACGTGAGAGCGAGAGAGAGAGGGAGAGGGAGAGAGAGGTCAGAAAGGCGCGAGCTGGACAGAGAAGGAGGGGGTGAAGAAAAGAAGGAAGGTAAAAGAAGGATACGGACCGGATCCCCGAGAGAGAGGAAGATGAGACTCCTTCGTTCATCCTTCTCTCCCGCTATCAAGCCCACTCCCCCCCTCTCGCTCTAATGGTTTAGGAGTCGTTCCGGACATTAGCTTCTGCGCGCGGGGCTCTTCTTCTTCGTCCTCTTTTCTTCGCTCCCTTCATCGGGATCCCGGCACTTGTCCCTACGATCTCCCTTCTGCCCACTGCCCTCTCACCTTCCGCGGCTACACTCTGGCTGGCCCTTTGAAAAATGACCCGCGTCATCCCCGAGAAATAAGAGTGTCATCATCATTAGCCCGCCGAGTTACACATGCGCATATACCGAGTCCGGAGCGTACGCATCGGACCCCTTGAGAAACTCTTGTCCAGAAACTTTTGCCCGCTTGATGGAACGCGGCTGGAACAAAAGAGGCTTAATACGCGCGCCTATCCGAAAACTCGACGTTTCAGCAGGATTTTGTCACGGGGGCGTGCGAATGTGCTCTCCTTTCTTCGAACAGTACGATAAGAATTTAATTGGGCAATGGGTGCAACCGGTGACAGATTTTACGCGTGTGTGTTGTGTATGCTTTTTCGAAGACGAATGCTGTCTTTTTTGGGTCAAATTAAACGTGAGTTAAAGTAGGCTGGGTGAAGCATACTATATGATATTAAGAAAGTTGACAGGAGTAAATATAATATGTCTAGGACAGAAAGTATACTTACGTGAATGTGTGTATAGAGAGATCGAGATAATTAATCTACTTAAATACTAACTGCATCATGTAAATAACTCGAACACACAGTTGGCTCGCATTTACTTCCACTCTGCCATTCGTGAACTGATTATTTGACAAAATGCGTAAAACATTTCGAACAACTTCCTCAAATGTTGTTTGCGCTCAAATTTTGCTTTAGTAATATCTATAGACCTGTAAGATTTGTAGATGCAATATCTGGACATGAAATACATTGAACGAGAGTCCCAGTTTATTTGGTGAGATTGAATTTCTGCCCGCGGTCATTGAGCAACAAAACACTTTCCTCTCTTAACTCCCGATGATTCCCGATGTCGTCTCGAATCGTTTCTCCCGTCGGGGAAATTCGCTCGGATCCGCCCGTGACAGGCGATAAATTTTGAGAAAGTTCGTTATGCGCAACCGGGATAATTGCCGGATAATTATAGTGTAATTACGCGGATAACGAAAGTACGACGTTAGACTCGTAACAGTATGGGACCGGACGCGTGAGTTTCGATGTTGGTAAATCGTAGATCGCTTCTTTTTTCTCGCCATCCCGATGTTGGTACTATCCGCGGACTTAATGCTGATTAATTTCGCTGTTGATACGAGCGAAAATGTATGAAAGTTCTGTAATATCTTGATGATACCGACACGCGGGTTAATACCTTTACATTACTTCATTTGACTGCTACTGTCCTGGCGTGCGTAATATAATACTTACATGGATAATGCGATACGCAATGAGACAGTGTAAAAATAGAATTTCTGCGCCAGACATTAAATATCACAATCGGCGCCGCGCGTACACTAAATAATCTTTGCTAAACTTGTTATTATTTCTTCATTCCAGTGAGTTATTTTACAATATAAGCTTTACAAATAACTATGCGTGACCGGCAATAACTATGAGCACTTAACGCGCGCAATATGAAAAGTTTATCGTTATACTCTAACAAAATTGATGGCCAGTTTCGCAAATTACACGGTTTTCGTTCAACTGTAAATGTACGGAGACACTTGTGCAACGAAAAAAATGCTGTGTTCCATCGCTATCGGCAGACGTAACGTATCAAGTGTACGGTTTAATTGAACTCTGCAAGTGCACTATGAGAAGCAACGTTCAATACCTGTTCCTTTATCGTTTATCGCCGACGCTACAAAGTGCAAGATTTACATTCATTTGGCTGCTGCTTCTCGAAGCTGCACTTTGAGACCGAATAACTGACGTTTGCGTCACCTTCCGCGATAAGTTTATTAGTTTATCGTTGGATCCGACTCTCAGTCAAGCTTGCTTTCGTCGAAAAAAATTACTTTGGCCTAAACACGCGGAAAAAAGTTGGTAAATGTATGCATTAAGTTACTTATTACACTTTAATGAAGATAACGCAATTGTTTTATGTGTTTTTTGTAAGGTGTAACATAATTTCTCAGTACTATAGTTGTATTGTAACGTTTTAGAAAAAAATGGCGTAAAGCAATTACTTTCATCGTGTATAACTTTGGCGAGCACGAGCAACATCTGACATCATCAGTTACTGCGTACAGATTAACAATATTAATCACGATTGTATCCGATTATTGTCTACGATGCATGCATGAATTAAAGACTAAAGTATGCAGAATCGAAGTTAATCGTAACTTACTATCATACACGTGCATATTAAAACTAAATACGTGAAACCTAAACCAAATCTGTGAGAAATTTAAAAACAAAACCACACATTTCTTTCGAAGTAACACATAAAATGCATGTATATCTCACTTCTCCACATAAGTATACCATCTCATCTCACACACTGGAAATATTACTATTTTACAACACTCCCTTTTCATAACAACAACATATTAAACTCACCATTCTGCATCGCATATGAAGTAATCACAGTGGAAACCTTTCCAGCCAAGCTACTCCCACGCTCGCCTAGCGCAAAAAGTCAAAAGTACGAATAACCGTCGCTCGCCGCACAGTAAATAACGTGGTATTTAAAAGGCAAAGGATAATGGCAGAAGGATTCTGGTAACGAGAGTTGGCAAAGTAGCCGGGTCGAAATTCCGTCGAAGTTCGCACTCGCTGCCGAGCGTGAAGGAAGTGATTTATGAAAAAGCTGTGACGAGCCGACGCCGAGCAGCTCGCATCCAGCTTGGGTCCTTTCCATCAAGAGGCAGCCGAAAATTACGGCCTAATATTCGTCCCCGATTCGCCTCGATGCGCGCGCAATTATTGCGCACCATCGCCGTCGTTATTATTATTTGCTCCCGTTCGCCGACTTCGCTCGCCACCCAAAATGCCTGCCACGTGATAGACAATGGCCGAATTTTGCGCGTGCCGGAAGTCGACGGATTCCTCGAGCGTGAAAACATTTTGTCGCGGCTCACCTTCGATCGCGTGTGTTTTTTCGGACCCGACTTCCCCCCGGCCCTTTTTTCCCCCCCTTTTTCCTTTCAGCCGAGATAATGGCTAGCGCTGGCCACTTCCTACTCGTGAGCATGCATGCGTGTGAAACGCTTGTTTGTGGGAATGGTGGGCTTCGTTCTGGGATGAGATGAGTGTAGGTGAGGAATGTGAGGTTAGCGAGGTGTGTTGGTTGGAGGTTACTTTTCGGTGCTGTTTGCGTGGAGGTGGTTTGGGTGTTGATGAATTCTGGGTGTATTGAAGAGTATGGTCAGTTGCGCATGGTGTATTGTGCGTTCAATATTGTGCAACGATTAATTAGTTGAGTTTTTTTGGCAGTTACGTTGAAAAGAAGTAATAGTACAAGATTCTGGGTATATTGAAGAGTATGATTAGTTGCGCATCGTGTATCGTACATTTAATGTACAATATTGTGCAACGATTAATCAATTATTTTTTTTTGTAGACGTGTTGATACTTATGCAATAGTACAAATATATTTCGTAAGCGTAATACAAGTTGTGCGTATCCCCACTTTAAGCGTTGTGCGTCCCTCGCAACATAAGCTTAACGTGTTGTAGAGTTAAACATTGTTCAACAATTTATTCATTCATTAATTTACGGCACTTGTCTTAAACCTTAAGTAATGCTACAATTTGTATATTCTTTAAGAGTAATACATATGTGTACCTACACTTTAAACGTAACATATTTGAGCAGAACGGCATATTCTATAAATAAGTAGTAATAGTTGCATCAATGATTCTGCATCGTTAAAATAATCAAATCATGATCATACTCGTTTGAATTACCGACTTCAACCTCTTTCCCAACATCCACAATAAACAAAATTAGTGACCGTGACACTGACTCAATTGTTAAAAAACAGATCACATTTCCCATGACCCTGATTTAAACTCGCAGCATCTATCGTCATTCATGCACTCCGCACAAATACCTAATCCCTCCCCCCTCTTCGGTCTTCCAGCCCATCCCATTCATGATCCCCGAACGAAAATCGCCACCCGAGGCAAATTTCGCCGTCCGGCCTGCGTGACGTCTCTTCCACATTCTGCGGTCGGCCAGTTCCGACATTGTAGGCCGATCAGCCGAAAAAAAGGCGAGCAGTCGATTCGTGCGACAGGAATTTCGCTGCGGTCGCGTTCGTTTGCTCGTACGCCTTCCCTCCTCCATCCTCCTCCTCTTCCGCCGTTCGCCATGCGAAGAAGCTCGATCCTTGGCCCACCATCGAGTTTCCATCGTCGATCGGCCCGAGCTTACCATCCTCGGCCACGGTTCGTTGAACACGGAATATGGCTAAGGGCGGACGTCCTAGACGTTTATTTTAAGCGTCCCGCGCTACGCGTCGATTTGTCCGTTTGAAGCATCTCGCCGGATATTGCCAGCTTCGTTTCTTGCTCGAGTCGGGCTCGCTCGCTTTTTCGTCGCGCGCGTTTCGCTGATCGTCGCTCGAGCGGAATCAATTTCGTTACGGGAGCAGTTACGCGGGAATGCGGGAATTAGAACCGAAGTGCGGACCCGTAATCGAGTTGATAAGCTGGATTCGTCGTTCTGCGGCTTATCGCTCGCTTTCTCAACCCTACGCGCGTTCCGAGTGTCGATCGTGCGTCATACGGCGTGAAAAAATACTTTTATCCGGTGGCACACGGAGTGGTTTCTTTTAATGCGGAATGACGAGATGCATCTGTGAGATGCGTGGATTGTAAAATTACTGACATTTGTGAATCCAGGACGTCCACAGAATTTAATTTTATTTCTGCGTATCGTGCTGATATAGTACAGTATAGTAGGGATAACGTGTGCGTAATGACGGTTAAGTCGTTTGCAGGTAAAAAGGTATGGTTTAACTTGGGGAATTTGTGTAATGTTTTAGCGTCAATACAGCTGAGTGATAATAAAATTTAGTGATTTTTACTTTTAACAAGAGGTTAATCGGACAAGGAATCATATATCAGGAGTATATTGATAACGTGTCTAAGCTTAATATTCTCCAAAATATTGTAAATCCAGCATGCTGTTCTAGCATAAATATTGACAACGCTACATTCCCAAAAGTACGTTTGAATCACAATCAAGCAGATCATAAATAGCGAGCATCTAACATTACAAACACACAGAACTATGAAATGACGACCAGCTATGAAGCACTATTGTACACGGAAATAGGTTCCTCAGGCTTATACGTCTGACGCTGTAACTGATAATAACAGACACCTATAATTACCCCTTATACTGCGGAACAACAATACACCGTTACACCTGAAATCTGACGTGATTCTACTCTTCATAATTTCACGCAAGCATTATCGAACCCACAACCTAACATTCCTCCTTTCAACTATGAAAATTCCATAACTCTCCTTAACTTTACCAAACTGCCATCAATTTTTCATGTTCGCTTCTTTCGTCCTGCCTTTTGGCCCAAAAATTCCGACTGATTACAATAGCCAGCGCGGAGCATAACCACCGATGATATCGAAGGACGTAAGTAGCTCCTTCGGAACCGACGACCGATCGACTATCAAAAGTCGTTAGAATCCCGATACGTGGGAGAGAGGGGTCGGGTCATAAAAAGAGGAAGGCCGCCGATGACGGAAAGAGAGCGAGCCTCCTATAAGCCGAATGTGCCTCTCTCCGACCGGCCGGCGAAGCCGAAGAGTCCCTCTCGGCGGCCGCATTGGCATTTCTACGACTAGTCCAGCTTTGACGAGAGATTGATGCCCGTGGCCCGTCCCAAGGCGAATCGGCGCGTGTTGCCGACAGAGACGACAGACGCCAAGAGAGAAGAAAGCGAGAGCGAGCGACCAAGCAAGAGAGAGAGAGAGAGAGAGAGAGAGAAAGGGAGAGTCCGACGAAATACGCGCCGACGAGGAGGAGACTAGGCTGGAATGAGCACCGAACGCCAGTTCGGAACAAGTACGCGACGAAGATAGAGGTACCGAGCACCGACGAGGAAGGAGGAGGAGGGGAGGGAGGGCGATAGAAAAAGAAGGAAAAGGTCCGGCGACGAGGACGATGAGACTGGAAAGGAAGAGGCGAGCGAGAGGGCGGATCTTTCTCTTTATTCCTCCGGCTCATCTTTCGCTCTCTGTCGGTCGCGATGGAGGGGGAGGGGGCAGAGGGCCGCCGCGCGCAAAAAGGGGAGAAGGCGAGGCTCGCGGGGACAAAAGGCACCGCCGCGGAATTTTGAGCGTCGGCCTTTCGGGCCCTCCTTTTAAAACGCGGCGAGCGGCCACGAGGGCCGCATGAGAGCGGATAGCACACCGGGGGCTACTTCGTAAAAAGCGAAAATATTTTTCCCTCCCCGCGCCCGCCCCCAACGCGCCTTTTGTCTCCGAGGTCTGCCTCGCAGATATGTCCAACCCCTCGAGAAGGATATGTCAGTGTGTTATGATCGTAGATGCCGCGTATTGAGATCTTTGAGGAGGGGTCGGGGTGACCTTGATCGGATTGGCGAGAGTGACTGTTGGGGGTGCTGGTGGGTAATGGCTGTTGACGGATTAGACGGCGGTTGGGTCGTACGGTGTTTGAGGAAGCGACGTGCAAGGCGAGGATAGTGATGTATTTGAGAATTGCAGGGATGAGCTGCGTTCGAGTGTTCGAATGTTTCTAAACTTGCGTGTCGGATGTACCGTGGATGTAGGTTATGCAAGTAAGTTACTTTTGTTCTGATGCTTACTGAGTACGAGATACGCTTTTTATTTGGATTTTGATGGATATGCTCAGATATGTACGTTCTGTGCGCATTATATTCTACGATACTTCGTTTAATGTGTATGATTAGAAGATGTACAGTACGGAATCATTGAAATTCTTGAGAAACTGAAGTTTGACCCCATTTGTCGCATTCGAAGGTATACTTACATGCATCTTTCAATCTTCAATTCTTGCGAATAAACATTTAATTTTTACATTTGGCTATATGTTTACATACATCTTTTAATCAGGAGCTCATGTTAACCATCGTTTCATTTCTACATCCGGACGTATGCTTACAAACACCTTTAAATCTTCAACTCACGTTGGCAAACATTTCATTTCTACATCCGGAGGTATGCTTACATACATCCTTAGATCATCAGTCTATGCAAACAAACATTTCTTAAGCTTCCAAACATCGGAAGCTGTTGAGGACACATTGAGTGTCGAACGTTCTTGAACAACTCTTACCTATCCTAAATCAGTGTGTTAATCAGTTCGGTAGAAGTTTCGAGTCGCTCTTTATCACTCTCCCTTTCGTCGCCGAGTCCGAACGATGAAGAAGCGCAGATCCGTCGGCGCGTATCGCTCGCCTCGATCTTCTCGATCCGCAAGAAAATTTCGCCAGGAAAAGCCACGGTCGTTTATGCCGTAGGGGACGCCATTAATCCGACGATTCTCCCCTAAATCTCTCGCTGCACGCTGCCGGGACCCGCTGCCTGGCAAAAGGGAGAGGGTCAGCGAGAGTCGGGGGTGTGGAAGGAATGGGAAGGGGCGGGAAGGAATGGGAAGAAAGGAGACTCCTTCCGGAAACCGGAACTCGGCGCGACTTAAAGACGCGTACGCGTTACGTATCATGCGAAAATCGAAGCTTTTCATCGGCTTTAAATGGATTTGCGGGCCAGCGCTGGATGAAACATTTGTTCGGTTCCGTTTCAACGAACTCGCGGATCGTAAAACATCGCTAAATGATATATTGTTCGACGAAATTCCTCTTTCTGACGACAGTGCGCTTTGCTAATGTAGTACGATTAATATTTCTCGGCTGACTCTTGCGACGTTGGAATTCGGCTGTTTTACTTCGCACTACTTCATTTAATTTGCACAGTCTTGCGATCTGGCGCAATCACAAATGGCACCTACATATCGTACATTGCAGAATTAAAATGTACACGCTCAATGTCTGAACAATCTTGAAGCATGCCCAATTGATAATTATCGAATTTCAATGAGCAGAGATTGAAAACTGAATTAATACCGTTAAACAGAAAATTATGAACGACGATTAACACTGCCAGCATCAAATGTTTCTCATCAATAAATCGTAGTTTCGCGAACGTCGACGATACGGCGCATTTAAAAAAAAAGCGTACCTTGGTGCCAATAATAAGGCAACGATGTATAATCAAGCCTGCACGCGCCAATTTTTTTGCTGTTAGTACCTTTCCTATCGTTCGCCAAGACAGTTTGACCTGCGATTGAGCACAGTCAATCGTTCATCGACGCTCAGCTCGGAGCAAGTGGAACAGGTCGCAAGAAGCGAGGGTAATATTAACGCGTGCCGTTAAACTTTTTTTGCCCGGCGCGGCCGTGTTTTTCGCTCGCTAGATTCTACGGATAATTCGCATAATTAGACGTTTGAAAACACATCTGCGTCAGTCAGGTGTCACGCTCGCGACATTGTTCGATGCGGTAATAACCCATTTGAAAGCGGGGAAGAACCCAGCTATCTTCTCGAATCAGGATCAGTTCGGCGCGAAAAAAGCGAAGTGGCGCTGGGTCAACTTTAAAGAGGCGCTCGTCACCTTTTTTTTTCGAACGGATGTATTCTTTTGTAACGTAGATTACGACAGTGGCCTAAGTCAGAAATGCGGGGAAGAAACAAACGTTCATTTCGACGTGTTATTCACGGTAATGAAGTAAGAAATTGAAGCAATTTTTTCTGTGTCGACTTAGAACAGCTTCATAACCGTATGCACATATGTATACTACTAATTACTAACGTAGCATAATTAATGGTATTAATCAAAGTATGGTAAAATCAAGTTGTTCATTCTTTTAAATTAGTTTATTTTAGTCCACCACTTATATTTCTGAATATTTGTATAATCTTTTCGAAAGTAATTGTTGAACTCAAGCTTATTCCTTCCAACCAAGAACATGAACATTCTAACCTTGACAGAGCTAGAGGACCATATAAAGCATTTTATTACAGCACCCTTTAAAAACAGAAAAACAATTTCATTGAACATACACTTCCCTTTATCAATTTCATTTATTACGCGTTCCACACACATTTTCTCTCTACGAAGCAAATTAAACATTACTTCTTTCGAGCATATGAACACACACCAGACCCGGTCGAGTGATTCGTTTAGCGAATCGTCCCCGTCGGAAAAGACTCAGGAACTCAGCCGTCGAACGAAATTGCGCCGTTCGATTTAGAAACAATGCCGCGTAAAAGTTGCGCTGAAAATTCTTCCTATCGGCGGCACTCGTTAAGTCCTTTCGCGCAGGTGCACGATTATAATTGCCCGGCATCGAATTACCGGCAATTACGCTTACTCGCCCGGCGTTCTCTTTTCTTGAATTCATCGCTATCGTCGCGAGTTTCCCGCCAGGTCACATTCGCGTAAATCAGCGATAATTGCCGCGGATTCACAATGCTGACTCCGGATTCGGTGTATTTCACGCGTGCAAGCGTCCGCTCGTGGGAATCTCTCATTCTTTTCCCTACAGCGGTTTATACGCGGGTCCGTTAAATGGCGAACGGTAGCGATGCTTGACAGGTGGACGATTCGAGGAAAAGTTCGGAGTCTCTGACGCGCACTGCGATTCCGCTCGACTTTTAATATGAGAATACATTGCTGCCGTGTAATTGTACGTAAATGTAGGAAATTGCGGATGCTCGGTGCAGAAGAAACGCTAAAGACGTGAGCGAGTAAGGAATATTTTGACTTTGTCGGCGATAGATGTAGTAGAAAATGTTTGGATGAATGGGCCAAGGTATTTGCATTTAAAATCATTGCTTTCTTCAGTGATTATACTTTAATGTGGGAGTACGAGGTTTAGTACAGTGTTGTACATTAATATTGGAGATACAAATGTATAACATACGCGTGGTGGTAAAAACCTAATGTGTGATGACAAAAATCTTCTGATTTCTTGATGCGTGGAGGTGTGATGGAATGCTTGTAGTTGAATTGGTAAATACGTTAATGTGAAAGATTGTCATTTTGCTGCAGGGTAACATAGTTGTCATATTAGATGTCAACATACAATAATTAAGGGATAATTATTCTCCTCAACTGAACGTTTTCGTCTGAAGCTTTGCAAAATACAAATATTCGACAATGTCAAAACATATATTTTCTACAAAATATGGTTTACAATACAATCATGCATATCATTCAATAGCCAAAATCTCAGGTACATACATTTCCAGTACACAATGTACACTTATCATGATAACACGATCATACATAACAAAATGTTTACGATGTACAACGCCAGATCAGAAAGTGCAAGGAAGGAAAACGATCTATACGATTCCGCGCGTCTGCATTAATGTCAATCGCTGAAGAGAACCTCGGTGCGAGTCGTTACATCAGATATTAATTGTCATCAATTAACGACACGGACGATTAGCATCAATAGGTACGTTCACTCGACATCTACCCTTTTTGTCAGTGCCCTCTCGTGTAGCGACGTAATTCGCGCCTCCTGACCCCTTTTACCTTTGCCAGCACAATCATTAGCACGAACGTTTACGCTTATGCCAGTGCCAACAGTTGCTGTTTATGTAAGAAACGATATGGGTGGAACGGAAAGTACGAAGATGATACGGGAAACGAAATATTCATCGCTCTTTTGTCCTCGCAATTAAGGGGTACTGTAATTATGGTGCAATTGCTTTATTTTATGTTCACTCTTTGTATGCTGTAAGTAATAGATTGTGTTAAGTTAGCAATTAGTAGATTTTTCAGGTGTTATAATGCTGATGTTTCTTCATTTCTATACATCACTGAATGTTAATAGTAATTTGTATAATTACGATGAGAAAACTACTAATTCTAAGTTCGTATACATGAAATCAAATTGCCCAGAATGCAGAAGTCTTTTATAATACACATTACGCTCCTTCCACACAAACATTCACCCTTCATGTTATTATTGACTGAATAATTTGTGTACACATCGTTTGAAAAGCTGACTTCATCGTTCGACCAATTCTGTATACATTTTAAGTTAAGTTGTTGTAATGACATAATTCGGCATGTGTAGCTCATGAAGTGTTAAACAATTAATTCTACGTTGATCCGATTGAGTGCCAAATAATTCATCAAAAAATACATTGCGAACAAAAAATCATTACGATGGTAAATTAACTGATTTTTGGCCTCTATTTTAAATCCGAAGTTAACCATGTACATTAACTTGCGATTAAAGTTACATAAATATTCTTTCACTATAATAAATTAACTTTGTAGTCACAAATCATGACATCCAACTACAAATTCAAAAACTAACACCCCCTGATTTCCTCCAACACCCGTGCTTTTACATCAGAACCAAACGTGTATCTCAACCACATCATTACCAACTCCTGCTTACTCTTCAACCCACTACCAACAATGACGATTGAAACGAACAAACAAAGTCTGCGCGACCACCGTGAAGCGTTCGGCCGCGTATCTTGCCACGCATTCTCGACCTAAAACAAATAGCTCGAGCGACGTCGATTTCAATTTACGCACGGCCGAGGTTGGGGAGGGTAAAAAATTGCAGCCGGGCGCTTAATGCAGTGGGCAGAACGGGCGGGGCGGGTCGGCGTGCGAAATAAGCGGGCAGAAGTCGATAGTACCGAGAAAACGGCTCACTCGCGTGCGCGAAACATGCTCGATGTCGCGAGTCTATCGTGGCAAGGGACTTTTCAACGTTCGCCCTGTTTGCCAAAGGAAATGCCCGGACGGTTAGTCACCCCGCGGACCCGCCAGTTTTCGCACTCCTGCATCTGGAAATCGACGGCCGGCTCGCGTGCACGAGCCTTCCTCCACTTTTCCTGCTCGAACTTGACAGCTTCGTTGCTCTGATAGCGGCGAACCTAACGCGTGTCGCTGGATTCTCTGACATTTGCGCGAAGCGTGAGTTGCAGTTTCGCAAGGATGACTGCATGGGATGCGGCTCATTTGCAATGCGTTTGGGATTTGAATTAATGTTACGCCCGGTACTTGAGTCGTGCGGTTTACTGTATTGATCTTGGTAATTGTGTTACTTTATACGAGTAGCTGTTATGTAATATGTGTCCAGCTTTGGATAGATAATTGCTTGAGGTGCGTTTGGGAACCCAGTTAATCCTACGCTTTTGTGCCGCATGGTTTACTGTATCGATCTTGGTATTTGATAGATTTCTGTGTAATACGTAGGTATGCAGTTTTGTAAAGATAACTGCACGGGATGCATTTGAGATTTGAATTAATGTTACGCTTAACATTTTTGACGGGTGGTTTACTGTATTAACCTTCCGTTAGTCGCGGCCTCTATTTCTACACGAATGGTTGCGCGTATCTCCTAGATACGCTATTGTCAAAATCGAAGATTTGATAATACAATTATTGAAATTTTGTTGCGTATAATATATTATGAATAATCACGCTTCATTTATGACAAAATTTATTTGTCAAAACATACACAAACTATTATAAATCTATATATAAACATACAGTCACATCACGGTCACGTAAAATCAAGTCTTCTATAGTATCAAAATCACTATGATCTTCTATCTTGTTTTAACTGTTGTCTACCTCTCTTGGAAAAACAACAATGCAAGAAAACAAATTAGATACCACAAACCACAAAATTCGGAAAAAAAATCGACACAAAAAACGGATGATTAGAAACAGAATGAATGATGTGGGAAAGGCTTACCGGAAAAGTCGCATGTATTTCTCAGATATAAATGTCGATTTGCTGAAAATGTGTATTCGCTTTGAACTCTAAACTGATACTGGAAAGATGGTCTAGAAGAGAGGGAAGAATACCTGAAAAGTGCTTGTCGCAGCGGGATTAGGCAAAATGATATTATACAAAACATATCTGCAGTGTATCCTACAGATACGGGCGACCATCGGAAGGTTAAACTTGACATTTATATGATAAAATAGCGTGTAAGTAGTGTGCACAGGATGCGATTCATTTACAATGCGTTTAGAATCTGAATTAACGTTACGCTCGGAAGATGTATCGCATACTTTGTATTCATCTTGGTGAGGTAATTACTCTCGGTGATACTTTACACGATTGGTTTGTGCACAACATGTGTGAGCTGTCACTAATCTTTTCAAAATTTAACATCGAAGTATATTTATGTTGTCGCGAGATTCACCGTGTTCATTTGTGTTGTGTATATGTAAAATTCTACAAATTGGTATGGTAGATTACTATAATGGAGATGTGTCGTAACAGTATTATTTTTACTATTACACGTGTAACTTGCATTGCAAGTATCTGCGGAATTGTGAAGTCTGTTGTATTGATTCCGGTAATACAATTGTGAAATCCTACCGATCTGTGCAATAAATCACAGAATAACACACCTATATGGTGACTGTAACTTTTAATACGAAAGAATACTAAGAAAACACGAAACGGTTCCGAATTATTAATCAATCGTAACACTGCCTGCTTCTGATTAGAACCGTAGATGATTCATCCTCCGACGTTTGCTCAGTGCCGATAGATTAATCGATGTACGCTAATTAGTTTTTCTGGCCAACGCAATATCGAGCGAGAGAATAATCGATCGTCTGTGAGCGACGATCAGCAGCTGTCGATCGGTAGCTCAACAACGACGTTCAGCAGTACATCAAAATCGATATCGACAAAATAACAGATAATTATCAATTATTAGTTATTTGTCGACTGACAGTTTAACGATCCGCCTCCTATTAGGGACTTCAAATTAAATTAATTAGAAAGCGGCGTATACATTTGCATGCCGCTACCTACAACGTGTAACATAAATTTTCCTGTGTCGAAGTGATTTTCCACTGAGATTGCGTCTGGATTTATTATGCAGAGTTGTGTAAGTGCTACCGGTAACCTGCGGTGCGAGAGTCTTTATAATTATCGTAATCATTAACAAAGCGCTGCCAGTTATGAACTGTTATTACGATCAAGTTGATGATATTAGTGGCTGTGGAAGCAACGTCACATTTCGTGAAACGGGCACGTATTTTCTCAATTTCCTAATATTCAAATCTGCGGCGTTTCATTTGTCACACGCTGTCTTCTGGGCACCGACAGTGAAAAGAAATAACTGGGCACCGGGTATAGGTGTCGATCTCGGTATGAAATCTGTTGACACCTCACTTGCGTCACAGTTCCGTAGCTTGCATCAATCTTCGTATTATTACCAAGCTATCTTTAGAAGGAATAGTTACAGCAATTGACACTTGAACAGCTTCGACTGAATACATAAACATGTAGATCGCTTCTGTAAGCCAAAAAGGTCGTATTTAAAGCAGAAAAAAAACCGACATCATCACTCTGCAAACCTCACGCTCGGATAAAATGCAAAAACACCATTCAAAGTACGAAAACGCAAAATAATGTTACCGTACTTCACGGGAACTCCATTTTTTTAATATGAAAATTGTCAGACAGACTCCTTATCATCCCCCTTTCATTTTGCTTGTCATTACGGACACGACTTTGGAAAGTTGTCGCAGTGGCGAGCGGAGGTTCGATTTCAGCTTTGAAAGTAGCCTCCACATGTCCTCGGCAACTTTCATCCTAACACTAGAACTATCAACCAATCAAAACACCCCCTCTACTCGTATCTTAACAACGATTTCCTCCCAAGACATTATTTTACGTTCTGAAACATTCATTAACATTCACATAATTCTTTCTCATTTTGCAAGCTCGAATGCATTACCTCGTAACATTCCGACAAAAATGAAAATCCGAATATGAATTTGAGATTTACACGACCATGATTGCTGAAAGAATCAGCTTCCTGATGGTTGCCGCGGCTGTTTTCAACTAAATGCCGGCGTTTCGCAAGCGTTACAGCCTGCAAGTGTGACAAACATTCGGATGCCAGATTTCTGAAAAGCCGAACAAAAATCGTCGATTCTAGTATCAGGCCCTCTGTTCGACGTCAGGCAAGACGTCACGGATGCAAAACGTGACCGTCTCCTCTGCAACTATGTACGACGTACTCGCGCGGCACACATGTCATTAACTTTCCTGCGCGCAAACAGGCCTCCGGGTTACGACTGGTGGTTCAATGCCGAACGGGTGATTGATTGGCAACTCGTAACCTCAGTTTGCATCGTAGATTACGGCATCGGGAAGGCGGTATGCTGCCCGACGATCTCGTCGTCAATCGACTTGCAAATCGTGGCGAGAGTCTCTTTCGAGTCAGTCCTTGGCACCGAGGGGCTCCCTGACGACACGTCACGTCCCTGAACCGGGTGTTATTACGTCTTTCCGATGACGGGAGCGGGAAAAACGAGGACTTGGACGATCGTCGCAATGGGGGGATCGCAAAGGATAGTTTCTGCGCTGCGAAAGGATAGTTTGTGGACGAAACAGCTTTCTGGACACGTTCAACTTACTATTCTAAATTATTTTTGGATGAGGAGTCAGAGACATGGGAAAGGGTGGGTTTGGGGTGGGGGAGGATTGTTTAGGATTATTTGTCTGTTTTCGGGAATGTATGGCTGGATGTTTCGTGGAATGTTGTGTTGATGGGGTAAGAGATGGAAATTGTATTGTTGTGTATGAATAAATTTATACATGTGCAGATGTTGTTTTTTTAATGTTTGTGTATTCGTGATTAATGTTTGAGTACAGAAGACTGATTTGATCAGTTTTTATTTATTGGATGAACAATTATAAATTGACAAGGATGTAACGATTGCATAAGAGAATTTCACTTGAATAAACATTAAAGCTTTCTATTTAAAGAGATTTAATATTTTATGGTGTGAAATTACGTATAATTTGCATAACGTAAATATTACGTACATATAATACAATACTTGCCGACAGACCGCTTGTTTTGAAAGCGGTGTAAGTGCATTTAAAAAACCAAATGAGATAGCACATAATTTTTGATTATTTTTGTGAAAATTTTGTATTTATGTGATATTTCATTTTTTGTCTAAATGGAACTGCACCACTTTCAAAATAAACGTTCCATATCTACCTAGCATCTTTCAAATTTTTTGCGCATACTATGACAACCAACCACGAAAAAGCGAAGAACTCATAGTATTTTGAGAGTGTCACACGCTAAAAAATATGACACCCCTATCATGACGATCGCCAAAAACTGCATTACATGCTCACACGTCTTAAACGAAAATATCCAACAACATTCCTACAAATACACTGTACCTCCCCCAAACATGAAATAAAAACCAACGATAGATATTCACAAATTACATCTCCACCTAAGATCATCGAAATCTAAGGACGACAACCGATAATGACAACGACGTTGAAGAAGTCGCGTCTGAGGAAGGTAGAGAACTTACCGTAGGCGTTTTAAGGGTTGCTCAGGAGAATTCTGGGGTTGTCCCCTCTCGAAAATTGCTGAACGTTACCACCGCGCGGTGCGGAAGGTCCCAATTTACCCCTACGAATTTTCGGTGGTTGGCCACCCTTATCCGCGGTAGATAAAACAGGGCGCTTCCTGCTCCCTCGGCGAAGAGCCGGAGGGAAGTCGTCGATTTACCAACCCCCAAAACGGGGGTTGCTCGCCTACCCTCGCCGGCTCGGATTCGGATATAGCAGTGCCAGGTAAGACAGTCGTTTATCATGAGACGAACGGAAATTGGGGATATCCTGCGCTGTTAACCGACAACGATAAATCCTGCGACTTAACAACTTTCGCTAGCCGCTCAACTATTCGCTTCGGGGGATGAAAATTTTGAGGGTCGGTGCGTCATTGAGACTGAATATGGAATTTTAGTGGATGTGCGTGGAGTTAAGGATAGAAATTGATGGTTGGGGTGAATTTTAGTAGTACTCGGCAACGGGGTTTTGCTTATCTTGCTATGGGGGTTGATGTAAAGGTAGTTTTTATTGTTGAATAATAGGATGTTTAGGACATTTTATGTCTGGAATTGAGCTGTGTTCTTGGTTGCTATGTTTGATCTTGGGACTGTTTAGTGACTGTTTCGATGGTTGGAATACATCGTTAGTGACAGTTTGCATAATGAAATGTGAATATAAAACTGTTTTGATACGTTGTGTAATGATATTTCTAAATTTCTTAATATACCTTAGTGGCAGATTTTTAATTATTAACTCTATCAAAAAATAAACTTGCGTTAGCAGAATAATTGTAAACTGTTCCCTTCGTGAAACGAAAAACGAACTCAAAATCAGCAGACCATCACATTCACCCACAGTCAATAAATGTTATTCGTGCAAATCATTACATCAGTTACAACTTCTCACAATGTGCCAGAGATTCGAAAAATAAGCTAAACAAACAATATATAGCAGAAAGTCCTTTCTATTCGTTGTTTCATCACCGATTTTTCAATTGATTCAAGTTTCTAAACCGCTTCACCACTTTCATAACTACACATACACTCCAGCAAAGGACGATTCATTACTTCACCAAAAATCAGTAAATTACTTATTTCCCCATCATTTCAACGCGCAATAAAAATTTCACACTTCATCTCATTTCCCACCCAATCCTACCAACCCCGAACCAGCCCCAACTAAAAACACCGTCGCACATCGACCTCCAAAAACCTCACCTTTCATCCTCCACCGAACTGAGATAAATAGCCAAAAATCCTTTTCCATTAATTTCACTTCTACCACACCCATAATCGAACTTCAACCACTCCAGCAGCATTACGCGTTCGTTTCAATTGACCAGTTCTCGTTTTACGATGAACGTGTCATAGTCGACCCCTAACGCGTCAGAGAGTTGAAGGGGGAGGGGAGAGGGGTGGGGGGTTGAAAGTTCGAATTTCGAAAGTGTCCGCGGCACATCGGCCGTCAGGCGCAACAGGTGAGAGAGTGCGCGATGTTCGCAGCGTCGGCGGCGTCGGCGTCGGCGTCGGCGATCAGAAAATCAGCGCAGCGCGCTAATGACTGGCGCACACTGACTGACTGTTGCACGCCCCGTATCACACATTCATCCCACGGCTCGATATCCCATTCTCGGCACATCGCTCGACACCCCCTTCGGCACGCGGCGGGCGACACTTTTTTTCCCACCCCAATTAAATCATCGGTTCACCGGAAAAACGGGCTCAATCGGGGCGAGAAAAAGCGCGGATGGTCTACACTTTTTTTTTTTTTGGTGCCATTGTATGATTTATGTGGCCGGTGAAAGAGCAGGGAGCAGGGTTGACTAACGGGCTTTCGATAGCTCTTTGTTTTGATCGTGAGTAGGTTGGAAGGTATGATTGTGGTAAGGGTGGGGAGTGCGTGAATTGAAGTTTAAACTTTGTCTTTTCATAATTGGACCGTTTATTCTGAAAGTGATGCTAGTCAGTTTTTTGTTTAAATGTGATACCATATAAATAAAGTGTTTACTCTAAATTAATCTCAAATGATATGATATGCCATTTTTATTTAAATGTACTTACTCCAGTTTCAATAATAAAAAGTTCAATTGTTTGATGTTGCGTTGTTAGCAGACACTTAATCAGATTCCTCGCATGAGAAATTGAATTATTACCATTTGCTGTTAGCGGATATAGGTGAAAAATGTCGGATTGTCAAAGATCCGATATTATTTTTGAAATTGTTACCCAGCTTCATTTGTCAAACGGCAGTACAATGAAGTTCGCAGGTATACATGAGTTTCTTACTGGGGCGCGTAAATATGTTTTTTTTGTAACGTTTATAGGGACGTATGATAAATCTCAAATGCACGAGTGTTAATTGTACGTTACGGTCAGATGCGGTGGCACTTTCTGATCCAGAAAACGAATCTCGTGATCGCGTTTCACGTCAGTAGAACGCTTAAGCGTTGAAATATTGTCTCGCTTGACTAACGACGTCTGAATGCTTCTTTGATCTGAGTCGATTTCAAGTCGCTGCATTCATGATTTGAGCGCTAGAATCCGTCCCCAAATTGTTCTTGGATCATTCAGATACATAAACTGATATCAAATATAATATACTTACTGCTATTTAACAGTCAAAGTCATTTGGAAAGCCTGAAGCAGTTATATTTTTATATTACCCAGAATTATATAATTTCAAAGATTAATAGCCCAACTCTATCTAAGCGTATACAAACATCGACTATTGGCTCAAGAAAATGTATAAAAATTTATTTCGATTTAAACAATTCAGTACTATAAAAGTGTACTTAATTTATAGAAAATTCCAAAAAAACATGGATCGTCCGATGACAATAATCAATGTTGCTAATTTCTCCACTCTGCAAATATCTAATTCCACCGAAAACAGTTCGAATACCATCTTCCATTACGACATCAATCCTAAGAGTCCCTTTTTTTGGTCCACGCCCATTTTTCCCATCGAACGTCTGACGCTCGCCGGGTTCCTCCCTTATTTTCCAGCAGGCTCTTTTTTTTCAATTTATTGAACCCTTTCCGTCGTAAACCAGCGACAGCAGGTGAAACGAGAAAGCGACCTTCGTCAGTTGATCGTCGCTGACTCCCGCCGTTTCTCCTTTCACGGTTCGCCGAATCATTAAGGAGGCACTAATTACCGGCGAAGATACAATTAGTAGTAGCGGCGGTAAATCGACAATGTCGCAACTGCGGCTCGCAGGCCGTTTGTAATTAGCGAATTGCCGGGCTCATCTCGCTCCCAGCTCCTTTTTCCGGTTTTCCCTCGATTTCGGCGAATCACTGCCGTTTTCCGACTCTGTCTAACGCTGCGCGCCGCTGTGTAATTGGAGAGGGTATTAAGGGAACAGTTGATTTTTTTTCCTCCTCTTTTCTCGTCGCCGGAGAGACGGAAGATGGAAGCACAGTTTTTGACGGAGGTGGACGGGAAAATGTGTGATTCTTGCTCGGATTTTGCGCGAACGTGGTTGTGCTCGTTCATATGTGGCAATAGAATGTAGATTTACAATAAGCAGTTACAAATATGGCTGCAGTAGATAGGTTTAAACAAGTTATTCACTAGTTCTTTGTCATTCAATGAACGATAAAAATGGAAGAAATATACAATTTAGTTACTTGTGGGCATCAATTATTTATCCCGTAAGCACACAGCTTAGGAAAACTTAAAGATAAATCATGCTAATTTATGTTACGTGAAATAAATTGAAGTATCACTAAAAGGGACTAATCTGTTAACACTTCAAAATTGCAAGTCTCGTGAGTCTACAATATCTACAAACTCAAAGATGAAAATAAAGCATACTTATGTAATATGAAACAAAGTCAAGTGCAATCAATACAAACTGTCCGTCAAGTAACAATGTAATTCTACCTACAAGCTCGCAGTATCCAGAAAATCAAAAGTGAGAATCAAGCGTACTTATGTAACGCGAAACAAATTGAAGCGATCCTAATACGAACCGTCCAGTGACAATTTAATAGCGTAAACTCCGGCAGTCTACAGTAGCTACAAAATGAAAGGTGAAAATGAAGCGCGCTTAGCGTTAAGCGGGACAATTTAAAGCCGCACCGACGAACACAATTACACAGAGCGTACCGTTCGTCCATCCGTCCGCCGTTTATTTGCCGTTCATCGCACGCGTAACATTAAGCCGCGCTCCGCGCAAAATCACATCGAGCACCGTGCGCCTCACTCGATGCCTCACCCCGACGAGGATCGGGCATCCACACAATTCCATTCTGAAAAAATTATCTTCCATTACGCGCCGAGAGCGAACGGATGATCGGCATGTCGGCGAGGCCTCGCTACGGCAACGTTCGACGGCGCGCATTCATTCGTCGCTCCCTCGATGAGCAATTGTCGTGTCCACCCCGTTCCCACCCTATCACCCCCCTCGGAGCCACCCTCTTTCCACCACCTCCCCCTCTCTTCCCTTCGCAGCGCACTCTCCCGCCGTCGGCGCTCGAAAGAGAGAAACGTGTGACGGGTTTGGTTTTACTTTCGCGCACTGTTTTCTCTTGGAAATTTGCAAGCAGTGCGTTTTTCCCGAAGGGGGAGCAAAATATATACGCCGACCTGTCCGCCCACCCACGTGTACGCCTATATATGCATAGCTACGGACAGACACGGCGAGCCGCGGTCGCAGGTACGAAGCGCGGACTCGCTCGCGTTTGTTCGCTCTTATGCGCGTCTACAGGCGCGCGCGCGCGCGCGCGCGCATACTGGCGCATACGTGGGCATACAATGCGTACATGGAGTGCGCGTAGCAAGGGACGGAAAGAAAAAATACAGATCGCGCGCCGGGGGCAGGAAGAGTAGGCAAGGGAAAGACTGGGAGGAAAGTGGCGGGGAAGGGGGTGGGGTGGAGAGGGAGGGTTGGGGGTAGGTGCCGGAGGGAGAGAGAGGTCGTGTTTTTTCTGAAAACACCCGTGGCGCCTCGTCTCGCCATCGTCGCCCGCGAAAAGAATGGAAAAACAATATTTTGACGTTTCGCTCGGAGTTTTCTGCTCCTCGTACGCCCGATTTTACCCTCTTTTTTCGTTCTTTCCCGTTTTCTCTGCCACCACTTCGCTCGACGCTTTCTGCTCTCTCGCTCCCCTCGCCTCCCTCACCCCTCTCTCTCTCTGTTTCTCTATATTTTTCGGTGTCCTTTTTTTATCGCTATCTCGCCTAACCGTCGGCGCGCGTTTGAGGGATCTAGACATGCCCGCGGGGTGCGGAGCCATGAAAAATCAGCGATTAGAGGGGTGAGATTTTCGGGCTCCTACCAAACTGGAATGTCGCTACAAGATCGCAATTCGGCTCTCTTGTATCATTGTACTGGTCTCTGTGCAGGGAAAATATGCTTTTCGAATCGTTGCCAAGTACGCATTTTATTTATGCATTGAATTCTTTATTATTATTAGAAGAGATTGGCAAGGAAGGCTCAAAAGTCAGGGTAGAGTGAATATTCGTCGATTTTTCGACTTTTTTGCAACTTGCATTGAAGGAACTAATGATTTTCTTGCAGAGTATAGTTCTTCGAAAATTGCTTCATGCGAGTTGCAAATTAACCGGTAGCAGAAACGTTTCGCTTGCTGGGTTTTCCAAAGCGACCGATGTTCGGCGAGAAACTGAGAAACGCACGTTATTAAAATAATTTGCAGAGAAGAAACGGCGCTACTAAAGTAAACGTAATCTCCCCACTTTTGTTCGCGATTTTAATATGGTAAAATAAGCTTGGCGCGGCCGCGAGGCGCATCAAAGGCAGTGCGCCGATAAAAATTACTCGCAGCACGGACAATATTTTCAAAAGGAACGGAAAATAATTTCGAAAGACAAACGCGCCGCGGCGAAAGTAGAAATTCACTGAGTTTTCGCTTGCCGTTCGCGAAGAACGCGGGAGTGTCCGTGCACCCTGTTGAGTCGATGAAAAAAAATTACTTCTGGGCGAAAAAATATTTTCAAAAGGTAGTGAAGAATGTTTTTGATACGCGATATCGTTCGCGCGGCAAGAACTCTTCGTCTCCCGCGCCATTTCGAAAATCCATAGTCGCCCGGGATCGTTCCGTTTCGGACAAAAGATCTTGACTCGGCGAGTACCTGATGGAAATTCAATTTTTTCTTTAGCATTCATACAGTTTCAATGAGTTTCTTATGGGTTGAGGTATATCTACATTAGACGTTGAATGTATATCAAGTTTTTCGTATCAATTTGATGTTTTCTCATGATACAGTTCATGTTTAACGAAGTATTATTAAAGATGTCCTCTGCTTCGTTCGGATCTTGAATACAATGTGATTCAAACAGAAAAACATTATAAATGTACCTAACGTCAAAATATTAATTTTTATCTATTTATATACCTATGAAAGCTTGATACTAATTTATCTTATCTTAATTTAATTAATTTGTCTTATCTTATGATTTTACTTTTGTCTTGAAGCTCATGTAACTGATAATCAGTACCAATAAACAATTACATTGACCAATGTTTTCACTCCTTTCCTAAAAATCTGCTTGTCATCAATTACCGATTTATTAATGGCAGTTTATTTAAAATTATGAGACGCGCTAATACCGGGGCAACTTTACTCCGTGATGGATAATGGTATTAAAGCCTCAAACTTTTCGGTCGGATATTACGACAGGAGACGCTTACCAAATGCGTCTACGGCAATGGAACTTGCCGCACTCGGCGGCCATTATCCTTGCTCAAGTGCGAGATATTACTGTCGTCGTAAACGTATAGCTAATAAATCAGGCCGGTGTATTGCGTCGCGACAAAAATTATTCCTCAGGCAGAAGGCGCATAGATTCTGCCCATCGCCGTATCGACTTATCCGCCGTAATATATTCAAGACTCGCGTTGCGCATACAAAGGTTCGCAATTTTACGTTTTTCCTTCGAATTAACATATTTATTCACCTACCTGTTGTACAACAATTTCACTTGACATTGGGCAGACACTCAGCACGCGACGTCCTTAAGAACGGCAGAACAGATCAATTGTTCGACAAACCGTTTAAAAGAGAGATCCATGTCAGAACCTACCTTAAGGACAAAAATAAAACTTTAAATAATAATAAGGATTATTATCAACTACTTGCGTAAATCCAATACCGCTTACAGGGACGTATCGAACACGCTTGCTCAAACAAGCTTTGATCGCCTACATAGGTATCTCGCGCTCGACATCTTCCATCGTACCTCATCAAGTCGTCTGCCGAACGACCCCTACATTCCTGCCGAAAAAAAACATATTCGCGCCATAGCAATCGGGTCATATCATCCACGGCAGCTCGTTATTTATCAGCCGAATTACCATCACCCCCGCCCGCCGCGAAACGGTTGAAAATTTAATCGCTCGAAAATTCGTGCGAACGCTCACTTTCACGGCCCGACAACCCCTCTCGCCACCCCGACCACCCTCACCCACCCCTCTGAATTAGCGTTCGCCGGCCGCGTCTCCCACCATCCCCTTTAACAATGTTTTCGAGCCGATCCGCTTTAAGGGATGGGCCTTTATTTAGGCTGGCGGCATGAGAGTACACTGCCGTCTGTGCGCCTCCCTCCACCCTCCGCGTCACCACCCCCCACCCCCACCCCCTTGGCGTCGTTCATTATCACTCCCTCTCTCTCACTCTCGTTCTCATTTACTCTTTAACCTCGTCTCCTCTTTCGCGCTCTCCTCCGTCGTCTTTCTCATTTCGCCCTCTCCCTAACCGCCGACATCCCCTTTAGTCAGCGACCTCTTCACCCCCCACCCTCCCCTCTCGCCCCTCTAGCCCCCCCTTCGACCTGCCGCCCACCACCCGGCCAGGCCTTGGCTGGGGTGTCGGCGGAGGAGCGGCACGGTGTAAGGGGTGGATGGGTTATCGATTAAAAAATGTCTGCCCTTCAAGACGGCCTAGGTCACGACCCGTCCGTCACACACGGGTATTCATCGAAACACCGAAACGCAATCTCCTGTCTCGAACCGCTTAACCCTCCGAGCTGGCCATTATCCGAGCACGCCGATTGCGTCTCGATATGGGATGTTCGTATGGGACTCGAAGCGGGGGTGAGGGGGTTGGGGCGGATTGGTCATTTTTTCCGTTTTCCTTTGTCGCTTATCACTGTTTCCCTTGTCCGAGTACTTAAGTGTTCAGGTGAAGGCATCGAGTTATAGGATTTTTGTATGATGGCGAGGGATTTTGAGGGAGGGGTGTGGTTGATTTGGAAGATTTGAAAGATGAACAAAAAGTTTATCATTTATGGGTTATGTGGTTTGTCTTTTCGACTTTAAATGTCGTATTTTAGTGGTGCGGTTGTGAGGATCTAATGTTTTTTGAAATATGTTTAGAATTTTTGTGTTACTGGACTCGGGCTGCTTATCGCTGCGCTTAATTAAATAGAACTCTTATCGCATGTCAAGCTCTGAAACACGGAATGCTCGGTTGTCAAAATCGCGCATTTCAACGGAAAATGAGTAGCCCCCATACCATACGCAGTGAAAAAGCCTTTTCGTTTGAAAGTCGTCCCAATGTCGTCTGCTGGCCAGGCCAGCATCTGGCCATCGCCTCCGAACATCGACAAATGTCAGCCTTTCGTTTCTCCTGAAAAATACCTCAACTTCGTCCACGCGCCAAATTCGTCCACGCTTCTCTCTCCGTCGAAATTTATCGAGCTTTGGACTCAAATCTCGCCATCTCTGATTTTCGAACATCCCTCTCCCGCTTCTTGTTTCCCTTTCTCTCTCGTTCTCGAAGCTGCCATTCCTGATATTCGAAGATCCCTTTTCGTCTTGTTCTGCAGTCTGCGATCTCTGATTTTCGAACACTTCTCGCTCTTTTTTTTCCTTTCTCTTTCGTTCTCAACTCTACGATCTCTGATTTTTGGACATATCTCCCACTTTCTATTCTCTCTATCTCTCTCCCATGCCTGCAATTTCTGTTCTTCGAACTTTGATGCTCTTCTCTTTCTATCAGCTTCGTTCTTGAGTCGGCGTCCTCTAATTTTTCAAGCGTCTCTAACCCTCTTTCTTCATCTTTCATTCTCAAGTACGCAATCTCTTTTCTCTCTCGTTCTCAAGGCTGTAATCTCCGACTTTCAAACATCACTTTCCGTCTGCTTCCCTTTCTCTCTCTTTCCCAAGCCTGCAATCTCTGATTTTCGAACATCTCGTTTTCTCTTTTCTTTCTGTCTTACTCTTAAGTCTACAAGTTCTGTTTTTCGAAAATCTATCTCCTACTCTTTCCCTTCTCTCTCAATCTCAAGTCTGTTATCTTTGATTTTCGAACACCTCTCCCATTTTGTTTCGTTTTCAAGTCCGCAATCTCTGATTTTCAAACATCACTTTCTCTCTGTTTCCCTTTCTTTCTCATTCTCAACTCTACAACCTCTAATTTTCGAACATTAGTCCACCCTCTTTCTTTCTTTCCCGTTCTCAAATCTGCGACTTCTGATTTTCCGACCTCTCTTCCTCTCTCACGGTCTCAGCCACTTTTCTTTGCCGTTCCCGCCTTCTCAACGGCTTCTTCCCGCGCCAAGCGTCGATTCGCACGAAGGAAAAGCAGCGGACTCACGGCGGTAAGAATAATGTTTGCCATCGGAGTGCGCAATTCATTAAGCGAGAGGGCGCGTCTAATCATAACAGCGCAGATCGCCGCCTTCCAGGGGATGATTCTCGCTACTCAGCTCCTTCTCCCTCTTTTCCTCGCGGTTACATTGGCCTCCCCCTCCTCATCCTCCTCGGGCATAAATTGGCATTACTTTAAACGCCTTTGTAAGCAGATTAGTGATTTTCCACGAGAAATCCGCCAGCGACGACCTTAATCTCCCCCATCCGTGGCCGATGTTAAGCAGTAATTGATTCTCGATAATCCCGGCATTAGCACGATCAAATCTGAAATTTGTATGACTCCCTTGGATTATAATAGTAGTTGAGAACGGGCGCGGAATACGTTCCCCCACACGTCAATGCGGAATACTAGAGCATACTGTTTGAAAGGGAACGCAAATTGAATATTAAGTTATATAAATTAATGAGAGATAATGTTTGAGTAGAATATCACAGCTGTACGGTATATTCTTACAGTGTATATAGTTGCATATTTCTTATTACTCGCCAAATTTCATACGTATACAATATATAATTCGTAATAAGAATTTGCAAATATTTACAATGCTTAATTTATTATTACATTACATATTTTAGATTACAAAGCAATTTTTCAGACATTATGACCGTATCACTCTGTTGTGAAACAAACGATTCCTTCTCTCTTTCAACCTTCACTCCAGCCGACGACCTAAACCTCCTCTTTAACCGCCGATAGACGCCCATCGGTACACTTATACAATTTCATTCAAAACGGGGCTCTCAGAAGCCCTCTTCGCCGTACATCATCCGTCCCATAACATATTACACCACCGAAATAGTATTATCCGAAGCCGGCCAACCCTCGGAAGACACCGGCAGAATACAAGGATTCGAAGGAAGAAACAAGCCGAAGACAGATGAAAGCAAGGATGCGCAGTCGACGCAAGTGCGAGCGCTGACTGTTGTAATAACTGCGTTATAAATTCAAAGACGGGGCCGACTCTCTCGCGTTACACGAGTCCTTAACCGTCGCGAGCGTTGTAACTGCATAAATTCGGGGCCCCATGGGCAATATTACGGCTGTCGGCCGTTGCGGAGACCTCGGCGAAGGTCGGATAGGAAAATCCGCGGAGATCTGCGCGATTAGCAGCGCAAAGCATTTCTCGGGAAATCGATAATCTGTTTGCGGCCACTCGCTTTAAACTAACGCGAATTTACGATGCCGGTGTAACGTTGAGAGCGGCCGGTCCGAGTGCCGATTAGCTTTGGTCTGATTAATGAATTGAGATGTCTTTGGAGGGTGGGCTTATTGAAGGGGGTGAAAGGTTGGGAGTTAAGGTAAATTTGAAGGTGATGGATGTTGGTGGAGGTTGAGATTCTGGGAGATATTATTGTGTTGGGTGATGTTTGGGTGGGTTATAAACTGTTACGGCCATTCATGTATTTGAATGAAGTACTTATGTATGATGAGTTTACAGGAGTTATCTTTGTCTGCTTTGAAAATTGTAGGTTCAACCGGAATATATTTTCTTGTACGCTTGCAGTTCAAACGGATTTTAATCAAACAATATTAGCTTTTCCTCGACTTCAGATCTGTCCTGTACATTATTTTCATAGCTGGTTATGAACATCACAACATGCCGTAGAGTACTTACCGTAGAATTGTGCAAGAAGTACAAAAGCAAATGTTTTTTGTTTTACTCTGAAGCAGCTTCCTAAAATCATTCAGTCCGAATCACAGTAAAAAATTAAAGTGGTTTATTTTTACGGGCCAAAAGAATTATTTATCCAAAATTCTCACCTAGTCTCGACTGCCTTCCGACTATGTCATAATTTTATTTGACAGCCTCGCCAACGATAGACACGTCTCGACTCGATTACGAACGGCGAAACTACCGTCGCCGAGGTTGACGGGAAAAAAAGGTGCGGCGAAGGGATAGAAAGGAAGATCGCACGAAATGAAGTTTAATTAAAAGCGGCGACGACACCGAAACGATCTGTCATACGAAGCGTTTCGAACATTCCACGTGACCTACGACAAACCTTCTAGTCTCCTTCTAAAGCGCATTAGTTCCGCAACTAGAGGGAGCGGAATGTTAAATCGGTGGTGTTAATGTCACATTGGTCATTTAAGAGGCTTAAGCGACGCTCACGTAAAAAATCTCGAAAATGTAACTAAATACTTAAATGCTTAACAATCGTCTGTACACCTAAATAGAATCATGTTCCGTAATATCTCACAAAAGTATATACATGAAGATCATGTAATACATAAATAAACTGCAAAGCTATTACGTCAACAATAAACTGTCAACTTACCTGAATTACAACCCCGAAAAGAATCGTAATATCTTAAAATGTCCCCGAAACAAATTGAAAAACTACCTAACCTAATACAACTTCACGAAGAATAATCAGAAATAAAAAATCGATCCCGGCTATAAAAACACATGAGAAATATAATACGTTATCGCTCAGTCGAAACCTAAATTCCATCTGAACCCTTCAGAGAGCTCCTCATTCCACCGCCAGCCGTCTAAAGAGCGATAGGTCGTTCGACACCAAAGACTGCCTAACATCTCTCCCCCCCCCCCCCCCCCCAACGACATCACAATTATCCCGATCTCTCTTCTCCCGCTCATCGACGGCCAATTCGAGGCGAGAAATAGCCTTAACCCGCCCACGCTCGGCGAAGAGATCTTTGGGGCGAAGATTCTCGTCTGAAAAGCGACGCAGCCCTCGACATTGCCGTTGCGTAACCTCGCTTCTACGCCTTGAACCCTTCGTCTTCGTCGGATTTAAGTTGGCGAGCGTCAGAGGGGGCCGTGTGCGTAAGTGCGTGGGCGGCTTGCGACAGGTCAGGAGCGAGAAGTTCGCTGGCAAAGGGGTCGGAGGGGTGAGTTCAGCTGCCGACGCGTGGGTGGGTGGCAGAAAGAAGGAGGGAGTGCGAGAGAGAGGGAGAGAAGGTGGGAGAGGGATGGCGAGCGAGTGAGAGAGAGAGGGGGAGGGAGAGAAAGACAGTGATGCTGAGTAGAGAGGTAGAGAAGGTGAGAGAGAGGGGGGGGGAGACGGGGGAGGACAATGGTGGGAGAGAGATGGCAGGCAGGGAGGGGTGGTAAGATCGGACAGGACGGACAAAGATGGAGGATAATCGATAGACACGGCTAGACGCCGCCCCAGACAACCTTTTACCTCAGCTTAAGGACACTCCGACCCTTAAACTATTTACCCTGCATACCTGCGCCGCTCTACGCGTCTCGCTTCTCTTCTTCTCCTCGGCAAGGCGAGAGTGGCACGTCGTGTCTTTAATCGAGTACGGAATCCGAGATGCCGCTGATGTTTTTAGATTGTTTCGTGCGTCGCGGGACTGCTTGATTCAACCTGCTTTCCCGGTTTACTGGGTCTGTTTCGACACTTTCGTTGGCTGAAGAAAAGGGTGAGGAGGGGGAGGAATTTGAGAGGTGAAATAAAAGGAGAGGGGGGATGCAATTTGACTGGATGGGTATGGGAGGAATTAAGTTTGGCCGTGCAGTATTGTAAGACGTTTCACTTTTTGTTTTCGGTCCAGTCTTAGGGTCTATCACCCATCCTCTTAAATTTAAGAACTTTCGTTCACCTTAAGTTCTATGGCCGGAGTTTCGTCGCCATGAAAAATTACTTTCGGCAGAGTCCATTTTGCCGGCTGAAATTTTCCTGCGCCTTCTACGATTTTTCGTTCGCGGATAGTCGCGGTTATGGACATCCTTATGCGTCCGTATTGGCTAAGTTAGAGTTTCTCCGACTCGTCAGTCACTCTGTGACAATCAATCCATCATCGGTCGCCGCCGCGGGTCTGAAAAATCCGAGAATGCCAAAAACGCTCCGTCAACAAGACGATGTGGAAATAATCAATCTCGGCCGAAAGTCAGCCTGTTTTCGGTCGAGCCACTCTTTGTGCCGGTTTTCGCAAAGAGCCTCTTGACTCATTTCGACTATCCATCACATTCAAGCTAAATGCTGACTATTTTTGTTAATACGTTTCGTGTACAAATTTATTTACGTTAAACAAATGTATTATTTGCCAAGGCGGATTTCGGGAAAATGTAAATATAGGGCAAAATGTAGGCATGATAAAGCTGATAGCTTTATGTAACTCAGAAATTACGCGAAAAAATTTGGAATCTTGTAATAGGAAATTGAATACAGAAATTGGATATTATCTAGGGCAGTTTCCGAGGATATTCAAAATTAAAGATTTGGATTAATCGCGCATGATTGAAAAATGTGTCTGAAGATAGATCATATTATTTTTGTACCAATGTAAAAAAGTGTATTGTTTTCTTCTCGTTGTGATTAATACCTACTATTTTAAGAACAGGACTGATTGATAACGCAAAATACAAGTGTCACTTCTTGCATAATAGAGACTGTACAAGACACATTTAACTGATCTATCTCCTTGAACATCTTAATCGCCTTCTGACAAAGCCATCGTTATTATAATAACACATAGTACTATAACGCTTAGATAAAACTTTCTATCCCAAACAAATTTGTAAACATTTTGTATTAAAAACCACAGTAGGCCTCTACCATTTTTCATTCACACATTTGCACATGTGCTGACTAAAGCCCACGTAACCGATACGTCCACTTCAACAACATATCCACCTTGGCCCGAAACCATCACAACTGTAACAACACAAACTATTATTTCATGAAAGCACTGCTAAACACATCTTCCTGCAATAGTCATCATCCATTTACATAAAATGACAACCGAATCATATCCAACCAGCATATCTCAAACGAAACATCCAGCCTTCGCAAAAAAGTAAACCTAATTCTTAAAATTAATCAGAATTCAACGACCACCCGATCGATTCGTTCGTTAATCTCGAACATCAACCCTCGAACATGCGTATCAATCTCTCAAGAGTGATTCGCGACATGGCAGAGAGAAGCGGAGGGGGGGCACTTCTTATTTTTCCGCTGCACTCGTAACGCGGCACTAATAATTCAAGATGGCCGATGCGCGCAGCCCCCATGGCCGCCGTCGGCGGTGGAGGAGATTCGTACGGCGCGATAAAAAAAAATAAGGGGAACCAGGGGCGAGCAGAAGGGGGGAGAGGGGGTTCCCCCGTCTTCGGACGGCCAATCGTGCCGCTTCACGATCATATCGTCCGGCTTAATTTATTATTTTATGCGTCGCGCGCACACGCTCGAGCCTACTGCAAGTGTGCCCCCTTCGTCGGCATCGGGCTCGACTACCATCTTGCCAACTGCAGCACCTACGGTACACTCCGGCACTTGCGTAAAATGCATCTTTAGCGGCTGGGCAGCGTTTGTCGGCTTCCAACGCTCTTTCGATGCAATTCTGATACGGCCGGTGGGGTTACGGTGCGTAGAAAGTGTTGACCTGTGGGTTACAGATTTTCAGTGTAGGTAAGGAAAGGACGCAGGGTGGTAGTTACCTAGCTTGTTTTGTGTCCTAGGAATGTAACGATCGCGTGTTTGATATGGTTCTCTTCGAATGTCGAAACGCGACCGCTTCGCTTCTGTGCGGGAATTTGTGGAAAAGAAAACAGTATGTTATAGGTTTGATTTGTACTGTTTAAGAGTGACCTCATTTGTGGGGTTCGGGTAGGTTAGGTACAACTCGTATGTATAAGGTAGAAATGATACGTTTTTAAAGTTTTTTTGCGTGTTTTGTATGATGTTACATTGTAAGAGCGCGTACTGTTCGTACGTAATAATAATTACAGTGTATAATGTGATGACGTGGAAATAATGCTCCTATCGCAATTACAGTAACCGGCCATGTACATTACTCGGTAAAGTGATACATACATATTTATATACATATGGGTACCATGTTGGCAGCCAGCGCAGCGTGAAAGTTATGCCGAAACAAGCATGTAACCACGTGTGCGACGATTAGCGAACGTTTGTTGCTTAGAGTGTTTCTTTCCGACGTAATTTAATCACAGTTTATGGCTGCTCTGATCACTATTGAGAATCAATATCAAATTATGTTTCAATTCGGCGTCTTCGCCAAACAAATTATACGTTATTATTCTTCACATTGCATTATTCACCAGCTACGTTATACCAACCTCAGATGGAAAAATAATATTTTGTTGATCTCATAACATCATATTGCGTTATGTTTCTTATTATGTTCAAATGGAATAATTACAATTAAATTCATACAAATTGCAACCGTATTCCTGCAATTAAGTTAAATACACTCAAAACGATAGAAAAGAAACAATCATTTTTTTCTGAGAATGAATATAACATCTCTATTAAGAGAAATAAGATCCCGAAATCTTACTAAAACATTACTTTATTAATAACACTATATATACTTAAATTAAAAGCGCAGTTGGTGATTAGCCCGCGAACCGTGAATTTTCCCACGCAATTAAGTACATGTTTGATCGGCATAAAATATCGACCAGTTGCATTCCGATGGAAAGGCAGTAACGCTTTTTAAAGACTTCCGTCCGGTAATAGCGATAATTTATTGTAGGCCAACTCGATACGACGCTACGTTCTTGATGCTTTCCGCGACAGCGAAGACGGGAAGTATCGATTGTGCGTGCACTCCTCGATGGCTCCTGATAATTGGCACGCCGGTAATTAGCCTCGGCGAAGGATCGTATCAGTTTGATTTAAGCGAGGTTAGCACGTTCGGCTGATTTGCTGCTGGGCACGGATATGCGCTTAACCTGTGTAGACACGTGTGTGCGTATCGCTTAAGTACTTACAGTTCGCACATATTCTCAACGTTATTAACGTAAAGTCTACTAAACCTAAAATTTGAAAGTTCCACCCCCAGACTTGACATGGCAAACAATATCGTTCATCTGCTTTATTAGTGCAATTAAGTTTCAACCGTCCTGAGATATTCATTGTTATCATAGCAATCACAATTACTAATTGATAATCGCTCATAATGTATTTAATGTATTTGCAATCCTAGACCGATGCATATGCATACTAGACGAACGCAACCCATGCACAATTCACACGCATACTCGTTGTTAGTCATGTAGAGTTCACCAAACCTAAATTTGAGCGTTCTTCCTACAGACTTGATAAAACAAACATTATCACTCATTTGTGGCATATTCATTACTAAGGGCGCAATTACAATTACCTTTAATCTATTTTACATCTTATTGTTAGACCTATGCAACTCATACACAATTCACACAAATTTTCATTGCCAGTAACAAAATATTCGCTAAACCTAAAATTTGAAAATTTTTCCTTTAAACCATCAGGACAAATAATATCGTTCATCTGCTTTATTACTGTCATTACGTTTAAATCGACATGACATATTCATTATTATCGTAGCAACCGCAATTACTAATTGTTAATCGCTCATTATAAATTTAATCTATTTTTAATCCTAGACCAAGGCAGAAACACGTTCAGGGCCGTATATCAATTCCACGGTAATCGAATCCGTGCAACGGACCAATAACCAGCCCTTTTGCCCCCCACTCCACACTCCCACAAATCTCGAAATCGATTAACGACAAAAACAGGACTTTCCACATATTTGTCGGCGATTTATCTCGCCTTAATAAATGTCGGCCAATCGGGCGTCGCGGGACAGCGCCGTAAATTGAATTCATGAAAAATTAGATACAGAGCCGGTATATTGAATTTTCAAGGACGTTGGGGTAGGACCGTCGGGAGCGGGAAAAAAACAAGGCCATTGGCTTTGTCCGCGCACGAAGGGGTTTCTTCATTCCGGCGGGTCGGGGAGTGGGGGCAATAACCAATGGGGGCAAACTGGGCCATCTAAGAAAAATCTTCTGGGGTGGCTCGAGATGTGTGCGGAGAGGGAGGGGGCGCCGGGTTCGGGTAGCGAGGGAGGGTGGATCACAAGCGGGGGTGGGGGATGGACGAAGGAAGCGCAGGACACAGAAAGGGGTGAAAGCTCGTTCCGACGTCTACACGCTTATTCACATGCGAGCTGAGAGTTCAGAAGTTCGTGCGTAGAGTGTACTTCGGAAATGGAATTGCGTTCGGAGAGCAATAGGGGGTGAGGGTGGGGGTGGGGCGAGGGGCGAGCCGAAAGAAGCTGAAATATTTCTTGGAAATCTTTTTTCGTCAGATCGCCCTTCCGAGCTTTTCAGACCGAGGCACCCGAATTTATTTTACATTAAGTCGTTACGTCATTTATTGTTCAACTCGCAGAAGCTATTTCCAGAAATTAATTTGAAATTGTTACACGTAGATCTGAGAACGACTGTTTGTACGTACCGTCGAGCAGAAATACTACTGTATTGTGTGCTCAAGGCAATGAAGAGTTTTATGTCGATAAATCGTCCGTGTAAGGGTCGTACTAGGATCGTGCGCAGATGTAATCATATAATCGCTGCGCATGCAACTTTCCTACGGTAATGTCTTATGTACTCTGATCGTGCGGCCGCGGTGGAGACATTTTCCGCGTTGCAATATACTTTGAGGAATAGACGCAGACCTTATCTGTGAAACAATTCGTCGCTGCTACGCTGCACACGATGTAAATTTTCACTTTTCGACATCGAACGGGACCCTCTCTCGCATCATTCTCGAACGGGCGTTCGCAGGAAATTTGTGAACGTCCACCGCGGACCCCTGTACCGTTCGCAGGCGAAAAAGGCCACTTTCATGTCGGGCTGAAAGGGATAACACTGCGAGTCTGTGTGCCGCGTACGCGGCCGACACAGACATGCACATCGGGTGGCTTGCAAGTCGTGCCGGAATCAGAAAAAGGGACGATCTCTGTTGGGAAAATAAATACGAATGACGTAGGGTACATTCTCTTCTTACGTTGTTTCGTTGAGAGAAACCGACAAGAAAGATTGCGTCCTTTCATATTTTGCTTAAGGACACGGCTCGAAATGGCTTTTTTCGAATACAAGTAATAGAGAGATACTTGCGTTGAAGGACGTATAGTCGACTAAAAATTGTAGTATGGTAGATAGGCTGACGTATTTTTGTCAAATTGTTAATTATGTATCTGGTGACTAGTTGTGTTTTTTAGGTACATTCTGTGAGAGCAAAGAGTTGTATGAAGGACTATGTTCCGCGAATTTGATTTATTTCCTGAGATCGTACCACCTTATCTGACATTGTACTGTCATTTTTGTCCTGCTACGCATATATCACCTAAAATGGACGAACTTTCAAAGTCACTGGCTTCGAAAACGTAATACAGAATCAACACAGGTTATAAAGGCGCATAATATGAATACTGTGATAATACGAAAATTCAGAAATGGCGTGCCCAGCTATCTTTCCATTTTTACGAAACGCCACATAAGCACGTTGCATATCTATCTCAATGCAAACGTATACATGCATTTTTATGATTGTGTAGATTGAATGTCACACAAAGTGCAAATTTATGTTTTTGGTTCAAACGTGTAGAGCGATATCGTCACACGCTTATGTTACTGCAGTATAACATCTGTATTCTCACTTTTACCCATACTAAACCGATGTAACGTAAAGTACAAGTATAACGTTTCTATATCTCCATTCCAAGACGAAAAAATCAACAATTTTTGTCACATCTCATACACGTTACATTGCTAAACACGCATTTTTCCTTGCATTTCACCGCTACGCAAACCATAAATCCGTTGTCTTGTACTACTCAACGGAAACTTTTCTCATCATTTTAATAAGAAATAACTACTCCGTAATCCACACCGGCACAATGCTAATACAATTCCATAACTCTTCCATTCGCAAAAAACACGTCTAAAATTACGCATCATTTCTTACATTTCGTATTACTCTGCCTACAAAAATCGATGAAATCATACACAGACCTGTCTTCTTCGTATAATATAATTCTATACATTCTGATTATGAGTGCAACACTATTCAACATCGACTGTCACTGGTCAATCAGTTCGAAAAGCCACACATTCTCTATATTCCACCCCAAGCTAAATCATAAACACACCCTTTCTCTACTCTACCACAGCTTACCACGTAAAGTTAAGAACCTTCTAACTATCGTCAATACAGTATTACAATTTTTACACCCCGTATACGCGATCCATCCAAACCGATGCGAGCTTCCACACGCACATCTTCGTTCCACACACTGGGTGAGTGTGACGCGATGTAAGAGTGGGGGCGGTTGCCATTGGTCGGTCAGGGCGGAAAAACCTACCCCAACGGCGGCGACCAGGAGGGTGCGCTCTCGGGATGGCCGGGTAAAAGAGGGAAATAAGAAAAGCCGGAGCCACGGAGGAGACGACGACGACGACGACGACGGGATATCTGGGTCGAGACTCGTCGTCGCCGACGTCCCGGCGCCAGGCGTCTCTCGCTTCTTTTTTTCGGCGACAGGAAGGGTGGGGGCAGAATGTTGAAAGAAGGAAAAGCGTCGCTGCTCCTTTGTTTTCCGAGTTCCTCGCTCGTCCTCTCCTTACTCGAAGCTCCGTATCCTTATTTTCTTCCAGGCTCCTGTCCTGTCTCTCCGGAAGCCAGCCTGACTCCTCCGTCTCTCTCCGACTTCATTCGCTCGATTCCTCACCGACTGTCATTCCGCGTACCTTTCCTCGCGTTACTCGACGCTCTCGAATTTTGAACCCATCGGCGAACTTTCCGAGACTTCCGTCCCCACGTCTGATCTACTCCATCCCCCTCTCCTCGCCTTTTTGATTTTCCTTCGTTCCAAGCCTAAGTTGTCTTCAGAGCCGCATTGTGAAATTCTTTTCTGCCTAAACTCTCGAATTTACGTCGAATTCTTTTCCTCGGTTATCAGAATATTCCGAGTCTCTTCGATATCTTTATCTTGTTTTCTATTCCATTGCCGTATACTGAAACGTCTATCCTTGTCTAAGGTATTTCTTTTTTCTTTTCGGTAGAACTTTTCTTATTTCTCTCGAACGAGTCGCGAGTCTCAGGTCGGTAGTCCGTCATTTTAAACGCGACGTGCGGGCGAGGAACATTCAAAGGGCCTCAAAATGGGTGCACCCAGTGTGCACGAATCATCGATTAGCTCCTACGGAGGGAGACTTAGTCTGTAACGGAAGCGAGCTCGTTTCTTTTGTTCTCCCGCCCGGTTAAGGGAGTTAGAACGCAGAGCGAAGGCGACTCTTTCGCTTTGCTACTTCCTCCGGCTCTTTTTAAGCGTATCCGTCTTCATCTTTCGATCTGCCGCCCCTTTTTTCTCGGACAAAGTGCGTCAATTTCTTGCTCTTTGGTCTCCCGCTAACGGGCTCTGATAAGAAATGTTGACCGATGACGGCAATGTGTATCGGGGAGTAACGTTGAAGTTTTTGGCGTTGCACACTCTTTACGAACGCATTTCGTTCACTGGCGTGCAAAGGGTAATTAGGAGAGTGTAATATGTTCCCGGTGGCTGTACACAGAAAGAGACTGAACCTTGTTTCTCAGAATACGTATAGTTAAAGGTTGTAGAATTAGAGTTGCTGTGTTATGCAACTAGTATGTCTTTCTTTTTCGGATAAAGTAAAATGAAGGGATTCGATATTACAGCACACACAGTAATATCTAAATTTGAATAAACGAAATAGTGAACCGTCCTGTAGTAAATCATATCCTATATCTACAATACTCTTCAGGCTTTTAATAGTTATCTATACAAATGCTAAATGAAAAAAGATTAATTTTCTCAACGGTCAGATTAAAACTCAATATCATTCTACCCTACTTACCCCTATTTCACGTAAGTTGCTTCATTTTCATCCATACATATCACCGTTCATCCCTGATTACCAACCCGTCACACCTTCCATTACAACATATTTCTTAAAGTCCACAAAAGAACTCACCGCTGCGAACGACATTTTTTCGGCAAACTTTCACCGAAAGTGCGAATATACAAACAACGAAGTTGAGCCGAGAGAAGCGGCGGTAACTATATGCACGGACATGTGCTGGGGGTGGGTAGGTGCGCCGGTAGAGAGGGGGAAGGGGGGGGGGTAAAGTGCAGCGTGCAGATGGGAGAAGGAGGAAAGGTTCGCCGACGGTGCGCGGATTTAATTTTCTCAGGGGCTCGCGGGGGTTGGAAGACGGCGTCGGAGGCGAGAGGTTGGCTGCAGCTCGCGAGAGGGATGAGGACGGTGCTAGGGGGTGGCATGGAGGGAGAGGGGAAGGGAATGCCCCGTTTGAGGGCCGGTGTAAAACTGGCGGAAGGCCACCGACGGCCGTTACGCGAAAGTTAGAAGTTAGTTACAGGAGGGTGGCCACCCCTCATCTGCATATCCGCCGACCCTCTCTTCGTCCCTCGTGGTCCTGATATTTTCTCTCTCTTCCACTCTCTTGTTCCTACTCTCTTCCCCCCCCTCTCTCTCTCTTTCTCTCTCTCCCCCTCCCCCTCTCTCTCTCCCTCTCTCTAGCATTCGCTAACCGACGTGCTGCCGACGCCAACGCCACAACCTGCTCAACAAGTGGTTCTTCAGTTTAGCGCCCGGCTTAGCGCTTCTTTAATTTTCACCTCCGACCCCCTTCGTCACGACTCTCGTCGCCACTCTCTACTCCTTCCTCCGTCTTGAGGCGGCTTCCTCTTTTCAACCTGCCGCCTTTGTCTCTCCCCGTCCGACTCCTCCCGGCCACCTCGCGCTCCCCCCATCCGGCTCGCGCCCCGTGTTTCCCTTTTTCCAGGCTGAGACTTTTGTCCGTTCTTCTTTAATGTCCCCGCCTCTCAGTCTGGCCTGCTTCAATTTAGTCGCCCGCCTTCGCTCCCGACGCCTGTTCCCAGCTAAAGTAAGCCGTCTCTTGCGCCGAACGTCTTTGCTGCGAAGGAGAGAATTCGTAGAGCGAGGAGGGGGTGGAGGGAGGAAAGGGAGAATTAGGTGGCTCGATGCCAGTCGTGCGAGGAAATTCTCGCGGCCGGCTATCTTTTTCATTAATTAGCTCGGTAGCTGATTGTGGGGCTTTCGGAAGTTGGGACGCGAGCGAAGTGACTTGTTAGTGATGGATTGAGTTTTTTTGTTCTTAACGATGCGGATGCTTCGTATGTTGCGGCGTTGGAGACTAAGATTTGTGGCTAAAAGTCGTATTAACGGATGTATTGTCGACGTTCTTGAAAATCTGTTTATTTGGTGAATGAGCGTAGGATTGTCTTACACAATTTTACGCTGTGTCCTTTATGTATATGTTGTAAATGTGACTAATTTGCCGGTTATGTATAATTACTGTAATGTTTCTTTACCACATTTATTTGTTGAATGGGTGATAAAGGAGATTTGAATAAAGGATTTTCTTTTAATACAATAACTATGTTGTGAGTCATACTTCTTATGAAATGTATGCACTAAAGGGTGTTATGAAGTCTTCTTACCATAGTGTAATAAGTATTCTCCTTGAGCATTGGGAGGATTCTATCGAGTGACTTCAATAAGAGGCAATTATTCATAATCGCCGGATGAATCACATATACCCAATTTAGTAGTGATTATGTATCAAATTAACACGTTATTGTGCAAAACCACCAGGTTAATCACATTTACCGCAACATATATCTACTACCTATATATGTCATGTATATGGCATAGGTAATTAAGGTCTTCATATGTTATTTCTTAACTATTCAAACGAGATACGATTCGCAGCTAAATAATAATTAAACAACCGGCATCCGATAGTTGAAACAGTCTAAGCGTTTATAGTAAAATGAAGTTAACCGCGTCGCGAAAACAATTTCGAACAATTCCATTTCTTCATCTCGTCTCAATCCAAGGAGTAGCGAAATAACAAAAGTAAGGCACCAGACACAGCTGCAGGTTCATCAGCGTCGCGTACTTCCGCAGCGAACAACTTGTGGACTCTCCTTGTGGATTACCGAATGTGCTTTCTGACACAGATCATCTACAGTCAAAAACATCCGAACCTTCTTCTACCAAAACATCCGACACCGCCGCGTAAGAGAACTTCCAAATAAAAAATCGAAATATCTGTCCAGAAAACAGTACCATTATTACTGACAATTTGAATCAATGCACTTGAAATAATGTTATTTCAAAAAGGTTTTTATTGGAAGATCGAAGTTCTGGATTAAGTAAAAATTTGCTGACGGAGTGGAAATTGAGCATTCTTAAAGTTACTGCCTGCCTTCGAGCAATTTTTGCTCATTGTCTTCCTTTGCGGACGATCGTCGGCTAACGGCGGGCAGGATCAGTGCGAGAATTTGTGTTTCACTACGTTCTTTGGGCATCCTGAGAGCAGAAAAGGCGCGACTCCACGAATATCCAGCTAATTCAATTACGATTCGCTCCAGCTAAGAACCCGCAGCACTTCGGCCGCGAGTTGGCCTCGGTCCAATTCTTGCCAAGGGAAACTTCCCCGAATATTAAGGGCGATGACAAGCAGTTCGACGATAACGAGGCGGGAAAACGCCTGGCTATGATACCGGCGGTAATTTATGTCGAATTAATTAAGAGTTATAAAACAGTTCCTTCGGCAAAGTGCAAAGTTTGAGCGCCATTTTTGTCGCGGATGTGACATACTTTTTCCAATTGTATACTTATAGGTTGCAAATGAAATTAAAGATGTTACCATGTGTTTTTGAGTGTTCTCGATAAGAAAAAGTCGTTTGTAGCCGAGACTGTCTTTATCATCAACTGCGCTATTAACATGTTAAATACTGACGCTGGCCTTTTTCCAAACAATTAAAATTCGCAGTTTCAGCTAATCGGATCGCATTCGTGTTTTCTTTCTAAAAACAATCAGTTACATTAGACATTAAGTCTTCTAATATACGACATGTTTTGCGTACCAACCCTTAAACTATTCATGACGTAGCTGAAGCCAAGTTTGAAATTCAAGCTACCAAATAACGAACCGAGCGTAATCCAACCATCAATAACCCTTTGAAACAAAACCTTCGAGAAAATGGCTTAAAAATCGGCGTCCTTCAACTCTTCCGTTTCCCACCCGAGACCCTGACTTCTCACGCATCCGCCGACGAGGCCTCGATCCTTCCAACGGTAAAGGCTTCGGAACGCACCTTGTTCCGTTTCTCTACGAGGGTGGAACCGAATTCCCGTAACAACGAGCTCGCCCAGAGCCGCTGAAAGGGAAGACAGAGCAGAGAGGGCCACTCAAAAGGAGAAAGTGAGCCTCGCGTAGTACGGCCAATTGTCAGGATCGTCGGAGGTGACCTCCTCTTCCGGGGTGCGCCTCCCCGAAAAACCAAAACACAAATAATATTGTGCGAACGGCTCACCGCAAGGATCCGGCCATTTAGAGTGGGACGCCGCACGTTTCCTACTCCCGAAACGGGACCCGGACGAATGAAAAGCAAACGGGTTCGGTGCGAAGCTATCTGCATGTCAATGGCTATAATGGTAATTTCGGGATGCACCGTTAGGACCATCGGCGGATCTCGGGAAGCTGTGCGCGTGTTTGTCTCACTTTGTCTTTCTCATTCTCTCTCTCTCTCTCTCTCTCTCTCTCTCTCTCTCTCTCTTTCTATTCCCAGTTTCTCGCACTTCTCACGCGATCGTCCCGGAATCTTCGGGACTCGGGGCGAGTCACGTTCTCTTCCTGGATGTTCGGCCGTATATACGTCTTATATGCAAGTTGGCCTCGAAAGCTGATGCCACGAGGCGGAGGGAGGGCGATGGAAGACGGAAGGGTTGTCTGACCCATCTTCGGCCTCTGCTCTTTGACACTCGCTCCTGCGACTGTTTCCGTGCAACAAGGACGGAGAGGGAGGTGTAAGGTGCTCGACGATTCCGAACTTTGAATATTTCATGGGCGGATCGATCGACGTAACAAGTGAGAGATTTCGTGGCCCGCTAAAGAGCTTCCGCGGATTGCGGAGAATGCTTAGCAGGGTGGAGTAGATGGCGGAGGGGTGTGAGTGTGCACGAGGACGAAGGGAATGGCAACCCTCTCGGCCGTCGGCAGAATTTTTGATCGACTCGCTTTACGATGGCAGCCTAGCGACCGGGCTAATCTTGGCGGGAAGTTGATTTTTCTCACCAATTTCCGCTGACAGCGCGCTTCCGTTGGCTGTTTCGAGAATGGTGTCGTAATAGGTTGGTAGTCAATAGAAACGTGCAGAAAAGAAAGTAACACTTCCGGCTTTCAACTGTTCCGAATTTAGATTTTTGAAACGAGCGCACCTACATGAGATACATATAAAGCGATGATGATAAGTGATGTGCGATTCTGTTTCGAATCATTCAATTCTTATCGTTCATGTGTTGACACGATTTTAGTGTACACCCGATTAAGAGTTTCACCTCCACTTACACGCCACATCTCGCACCTTGATACTTTCGGCAACGAGCGTAGCGTAGAATCGTTTTCCACTCTACATAAATTTGGCGTACTAACCCCAGTACAATGTGAGTATATACATCACAATGCCCTCTTTATCATGCTGTCCGGCATTCCGCTGCCATCGTTTCAGCCACGACTCGTTACCGTCTTCAATAAAACGGGCGGAGCGGGTAGGAAGGGAAAAGGAGGCTAGGCAGGCGAACGAACAAACAGACAAACAAAGAAACAAACAAACAAACAGGCTATCATTTCGCCGCGTCGAGAGAAAGAAAGATAGAGATAGAGAGAGAGACCAAGACAGAGAAGGTGGAAGGTAACGCTTCGGCCAGCAGCGTGAAAACTGGAACGAACAACCCCCGTCTTCGTCCTACCGCCCCTCCCTTCTAACCATCCGCCACCCCTTCGAACGATCTCCAGAGAATCTCCATAGCAAGGTAAATAAGCTCTCAAGACCCGTTAAGCCAGCCGCAAGCTTCGCGGCACGCGTTAACTAAGAGCCACTTCCCTCTCGCAGGATCCTGATTTCGCTCATATCGGCGCCGAGCAAAATTCTTACTCGCGTGGGGTGGCCATGTTGGTTTCGACGTGGCCCGTCAAGGTGCTCCGACACATGCACAAAGGGCACACGAACGATCACGTGCATGCACACAGGTACATGCTCGACCGATTCCAACCAACCCCCCTCCCCCTTCCCCACCTCATCCTCCTCCTCCTGTTCCATCTTCCTCTCCCTCCTCGCCCCTTCCTACCCTCTTCCTCCACCCGATCTTTGGCCCCCACTTTTTCTACTTCGAGCACACGTGACGCACGTACACACGTTCAGGAATCGATGCGTCCGTTCTTTTTCCACCGTTCTCCGCCGGTCGTCCGTCTTTCTTTCTTCCGCGAGCGCGGGGCGCATGCTGCACTGCGCATAGCTCCCACTTCGCTTGACGAACCCTCTTTTTCTCTCTCCTACCTCCCCCTCCATGCGGCCCTCCCAGCCGCCCCTCCGTCCCCCGCGCGACCCTGCGCGCCCCCCTGCTCCCCTTCCCGTCAGAGCCTCCCCACCCCACCCCTCGGCCGCCCGCCGCTCCTCGACGCTCGCGGCCCGCCATGCAACCCTCTAGGAGGCGACTCTTATTATTTCCATTTTTCCAATTCGGTCGTGGGGCGGGAAGCGAGCGCGCAACCCCCTCCACCGCCCTCGTCTCCACCCCCCGGTGCCGCCGTCAACCCTCCCGCTGCCCTCGCCCCCCGAAGCCCCTGACCATCCCTCGCCCCGCAGGTAGCCGGCCCGAAGGAAAAATATCTATATTTATCTGTTTCTTCGCGGGCTCCGTTCGCTTCCTCTCCCTCTCTTTCTCTCTCTCTCGCTCTCTCGCTCTCTCGCTCTTCGTCCCCTTCTTCCTACCCTTTTTCCTTTTCCTCCTCCGTCGACCCCCCGTCTGCCGGTCGGTCGGCCCTCTCTCTCAACTCCTTACCTCCCGCCGGCCCGCATCCACCCCTTCGCGCGGCCGCGCAGGGGGTGAAAGTGGGACGGATGTACGGCGAAGGAGCTCGGGCTGGAGCGAGAGGGCGTAAGAAGAGGAGCGAAGAGAAAAAGGAAGCGAAAGACGGAGGGCAGCACGACGACGACGACGTCGACGACGGCGGCGGCGGTGGCGGCGGCTACGGCGGCGTCGGCGTCGGCGTCGGCGGCGGCCGCGGCGAAGCGTGCGCGCCTTTCCTTGGCACCGAGTGCGAGCGGGACCGAGCGTCGCGATAGAAGGAGACGCCGGCCAGGAGTAGGAAGGAGAGCGGGTGCGAAGGAGACCGAGGCCAGGCCGAGAGAGCGAGGGGGAGAGAGAGAGAGAGCGTCGAGCTTCCGCTTCCTTATGCTCCGCCGCGGACTGCATCAACCAGTCGCGCGGTCGCGCTCACATAAGAAACTGGGATTCGAGAGGCAAGGGTCCCGACCCCCTCCCGGCCGTGGTTTTCAGAGAAGCGTATACGGCAACTACGAGAAAGCGGGAGAGAGAGCGAGAGAAATAGGAAGAGAGGCAGTGGGAGATAGATAGATAGATAGACGACGACGACGACGGGGTGATAGGGGGTGGGAGAGAGAGAGAGAGAGCGCGAGAGAGAGGGGGAGGGAGAGAGGTAGCCTCGAGGAAAAGTTCCGCGTCTTACGTCCATAACAGAGCGAGGAGGGATCGTGCGAGATCGTCCTCCGCTTGTCTCGCGTCTCCAACGTGCTTCTCGTCGTTCGCGGAGTGTACCGATCGCGCCTCTAGGACCGCGAGAGGCCGGAAGCGAGGCGGCCTCACCGTTCGGCACGAAAGTTCGCGCGCGACTGCCTCCCCGCTTACCCCCACCAGGCGGGCGCCGAGCGAGCGACGCGGCCCGAGCGCCGGCGGAAGCGCACGAGCGGCCGTACGGGCCCATCGCGATTCGGGCCCGCGAGCCAAAGCCGGCCACCTCGACCAATCGGCGGCCGACCGTTCGCGAGCGTCCGGCGATCGCCGAGAATGAAAACGGGAGGCCGTCGGGCCTCCCCGGGAAGCGAGCAGCCACCGGCCACCACGAATTCCCGTCGATGAGGACCCACGTCGGGCCCTGAAGCGCGACGGACGACGCTGGCGGAGGAGGAGGATGATGATCGTACTACTACTCGACGCTGCCGATGCTGCCGATGCTGCCTCTTCCGCTTCTTATGCCTCCTCCGTCTCGCGCCGCCTCTCCTCCTCTTCTTCTTCCTCTTCTTCTACTACTACTACAACCTCCTCTCCCTCAGCATCCGCTGCTTCGTCCTGGCGACGGAGGGACCCGACAGGGCGGAGGAGGACGACGTCGGGGAGGATTCGTGGGACTCGCCGTGAATCGTTGACGGGAAATTGACGGGAGCGGAGAGTGAGAAGGGGAGGAGACAGGGGGAGAGAGGAAGGAAAGTGCGAAAGAAGAATCCCGTGAGACAGAAGGAGGAAGAGAGAGAGAACGAGAACGGGGAGCAGCGATCAACCAAAGTTCCTATTTTTCACGTGTTTTAGCACAAGTCTAGCAGATAAGACGAAGAGTGAAGCCGGAAGAGTCGGGAGAGTAAGGCGAACGGAGGGAAAGTTGACGAAGTGAAGGATAGACGGAAGGAGGAGGAGAAGAAGGAAGGATAAAGAGAGGAAGAGAAGGGCAGAAGGACGTTACGTAGAGGCAAGCAACGAAGCCGCCGAGACTCACGCCGGAACCTCGTGTTGCGCGCCTCTGTGCGGAGCCTCCCGCGCTAATTAGCCAGCCAATTAAAAACCCCGCGGCCATGCGTAATGAGCTGCGCGCGCAAAAGTTCCTAAATGCAACCCGCGAGATCTTCTTTTTTCGAATCGACGTCGCCGGCATATTATCGTCGACGCGCTAATAATAAATGAATAACTACCTAGAGTAAAAGTTAAGTAGGAAATAAGCGAAGGGGCCGAGTCGATAGAGGACGTATGGAATGTCATGTCATCGATGGGAGGAGAGTTGAGAGGATCGAGGAAGCACTAGCGAGAAGACGTGGGAACCTGATAAACGGTACTAGTCCGCCAACAATCATAGTGATAATATTAATTACGATTAGCGGTAAATAACGCGAATTGGGAGGAGAGGAGTGGGAAGGAGCAGACGGGAGAGTGAAGGGACTGAGAAGAGACGAGAGACTGAGAAAGGGTACAGGGAGAAGGAGAAATAAATAAGCAACGTACTGTGTCTTACGGCGTCTAATTCCGCCAGGCAATAAAGAGCAAGAAGAGGAGCTAGCGGCTGGTGAAAAAGATCCGTGCAACTTTTTCATCCGTTATCCCTCCGCCACCGGCACCATCCTCTTCGTGGTGCGCCAAGTGTGTGTACACACACACCAAAGCGTACGCGCGCGCGCGCACACACACATACGACGTAGACGAATATACACGTACACGTTTAAAGACACATATACACGCGCGAGAGGAACCTTATTTTTCGAGTGAGACCGCCGAGATACAAAACGGGGGAGCACGCACTCAATTCAACGGAGAGAGAACGACAGAGAGAGAAAGAGAGAGAGAGAGGGGGCGAAGAAAAGAATCGGAGAAACGCTAACCCCGTAGCCTTTTAACCAAGTTTCTTGACTGTAAATTAACAACCGTGCCGCCATGGTTCCTTCAAGCAATCTCTTTAAACCGCGTCGAGTCTGTGCGTGTTTTTAAACCTACTAGGATCGTTCCGCGCGTAAAAGATTATATATATTACGAGATAAGCAAATAAATACCTAAGAGTAATACAAACAGAACGAACAAATATTCTATATATATACACTCACCTTTAAACGAACGAAAACAAATATACCGACGTATTTAAAGCAAAAAAGGTATATATATGAATATATATATATATTTATTCCTATACACCTAGACATGTACAGGTATTTTAGTAAGAGAGCGCCGTTCGAGAGAGTCGAACCGAAGGCGCGATAATTCGGAAGAAGTCCGAGGTTCGCGAGAGCGGCGAACGTTTTTGACGATTCGAGGAACGGAATCGATGACGAAGAGCGAGGAGAATTGACTTCGAAGCTCGACGATCAGAGTCTCTCTCCGAGTTCGCACGGGACAGCGCCGAAAGATGTCGACGATGAGCGTCGTGTCGAATTCCTCCGTCGAGGTGGACTCGGACTCGTCGAACGACGTCTCGAGCAAGGACGAGGCACCTGCCGAACAAAAGTTCATCCTGCGCAACGAGCTCTACAACAGCCTTTTGGCGAGCGCGCTCGGCAAGACGGTGCTCAATCGGCACCTCAACTTCAAGGAGCAGGGGATCAACTTCAACCTGGCGAACCTGAAGGACAACCTGAACGCCCTCGGTGCCCTCAAGGAGCTGAAGGACCTCAAAGGGCTCACGGTCAGTAGCGTGCCAGCCTTCCCGAGGAACCTCGCGCTTCATCGCGAAGATCATGACGAGGTTAGAGCGACTGCCTTGTCTTCGTTATGTGTGCCGAACGATTGGTAGGGCTGTAGGGCGAACTGCCAAGGGCCGGCCGGCCAGGCGGAATTCTAGGGGATGACTTTGAGCGGGAGAACGCTGGATGGAGATAGGCGTGAAAGAGCTTTTGTTGTGGTTCGTTGAGTTCCGGCTGTGTTCGGTGATTATGTTGCGCGGGAGGGAGGAAGTCAGGTATGAGTCGGCGGAAGTTTGCGTTGAGTTGCTTCACTCGCGAATGGACGATTTAGGTCATTTTGTGTTCTGTTTCCGTTAACACGCGGAGTTGATAGAAGCATTTTTGTTTGGTTGGGCAATTATTGCGTTTGCGTTTACCGTTTGCTTCTGTATTTTGTCAAGATCGTACTGTTTACTTTATTGCAGGCGTTGCGTATTGGCGTGAATATTAGATTATTAGAATGGTACATAATAAAATTTCATGCTATTCCATGACTTGTGTTCTGTTTTATTTCGTTGCTATGTACTTTATTTCCGGCCATAACATTCCGAGGCTACAATATGGGTGAAATCGGTCTCGCAGAACGAGCCAGTAGTCGAACTGCGAAACGACACGTTCGATGCCCTCTATTCGCAAATTTAACTGAAACAGGCTCAATTACTTTCACAGCTCATACGGCAGTGTGTTAGGATAAATTTAACTCGGGTCGTGGTTATTTGATTTTTACGCGATAACACGTAGAACGTGCCTTTGCTCACACCTTCAGTCGTTTTTAGAACGAATATTAGTCCGACTCAAGTAATATAATTTACGTGCAATCTTGAAATTCTGTATCGATCTGGCGGCAAGATTATTCCGCAGACGTAAAAGTGACAGTATCAAATACTCGCACTGGCGTATACTTAAACCGACAGATTGACAGTTCGCAAGAAATCATTTTCCCTAAAACTTCTACGGGTACAAAATTACACCTTACACTCTCCAAAATAGTATAAATTATTACCAAACGAAGCCTCCAAATTCGTACCGTACCGAGTCTATTAACCCTGCAGACGTTTTAGCCACATTTTCCGAAAGCTCCAACCCACCAAAGAATATTCGTAGTCAATAGATCATCATCTATACAATCTCAATGCTACCAATCTTTTCGATCGCCCACAATTGTCACATTGCATATTGAGAATACTATTACTTTTCTCGCTGAATCGTAAAGAAGACGAAATTGACGAATCGGAAATGGACAATTTGGCCAGCATCCGAGACACGTCTTAGGGTCTCGAAATTGGTCAGGTAGGAGTCGTCAATTAGAAAGTTAGACGATCGCCGAGTGTCGTCGACGTAACGAGAAAATAAAGCGAGGCGCGAATGACGGCGGGAGATTTCGTTTTCGCATGCTCGCCGTCGGCGGGCGCGGGAGAGGGGAGGGGGGAGGGAAAAAGCTGGAGAAAGAGCGTAGGGGCGAGGGGTGGGGGGGTAGCGCACGCCGCCTCCCTTAACAATAACTTTTCGCGTCTCTACCGCAGGACAAAGGAGCCAGCCCGTCGCCCTTTCGCTCGACGCAACTGTTTTTCTTTGATTCCCACTAATTGCTTTCGTGCAATTAACATTGAGAACGAGCCCCACAACGGTTTGCTTCCCTTTCGCGTTTCGGCGCCTTCATTATCGTTGCGGGGGCAAATATTTGTTTCCTGCCCGGTAAGGATGAACGTATGAGTTGCGTGCGGCCGAGTGATGATATTGAGAATGAAAGAAATGACCTTGGCGCGTGTCCGGTGGCTTTATCGTAGAACTTGACATGTATTTGTTAATTTTTGTTACGGTTGTTGTTCCGATTTTATGGGTCTTACGTTTGGAATTTTGTCTTGAAAAAAATATAGATATCTGACGAATTTTTGTATTTTTTGAATGCTTGAAAGACGGTTAGTATACATGTGTTACAAGAGGGTGTTATTGAGTTACAGGTTTTTATAGTTGTTGAATAAGGCTCATAAGGACTGTTTGTCGTTGACGTTTATAAATATTGTGTCGGCGGTCTTGGGTATGCTGTAAACGAGTTTTATGACATCGTTTTGATGCAAATTTATACGTTGAGAAAGTTGTATGCGAAATATTCGCAGGATGGAAGTTATGCGCGCTTAAAACGTGTTAACAATTATTGACTTGGCTGCACTTGATATGCACTGCTTTAATCCCGAAAATAGTTTTAACGCGGAACATTATCAAGGCAGTAACACTTGAAAACATTCTATTTTCAATTTATTCGCGATTTTAAACTGACTCTTCCCGAGAACAATACAAAATTTCATGAATTTAACATTCGAACCCGTCCCACTTTTAGCGCTCCGCAGTAATTATTATTCTCCGCCGCCGCTTCAAATATACAAATTTTTACGCTGAAAACATAGAACGGCAATATTGAACTAAAATCTGCGCTGAGTCCAACGTTTTAATATAAATTCACGACGTTACCTTCGACATTTCGCGACAGCAATAAAATCAGATCTCAGCTTTTTTTGCCTCCATCACACGCTTTTCGTATCTCACTCTCCCCCCTTCCAACCCTTTCTCACCCCCTCCCCCTCTTCGCCTCTCTCTTTCTCCTTCTTCCCCTCAATTCGCTAAAATGCCTCGCCTCATGGCGGCTTCCTGTTGCTTCGTTTTGCTCCGTGGATAACTTCTTGGCACGATTATGATTTTGGCTCGACGTAGTCGTCGATGTCACGACGATTCTTGACCCATATATATAGTTCACCCCTTCACTCTACTGTTGACTACTCCATTCTTTTCATAAATATGTTTCGATGCCCGAACACTATTGTTAGCCTTTCTGTCTCTGAATGAGCACACGTAGAAGAATAAATCATCATTTACACAATGAAGAAAAGCAATTTTCTTGATTCTACTTAGAGAAAACAAAGTTATACGTAAAATACAATAAATGTTACAAACAAATATCGCCTAACTAAAAAATGTTCTTCCTTTTAATTATTCTACTTTCTAATGCTCTCGAACACAATTTTCAAGCAGGCGATATAAGTAACGTCTTATCATTAAAATCTGAACGTGAAAAACATCGCACCTTAGTTTTTAAAATTTCGGAATCGTATTAACCGCCTCTTTTACTACGTTTCCATAATTTACAATCATCGATCGTCCGAATTAAGCAGCGTAATTTCGCGCAATTAAGCGCTAGGGCCATTAAGAATCAGAAGTCGAAATAGGCTGAAACTGGGCAGACGAATGGTCGGATCGAAAGACCGTGGGTCGAAATTAAATTCGCCAAGCACGATACGTCGTCGCATGAGGCGCCAAATTGACTTGTATTAAACTTTCGGGAATTGCCTCCCACCCCTCGGCCGCGTGCATATTTCAGGCTCGCTCGCAGTCCGTTTACTTGCGATTGCTTCTGTTTGCGCTGGATGAATCTTGCGGCCGCGAGCGGGAATGAGTTACATTCTCCGCGCTTTCCGACCTTGCTCATGGCGTTTCGTTTCGTTTGCATTTGAGATCCGAGGGCGGAAAAAAAGGACGCCTTAGTTCTGATTCGGTTGAACTCGGCGCATTCTATTAGCGAGGGGAGTCGAGGGAAACTTTGCTTAACGTGTCGAGCTACTGTGGATTGTGATGTAAGAGGGAAGGAAGAGGTTGTAATCTGGATTTACGGCAGCAATTTCGAGATGTTTATCTTTCAGCTAGTAGAGTCTTTCCGGATGTTTCTTAATGTTCAATTCCGACCGGAGCAATTTTTAGGAAGAATAAATTTCTAAAATTGAACTTTAAGTGCGTTCTTCCCTTCAGCTTTCCAAATCAACAGCTTGCTAATTATAAAATATCACCGATGTCCCCGAGTAGCAATTTTCCACAACATAGAAAAAGTCCAATGATCTCGAGGGCCACTTTGAATTCGAAAATGGGTGTACGCGAGTGGGTCCCTTAGCGGCAAAATAAAATTTGCGTCGCGGCCGAGAGAAACGCAGAAAATGCGATAAGCGGGAAGAATTCTTACCGCGTCCCATTCGTATGCCTTGTCGGTAAATCGAAAAATTGGGAAATTATTTCGTTTCCGCGCAGAGGCGCGCTCGTTTGCCTCCACCCTCTCCTCTTTTTCGACGATTTCGTCGGGAATTCAAATCGACGATTCCGACGGGACCCTCGAACGTTCGATCGCCTACCGAGCGAGGGCAATTAATTATTCCTCCGGATCCTTATTAATAGCAGGCGGTGTCGGGGAGGCCCAAGTGCACGCTCACATTTAGAACGCGAATCTAGGTTTCCAGATATCGCGGCCCAAAGTGGCACTTTGCTCACCATTTTTACTGCCGACAAGATTGGCGAGCGCGCCGAACGAACGGAATAGCTGCCTTTGACACGGTTTTGTCGAATTCGACGACTGACGCGGGATTCTCCCACTGTTTTGAAGGCCGCGATTCCCGACATCGTCGAAGGACGGATTTCTGTCCCGAGTTCCATCCAGGATTCCGCCGAGCTTGGCTGACGTTGCTCGGACGAGAAACTTATGTCAATGGCCGACCGTACGCTGTCGAATAATAAAAGTGCATTGCGCTTCTTTCGGGGCAGAGATTGAAATTACGACTCCCGATCCTTGAATTTTAACAGAATCTTCGAAGATGAGATTGCGCTAATTTAAGACGCTGACCCGGTATTCTTCGTGGGTAACATGAAAATGTATGTTGCGGCACTCCAAGGCGTAATTGTACCCGAAATTCAGAAGAAGAGTGCTCCAATTTCGGTGACAATAGAGAAATCGCAGGTCAACGTCGGACCCGTTTAAAATGTACATGCTATTAGTCAGTTTTACATTTCTTTACCACTGCTCGCAGGAACTAGTTCCGCGCTATTCAGAACAAAGCACGAGCGTAAATAAGTCAAACTCGTCATTCCTTCTACACAAACAAATTCTCCTCGCAAATCTTCGAACTTCCTTCGGCACGGAGCACATACCCCCCTCCAACTATTATTGGCCTCAAGCAACGGACACGTCGATCGAGTATACGTAGCACAATACTTGTAGCATCCACGGAGCGACCTCAAAATTGAAACCCACGCCAGTCCGACCGGCCGCGGGACGAAACGGTAGCGACGGCCGCCGGCGAGCAAATTTTAACGCGAGCCGTACAAATCCGCGCCATAATTCGTCAGCGTAACGAAGTCCCCCGTGCGAGTTTAACGGGAAATTCCGCGGACAAAAAGTGAACAAAAGGGCCGTGCCGAACGTCGGAGCGCGAAGTCTCTGGCAAACGTGGCGCGCCTTTGTCCGCGGTAGGAAAATAGAAACGGCGCGTCGCTGGGCTTCTCGGGAGAGAGCGTGTAATTAAGTCGGGCGCAATAATGAAACGCATCATCCCCCTGCCGGGGCGGCTTTCGAGAAAAACGATGCCCCTGCTAGGCAGGATGGCGAGAGAGAGAGAGAGAGAGAGAGAGAGAGAGCAAGAGAGAGAGAGAGAGAGCGATGGTCCTTTGACCGACTAATAATCGATATTCCTAACGAGCTTTCTCACGATCTGCTCCCCCTCACCCCCCCTGCGCCTTCTACCCTCAGCCTCCCCTTCCTTCGATCCGCGCACTTTGCCGGTGACTCTCGATTAACTCGTCGATTAACGCCGCTCGACTAATCACGCGCGACGTCACGGGATTAATTAATTCGACGGAGTCATGGGGACGGATGGCTTGGGGGTGGAAGGATTTTTCTGCGAGACGCATAGGGGTGCGAACTGTTTGGGTTGCGGTTGCGACGATTTTTCGGGGGTTTTGGGAAGGATGGAAGGGTAATGTTTGCTGGGGTGAATAGAAATTGGTTTTGTGAGCGTTTGTCGACGAATTCGGATCTACGGTTGTTTTGGATATGGCACGAAAGAAAGATTTGCTTGTTTTTTTGAGAAAATATATGGCGATATGAAATGGAATTCGATTGGTTAACTCAATGTTGTGAATAGATGTGTCGCTGGGGGGTTGATCGATTTTTCTATGTCAATTTCTAGGCCGTTGAGTTATATAACAATGTCGGTGTATTGAATAGAATGATTTGTGGGTCACTCGCAAAACTAAACGAAAAAATAACTTTTATCATGGCGCAGCTAAATTGGAATTGTTTCGTTTTTGGAGTCAGATCGTTGAATTTTAAAAAATTTAATACTGAAATTATAGCGTACGAAACGAAAAGTACAGTATAGGTACATAAGAAGCATATACCAAGTTTCAAAAACGTGACAGTTGGTATAATTATCACATCACGTTACATCGCTCGCAGAGCACACTTTTCCAACAAGCATATTCCCCAACATCAGAAAACAAAATTCCACCACCAAGCACATCTGAAACCCTCTATTTTCCATGCGACCCAACAACAGCAAACGCATTTACTGACCGGTGATAAAAGTCGCAGAACGATTTCCGCCGAAGCGAAAACGATCGCCATATAGAATTCCACCGTCAGTAGGCCATTATCATCGATTCCCGACAAGATTGATTCGCAGAGGGGCAAGTAAGGGGGGAGGGGGGAGTGGAGGGGGCAAGGGTCGTACTGTTATAGCTGCGCGCATAAAACTTCGAATGGACTACGCGTTTTAAGGCCTCGGCCGTGAGAGACCGAGAGAGGAGGGGGAAGGGGGGGGGGGGGGAGAGTCAAATCGGCATTGCCGTCGGCAAATTATTTCGGTAATTTCTATTCCCGTAACCGACGACGTCCCCGGCTTCGACGACGTATCGATTAGGTATCATCTGACATTTCTCCTCTTTGTCCGCGACTATGAATTACTTAGGACGCGCCCAGACGATCGATAGCCGACTGGAAACCCGGTAATGGGTATAATTACACGTAGACGTGCGATCATGCGACTGCAACTATTGTTCTTCGTTCTTTGTTCCTATGCGCTGGTTATTACGTTTCGTCTTTCGTGCGATCTCAAATGTTTTTTGACGGCCGGTCAGTACTGTCCTTTGGCGCGCATGGCCGACGCTCGATTCCTTTCATTGGCCGACGGTCCGATTGAACCTTACGATTGTTCGGCGTACGGGTACACGGATATAATTGGCGCAGAAAGGACTTTTTCAGGAGGATTTGATGGTTTCGTCAATACTGCGAGTGATGTCGCGTGTAATTCGTCCGGGCGATAGACTGGCTTAGTGTCTATTAATGCTTCAGTAGAAGTATCGAAAGTAAAACGGGGGGAATGATGTGGCTCATAAAATATGACTCGGTAAAATCGTTGAAACTATTATTTTAGGTTCCTGTGACTTTGTTATTCGCACTACAGTCATCTGATAGGTACTATTGTAACAATGAATATGAAGACTTTGTATTTATCAATGTTTCGCTATGACAGCCCTAAGTAAAATTCGAAAAATATTATCGGTCATTAAATGTTATCATTTATATCGTTCTGTTTAAGTATCCGTCTTCTAATTTAGCGATTCGCAGTACAATGACATGATAAATACTGTTGTAACAATGAAGATACTTTACTGACTTAGTACCTGTCAATGTTTCCGTACAAGTACCCAAAGTAAAGCAGGTGAAAACAATACTCTTCACAAAATGTAATTTATTAATATCACTTGAAAAATATAATTTTACTTGTAGTTTTGCGACTGCCTTTACAACGATCTAATAAATATTGTTGTAACAACAAGTTAATAGACTGAATTCGTATCTCTCAATGTTTCGCTAAGAGTTCCCAAAGGAAGGTAGAAAAAATAATATTGCTCACAATATATAACTGATTAAAATCTACCGCAAGATTAAATTTATCTTGTAATTTATCAATTCCCACCACAACGATGTGATAAGTACTGGTGTAACAATGAAGTTTCAGTGCTCTCTCGGTGTCGCCGAGAGCGGAGCTGCTCGATGAGAATACCACGTGCTAAGCAAGATCTGGCGTCACGTGCATTTTGTCGGACGCACGCGTGTCGAGGATTAATTTTCCGCCTTTCGCGCGGCAGATACGGCGCCCCGATTGGCCAGAAAAAGTAAACGCGGCGCATTTCTCGGCATCGTACGTTTTTCCGCGCCGGGCCCCCTGATTTATTGATCGACTTATTAATGGCCCGACACTTCTCCGCACACGCGATTATGAATATCTAATGGAGTCTCGTCAGTAGGACAGATGAGCGCCTTTAATAATTGCCGTGATTTATGCTCGAAAGATCATCATCCTCCTTCGTTCACTCTCTCGCTTTCCCTCCATCCTCTTACATCGTCCTCTCCAACATTCTCTATTACATTTCCTCCACAGCTTCTATTCCAAGTCCTTCTTGCCTCTTCTTTCCCCGCTCGATCCTGTTTTCATCTTAATTCTTTGTCTCCCATCTCTCCATTTCCTGTCTTGAACCTTGTTCTTCCCACCGTCTCCTCCTTCAAGTGTCTCCCTCATTTCCTCTCCTTGTTCTTCCACACTACTCCCCTCTGAATCGTTCTCTCTCCCGCGCCTTTTTTTTAAATTCTTCTCTCCATCCTTCTGATACCGTTCTTATCTCAGCCTTCCTCGTCTCGCTCCCGCTCTTCGCCGTAATCTTCCTTCCTTGCTTCGCATTCTGCTTGCCTCCTCCGCCGCAGCACGATATTCTCAACCTTCTCGCGAGAGAACGGCTTGGTTACTGGGTTCCGCGATTAATCATAGTCCGGCGCGCATGGCGTTACTCAGAAGCGGAGGCAAATTTTCTGCGGATTTCATTCGCTCGCCTCCCGCGTGTCGGCCGAATTAGAGCGAGAACGCCGCAAGCGTTTTTCTCTCCAAATGCGAATATTCCTTCCCACTTGCTCCGCGATGCCACTTGTGGGATGAACCCCCTTCGAGCCGAACGTCTTTCCGGTATCTGCGAGTCATGCAAGAAAAACTTTATTAAAATTGCTATGCCCGAGAGGTATTTATACCTACGTGTTATGTGTGCGGTATTTATCGTACCGTCTAAACTATTGCGTGAAAAAGTAATCGTGTGACCTGGAAGAAATCTTCTTTTATCTTCATGATAACGATATAATATAAGAATATTACGAAGCTGAAAGAAGATTTCTTCCGGATCGCACAGAGTCGCATCTCTGCTCTACACAGCAGTTTAGACAGTAAAGATGCTTCTGAGTAGCATCATAAGGGTTTTGCAAATATTATCGTAATAAATGTGGTGCCTTATAATGCTCGCTTTAACTACATGACTAGATTTATAAGTATACTTAAGTACTACTGTAATTCATATAGGCAATCAATTTCACCTCTCCTCCCATCTCCCCACTCAACATCACGCCTCCATATTTGAACTGCACTAAAAACATCCAAACAACGCCCCATCGTAGTTCCACAAACATTACCGCATACCAATATACCTACGTACACAAAAACTGCCGGCAAAACTCCAAGCCAACAAAAAACTATCCTCGCACCACTTTCACCCCTCGTTAACCAACGGATAAAAAAAATCCGAACCCTAGACAAAAAGAGTGTCAATATCTTTAGCCTCTCATTGACTTTCTTCTTTGAAAAGAAGATCCTCGAATGATTCGGTGATCTTAATGTCTTGCGCATTTTTCACAGAAGGCCTCGTTCGCATGGTCCGAGGGTGGCGAGGAGGGCGGCGGGGGCGGCGGAGGTGGAGGTGGCGGCACTGGCGGGACCGGAAGTGGAGGAACGGGCCCGGCCAGCACCGGTGGCGCCGGCCTGGCCCACTGGGTCAGCGTAATGGCGGAACACATTCACAATCCACACTCGGCGACCGGCGTAGGAGGCGTACATCATCAGCAACAATCGCCACCTCAGCCGCCTTATCCCTGGAATAATGGCCTTTCCGGAGACGTGAGTAGAATATTCACTTGTCCTTCGCGCGATTCTTACCCCCAGACGGGTGTAAAAGAAGTCGGGAGGTACCGACGGGGTTAAGGTGACTTTAGAAGATAATTTGCGGACGACTGCGATGATTGCATTTAAGATAATGTTATGTTTTGAACGATTTCGTGTACGAGAGGAAAGGTTCGTTAGGTAAGAATTGAGAGGGTGGAGAAGGAAGTATTGGAGGGTGTGATGGATTTTAGGGGTTTGATGGATGGATTTTATGGTGATCGATGAAGAGGTTTTTCGGATTTATGTTAATTAGAAGCATCAGCTACTTATTGCTGGTGATTATGGCAGTGGGGATGCGGATATTATGTGAGGTTCATAGGGTCGTTTTGTGCGATAGCAATGTTTTGAATTTTGGGGGAAGATGCTGGGTTAAGGGTAGGCTATTTGCGTTTTAAAGAGATGTTACGTGGGTTCTGGTAGAATTGTACTTACCGCAAAAGGAATTATTGGGGAGTAGTGTGCGTAAATTTGGGAATTGTAACGTGTAAAATAGTGAGTCCTGAGGGTTTTAATTATTTTAGAGTGATGGTACGCAAATTGGACGTCCACTATATTAATTATGAGTTTCATGTAATATTTTGGGTAATTCCCTAATTTCGTACGAATCTGAACAAGCAATTTGAAAGAGCAAACCTGCGATCTCAAATCATCACGTTACTGATATAAAATTTCGTTGTTAAATGTTATTACTACACAACCGCAACGTAAACGATTGTAAAGACCTAGCGTATAAAAATTCTACCAGTATAATCAAAAGTAGAAAAAATCTCACGTTTATTGCAACAAATAATACTACGGTCAGTGCAATTTCCATAAAGCATAAAAATGTAATTGCTAGAACATTCACGCTTATCAAATTACCTGCAAATCAATATGAAATTACGTCAAATTACCTGAATATCAATATGACCCTCTTAAGTACAGAATTCGATATCATCCGACCGTTCCGAGTTTACCAACCTAGTACCACCCCCCACAAAACGTCATACAGTCTACGGCAACTCAACTGACATTCACATCGGTGACAGCTACGCTTTATATTCGTAACTCAACTTCAACGACAGAGCCTAACGGTTATTCTAAAAAAGAAAACCCGCACTTTCGTCTCGGCCACGAAAAAAAAGGGATATCCGACGAGCGAAAAAAAAAAGCGCGCGCGCGGAAGAAACGGTCCGGGGGATGAAATCGTGGAAGAAGATGAGGAAGAAGGGCGCGCCGTCGGCGGGGTTGAAAGAACAGAAGGAGACGGCTGAATTAAAAATGGCCGGAAGGAGAGACGAGCTCGGCGACGAAGGCTGAAGTTTCGAAAACAGATGAAAAGGGACAACCGGTCCGCCCGTCTCTCTCTTCCTCCCTCTCGGTCGCCTTTTTTTTTTTGCCCCGCTTCCTCCCATCGGTGTCGGGAACGGGTTACACTACCCCTGTTTTGATTTTGTTTTTCTCCATCCCTTCCGGGTGCGCTATCTCCGGGCGAGAGTCCTGCATAATTTAGCCGGGGGCCGGATTAGAGAACTACATTCGAGAGTGAGGCACAGAGAGAGACAGAGACGGAAAACGAGATAGAGAGAGAGAGAGAGAGAGAGAGAGAGAGAGAGAGAGAGAGAGCGAGAGGCCTTCGAAGCTTTGGCGCGCGAGAGGAAGGGGTGGAAGAAAGACAAAAAGAGGGACGGTGAGAAAGAGAAAGGGACGTCGGGGAGAAGGGCGCCGAAAAGGGTTGAAGATCGCTTTGCATAGCACCACCTCACGTTCTCTCTCTCTCTCTCTCTTTCTCTTTCACTCTCTCTCTCTCTCTCTCTCTCTCTCTCTCTCTCTCACTCTTGTCGTTTGCGCGCTGCCTCAGAGGCGGAAAAAAACAAATAGACGGAAGCGCGAAAAAAAGTGTTTCGGGGGAGAATGGGAAAAAATGTGTATGCCATGGCGAACGGCGGGGATTGGTGAAAGGGGAAGAGGGGGGGGGGGAGGTGGCGCGGAGTGAGGAAAAGAGAGAGCTCATTTGAATGGATACTCGCGGGTTCGCGGCGCTTTTCTTGCATCGACCGGTACTAGCGCTAAGGGTGAGACTTTTTTTCAGCTCCTCGTGGCGCAGTAACGGGCGCCCATGGATGCAAAAAAATGTCCTTTCTCTCTCTCTCTTTCTCTTTTCCAGTCGCCCGGCACTCAGGACACAAACTCGTTTCCTCTTCAATTGTCTAATTTCGTTTTTTTTTTTCGGACTACGCCCAGGCCGGCTCGAATTTGAGTATTGCCCTCCTGTCCGTGCGCGTCAGCCTTTTTTTTGTTCTCCATAACTGTGATGAGCTGCTCTTTTGTGTCCTTCGAACGGTAATATTTATTTATGCCTCGTCGCGCGACAGATGTCCTGCGGCGTGATAAATTTAATTATTCGATGATACTCGCGGCGTCGGGCGTAAATCATCGTTCAGCTCGCGATTCTGCCACATTTTTTTCGCGACACTTTTTTTTGGGGGAGTGAAGCGAATTTCGTTCCGTATTGTGTCACGGTTCAATTTTTCATTGTGTTTCGGTCGGCTTGCAGAACCGAAACGTTCGCAAATGTTTCGTCGAAGCCACTAACTCTTAATTATATGTTTTTCCGGCATATAAGAAGTTTATCAGCGAGGTAATATTGAGAAGTTTCTTCCGAACGTGCGGACATAGAAACGTGTTCTGTGGTATGACTTTGATAATATGTCATGGGAATGTTAAAATGCTGGAAAGCTACGTTTTCGAAGGGGCTAGTTTTGGGTAATAAGCAGATTGTCATTTCAAATGGATCTGGGTTAGACGGTGGAAATAGAATATATGCATACATATTTCATGCTAAATATTGGGAAAGTGACAATATCAATTTGACTTGTCAGCTGCTCGTCGCTGTATTACCGGAATAGTATAAGGCGATAATTGTATTCCGATTATTTTGATAGAAGTTTCATACCTGTGTACTTTTCAATTTCGCAATTAAAACATATGCAGTGATAGTGTTAAAAAAGGAAAAAACGATTAGCTTCGAATCGTACAAAATTATCACAACGAGATTTGATTTTACGAAACACGTTACGTGCATAGATGAGTACTTCTTAGCCAATTGAATCACATAATACTACTTCAATCTAATTACTGAAGTTTTCTCATGCGTCGAGTTTAGCGTCAAATATCACGTTCTGACCACATCACATCAGTAATTCTTAGAAAGAGTTACAAGTATTCACCTTCGGATGGAACAATAACCGACTCGCATAATTTCATTTTTCAAAGAATACTGACAGATATTAACTACCTCGACGATGTACATTACTTATCCTATTATACTGCATTCTCGTAATCCAACTTCATGGTCTCACTTCTCATCATTTTTCTTCCTAAACGAGCACTAACATATAACCTAACCAAACCAGCTACACTACTTCTCCAACTGTACCATACACTTACACATCAATTTCATCACTGGTCTCCTTCTACCATATCATCCCCAACACTATCTGACGCATAAATCCAAGCATCAACCATCCCGTACCCTACAGTACTAACAAGAAAAAGTCACAAGTACGCAGCGTAGCATAAAATCGAGCGATTCATATTAACAAAGTAGACGACCATACGTCACGAAGTCAACTCGGCCACCGGGACGTTCGATCCTTCCGTCATCGCATTCCGGGCAGCATCCCATGCATAAAGGTCCGTGTCAACTATCCTGTACCTCCTGCACCTTGCCGAGGAAGAAAAACTCGGCTCTCGTTTCGCAACGGCGTGTCATTCAACCAGGTGCGAATCTACACGTGTAAGCGCGAGGCGCGACATGACCGCTACGTCAATTACATCAAGGCACCGTAGCCATTCCTTATCCAGCCTTAAACTATGCTCGCGCGTGCGCGTTTATTATTCCAACGCCAGGTTTAACGACGGAATCGGTCAGCTTTACAATGTCGCTTGCAACACGTGGCGAGTGTCGCGACGATTACTGCCACACGCACACACTCTCGCCAAGCGCACATCGGCACCTCGCAACAGTGGGCACGCACACATCTTCATCGAGTATGACTGTGCAGCATCGCGTATGCACGAAGCGTATCGAACGTAAGCGGAGAATTGCGACGAAAAAAATGGCTCGCGCAATCGACGAGACTCCATATTATGGAAATGTATTCATCAGTGTCACTAATGTGAACTTAGTTGCGTGATGATCCGTTTCTTCGTGCGCCGGCGGGAAAAAAGGGGGGTAAAAACGCACGTACGCGGCGTCACGCGAGATGTGCACGCGTGCGAGTGCGTGTGCGTATGCGTCCGCCGTCTCGATTACGTGCGACGGTGTGAAGGCGATGAAATGAATGAGAGCGAGGTTTGGTCAAGTTCGATGCGTAAGTGGGTACGTTGCTGGAAGGAAAGGTGCAATTGGCGGGTGACATTGTACGGTTTACGTATCAATTTGCGTACGCTCGAGGGAGGGGACGGCGAAAAAGTTGCCGGAGTACAGGGTACGATGAGAATTTTTTAAAAGTGGTCGTTGGTAAGGTATGAGCCTGCGTTATAGAGAGGGGATGGGACTTTAGGTTGTGTCTTGATGATTTCTGCCGGTGACGCATATTTTCATTTAACTCGCAGGAGTAATTTGAGACAATGCGTTCGAATGTGATACAAAATGAAAAGCAATTAATTACTTACTTAGCCCAATGAGCTGCTACTGAATTATTAATGTAATACATTGTTTCAGTAGAGAAAGCCATTATTAACACTGAAGTTATTGACAATTTTTATTCATATTTTTATGTAACAGGAATACAAGTCAATGAATTTACATTTACATAATAGAATACAATTATTCATATACTTATGCAATAAATGCTGACGCATAGTTCAAAAAATATAATGTTTCATCAGAGAAAGGTCAATATTAAAATAGGGTCAGACAGGTCATTTTAATTGATCGGTAGTTGTGGTGTTAAGGTATACGAACCTGCAATTTGTTCGTATTTTTATGTTGCTAATAGTAGGGTCTGGCCGCGGTTTTTGTGGAAAAATGTACATGAGAAGAGTTTCGCCGACCTCCAAATTCCATTTTTAACCTCCTACTAGACTGTAAAGCGCATTGCACGTAAGCGTGCTAATAAAAATGAATCTCCACATATTACAGTGTCCACCTCTTATATTAATTATTCGGAAAACGGTTGCAAATTGTAACGAAACTACCTCGGTTGTGCTAGAAAATCGTTGACTACTGACCGCTCTCTTGATAAATTTTCGACGTTCGCGCAGCGAAACGCATAATCTCCAATAACTAGCGCAGCCAACGAAAATATGAAGTTGACCAATACTATAAATAAATTTCCCCCTATAAATTAAATTTTTGTGCATGATACGGAAAGGTCCCAACATATTCTGTTCTCTTCATATTGAAAACTCAATACTTACAATTTTGTTAACTTGTTCATAAAACTTCCTCTTCCCACCTATGAATTGTGCATTGTTGTAATGTACAACTCACTACCTGCACGCTACAAGTAACATTGTACTACCTTTTCCTGCATAAATGCTACACTTGCCTTATCGAAAAAAATAGGCGATACAAATAAAACACACTTAAACATTACTCTTAAACGAAATTATTTTGCTTTTATTAAATGCTCAGCCCTCTGGAACCTATTCCGCCATACTTCCACTAATTCTCTCTCCATCGTTGTAAACTCTTTCTTAATATTGATTTGGTCAAACACCATGACCATCTCACCGAACAAGTCGCCCACACGTGTCTCTACTCTCATCGTTCGAGCAGGCTCACATTTGTTTTTCCACGAAGACAATTAGGCGTCCCGTACCACGGTACAATCGTGTGGCGCGAAAAACAGGATCGATTTGAATCTGAATAAGAAGAGGGGAGCGTCAGCTGAAGGAGGCCCTCGTGCATTACGTGTAGAACCTGCGCGATGAGGATACACGTCCCGGAGGCTTCCCCTCCCCTCCCCATAATTCCCCACCCCGTCCCTCATCGTTTTTGTCTACCCGAAGGATCGGCCGATCTCTTTTTTGTCTATATAATGGCACCGGTAGGCGCCCGCAGGACCTCGATGGGACTCTTGCGGAGGACCTACGGCGGAAAAAACAAGGAGCCGACGACAATAAGGGGACGATTTAAATAATCCGCGGCATGCAAATGCCCGTGAGATTCTCACGGGGCCTGCGCAGTGCGCCCGGCTCAGGTGAGGATGCGCGCATCCGTCGTCAGGGGTGGAGGGGCTGTTTTTTCGAGTCGCGAGGGGTGGCGCAGCACGAAGAAAGGTTCTGCCCGCGAAGACAATCGGGCAATCTGCATATGCGACGAGGCCGGCTTCGGCACGAGAATCGAGGCTCAGGGCCCGGCCTTGAGTCGAGATTTCAACCCTTGCCGACGTCCGACGCCTCGAGCATGAATCATTTTAGCGTGTCCTCTCCGCGGCAAGGAAGCGGAACGTTGCCAGGAGGTGCTCGTTTTTTTTCGCCACTGTTTTTTAAGCCACCCCTGTGTCGGCATGGGCCCGAAGCCAACGGATTCCGAGGTTTCGGGCCCGTTAGCGGAGGGGCATGGGACTTCGAAGCGGATTCCGTTCGGCGGACGGATGAGATGTGCCGAGTCATGTAAATGGTAGCGGCAATGTAAATGCAGGGAAACTTGGGCGGATGTCGGGTGATAGCGTGCAAAAAGTGGGGAAGGCTGAAAAAAGAGCGGTGGGTCACGGAGAGTGTTGAACGTGGGCAGAAAAATGATGGCCGACGTTTAGCGGCGGATGGCACGGCGACAATTAGCTTTGATTGCAGTCATTATCGGTGGATATTGCCTTCGAGAACGCAAATTTTGCGTTGCTTGTAGGTTGTGAGAAATTGTGGCACGAGCGCGCGGACTTGACTGCGTTATACTGGTCGTATCGCGTTAGCCCATTAGAACTGTATAATGGAACGTTAATGTGGGAGGGTATGATATTCTTATAAAAGCAAGGAACTTTGCAACAGCACAGTTGCCCGACAACAGTTCTGCGCGAAAACAGAGATACGTTTAGCTATCATTTCCGGCGGCAGCTCGACGTAACGCGACACTCCGTAGTCTCATTAAAATTTCATAATACCGCATAGCTGTTCGCATCCACTTCCCTCGTAAAACAGCAAACAAACTTTGCGCCAAACGCACAAGTTCTGACAATCCTGTATCGAAACAGTACTGTTTGGGAGATCATTTGATAAGTATGGGAACAAGGGAAGTAAGGTATTGGGAAGAGGGTCTAGGTTTGATATAACAACTTTGCGGACGAAGTGATTTTAATTGGCACTGATGGATACACGTGAAGTCGCAATGAGATGTCGAAAGTAACTGAATGATGCTATAAAGATAATGAACTTGAAAGCTATTCCGCATATATCAATTTTGGGTATATTCAAGTGTGATCGGGCTAACGATGAATTGATTTAGGCGGGAAACACAATAAAGAAGAGATTAGTGCAGCGACGCAACAGTTATGAAAAAGACAAATCAAATCGTCCTAGAGGAACATTAGACGGGTGACGGCAAGTTAACGGTTTTTCGGAACAAGTATTATACTATCGATCACCCATCAACAAAATTGTGAAAAAATTTCCCACAAATCAATAATTCTCAGAATGAAATCCTCGTTATCTCATTAAAATTTCAGAATGCTTTTCTTATAAAAATTCAATAAACTACCTACCAGCATATCTATCTCTTAATCTAAACACACTGAAACACATTGCTTGTCATTCAACCAAAACGCACTCATCGCCGAACAATCCCATAAACGGCTGGCTCGAAAACTACACCACCCTTAAAAGTATCGCGCAGCATCCACCCGAACGTTTTCTCCATTACTCGAAGCTTCGTCGAGATCGCCGAAAGCGGTCGATTTCCTCATTTTTTCGCCTTCCCCTCCCCTCCTCTCCTTGTAAAGATCCGCGCGCGCGGATCGAGCGACAAAACGGCCCCCAGGAGGAGGAGGAGGAGGAGCAAACTGGTGCACGGCCCTGTAAACACGTTCCCGGCGCATGTAATCTGTCGCCGGTTTTGCCCAGCGGGTGGTCAACCCCTTTTTTCCGTCGCTTCCTTTACGCCTGCCCGACCGTAATCCCTTAAAAAGCTTAGAGGCACTCTTTAGGGTAATTTTTCGGGGGTCGCCTTCGTCCTCCTCCCCTTCGTCTACCCTCGCCGTCCTACAGTCGCTCTTCGTCCCTTCACCTCCTCTAGCACCCCCCCCCCCTCCTCACCCCCTTCTGGCTTGTACACCCTGAAGCTACCCTCTCTCACCCCGCTCGCGGCAAGGTTCGCTTCATTCGCGTCAAAGATGCAAAGCTCGCGATGCCTAAGTACGCGCGGAGTGGAACCAGGGTGAGAGTCCTTGGCCTTGGAGAGGGTACGGGCCTAACGAAGATTATGCAAAGTCCTTCCGTACTGGCTGTCCCACTCGCGCCCCGCTCATTTCTCATCCCCTCGCCACGGTAGGAGAGAAATTAAAATAATGGCACCGTTCCGCGCCTGCCGACCGACCGACCGACCGACCCTGCTGGCAATTTTTTTTCCTCCTTCCCTTTTTCTCCTCTTTTTTTTCGACCCCCGTTCCTCCGATCGACTTTCCCTCTCACCCCTCAGCTACCTTCTGTCGTTCGGCCTCTCTTATTTCTGCCCCGCTACCCGCGGCCGGAATGCAAATGGTGCAACGGCATTTTTGTCTCTACGCGACGTGAGACAAAAAACGGGAAGGGAGGCAAGGGGTAGAGAGAGAGAGAGAGAGAGAGGGTGGGGGGATTCGAGCATAGAAACGAGCGTTTCATTGTCTCGTTTCGGGCCTGTCGACTATAGGGTTAATGCGGAGGATAGAAAAAAAAAAGTGAAATTGCCCGGTATTGGAAGAGGAGGGTGTTTCTTACCCCGCCAGAACAACCCCTTTTCCCCGCTCCGGCTTGGTTAATTAATTTTTCGGATAACGCGCCGGCGAGAGAGTGCGGAAAAAATCGGCACGGGGTAATATCACAATTGACGACGAAGGGCGAGGGGTTGATGGTAGGAGCGTGAAGTTATATCGCATCGTGCTTTTTTTGCTCCTGTTTTTTCTTACGACAAACCGTTGCTACCACTTTTTTTGCGTGAGCACACTCGTTGCAGGGATTTTGGTAATCGCGTTGGCAGTTTAATATCTTGTTCAGTTGAGGGTAGGTGCCTGACGTACGATGTTCGCGGGGTGAATATAATTAACTTCGTTAGAGACGTATGATTATTAATAAAATTCATTTTATCGGAGGAAAGAGAATTTTCGGCAATGGAAAATTTTCCATTAGCTTCCTTGGCTCTGCCGAATGAACAGCTTCAGTACAATTTCGCTGAGTTTGTTCCACCCTTGCAATTTTGTAATAATAAAATTACGTTGAATTCAGTTCCAACGTCAAAGATTTCGAGCTTTATACCGGAAATCGCTACATTCCAAATTTACGATTTACTATTCGGAAGTAGAGGCAACCCTTCAGTGCTCGCATTACCATCGCAGCCTCAGGTGTTTCCGGGTAGCCCATCAAACGAGGCTGGCCGAAAAAAAGCTATCCGCTCGGAAAAAGGGCCCGCAAAAAAAAACTTTTTTTCTCCCAAACTCAGCTCTCGAGCGTCATTCATTCACCGCGGACAAGTGCAACGAAATCCCATTGCCACCGCTCATGTCGGAGCCATCTTCATCATGGCCCTGAAAAACATTCGCTCAACACTTCTAATCTGCGTTCCCATCGACTTCATCCTTTCATCCTCTCGAACTACGAGAACATTCGCCCCCCGCAGCGAAGATCTTCCCCGTCCCACCCTCCGGGCTCCGAGTCGCACTTGGACGTCTCTCATCGAAGAAAGAGGAGTGTTCGTTCGTAGACAAAGGCTGCCAGACTTTTGGGTCCTTTCTCGGCGCCGATGTCACAACATTTGGCCATGCGACAGAGTTATGGCCGGCGGGCCCCTCGGCCTTCCCGCATTTTCGGCCTCAACCCCTTAGCGAGTCTTTTCTTCCGGCACCCCCGGAAGTTTTTCTCGCCAAAGCGAGCCGGAGCTCGCCGAGGCGGAAAGAGTTCACGATCATTTTCGCAGCCCTCGAAAAAAGGCCCAACCCTTCCTCTCTCTCTCTCTCTCTCTCTTTCTCTGTCTCTCTTTTGGTTTTTTGCGGGCCCTTGGGAAGAATGCAAAAATTGCGACGCTTCCGCATCGGTGAGCGGAAGATTAGCGAGTGTCATTCCGGAGTGCGGTTCCACTTCCGGCGCGAGAGGGTCTCGCAGAAAGGATGGGCTAAGCTTGAATATTTAGAGTTCGGTTAACGAACGGTGCGAAGGATTTGCGGTTCGGGCTTCGAGCGTATGAGAGTTTGTCGCGTTCGAGAAATTGGCTGTCGAGTTTTCGGAGAGTTGTTTTAAAGACGAATGTGCTGGCGTAATGTTGTATTAATTAATCGTTTTAATGTTGACAGGCTGTGAGGTAGTATTAAAAAGCGTTGAAATATAGGAAAATAAGTGATTGAATTTTTTCCGAAGTGTTTAGAGGGTAATGCTAAGTAACCTGGAGGTGTTTAAAGACGTATAGCATGCTCAATTTAGACATGTTGAATCGTGTAGTAGACTTGGTGATACGGAAATGGGTGATTGAAATTTGCTGCTATACTATTCTGTTTCTCTTTGTTTTCTCCGACTAGTTCTTTCATTGAAACCATTTCTAACTGAAAACCGCGATATTGACGGGGTCTCACATCTGTTAAAGATGAAATTGTATAAATATAGATCCGTAGTCTTCTTTTCCGTCTTTTCCTAGACTCTTTGTTAGTTGAACAAATCGAACCAAACAATTCGCTATACGAACGTTTATGCCAGTACCATAATTACAATCGTTAGAACATTAAATCACATAGGAACATCAAAAAGTTGTCAAACTTTTTATTAGACGTGCACAATAAAAAAATAATTATTCGCAATAAGAACGTTTACATCATTATCATAATTACCGCCAGAAACATTAAATCGCAAATCCACCGTATCAAACCACCCCAAGAGCGAAGATGAGAACTCAGACCTCTCACAACTACCCGCTATCAGGACCACACGCTCTTAACCCGCCAAGTCCCAAACTCACGCTCTTCCCACAATCAAAAAACACCGCCAAAGAAAACGGTCACGGCCGCCTATACGTGACCAAGAATCCATTTCAACTTACCGTTATGAAAACCTTACCGGTTCACGTTCTTAGCGGTCCATAAAAAAAAGAACAGTTCCACCCGAAGACGCTGGCCTATCCCATGGCGAGTTAAAAAAAGCGAGTTAAAAACGAGCCTCCGGCGCAAGGGTTGGCAAGAAGCGTCAGGGGCAAGGTTCTTTGGGGTGCGTATGCAGATCGTCGAGAAAGTGGAGTACAATGGGCCCATAGTCTCACGCTTTTGTCCGCTCGCAGGTAAGATAAAGGTGCGGCCCCGTGTGTCGGTAGATGATCGTAAAAGGTGTAAGAGAGTGAGAGAGAGAGAGAGGGAGGGAGGGAGGGGAGGGGATAGGGCAAGGTGACAGTAGAGTCTATGGGGTGGCACCGTGAAGGCCAGCTACCCCAGCCCACGTGATGTCTCTTTAATTTTTATTAATGACGACGAATTTGAATTTCTGCATCGGTGATATGGGAACCAGTAGCTGAGACGGGAGACGTTGAGGGACTCTTTCGGGAGTGCGGTTCGTGACGTCGGTATTTTGCTCGACGCTTACGAGGATGACGTCCCGATGGACAGCGTCATCGATCATAATTATCCGCTTCCGCGCTCGGGGCCCGACCGGCGGACGCGACAGGTGAGGCCCGAATCGGAAACGATTAGGACCAGATTGAACGGTGAATTTTCGACCGGGGAGCGGGGAGTAATTGTCGATGTCACGTCGGGATCGCACGGGATTACGGCGATTCGAGACACGGAGAGTTTTCGGATTTTCGGGGTGATGCCACCAAATGGTTCGCTGATAGATCCGTGGTATTGATTTTTATCGAATGGCGATTTCGCTGCTGAAGGATTCAAATAGCCGTAAATGGTTTTGTTAAATGTTAAGAAAATGTGTGCAAGAAATGATACAGTTTGAAAGCTATAAATGTATATAGATCAATGGAATGATATGTCATTGTTTATGTCATATAGTGTTCACACGGAATTATGGTGATTCGAGACACGGAAAGTTTGGGGATTTTTTTGTGTGCACTCCAAAATGGTTTGCTGACAGAAAAGTTGGCTAGTAGATTTGGCTATTGATGAATTGAATCTTCTGTTAATTGTTGGGAAGATGTGTGCAAAAAATAGTACATTTCGAGAGCTAGTTATCATTCTCAGTGTCACTTTGTATCTAATGGCCCGGATAACAACGATATATAATATGGAAGTTGTCATACTTTTAAGATGCAGCTCCAAAATAGTTTCGAATGAAGAAAATGATTTATTCAATTTTATGAAAATTATGTATACGGAAGTGTTACGTCTTGAGAGTTAGTAAAAGTAGAATACATATCAGTGGTATAACCCTTTCGTTCACGAATTATTGTCCTTTGATCTTAAAATCTCATTTCTTGTTTATTAAATATTTAGCCCTTTTTTAACCATTTGGCATCATCGGCATAATTCTACTCTCCCCCCATCACGTGTAATCACATGTTGAAAAATGACGACACGAGATTTCGAAAAACCCTCAGAACGTCGCTATTGAAAAATTCGATAATTTTACACGTTGAACGTATACAGCGGACCCTTATTTATAACTGTGATAAGTTACAGCATTTGGTATCGATTATTTATTCACCTATTGAAAATCGAAAAATCGATCAACTTGGCCGTGTTTCGCACGTTACTGAAACTGCCGAGGACGATCAACTAGTTCAGGATATATTTTTGTTTACGTGCGTCAAATAACAATGTTGCCAATGAAAATACCCTTAGAAATGTTCAACAATTAGACCCAGACAATTTAATTGCGGTATTTTTTAAAAACTTAGGAACGGCAGGGGGTAAAATGTCATGTCGTCAATTGACGACACTATGACCGAAAGGGATAATCTGAACAATTCTGCCACATGTACATTCTACCACCACTTTGTTGTTTATTAACAGCTATTGATATCCTCTCTGGCCCTCACTTATAATTCTCTAAAGAAACAATAGCAGAAAGTCTATACCTACTCATTCTACGAATATAAATTATAATTGTCACCACACAGAACCCTTATTGCTATTAAACAATATCACAACTTGCACTACTAACCGAGAATAATTATATTTTCAATAATCGTTTACCATTTGGCACTCGTTGTAAATTGCAATGCAACTATTCCCATCAAATTGGTTCAAGACTCTCAGTAAGAAATGTTTCAATAGATACAAATGATACAGTGAACTTCACGGCAACTAGAATCTTTCTGCGAATCCCTCTCAAGATCCAGTTCTCGTTACCGCAACATTTCCCGAACAATCAGCATCGCCCCGAAAACCCGAATAGTCCGAGTGCAGAAAAACGAAAGGCTTGTACGTCGAAGCGTTCCCCAGTGTGTAGGAGGTTGAAAGGGCCAATTAATCTTCAGTAGACGTTCCGGAGTCATTAGAAGTGGCACATAGTAAAGCGTGTCCCGAAGAAACAGTCGGGTCTGTGTTTTGTGTCGGGGCCACGTGTTTTTTCAATGACGAGTAGCAGACGCTATCGACGTCAATGCGTTCGATCAATCGAAACTCGCCTTTCGTACGTCGAAATGTTCACCATCTCAAAAACTTACCGTCTGGGTTTAGCTGTTTTGAGAAAGAAAGTCATTTTATAACGATAGCGGTTAAACTGATTTTTTATTTATTCACAGCACTGTTTTCCTGGTGTTCTAATTATTTTTCGTGGATTTTTTATTCCCTTCCTTTGTACTTCGCGAAGTATGGTGCATGAAGTCTAACAGCCTTGAATAGTTTAGCAGAGCGTCCAATGGAAGTTTTTTACAATCTGTGCACGATAAATTCTTTCTTCCGGAATTTGGTATGGAAAACATCATCAACAATGTGATAAGTCACGGAAGTCAATGTTACTGTAAGAAAGCGTTCAATTAGGTACTCTGAACGAATCGTATCTCATAACTAGCCGTTTACCTTCGGCAACCTCCATTCTCGATAAAAATATCAGCGAAACAATATGCGCGGATGATGTCAATATCGAGGAACTTTTATTTAAAGTCAGGATTAAAGGAGCAACCGGTGTCGAAGTGTTCTCGAAAGGCGCTCGATAGTTGGGCCGTTTGATCGACGATTCGAATCATAAAGATTCAAGCGCAAATCCTTCTCGAGGCAAGCTCCGCGCTTAAGTAAATGTTACTCGGCGTGGCTTCAAAAAGGAGAGGATCGTGACGTGAGTGAAAATTCCGCGAACTCTCTCGCACGCTCTTGGCGTCTTGGAAAAGGACGAAGCGGCGAAGAGAAAGAGAGGATGAGAAAAGAGATATAGAGCATGTAGTCGTGAGAGAGAAAGGGAGAGAGGGAGAGAGAGAGAGAGAGAGAGAGGATCGGCAAGCCAGCCAAGCCAGCCAACGCAAAGTTGGCCGATTAAACTTTCAAACACTTCCGCGCGTCACAATTGAGATTTCCTAAAACTTCCGGCAGGGCGGAAGACTTTCGGGAAACTTCCGGCGTGTCGGGGGGTCCGAGGCGGGGAAAAATTCGCGAAGTTTGTCCGCTGAAGGGTGCCGCGTAAGGGGGTACGAACGTAGTCGACGAATATTCTCGCTGCCCACCCTTCGACATTCGCTCTTTTTTTTTTTTTCTTATTTTCATTTCGTCCGTTTTTTTCATCTCGCGCTCGGCATTCGACGATTCTTCTCAGTTTCGCACGACCATTCCGTTGACATCCGGTCGGTTCTGACGCACTGCCGACTTTCGTGGTTAAGAGATTAGCGGAAGAAAGTGGCGGGAAATTGGAAGACAGGATAAATTTGATGATCCGACGGAGTGCGATGAAGACGTGAGACGAAATGGCAGAATCAATATTTGACCCGGGACGGAAAAAGGGTATCTGGGTAGAGCGGACGAAATGAGAGAAAGAAGCAGATGTTACGTATAGAGTTTCGGGGCAATGGCGGACGTAGGATGCGCGTCCGAGAATAAAATTGTACGCTACCATTAGCTTACCGTTAATCTGGGCGTCGGATGAAAACTCTTCGCTCCGATAGAGTCGAACTTCTCGATTCTCACTCTTCGAGATTCGTCTGCCGAACCTTCTGAGAAGCGTATTAGAAAACTTTCCAATTTTGCAATTTCATTCGGCAACTTCTATCTGCGCATGCCGGTCTCGGTATAATTACAAGCCAGGGCACCGTGTGTACAGAATATACGTTTAGAAGTTTCGACGGCCAATTTCGGCGTACTTTTCCGATTTGAGTCGCCGTCGTATCGCGCGCATAGTTCCTGGCCTTCATTATTGACGGGGCCGAGGTGCAGAAATACATTAGTCAGGTGCTAGAAGCGCTCGACGAAAGTTGGGCGTCTCGACCGTGGCTTCCCGCGAAACGTTTCGCGACGATTAGGACGACGCACATCTGGCCCGTCTAATGACAGAAAATTGCGCGTTGTCCACAACTTTCCCGCGGCAGCCCAAAAAAAGTGACGCGTACGACGGGGCTATCGACTGGCACGACCAGCCTAACGAAGATCGATATCACTATCCGCTCATTTCCCGGCCCTTCTCTCGATTGCCTCCGATTCCCAACTCGAAAAACAAGGATCAAATACTAAAAAGATCTACGTGCTGCGTACGTGTCATTCATTCAGCCCTCGATTGCGTTCGCTCGCGAAAAAGGTAACGGAAAGACAGAACGAAAGAATTCTCTATATGTTACTAGTGTGTTTTATTCGGTTGTTCGGGTATAGTGTAACGGCAAAGGTGAACAAGTTGAAGTTGTGAGTGATAGAGTGGAATATCATTGTCATTATTTGGACTGTTTATTTTGGAAGTGACATAAGTCCAATATTAAAAAATTAAATACCACATAAATAAAAAGTTTACATTAAATTAATCACAATTTATGTAACATGTAATTGAAAAAAAAACACTACTTTCGAAATTAAAAAAAATAAACGGTATATTTGTTGAATTATTTACATAAAATTGAGAGTTTTAGTCTGCCGATGATCCTGAGGGGACGCCCATCATTAAAAGTCAATTTCTGCCGATTAAATCATTCCGTGCATCACATACTGCCATTTTTTTCCAATGTGTAACTGCCATCGAATGCGCTAATATATAAAAATATATTTGAACACCCTTCCATACAATCTCATAACACAGACGACCCACCAGACTCCGCTCTTCAAATCTGCAACGCATACGCGTACCTATCACCCAAGGACAAGTGACGTCAGTTCGAAGCTCTGTCAGTTGGTCATTTGACTCTGAAATAAAGGGTGCCGCGGCTCGGCGGCGGAAAGGAAGGAAGGATGGAGGGCAGGATGAAAGGCAGGAAAAAGGCAGGGCGAAGGAGGGTGCAAAGCGAGTCTCCTCGCGGTCGGTGGCTCTCAATCGATATCGGCAAACTTGCCGTACGGCCGAACGGGGGCTAAGGGTGCATAGAGAGGAGGAGGAGGAGGAGGAGGAGGGTGCTGGGGAGGGGGCGGGGGCGTCGGAAAAAGAAGCGCGCGTGGGCGCGGGGTTCTCGTAACAGACGCAGGAGAGGTTGGGGGGTGTCAGTAAGGGGCTCGACGGAAAACAGGGGGGCAGCGAGGGGGGTTGGTAAGGGACCCGAAGGCAAAAAGCCCGTCCTGGCGGATGGCTAAATTCTAAAAATCGTCGCTTATCGGAGGGCTTAACGCTCCCTTTGTCGCGACACTTTTTAACGTCCGGGAGAAGGCGGAGGGAAGCGGGGGGTGGGGAAGGAGGAGTTGGAGTCGGAGGAAGAGGAGGAGGAGGAAGAGGTCATGCGAGGTCGCTCTCTCTCCGGGGGTTCTTGCTCGCAATTTGACGAAACGAGAAAAGGGAGAAAAGGATGGAACTCGCGGAAATAAATAAAGGGAAAAAAAGGAGGAAGAGCGGAGGAGAACGAGGCCAGGATCGATATTGGACTCGGAAAGGGCACGGGAAGGGAGACAGAGGGAGATGGATATAGAAAAAGGGTGGGAGGGGCGGGAGGGGGTGGCTGAGGCGGTGGAAGCAGGCGGAGGTCGGCGGGGGTGGGCAGGGAAAAAACGAAGAAATCGGGAGGAGCGGAGTTCGGCTTTGAAGAACGACGATGGCCGACCATGGAAAGGGACCCACGCGATTGGGACCGATGCAGTCGCGAAAGTGGCCGTCGTAGGGCCCGGACACAGTTTTCCTTCGTGCCGTCGCTCATAGAACTACTTACGCGTCGCGTTAATTGCAGCGTCGACCTTCCACCTTCTGCCCTTCTTGCCGACACTGGCTGAAGCCAGCCGACGGCACGCGCATGTGTTGGTGCACGTGCGTGAGCGAGGCTGGCGCAGGGACGCGCGCGAAAAATTTCGTCTGCCCTCAAAAAATATTCGGCTCAGTCGGGGGAGATATGCGAGAGGGAACGTTAATTAGGGTGCCTCGCTGATGGAATTTTCATTTGGGGATGATCCCGCAAATCGATGGGCCGTAATGCGAAAATGGTACGGGGTAGAGTTTAGCGAGCGACCCGGGCCACTTTTGTTCTGGGCGTGGGTCAATGTTCAAATTCTCGTTGAGTAAAATTTGTTTGAGGATTTTTCGAAATGAGCGTCGTAATTTTTGGCGAAAGTATGGCGGGGGGGTAGTTTTAGAAAATTGCGTGCGTCGCTCGCGAAGGATGCTTTTTTAATTAATTGCGTCGGGGCTGAGCGTAATATGGAGATAAATAGAGTAAATCGGGGTAAGGATGTAAAAAATGGTAAACTTTATCGAGGTAAAAAGTGAACGCACTGAGAGTTATCAGACTCGGATTTTATATTTTCATAAATATCCACTGGAGTTTTATAAATTCGATAAAATTGGCAAAAAAATGGTATGCGCGTACGGGAGGAGTTTGCGCCGGAGTTAAATGCGGCATTTATTTTTTCCCATTACATTTCGTCAAGTGTTAATATGAAAATGACATCGAGAAAGTACACACACGTAAGATGGGTATCTGTATTGGTGTTTGGCGTATTTATACCATTTAGCATAGATAGTTCAATCAATACAGATGTATAGACGTTCAACAACTCCTTTTCAACTCTATCTACTCCTCAGACATCACTGAAACCCTCCTCCAACATATCACGAATACAAGTGCCAATGATTATAAAGACGGCTTAAGCTATAACATTTATAAAACCATTTAACATAAACACATTTACATCTCCATCCGTCAACCTAACATAACAAATAACCAACTCAAACTTTTCAACATTTACACCTAATCCGAATCCACAGTCACCCACCCCTAAAGAACCAACTCACTGAACAATATCCATACCGAAATAAGGCATCTCGCATCCCCCAAACACTCACCAGATCTTTACGTAACATCCCACCCCTCAAGTCATCTCCCACGACGTACAATTCCACCCCCCGTCAGGAACTTAACCCCATCCACGCCGAAACAACCCCCGCAGCTGAAAAAAATCTTCCTGCAAAAGCAGTTAGCGCACCTTATTAGCTCGTGGGCAAAACTTGGTGCTTGTCGCAGTAACGAAAAGGATCGTCGTGCGAGGAAGGTGCTGGAGGTGGAGAAGGTGGTGAGGGGGGGAGGCTGACGGGGGATGCCTCGGAGGCCTGGAAGTGACGTTCGCGGGAAGAACGGGCGAGGAAGGAAGGAAGGAAGCTAGCGAGAGCGAGCGGCCAACACAGAAACTCGAGGGCGCAAAGGGGAAAGAAAGATATAGAGGAAAGCGGCACGGAGGAGGAAGAGTAGGAGGCGGACGATGGCGAGGTGGAGGAGCGGGAGGGCCGCGGGGGGTAGGGGGGCCTGGGAGGAGGGGAGGAAGAGAAAAAAGCGAAGGAAAAATATCAGGATCGATATTCGACCCGGAAAAAGGAGCAGCAGGGGAGAGAGAGGAGGCGAGGAGGGACGAAGGGGGGGTGGAGAGGGGAGGTAGGCAGGGGGTGTGTGAGGGGATGGAGGACGGAGGGAAAACGGGAAGAAAAGTGAGAAAAAGGAAGCGTGCGCCGGGAGTGAACCCGGGGCCCACGTATGTGCGAGTCGATGTGCGCGGATGTGTGGGCGTGTGCGTGCGTGTGTGCCGGCGCGGACGTGTGCGGGCGTGCACTTTGAAGAAAAGCGCGTACAATGGCGAAACGCTTCCTCCTAATATTTACAGGGATGCCGGGACATTCGCCTGGGCCGTAAAGACGTCCGTCGCAAATGATAATGAAGAGGGTTGGCGGTCGGCGGGTTTGGGGTGCGGGATCGTTCGCGATTTTGTCGGCGGCGGTTGGGAGAGACTTGGGGGTGGATACTGAGACGGCGGGGTGAGACTCGACGCCGAGGTGTCGAGTCGAGGCGAGGTGGCGGTGGATCTGCTCACCGGTTCCGAGAACGCTTGATAGAAATTACCTTTCGTTGCGAATACAGGATTTTTTATCTTTACTTCACTAGAAGTATCTGTACGAGATCACTTTGATGGCTCATCTTCTTCCATCTGGTTAAATATTACATTAATGAATAGTAGTTGGCATGCGAGAGGATTTAGATTCTTACTGTCGGCGGAAGAAAATTATTATGGAAGCCTGCAGATATTAGAATGTCTCATGTGCGGGTGGATATAACATATATAACGAAACAAAATTGGTATGTAATCACCAGGGTGCAGCGGGCTCTTTAACATGGCATGGTACATGATACGTCATGATTAAAGCATAACGCGGCACATTGGCCATTATCATTCGTCATCTCTCTCGCAGTTGGCGCCATTGATCAAGACTTTCCGCGTAAGCTAACCGACGACGTAGGCTAGCAAAGTCTCAATCGTTAACTTGACACACAACGCCGAAGCGGTTAACGGCTGTGTGCAGAGGCTAACGAGGAAAATTTGTCTCGCCGGATTTTGCACCTTCCCTCATCCCCGCTGCCTCGCACTCATTTTAGTCTTAAGCCGCGCTCGGAACCCTCGATTCTATGCGCGCGCAACATGTGTTTAGTCCCAGTATACGTTGACACTTTTGAATTTTCGGTTGCACTACAGCTTTTACTTATAGGTACATACGAACCTGAAAGCAAAAAATATCTTTGAGCGCGTTAAAATAAATTCTTTGGGAATGCAAGTTTTTTGGGTTTAGCCTAGGATTAAAATTAGGCGAAGGAAGCTATTCGAAAGAAAAGTGATTGGAGATTAATTGTTATTTTATATTTGTAGAGTTCAGTGTTTAATAAGTACAATATTCAGTTGTGTTTATTACACTTAAGTTACGAATTTGTGAAATACATCAAAGAAATTTGACTCTCGCGTAAAAATGTCAAAGACTGCGTTGTTTATTATCGTGTCTGCTGGTTAGTATTCATATATGTCTATATAAATACTACAATATTTGCATCCATTCGTATGTAAAAAATGATTATGATTCCTAATTCTTATATTGGAGCGGAGTAGATATTTTACCAAAATTCCAGACGCGAAAATGATATTTCAAAACGCCAAATTTGCCTTAGTAAATGATATGTGGTCGGGCAGGATCTATTGTTACGTGATGCATGGCCTCCGTCTTATACGTTTTCGATATATGCGCGCGCTGTCAGGAATATATCGTTTGCACGCGATGCATCATAATTATACCAATAAACGAAATTTATTGGCTGTACGAAACGCTGCCGGTATTGAAAATCTTCGACGAAGTAAAAAACTGATCTCTAACTACATCTCATCTATTACACACAAGCCATCGGCAAAAAGAAAAGTTTCATCAAGCACTTAAGCGGCGAACGCTTATGAAACCAAGCAATAAATCTTTAACATCCGACGCTTGCTACAGAAATTTTCCAACAATCCTCAATACCCTTCGTTAAATAATTTATCGAAATTGTATTTAACGATGCAACAAAGAATTCCAACCACCTACCCTTCTGCACAAGACAGCAATCCGCACCTTCTCAAAAAACGAACCAGAAACAAATCTTCACCTCCCCCCCTACACACCCATAATTCACACGCACAGTACCTTCGACCAACAAATTCCCAAGTCCGCATTCAACCTCCAATCAAACCCTAATCCTAGACAGTCCATCCGACCCTCCGAGAATCTTCCTTCATCGTCCTCAATTCTTATACATCCTTCATCGATCCTACCCCCCCCCCCCCCCCCCTCCTCCCATTTCCAACATTGCATTCTTCCCTTTCGTCGCCAGCGATAATTGATCCCGTGACTTCGTTCGCCGCGAGTTTCCGGCGACATCAGTGACCTACTCAGTTCGAGGCAGGTAAAAGGTTACCTGGTTAGCCGATGCGGTCGGCGCAATTTCTTCCCGCTCGCTCATTCGGGATCGAGGCTTCCGGCTAATATCGATCCGATGGCCCTCGATCAGTCACCTTGTCACGAGCGCAGGCGCAGACCGCGAGGGTCCCTTTAATGCAAATCGGCCGACCATTTGCGAAGGAACGATGCCGCTCTTTGTGGCTCGGCGATTGATCGGGGTCCGGGAGCAGTTCTGGAATAAAGGAGGGAGGGGAGGGGGGAGGCGCGTAATTTTATTCCGGCCGTGAAGGCGAATGATTACCGGGGGCCGATTCCTGGGGCCTCGATCGTGATCGGGATCGAGATATTGGAAGGTGACGTCGCTAAGGACGTATTGGGATGGGTGCGAAGTCGATGATTGATTTTGGGGGCCGATTGTGTTTTGGCAGCCGGTTCCTGATACGTGCCGGTGATTATGAGAGTGATGTAGGTCTTTCAGGTGACGTCCTGTTCAAGTTTGAATTCGCCAGGAAGCATCCGGGATGCTTTGCAGTTCTTGTAATGTGAAGTGTGTGACAGAAGTTTAAAATTGCTTTGTAATTAGTCATATTGATAATACGAGAGTGTAATTCGTAATCGTGCAACTTTGAGTCATGTGTTTATAATGTATATCACGATCTCGTGTGAGCTTTAGTCGACAATATTATGAGATATTTATCGATATATTGCGTACATGTTCGATTCCACGAGAACGTAATGAAAAAGCGAGTTCAATTTCTTATTATTTACTGCATCAAGATAGAATGAAATCAACCATCTGCCACGTCTTATTTCTCCGTCAATACTATCCTTCCGATACCATCCTCACTTATCACTCACGTATCCGCGTTGGTACTCGCAAATTATGCTATTTGAGCCTTACGCTATTACCACCGAACACATTTTAATTTGCCAACACATCTAAACCGACTCTCACATCCCTCAACTTTCCTCCCCAACACACCAATCCTCCTCAAACAAGCGTCGTTTCCGGTTTCGCACGAAGATAATATTCACAATATCAAATTGATCAAAACTGGAACATCTGCAACATACCAATTGCTCACAATTCTGCAGACTCGATCCCCACCTACCAGTCACAAATGAGAATCACATCACCAAAGAGCACATATACCTCGAATAGAGCAATTTACACCAACCATCATCCGAACTCACACGCAGTACACCCTCCCCATCCGCGTCGCTTTTCCCTCCAAATCGACTAGCAAAAATGTCTCGAATTAAAGACGCTGTACAGTTCTGAGCATTGCGGCTGCCCCCTCCCCCCTCCTCCTCCTCTTCTTCTTCTCTCTCGCTGGCCAGTTCGCTGACTGTCCGACGACCGCAAAGTTTCGCGGCACCCTCTTGCTCGGTCAGCGAGAAGCAGCAGGTGCCCAGCATTCGAAAGCATTCGCAGCAGGTGCCCGCAGGTGCCTCTTTCGGTGCCTGCCCGAGTCTCTTTCCGCCTGCTTACGGCCCTGGCCGACGAAGCTGCTCGCGGTTTTCGCCGCGGAAAATAAAGAAGACGGCGACGATCCCGTAGCCGATGTCTTTCGAGATTACCGACTGGATGATTGTCGGGGAGCGCATTCGAACGGAGAATGAAGGTGCTTGACGCCGATAAGTTTTATTTAATTTTACCCGCAACGCTTGATACTAGAGCTACTTAAAGATTACTGGTCTGATCACGTTTTGATAATTCTTGCCTTACGAAACATTTTATTTCTTGATATATTTTTTGGGCTTATGGAGGTGGGGAAGTAGTTTGTTTTCCGTTTTGCAAGGACAAAGTATCGACTTGTGTTATTTTCGAGTTTAAATGAAAATGTGAGGAGAATTCGAAGGTGGATCTGATGTTAATTCTGACCGCGGACTGGTTCAGTGTGGCTTACGGACTTAATTTTGTCTTTTGTAGGGGTGTTCAGTTTGTGTTAGGTTATTGGGAGTGGTAGACGTTGGATCGATGTTAGTTTCTGTATGGGTTATCAGGAATAAGGGTTTGAACTTGGAAAGGTCTAAGTCGTAAAGAGAATTTTTAAGAAAATCCAGGGAACAGGGATTAGTATGTAAGTGTAAATCCTTTTAAAACGTTTCAAAGTAACAAAATATAGTTTAGTTATTTCGGAACAGTCTGAAAGAACCTTCGCTATGGGAAAGGAGTAAAAAGACTGTCGAACAGACACTGTAATAAATAGAAGAAAGTTGGGCTCAGAAAGATCGAGCCCCTCGAAAGTGGATTGATTGTTCCATGGCTACTTGACAAATATCGACGCTTTCCGTATTATCGGTCGCAAACGGAGCGCGTCCTCTAAGCGCAGACATATTTTTGCGCAGGACACCGTACAATATGCACACTTTATTGCGCCGTAAGAGCATGTCGTTTACGGTGTCTCAGAATGTTCGCAATAAACGTCCCGTCTATGCCCGACACTCGTGAATCTTATTTTCGTCAGCTTTAGCCCTTTTCGCGCTATGAACCGTCAGGTAAACACTCAGGCTAATTCTTTGTTACTGCAATACGCAAAAACGCCATAGTTGTTCCGTATACCTTCGAGGATTGTTCGCATCCTCTCATATATGCAATACCTGACATATTCTTAAAATTCCATATAGTATGTTCTAAGCAGCACGAATGTTGTCACACATTTCCAATCTTTGAATTCAACGGTTCTGATGAGAATTGATCTGCTTCCACTATAATTTCCAAAGACGGCTGATTTCGGGACTGAAGAATATAACTGCTGTGTATATCAGATTGCATAAGAGTCGATCGACCGTTCGAAACGTTGAACATGATATCTGAGAAATGGACCGATTCAAGAACGTCTTGCGTTGTCGAGCGAATCACTTATGTACGTCGTTACGTATGTCGATAGCCTCGTATCGTGAAGACGTCATCGCGGCCATTAGAAGGCTCGAATTATCGTGTCGCGACGTTCGAGAATCTCATCCCGCCACTCGAAAGACCCATGTCACTCCGACTTCGTCACTGTGCAATGTCCAGCTCCGATGATGTCAGTCCTGGCAACGATCTCCTCCTTAAGTATCTTTGTACAGACCGCATCTCAATACGGCCCCGTACAGACGTTCTGTTGCGCAAAATAAATAAAGCGCTAGACAAACGTTGATTTTCGAAAAATGTATTTTTTGCAAAGTACTTTTTTTCATCTGCATCCCTACCGCGCTAACGTGAAATTAAAATAATAATACCAATTCCTGCTATAACCTATACACTCACCAGAGTTACATCCTACAAAAATATACGAGCATGCACCAACTTTGAATTCAATATTATCCTCTTGCCGCAGTTTCATAAGTAACAAGTAAACATATAAATTTCAAAAATTTTCGAATTCTATCCGAATGCATGATCTTCGCCGAATGACAAACACGTTTATCACCCGCTACCTCCGCCGATCAAAAATTGACCGAGGACCGTTTTCGCCGCTTAAATAGATCATACCGTGGACAGGAAAGAACCGAACAAAGTCCGTACTTTCGAATAAACGTTCCTTCATCCGAAACTCCTTTTTCTCCCAGTGCCTTCTTACCGGATTTCCATTCGTCTCTTTCGCTTCTACGGTCGCATCCTCTCCTTCCCCTCCTCTCCCCCCTCTCCGCCGGTTTGCCTTTCGCTTCCTCCTTCCTCCGGCAGCCCTTCCTTCTTCTCCCAGTCCTGCCAAGCACGCCTTCTTGGCAGGCACCCCTCCAGGAAGAGCTCTCTTAAGATGTCCTTGCGCGCCGTCAAAGGAGCGGCCATATAAATTAGGCAGAAGTGCGGCTTCGTGGGACATTTATTTTCCCCTCCCGGTGGCAGCGTGAAATAATGCTTCCACCCCGCGGACAGAATCCTACCTCCTTTCGTCGACGTGTCAGCTTGATTTTACGCGCTCGAACCGCTTTCATTTCCAGGAGCAGTTTGGCCGCTGTCGCGCTGTTTGATTGCCGATGTGCATAATTAAGGAAACGCGTCATGCTTTTATGGCGCTGGGTGCCGTACAATCTTTTTTCTCCATTGCGTATAAACTGTACTGTATTTATTTCTGATTGTCCGCCAGTCGGAGAAGGAGGAGGGGAGTGTTCTGGCAGGATAATTGACGTTCGGCGCAAGCTTCATGTTTCGGCGGCAAAGATAGGCGTATTCAATATTTGGACTTATTTATTGGGACGAGTGTTTCAAATTTTTTTAAGTCAACGTTTTTTAAGAACCCAATTTTAGTCAACGTTTTTTAGATAGGCGAAGGAATGGGATGCGTGTAACGTGAAAATGTTCGGGAATGTTTTTGAGGCGGATTTTGAATAAGGAGCAATTTCCATAATAATTTTGATTCCGGTCTAAATGGTGGTAATATATAAACAAGTAGAATGAAAGTATTTACAAATTGTTATCTACAATTAAAGTCAAAGGAATAAAAATTGAATATAGATCTACTTCTTTTTTAAACGTACTTCGATTCACACATTACTACATTTCACGCACGTATCAAGAAACATCTTGAGCATCCCTTGAAAACCAACGACCTCCAATTTCTTTAATTGTTCATAATCGTCAGAACAGTAGAATGAAGTAAACCAATATAGTTTCAAAGCGTTACATTTCGTATGCAACAATATAATACAAAATACGCTTTCCACCCTTCAACCTATCATCACATTACCCTACCGCATTAAGTGCAAACAATTTTGAATCCGACCAATTTTCAAAATTGCGCAGCAAATGAAGTAACAAAAGCAGAATCAAACTATTGCCAATTATACCTACTCACACGCACACGCCTTCCGACATACCCTGACCTATGATAAGCTTCTCAGTGACTCACTGTTGCTCACTTGCCGACACGCACCCCCTCCCTGAAACTCAGTCCTCCGCCATCGAATTCTGAAAATCCAGCCGGTCGCGAGCACGGAGGCCGACAGACAGCCGGGCAATAAAGTGGCCGAAATTAAAAATCCACAGGTCGCATCTGTCGGCGCTGGCGGGGTTGCGGCTCTCAATTTCGATTCGCGAGCGTCGTAAAGCGCGGGCCACTTGGCTCGAAACCGGAAGCGGAACATTCGCCAAACTCGTCGTCGAACGTCGTCCCGCATTGATTCACGAGCGGCGTGGGCACGTTCGTCGGATATCGCGAAATAATTGAAAACCCCTCATCCGACCACCACCCCTCCGCCCTCCTGCGGCATTTTGCCCGCGCCACCCCCGGGCGGGGGTGCACGCTCTCGTCTCCGGCGTCGTATTTCTTTGAGTCCCGGGAGGGGTGAGATTCTCGTAGACGATTTCGAGCCGAGCCATCCAGTCGTCTTGCGGCTTTTTCGATCTTCCCCTCAGCTGGCTCCTACCCCTTCCGCGCCTCTTCCTTCTCGAACTACCCCTCCCCTCCATCCCCCTGCCCTCCTCGCACTCCCAGGTGGCTGCGGAAGAGTCGGGTAATGCGCGCGGACGCAGTAAAAGAAAACTGATGGCGCGAAAGGGATTGAACGTTTCTCGACGCGCAATTTGATCGAAGATCGTAATTACGGAGAATTTTTAATCCTGTACAATGATGACAAGATAGGTTGATAGTTGTTACTTTGTTATTCTGAGGATGATGATCACTGAGAAAAATGTTGAATTCTGAAAGATTATGCCGGTATTAATTTCATTGGTATCTTAAAAATGATCACGCGACATTTCACTTAGGTATGTGATTACTACAATTGTATATGAGAATAATGTCGCAAGCTTAAAATCCCAGTAATGTTCCGTCGCGAAACGTTGGAGTTTTGTTGCTGATGCCCTGAGCGCAGAACGTCAAAGTTTGGTCAGTTCGAAACCAGAAACAATCAAAAGAGTTTAAACATTTCTCGACGCGTAATTTTATCGATGATGCAATTACAGAAAATTTTCAATCCTGTACTATGACGTCAAGATTGATTGTTGATTGTCGCTTTGCAATTCCGACGATGACCACTGAGAAGAATGTCGAATTCTGAAATATTAAGTCGGTATTCAGTTCATGGATATCTGCGACAATTGACTAACGTGACTTCCAATTTCATACATGTACAAGGGTGAAGTCGTAAATTCAAAATCCCAGTAATGTTTCGTTGCGAAAACGTTGGAGTTACGTTTGCGATGCCCTGCGCACAGAACGTCAAGGTTTCGGGAGTTCGAAGCAAGCGAAGAATCGAAGCGAGTGCAGCATCCATCGGTGGAAGCCTCGAGCGTCTAATTTCGGCGATATTCAATTTTGCAACTCCCAGCCCATGCGAGCTCGCCCGCGTCGAATCTCCGGGCCGACTCTGGATCCAGGGGGTGCCGTCTGCGTCGCCGATGCTGCGGGCCAGGTCGCGCTGAGTGCGCTGGTAAAACAGCCCCTTAAAACGGTTTTACTGCCGTGCACGGGGCGCAACGACGTCTAGACGCCAGGGCCGTAAAGTTTGACCTACTCACCCCCGACCACTGCGGGCGCCCTCGCTTTACCACCCACCCATCTCTTCAGTCTCACCCCCCCTCTCTCTCTCTCTCTCTCTCTATCTCAAACACACCCTCATCCCTCGAACTGCATCCCGGCGTATTCCCGTTTATCGTCCTCTTTTATATCCCTCGCACACCTTCCCCTAAAAGTCGCCCTACCTCTCACTTTCTCCCCCACCCCGCTCTCTCTCTCTCTCTCTCTCTCTCTCTCTCTCCAGCATTCTTCCATCCGCTCCGACTGCGGCGCACCCTCTGGAACGGTTTGAGTGCTCGGCAGCCGCCAGACTGGCATCCCTTAACCTGCGCGGCGAAGACCTTGAAAACTGGGGCAAAGGGTTGCCCCTGTCCCTGCGGCGCCCGCTCTCGAGGGTCGTAACGTCGTCGCGCGAGGGGTGCGACGACCCTTCGAGGAATTTCACTCCAGACGTCGGAATGTCTTTATCGGATAACCTATAAAAGATCGCGCAGGAAACTCACGGAGCCTCGCTCACGGATTTTCCTCCCTCGTGCCGATCCAGACTCGCCGATCTTCTCGCGACCGGCTGCAGCGCGATTACTTTGCCGCAGGAGTGAATGATTGATTTCTTCCATTGAGAGAGAGAGACGCTGCCTGACTCGGCAATGGCTCGCTGCGAGACTTTGACACTGGGACGCTTCTCTTGTCTTCGGGAACTGTGTATCGCCAGCTTTCGTTCCTGCGATGCCGGGGTGAATTTTCTTGCTTTCGGTTGGGTGGTAGTGAGTGTTTTATTGCATTCGACAAATGCGTGGCGTCTAGTAGTTGAGGAAGGTTGAATAGGTAGCTTGGTGTTTAAGGTTACTGTATTGTTGCTGAACGCGCACATTTGAAAGAGAGGGAAATTGTAATGTTTTGGAAGAATGTTGAGTTTTGTATAAAAAGCATGGCTTGGAGTTACTATCGGGATTATGTTACGTTTGTTAAACTTCAAAGTATTGTTAATATCGACAAATCTGGCTTGGAAACATATTTGATGAAAGAATTCATAAATAATTGAACTTACACGACGTACATGATCTGTTTATATTCATCAGTATATTCAAGGATTGGCATTGGTCATATTAATTGTTTCCTCAAATAGCTGAGTCAACATTAGTCCCGCTTAGGAAGCGGCAAACTTAGAATATTAAAAATTTATGCTCAGATCTGACAAACAAAGTTAGCGGCTTACATTTTTGATAACAGCGTCCTAGAAAGAATGCGGGACACCCGGTGATGCATTTCAAACGGTCTAAAATTGCCTTTCCAAAGTAGGTCCCTTTTAACGTTCAACCCAATTCTATCCAAGATCGTTCGGCATTTAAGCAGATTAAGACTTTTTCCAGGCGCACGCCGGCAACCGAATGTATTTTTGCGTAACAGTTTTAATCCGATAACCGCCTCTCGCAAACAAGCCAAAAATACGACCGCATGCATAGCATGGAGCCCCAATATGAAAAGGCGGAAGGCTGGATTGTCATCAGGCCAAACCTCATTTCCAACCTATTACCAGCCACTTCAACCCTGTCACACGTCTCAATAGTTTTAATACCAGATTTATCCAACCGCCCAAACTGACTTGTGTGACTTCTGATGACTCTCAGTTCCACCTAACATCAAATTTTCAAGGTATTGTTCAGCGCGACTCGAGCAATTTTCATAACCTCAGTTGAACCCAAAATGGTATCGTACCTTCTCAGAATTCAACGCTCCGAGCCGATTGTTCCAGCAAAGAAACCCTTATGAAACATCAAAGCACACGCCGCCGCGCATCCTTTAACGATCCGTAATTTCCGACTCGGCAACTTTTAATTCCGACCAAGACGCAGAGCAGGGAAAGGGTGAGAAAAAAAATGCGCGTAGGTGATCGAGGAAGGTGCGCAGTCGCTTTAATGTGGGTGGATGGCGAAAGTGGGGCAAAGGGTTAGCGCTGACGGGGGCATCGAAGGGCGGCTTGAAGGTTGGAAGGAGAGCCAGGGAATCCGAGGGGTAGCCGACGAAAGGGGAGGCCCGAGGGGAAGTAGGAGGGGTGGCCGACCCTTCAGGAATTTCATTTCGACGCGTCTCCCGCCGACGATTCGTTTTCTTAGCGTATTTCCATTGAAGATGTTATCAGACCTCGTTGCCAAGAATGGATCGTCAGTCCGAAAGTGATCGGCCATATTTTCCCCCTTCCACCCCATCATCCTCCCCCCCCCCCCTCGCCCTCCCCGCCGCCGCCGCTTTCAACGCTCGCCGTTCTGCAGAACGTCCCGTTTTCGTCTCACTCCGCCGTAGGAACGTTCGAGTCCTCCATCGTCGCTCGCCTCTTTTGTCCTTCCAGCGGCTCCTGTCGAAAAGTGGAATTTCATTTCCCTCGACGGATTCCCTCACGAATGCATTTTTCCTCCGCCTTACGCCGCCTCCGAGATCGGGAGAGGGTGGGAAAAAAAGGGGAACTTTCCTGAGAGGGTGTCGACTGCTAGACGGGGGAGGGAGAGGGGGCTGAAGATGTCGAGATGGGAGGGGTGGGAGGCTTTTTGCATTTTTCTTCCAGTATTTATCCGCGCGTCTTTATTTCTGCCAGCGCCGCCTGACTTTCGGAGGAAGCTCCGAGGCAGTGCCGGAATTCGGGAATGAAGTGCTGGCAGAGTTGAGTGTCTGACGAAATGGAAATTGCGAAGTTGCAGTTTGGTGATCTTGTGATTGTTTCCGGGTGCGATCAATGGGTTCTGGATCGTCTTGCGTCATGCACTTGAAGGTTATTGAGATCGAAATTTTATATTTTATACATAGAGTACGTCTATGGAGAATTTTCAATTTCTTTGAAGTACGTCATAAAATGAATTAATAATGCTTATTTTTAGACGGTTACTTTATGTTTAGTGCTTTTGACTCCATTCGATTCCATTTATGCAATTTTTCATGAGACTTCAGACTTCCGTCTGAAAACTTATTTAACACCTGAGCTACTGAACACTTCCATTAATATTATCATTTTAACTGACAGAATAATGTAAGTGTGTATGTTTCATCTTACGAAATAGAAAAACAATTAATCTACCTTAATGAACGCTAAAGAACATTCAAAAAAATATAATATTCATTATTAAGATAAGGTCAGATCAGTAATTTTGACGAGTTAAATTCTACTGTTAAAGTATATACGCCATCTCTGGAAGAAACCATCGCAAAACTGTAATGAATTTATTTATCTTATGGTTTGCTGCTTCAGTGACTCTCCTTAGAATCACTTCGCCCAGGGTCCACTTCCGGTCCCTTTTTGTCCCTCTACCGTCCGCGTAATTCGAGTTTGCCGTTTATCTTCCGGACCGCCGTCTTCCTCCCTCATTTCGTAAGCGGACAGCTTCCCTCTTTTTTCAGCGTCCGCATCTTTAAACGCGCACTTTACCCCTTCGGTCCTTAACGATGCCGATATTAGTGCGCGCGCGCACTTCCGCTCCCGCGTCCGTAACTTCCGGCCGCAGCTTTTGAGCGCAATTACCTCGCATAGCCGACTGGGTGCTAGACGAAGACAACGAAGGGTGCTTACCAGCTAGAGCAAGACAGGGACAGAAGGAGAAAAAGGGAGAGAGAGAGAGAGAGAGAGATAGAAAACGAGCGCGTCCCTTCGCGCGTTCCGGAAAAAGTTGAAAAAAAAAATGGTAGGCAAAAAAAATAGAAGCGAAAGGTTCAGCTAAAAATGACGCGCTGAAAGGGCGGTCGTATAGGAAAATGAGACTCGAGAGAAGTTTCGTCCTTGAGGTAGTCCCGCGCACGAGTGGGAGAAGCTGGAAAAGTCGGTGAAACGGAAAGTTGGACTCTGAAGGGAAGGAGTGAACGAACGGCGGAAAATGGGGGAAGAGAGGGAAACGCGGATACGGAGGAGTCGGATGAAGGGAGGGGAGGGAGAGGAGGAGAGAGCGAGAGAGAGGGAGAGAGGCCCTTTTGAGAGTTGGTACGAGGGCGGCAGTGGCGAAGTGAGCGCGTGGGCACGGGTCACAGGATTTCCGAGAGTTTTGAAGTGTCCAGGTACCTTTTAACGTTAATTGCGAATCTTTTTTTCAGGTTGCGATTTAAGCGCAAAATCCGCCCTTGGTACACTTCTCCCACTAGCACCGCGGAATTTTCTACTACTCTAGCGACGCGAAAATTAGAACGGTTCTTTGATATACGGACTTTCTCGTACCTCTTTCCATACCCTCCCCCCCTCTCTCTCTCTCTCTCTCTCGCTTGCTCTCTCTATCTCTCGCCTTCTCGCTCTCACTCGCTCTCGCCGGAACTCACTCTATTTCTCTCCCTTTTTCACGCTTCGCATCGCCTTCATCTTTCAACCTTCTCGCCCTTCCGACGACCTCCCCCACCGCCCGCGAAAGTCCGTAATTAGTGACGTTTTCAGATGAAATTTAATCGCTGCCACGAAATTATCGCGAAAACGTCCGTTGACGGCGGCCTTTCGGACTCAGCGAGGCAGAGGAAGAACGCGTCGAAGGCTTCCGCAAGAGATTCGCCAAAGGGCCTGGCCCATCCCTGATGGTCTTGAGGCCGCCGGGAAGTCTGCTTATATTTCGCCTCGTGCGGTGAAACGGTTAAGAGACGATTGACGCAACATTTTAATCGTATGTGAATGCATTACGACAATTTACTCTCGGCGCGATGTGTGCTACGATAAATGCATCGGTACAGAAACATTTTTCAGAAAGCTTAGAAGAGGATGGAGAGCACTTTAGATAAGTTAGGTGCCGAATTTTATATTCGGGACCACATACAGGTTTTATATCCTTTGAAAATATAATGGGTTTCCAACGAATTTCATCTATATCAGTAGGGACTCTATTACAGTCGAGTCTAAAGCTAGAATGTTTGTTCGGCGAATTTTCTACCCTTAACCGAATACTTAACGCGCAGAACCTGCGAAACAGTTACACGGCTTCAAGCTCCCCTAACGCTATCCAAGGACTTCGCCGCATTCACAATTTTTCCCTTCCGACCGAGCTTTCTCTAACATTTCGTCCAATTCCGCAATTACTCAAAAGTGAAAGGGACCGACAACGTTATCACAGTAAACCAAGAAAGACAATCACCAGAATTCTTAAGATCCAACTTTCCAATTAGACAAAAGTACAGAACACAACAGCCCATAACAAAACGTTGTCAAAGCCAAACAGACTCAATAAACAATGCAGAGTTCACTGTAAAATATCACGAAAATTGCATCGACTCAAAACATGCATCCGTCTCGTAGAAACTTTTTCGAAAGCGGTCATCGGTCCGTTTTCTCAAAGAACGAGCGACAGGCCCTCGCGTTGTAGACTTTTCACGCCGGCCAAATGCGCACCGATCACATTTCCAAAATGGTTTCAACTCCGTACCACCCTCCCCCCCTCTCGCTCTCCTCCTCTCCCTTTCTCACCTATTCGCCGTCCGGCCCCACGTTCTGCGTCAGACTGTACGCCCGGTTCTCCGGAATTATTTCACGAGCAAGTAAAGACCCTTCAGCGGAGTTCCACCCTTTTTCGCTGACACACGTACATGCCGGGGCTCGCGCGCGCGCGCGCTCGCGAGCACGCACGTACACACCGGCACACCCACGAGCGCCGACGGACGTGGCCTCTCTGTGCACGGAGGTGCACACCGCGGGACTTTTTCCCGTATCCAGAAAAGCTTCCACTTTCCTCCCGGTCCTTGGAACTCGATGGCTCCGCGGTTAGTGCCGAAAAAAGAGAAGCCCGAGGTTCTTTCAAATAATTCTCTTCACGCTCGCCGGCCCTTCCGCGTTTTTGCCAAACGAATTTCTCCCGAGCAGCGGCCAGAGACGGAGGCAACGTGAGACGAGGCGAAGAGAGAATGAGAGAGAGGGAGACAGAGAGATAGAGAGAGACCGAGAGAGGAAGAGGAATAGGGAGCGAGGGAGGAGGAAGAGAAAGAAGGGGGGAGGGGGCCGGAGAAGCATTTTGCAGAGGAACGTGAAAATTTCTTTCCCCGTCGTTGGCAACAGAAAATGAGACCTCTCTCCGCGAAAATTATTTTCTCAATGGAATAAGTTTCATTTCGATTTAAATGAAAACTTCCGCGTCTGGCCGCTTTTTATGCCGCTCCTTCCGCCTTCCTTCCTTCCTGTCGCTGGCCTGCGGACCCGGACGAGGTTGATGGTATTGTCAACGTTGAAAGTGATGAAGGAATGAACGTAGCTCCTGTCTCCCTCTCTTTCCCTCTCTTTCCCTGTCTCTCTTTCTCTCCCTTTCGCTTTCCTTTTCTCCTTCCTGTGCGTTAATCATGGTAAAACGCTGAGCAACAAGCGTTGTGGGTCAAAGGTCGCGTGTATCAAACGGTCGAAGCAAGGAAGGGCTGGATTAGACGCCAAGATTTCCTGGGAACTGAATATTCCTCCGTACTAATCGAGGATCAAATGATTAATTCTGTCTTTGCGAGTAAGGTGAATGTTTAATTTGGACTCCTCAGTTTATAGACGCGAAAGAGTTTTATTGCAGAAAATGTTTTTTTACTTACTGGCATATCAATGCGTTTCAACATGTTCAGGATACAGAGAGAGTTCAATTAAAACTGAAACTGCCGGTAATTCTAACACATTTAAATTGTAACATATCGGGTATAATGGTATAAGGTGAAAAATACTGAATCGTATATTTCATTGAGTGCTGAATCTGAAGCATCGAAATTTTTCACGAATGCAAAGTTAATGTTGAGACGAGTCAAACAAGACATTTTCTTTCTTCGTTAGATGGAGTGTTAAAACTGTTGTGATCACGACACAGAGGAGATGTAGCTATCGCTTGCGAAATACTATGTATCTGATAGCGCATTGTAGCATGTTGTACACTGTCCGAGCTCTCAATCGAAAGTTGTAATCGCCATTTAGTTTCACCTTTATCCGCGCGACCATTTGTCGACACACACTGATAGAAGCGAGCGCGGATAGTGGTTCGCTTGCCAAAACCTTGGTACATGTTATCTGAGCCAAGTGTAACCCTAATACCGTTCCCGAGATAGTTTTCTGGCCCCTTAACCCTGTCACCGGCTAGAGAGGGTAAGAGCCGGGCAACGTGAGGAATGAAACGGAAACAAGGAATGGAAAAGTAAAACCGAAACTCGAGAGCACGGAACGAGACGCTAACGATCATGGGATCCTAATCAAAGAATAATAAAGCAAGAACGGAGGGAAGAATAAGGAAACAAAGGTAAGAACGTCGACGAACAGAAAAAGATCTCTCACAAAATGGGAAACAAAGAGCAAATGAGAGAAGCAAACAGAATTAGGATGAACAAGGTAAATGAAAAAAAAAAGGCATCCGAAGGAAGAAAAAGTCGGGAAGAACAGTGGAGCCTGTCAGAGAGGCGCATGAGAAATCCATTAAAGAGAGCGGGAGAGCGAAGAAAAATACGCGAAAAATCGAAAAAAAATGATAGACGAAAAAGCACAATCGATAGCGAGTCGATGGTGCAAGAAAGGGCGAAGCGACTCACTAAGGGAGAATCCAAGAAGGAACGCTCCCTTTTATTCCACAATCTTCTCCCTTTCGCACAGTCCCTTCGGAACGAAGCCTGGCGCTTCCTGGCAACACGTGGTGACCGCCTTCCTCATCCAGGATCCCCTTTCTCTAAGTCGCTGTTTATTCCTTCAGAGGAATATATTCGCCTATCTGGCGTGTACATGATCCTGTCTGCAGACATGTGTGTGCACGTGGAAGTCGCTTCGTATGGAAACTGTACACGTGAAGACTCCTTCATGCACTTCTAGTCGCTGTAACACATGCTTGGTACGCGCAGTAAACGTATAAGAGTGTAACCTAAGTATGTAGATGTGCATTATTAAACGTGATGCGTGAAACGTGTACGCTGTATATGTTTTCACGGAAGTCTAAGTAGAGATTACAAAATTCACGTACGATACGTGAACTGTATACTTTGTATACAGTAAACATTAGCAAACATGCGCATTAGCTAAACTTTATTTTGATTGTATTACAATAAAAATTCAATCAGTAGATAAACAGTACACACTATCCCAACACCTTATAAAAAACGATTCATTCCACTAAACTCGCGTGTATCCGGATAACTATTCAATCGACGGATACATAGTGGGCACAAGCACAAGACCTGACATAAAACCATGCGTTGATTAACGATCGTACACTCTCACTAAGTCCATGCTTTCACCGTTCATATCCGCAAGTGGCTGCACATAGGCCTGCGGCACACATCTGCGCAAATGCGACCTGTGCACGCACACGGCGGCACACGCGCACACCGACACACTCTCCGGCCGTGCACGTAGCTGCAATCGTACGTCCGTACGTGTGAAAGATAGAGTTACAGAGAGGCGACAGCTGAGCCAAAGTGCGGCGAGATAAAGCCGAGTGTATTCGAGTGGCTCGATTCGAGTCACATTTTTAAGGCGCTCGTAACTACTTGTACGCCGTCGATCCGATGGCGGGAAGACGAGGACGAGTGGAACCATGTGGTCCTTTCGAAGGGAGGGAGACTCACTTGTCGTCCCAAGGCGGGATCTTTGTGCATGCTTCGCCGTCTTTGGTCGCCTTTCAGCAAAGCGATACTCTCGCTTTCCTATCCACGCCGACTTAACGAGACGATATTCCTGCCGATAAAAGATTCGTGTCTACCCTCCTAACGGCTCGGATGTAACATTAACACTAGAACTACCAAACAGTCGATGTGACTGGTCTGACTATAATATCTTACAATTAGTAATGACTTCTCCCGTGACGCATTTTATTTGTTTAAATACTCTTTAGCGCTTACTGAGATAAGTAAATGATTAAAGCAGTTGTAAGTTTAAACAAATTGACTTGGATCGTTCAAGAAAATTAAATAAAAATATGCGTAAAAATCATTGGTAATTTTAGTGTAATAATCACACCACTCATGAATCATTTTATTTTTTGAAACATTCTTTTACGCTTGTCGATGAAGGTAAACGATTATTTGCTTGTCGTTTCGTAAGTTTAAACATAATTGACTTGTATCATTCTAACAAGTAAAATTAAAGTATGAGTATGAATCCTAATTTTATTGTTGATGGTTCGTCACTCTGAGATAGGGTTGAAGTGCTTTGTAAATGCAAGGGTACATGTCGAAGGGAGAATTGGCTCGTTGATGGGTGTATTGTGCAGCCTTGGTACTTGATATAAGTGATTTTGTGAGACGTATAATTGACAGAGTATCCAAAGGCATAATTTCATAATAAGTTTGTGCAAGGAAGTGATATGATATTGTTCCGCGAGCTGATTGCTTGAAAACAATTAGTGGAATTTAGCAATTAATACATATGTATACATACCCAAAAGTACAATATTATTCATATGTACATATGCATATACCTACATCATACAGGATAAAAATCTGTCAAAAGATATTTGGTAACTATTGCGTTGAATCGCAGAAAGTCTCTTTTGACAAATTTATTCCTTTATTTACAACTACAATCTTTAAGAATAGTAATGTCATACGAAGTGATCTTTATCTGAGTCGTAAAACTATCATGTAAGCGCACAATGAAGATGCATTTTTATTTTACTTGGACACGCCACTAAGGTCCAAGACATGGAGGGCTACGTCCTGTTTTAGATAAATCGCCTTAGTTCAGATACTCGAGACTATCGTGCGACATAAATACTTAGGGTCACACACGGCCCGGCGTTAAAACTGAACAGGCAGCGTGTCCCTTTTGGACCCTTACGATCGTCAGGGCGCCGTATATTTTATCTAAAATCGCTGCCATATGCTTCAAACATAGACGCCGCGTTTTTCAAAAATCCATCTTTACCAAAAACGATAACATCTTTACCGGAATAAAGTATAAGACCAAATTACTGAAACACTGAACTTACACTTAATGTCTCAATCCTGTGTAAAAGTGAAAAAAAAATTAAACACAGGTAGACCCCCTACAACATGATTTTTCTCTAGCACAATACGAAAAGTGCAAAACTATTCGGACAAAAATGTACTTCCACTGCACCCAATAACATGATTTTTGTTTAACATATTCTTACCTTAAAATGATGACGATAAAGAGTAATAAACTATATTGCCTTTGCACAAAAATATATAAATTAATAATAATTTACTAATTTGGAAGACTATTTCAATGTTATATCGTTGGTGATATCGTCCGACTACAAAAGTTTTCTGTTTTATTCTACTGGGTAGGGACGAGAAAGAAATTTATTAAATTAAGATTACATTAAATAGAAATAATATTATTTGTTTTTTTTTCGTTTTGTATTATACGTACATTTATATTTTCGATAAAAATTAATTGGCTTACATGCGGAACGTAACTCGTCGTTTTGTACTGGCTCTGGGTCTCATGTACCTATCACGGTTTCATACAAGACGGCATTTTATAGGAACCTATCTGCTGTGTTATGGAAGGGCTACCTGCATTAGCCTTTGCCGTAGCATAACGTCGGAGACCAAAGGGATCAAAAATATACTGAAACCGTTTCAGTCGCATAATTGTTTCTTCGCAAGCTACGCAACGCAGACATTTACCCGTTCAAATCCAGACAGTTTATCGCCAGATCTCTGACACCATTCTTGCGTGTGCCTCGAAGGAATGAAACTGCGACTCGCTGGAAATTGAGGCAAAAACTGGCGTTAAGCCACCTGCTGACAAGGGAGCAAAGTAAAACGAGTGCCGAAATGGGGAATGCATTTTCTCCGTCGAACGAACTCGCGCGCCGCGCGCCGTTGAAATTGCAGGTTTTAGGTAGGTATTAGAATGCAGACAGTGCAAGCTTTACGGACTTTTCGCGACCGGGTCGCGGCTATTTCGTGCGTCTACTGCTCGTTCACCCTCCTATCTCCTGCCCCCGACCGTGCGCCACCCCTTCGCCGAATTCACCCCTTTTCAGCGTCTAGTTTAGGCACGAAGCTATTACTTCTCCTCAGACGTTTCATTCTCTTCCGTTCCTCCGTTTATCTTTCAATTCCTCCGTAAACAGCGAACGTTGACTGCTCTATTCAGCTGCGTTGAACGTCCCCTTTCCTCTCACCTGAACTCGGTTTAACTCAACGGAGATGTATTTTGATTTTTGGCAAACTTTCGGTTAAGATTTAAGTTTGCGTCACGTTGAATAAGTTGATGCAAAGTGTGACGATGCAGTTTTCAAACTGCACATAACGTTGATAACGATAACAAGTTTGTACGATTACAGAAACGTATTTCAAACTGTTTTTATACCTTAGTGCCGTATACAACATGTAAACATTTACAGAATCAAAAAAAAACTAGTGGGTAATACTATAGAAAAACGTATTATTACAGAAAAAATCAAGTAATGCAGTATCGAAGAGATTGATACTCCTTTGATGGCATAAAATTATCGGACAATGTATTACAATCAATTGAAAAAACGCGCTGCTACTTAGTATTATTAATCGTTATCCTGATAAATTCTCATCTTCCTCCGTCTAAACGAGAGATTTCCTTTACACCGGCGCGTAACTTTCTATTACAGTTCAGTATATCACTCGCTTATATGAGACACTCGGTACAGTAACGTCGTACGATATGATCTAGCGCGCCATAACAAAGATTATGGGAACGTGTAGAAAGGAGCGTTTAGCCGATCCTCGAAGAAAATGGCGGGGGCGATCGTTCTTAATGACGCAGAATACGGCCGATCTGGGCACGAGACGCTAAAGCGAGGAAAGTTTCGAGACGTCTGGCGAATTGAAGATGGAACTGTATGAGTGGCAGCGACCGAGGCAGCCGTGAGGTTGGCCACAGTGTCGGGGGTATAAAGGTTTATGGCCTTCCGCGACTAGGCCGGCGTCATTCCGACCGTCTGCCTCTTCAGCCTTCTTTCATTTGCCTTTCCGCTCGCGTAACAAGCTTTATCGGCGATTTTTCGTACGCGAATAAAATTCGGTGCCTCGCCTTATTGCCTCAATTTACCTACGCTTGTTCCGAGCGTTGAGAATATCTCATGTATTTATGTGAATTGTGGCAGAGATGAGACATTCTGCAGAGATGAAGAGGGAGCCATTGTTTATGGACGAAAGATGCTTTTCAGCCATTTCGTATTTGAAATTGCGATCGGTGTAAATATGTTTGGGTTTATGTAGGGATTAAAGGTGAAGAAACTTTGCGTGTACCGTGTATGACGGATATTCATTAAGGCTGAATAATTGCAAGATTATGAAATTCTGAATCCGACGAATGTATTATACAAGCGACGAAGTTTGTTAGGAGGTCGAGGTCTTGAAGTGAGGCGAGAAAGTGAAAGGAGTGAATAAGAAGTGGAGCTAAAGTCGGGGAAAGTATAGAACGAAGGGAAAGGGAGCAGATAATGGGCTGAATGAATAAAAACTTTGTCATGAATTACCTATCGAACGATAAATCTCATAAAGACTATACCTGTTTCTGTTGCTTCAAAATAATTATAAATTATAACATCATTAAACAATCTGACAAAAGCATAAATTATCTTTTAAAGAAACATAACCTTTAACATTAAAGCCACCATCAATTTATACCGAGCACGTCATTCAAACCTCCCCAAATACATAAATTTTCTCTCATTAAAATATACAAAAAAACAATCAATTATTCGTTCATCCCTTAATACCGAGAAATTTTTTTGCGAAAAATCATCATTAACATATAATCCACGTTTCTATCGACGTCATCATTACCACCTAACCCCAAGAGAGCGTCGCCGTCTTCGGGAAACGTCTTAGCGTCCTACATCGCATGTCACTATACCACGATCGTTGAACAAAGAACACAAGCGCAGCATGCGGAAGCGAAGTTCTAAACGCTGGAAGCCGTGCGAATCAAGTCACACGGCGCCGAACGGGCCGCGAGCGTCGGAGGGGGTGGCTGGCGCAAAGGGGGTGGCGCGGCAGGGGTGGCCGACGATGGCGTTGGTGGTAGAGATTGGAGATTGTAGGTAGACGCGGAGAGACGTATAGGTTTATGGGTTTCCGCGACCAGGCCGCGGCCATTCCGCGCGTCTGGAGCTCGACTAGCACCCCCCCACCCCCACCCCCAACCCCCTTCTGCCACCCCTATAGGCACCCATTCTCCACCTCTGCCCCGTCCCTCCTTCCCACCCTCCGTCTCCCTCGCGCGCGCAACTCCTGTCGCGGAGAGTCGGGGATGGCTGTAAAAATTTTACTGCGAATTGTCTGCAGACCCGACCCGCCGCCCGACGTTACGACCGGGAGAAAATAGGAAACCCCCGGGAAACCGGCGGAAAAACTCGTCTGGGTCAGGACTCTCCCTCTTCCTCGCGCTCTCTCCTTCCTTCCCTCTTTTTATCGTTCTCTTATTATCTTACCCGTTCTTTGCCTGTTTCGTCTGTCCGCTCCCCTCCCCTCTGTCTCTGTGCACTCTCTTCTCGTCTCTCTTCGTCTCTCTCTCTCTCTCTCTCTCTCTCTCTCTCTCTTCGACTATCTTCTCTGTCCAACGTGTCCTCTCGCTTCTGCTCGCTACTGGCCCATTTGGGTCAGCGATCTTATCAGCAACGACGATATCCGCGTCGCGGATTTTTGCTCGTTGCCGAGTTTTATTGATGGTCCAGCGGCGCGCTGTTCTTCAGGGTTCGTTGGGGAACAACGTCGGCGATGAGCGACGACCAGCATCTTCCGGCAAGTTTGGCCGGCGAATGGGTTATTAGACACTTTGCTGATGAACTAACGTGAGAGAGTGGCGGACTCTTTCGGGCGGAGAGGTCTTCTAATCTTCGGACGAGGACCGTAAAGGTCGGTGCGATTAGAGATTTCGAGGTGGCGACTTGATTTACGGAGAAGAACGTTCAAGTTTATGTCGTAGGTTGAGGATGCTGTTGGCTTTATGTGCGATTTGCGGTATGATTTAATGAATTTTTTCAAGTGTTAGGGAAGGGAGGATGAGGTAGAAGTGATAGGAACGGTGGAAGGTGGATGCAATTTGTATTGACGGATATAAAGTAGCGTGGCTTTGGGTTTCGTTATGTCGTGTGGTGGAATATGACGTATTGTCATGAAAAGTAATGCGCTTACATTGCGACAGAGGTGTTGTATTTTATTCTTCACGTGTGAATGTCATCTTTTACAGATCTGAGAATTAGATGTAATTATTTGTTTCATTCGATCATCAACAATGCAGGCTTATAATTAGTTCAGTGAACGATTAGATTAAATATACCTCATATTCTCCCTGTCGTACATATAACATTATACGCTTACATCTCTACATTCGAAAAGAGACAGTTCGAACCTCATCTCAATTGCCAGACGAGGCGACCAGCACAGCCTTGAAAGCAGACACCCAACCCCAAGCAACAGGCCGAACCAGGTTAAACAAACTGTCGTCTCGGAACCCCTCAACCCAAAGCGTGAGAGTGTACATAATAAACCGAACATTAGAATCCTGCTCCCAAAGCTTCCAGTAAGTTTCTTCTAATCGGTTTCCACTCCGTCACTCAACTCGCCCTAGCAACACGCCATAAAAATCTGATTAACAGAACCTAGATAACCGGAAAAGAAAGATAAGGAACACAGAACTGCAATTACATTTCAAAAGACTAAAATATAGAATCTATTTAATACAAACGATTACCGACTCAATACTCCTAGAACTTACGCAGTATCAAACTACTGATTTTTCCATTCAATAAGCCAAACGTCAGACCCCCATTCAGTAGCCTTCATCTCATCAGCTCAACCTAGCGACGCTTCTCAAACCTCCGAAACGGATCCAAATGAAGAAACCAGACCAAAAAATGAACGCAGACTCGAAACGTGGAGGAGCAATTTGGGGCCAACTGTTGAATTTTATCACTCTGCCGTCAGCCCCCGCCCCCCCTCGGCAGTGTCGAACCCCTGGCCCCGTTCATGTGTCACGGATAGGAGGTTTGGTGGGGGAGGCAAACGTGACACGGACCACATGTGCTCCTACGGTCACCCTTCTTCTCCGCTGCCCTGGCCATCGTCTAGGATTAGAAAAAACGGGCCGAAAGCGATACGGCCCCTCTGACACCCTGTGGGAACACATGTGCGCCTTGAGTGTGATCCGTTGACGCTGCCACCGCGGCCACGGGAGGGGAGGAGATGAGGATGAAGTTCTCGGCTGAGATAACGGCGGGAAATTGACGGCGACGCGGATAAACGGCGCTGGCGCGTGAGACATTTTACGCTTTCTCTTCGATTCTTCACGGATAGGCCTGGATATCGGCCCGCTTTTGAAGCGGAGGCTGTCCCGTAAAGAGGAAAGATTTGAATTGAGCCGCGTTGCTCAGATATATTGGCCGAAACCTATCTGCTTTGGTATGATTATATCTTATGGAATAGTGGGATAAGGAATTAATTTGTTTACAGGCTTTTTTAATTGGATATTTGTGAATATGTATGAATAACAATGCGTAACTGTGAGAAGTACAGGTTGTAGCGGGAACAAGTGAGACTTGAACTGTGTCGCATTGCTCAGTCATATTGCCCGGAACTTACCTCCTTTGGTATGATTAATCCTATGGAATAATAGAAAAAAGAGTTAGTTTGTTTACATGCTTTGTTAATTTGATGTTTTTGAATATGTATTAATATCAATATGTAACTGTCAGAAGTGGTGATTGTCTCGTGAAAAACAGAGATTTGAATTGCATCGTACAGCTCAGTTGTGTTGGCCGAAACTTATCTGTATTGGTGTGATGTATCCTTATGGCATAATAACGGAAGTAATTAATGTGTTTATATACTTTGGTAGTTTGATGTTTGTTTATTGATATGTATTAATATTAATGCGCAGCTGTGAGAAGTGGAGAATGTTGCGTATAGTGGTAAATATTTGATTTTCGTCGCTTTCGTGAATTATGTTCGCTGAAACTCAGAATCGAAACTTACCTGTTTTGGTATAATTCATAAGGAATAACAGGAAAATGAATTATATGTATTCATATGCCTCGTTAATTTGATGTTTGTTCATCAATATGCATGAATATTAATGCGTAGGTGTTAGAAGCAGAATATATCGCATTAAAAAGGAAGATTTTAATTGCCTCGCTTTCCTGAGTTACGTTGGTAGATAATGAGAATCAAAATTTATCTACTTTTATATGATTATTCGTTATCAAATAGTAGGAAAAGCATATTAATCTTGAATATGCTTTGTTAATGCGAAAATTATTAGTTGATTTGCATGAATATCATCCCTCACTGTATGACGCAAATATTATCTGTTAGTTAAGCTGTGTTATGGGATTATTCGTTATGGAGTAGGATGAGAGGAATTGTGGTTTGAAATTGTGTACATTATTGAGGACCGCAGACAAATATTGGTGTTGTTGAGTTAAAAGTAGTGGAAGATTTTGACTGTTGGTTGACATTTTGATGATTTAAACTTGAAAGTTAAATATTATTACCTGCTTTGACACTATTGATCGTCACGAAGCAGTTTTAGAAAGAATGATGTTTATTATTATGTAACTTAAAATACGGGTAAATGGCGTCAGATGCGTGAGGTGCAATATGTTTTCTCTTCAATTCTAACTGAATACGCGAGAATATCAGTACGTTGGCGTTGAGCATTGCTGTATTATCTGAGTCAACCTGGAAATATAATATTATTTCGTTTTGATATGTCAAATATGATGTAGTAATATAAGCGAAGATTACCTATGCTTTTATGCAAATATACTTAATGTCGGGAAATAAACTATAGACATATTTTAATTGCTTCCTGAAGCTTTAAATCAATAAAATAATGTAATTGACAATTTGGAAACTTACTAATATAATAGTCTCTTGATCGTCTAGGTGATCACAGAAAATTTGATTGAAGCAATAAAAATATATCATCAGAGTGTATAAACGCACGAATAAACCTCCGAAAAACATGAGGCAAAAAAATTAAATAATCCCCGCAGGAACTATTTAACAGTATCCACAAAGATGACATTTCCGACAATAAATTTCATATGCACGGGAAATTTCGCTTCATATAAAACTAGTAACTGGCCTCAACCCTTCAGCTGAATATACACAGCAGTACATGGCACTCGTCTATTCTACATATTCATTTTACATCCGCGCGCAGGAATATGAGCAGCTCCGCGGTCCGGCCGACGAACTTCCACGGCACCCCATGCAACAAACATGAAAAAAACTAAGAAAAGCGCCACCCTTTCGGCAGACCATACGTCTTCGTCCGTTTTCTCATTAGCCTCGGCAGTTTCTCGTTACATTTCGCCGAGGTCCTTTACGCTCTCTCGCGCGTCAGTTAATGCCAATTTTCCCGTAGATTCAGCGGAAACAAAAGTGCACTCCCCCTCCACCCACCCCCAGCCCTTCCCCCCCGAGCAACCCTTTGCCATTCTTCGTACAGGCCGTATCTTTGTTCCGGCATTCCGGCCGGTCGCGCGCAATAATTTCCCGTCCGTTTTCCTTAACTCCGGCGCAGGGCAGTAATACGCTTCGCGTTTCTGAACTTGGATACGTCGAGGGAAGGACGGGCTGCGGAACAAACGGCTGCAAACATACGCAAATAGCGCGGGCTTCATGCCCGCTTCCTTTCCTACCTTCCCTTCCTACCTTTTCCTACCTCCTGCCTGCCCTCCGCCCCCGTACGCGTGTTTCATTTTCTTTCCGCTTTATTATTTTTGCGAAGGAGCTTCCATTCTATTAACCCCGTTTCCATTCACTCTTTTCTTTCCGTGCTTTTTGGCCGGCTCTTGCGCGCATTAAAACGGGTGAGTTTGCGTTTCCACGGCGACCTCAATTCGCTCGTTCGGAAAGGCTCTCTTCCCGCGAAGGAGAAGGATGATGAGGAGGATGAGGAGGAGGATGAGAAGGAAAAACGAAGGAAAACATTCCATCGTCGTCGGAGCTGCTCGTATCAATGTTTGAGACGGGATCGGAGATAAGATGTTATTAACGCTTAAAGCGGCTAGTTCGATGCGTTCTGATAATTTTATTCGTTGGATGGTAGATGGATTGTTTCCTGCGTTACGCTGGATGGCTCATTATGATCTGATACTTAAGGAAGGTTGCGGTCGTCACGAAGATATGAGGTTCTTTGTTTTCGGATTCAAATCGTTAGGTTCATCTCCAGTCATGAATTGTATAGTCTAACTACAAGGCATGGAGAGTCTACGCACAATTTTACACGTTACACTTAATTTTGTAGTTTTCTCTTTTCCTAACATAGTCCACCTAACGCTGATGACAGTATGGAACACAATGTTTAATGACTTTAAACTGTATTTATTCCCTGAACAGGATCGAAATTATAGGATCAAAACGTTGGATTCGAATGCAAACTTGTAACGAAAACGCTGTGTCCAATTTGACCGACGCAGAGCCGTGCAACCTTCCATCTTCATGGTTTATTACATACGTTTAGGTATTGACAGGAACGGAAAGTTATAGAATTCCAGCTGTGCATATATTTAGAACGTTCAAAGTAATTACATACAGCTCGTAATGTTGTTCAGTAATGTAATATATTATTCACAAAATCAGTTTAATGATATATCGGAAGGTATGCTTATGACCATACATTTCGTAACTTGTATTTCTCTCGACAATTCCGCTGACACTGGAATTAAGAATTGAGCAGCTCATTTCGCGAGCGGCCGGTATCTTATTGAATTCTTTATTACGCTTACTCTTCGAATCCGGGTAAAATTGTTACGGTTACAGGGCCGTCCCGTTGCGTTGCGCGCACAGTGTGCGTAATAATGATTCATTTAGGGGTTAATAAAAGCACAAAGGTTGGTGTAAAATGGTCTTGCTACAAAATTTCACTGTTCCACGCGGCCTCGCCCCGCTGCAATTTTCCACGCGCGCTGACGAAAGGAAGGAGCTGTTATTATTTCCGCATGAAAAAGTAGAAGGAGCAGGCGCAGAAACATTACATATACATACGCGCATCTGCGCGAGTGTACACACGTGCGAACAGTACATTGTTCCTATTATGTCCGCATTACCATGGCATGGCAATCGGAAAAAATTGATACAACCGTATTTTCCCTTAACAAGACTGAACAGTCGGAGCAGTTCGGTGAAAATCAGATCACTCACTCTTAATATATGCAATAAACGCGTCGGATAAATCGTTCACATAAACTAGCATTACTTCATATATTGAAGCTGCATACTGTCACTCGATACCTAAACGGACCAACACATCTTCAGTTAAGCATCGCCACAAATAATTCCCTTCAAAATCCACACTGACACCAATGTTCCCAACCCCTTCCAAAACCATTACCGCCTTCTAAACGTCTCCCGTTCAAAACTCCGCACCCCAAGCTTCCCCCATCACTTATCCTACTTACCCCGTCAGTTTTTCACGTCGGGGGTAAAAATAGTCTCGAATCGCAGTTCGCGCACCTTCTAACCCTTGATCGGAGAGTTTCGCCAGTTGTCATCGTTTCGTTACACACATCCTCCCTATCAGGTCAAGAGGCAAAGGGCTGCCACGCTGTCCCTTGGTTCTTGGTCCAGCCTCATGGAAATCCGAGGCTGCGATCGGGTTGCCCGCATTCCCGGTCCTCTTTCACAGTCGCCTGCTCGGCAACAGAGATCGCGCCCTTGCCACCCCCCCCCCCCACCCCCCACTCACGCCCTGCGTTCCCTCTTCCCGGAATTTCTCGTCCGGGACAGCCAGGCGTCCCTTGACTTCTGTCGTCAACAGGTCCAGCCCCGTGAACTTCCCGGACCACCGTCGGAGCGAGGATTAAAGCGACGAGAGATAGAGCAGGCTCGTACATTCGAATCCACCCCTGTCCACCCCCGCATTGCCTAGCCTAGCCCTTGCGGCGCTTCCAAGGGGTGCACGGGGGTGGCAGTGATAAGAGTCGAATGCTTTTGGAAATCCTGAATTTGACAGGCGGTTGAGGGTCTGGTGAAATCAGGCGCGTTGATTAGGTTATTTGAATGGAAATATTGATTTCGAGATGGTGGCAGTGAATTTTGTTACATGATTTGGAAGAATCATGAGTTGGTGGAGTTATTTTGTCGGCAATCAATTTTATTGCGATTAAATTTTCTGTTGTTAACCTTAAAGCGTTCTATTAACGCTTTAAAATTCTTCTTTCTGTATTTGGAACAACTTTTTTTTGTTCAATATACCTGGAACTTAAATAGAATTGCAATATTTTCTGTCTGTTCTCAATACATTCGCAATAATGAAGCAATAATGGTACTTTCTGAAAGGCTTTTCTACTTCATGATAAACATGACGTTATTATTTACAACTTTTTAAACGGTCGTAGACTGGAACTGGCGATAAGGGCGGAAATAGAGGAACGTATCATGCTGGCACGCCATGAGGGTGGAAGGAGGGGGGGGGGAGGGGGGGTAGAGGGCCTCAGAGGTAGTGCGAAGTGGGTGTAATTATTATGGCGCGATAATATGTGTTTTACGTTGGAAATAGTTATCTCAGCACTTTACGTGTGTATTATGGTCTTTGGTACTTGTACTGAATTATATGGGTCTATCATACAAAGATTATTTGTGACATTTGTGTACCTTTTAAAAATGATTTTATGTGTATATAATATAGTAATCAAATTGATAAAAATGACTTTTATTGACGGGTCGTCCTCTCAGCCATCACCAAACTTAAACTTCCAAGTTTATCTCGTTTATCGTGGCCGTTACCATATAGATTACTTGCATATAATAAATAACACGTGCATACGTATTCTTATACTTATTGACTTTTATGCGCAGGTATCAGTGCTCATCTCCAGAAAATCAAATACCTATTACACTTTTCAAAATTAAAAATCATTTGCAATTCTACAAAGTTCAACTTTTGTCTCTCAAAGGTTAACGAATGCCACGAATCGATTAGATATTCCGACATCGAACTTTACTGCGCTCGCAATGTCAATTAAGGCAATCGAGGAGTACTTAAAGCGGCGAGGTATGAAGTGGACTGTAGAATTCGAGACGAGATCATGCGCAGGTCGAGATCTTACGTAACTCTTGGTGCCGTTAATCGCGTCGCGATGCAGGTCATTTGAAGAGGTTCGGGGAACATGTTGATCTTTCGAGGTCATTAAGACCCTCCGCAGGCATTAAGAGAAAAGTAGTCCCTTTCAAACGTCCAAACATCTGGACGTTTACAGATATGGGAGTTGATGCGTGAAGAAGTCTAAGACGTTCAACGGCTGCAAGGTTCTGTACGTCGTTTGTACAAGATTCTTTATGGGAAAACGAACGAAGCTGTAAAACGTTTAAGTCTAACTCTAAATTTGTTATGAATGATAGTACGTAACGATATACATTCATATTATATTATTGAAATTTCAAATTTTATAATTGGGAAGATATTATTTTTTGTTATTGATTTTATAGGTTCGCTAGTGTAACTTACAACTTGGTAATTTTATACTCGTAACCTTGGAATAGTGTTACTTGTAATCTTTAATTGATATTTTAAATCTATTGATAGTTTCCAAGTTCTATTTCGGAAAAGCTAATTTCGTAAATGTGAACATTATTCTAGTTAGATTTGTACGATTCCAATTTTTCGATATCCAATTTCTCCGTGTAACCTTCCAACCTACGAACCCTTTCATCGAAAACTTGCGTTACATAAAAGTAGCACAGGGTGTGCACACAAGTGAAACGGGACATCTACGAGCACGTAATCCATATTTTTAAACTTTACTTCCTAATTGTACTACAATTTTTGTCCTTCCCTATATATTCACAGCTCGTATGCCGGATTCTGCAATCAGTCATAATTAAGCAATTAATCGCGTAAATAGTCATGAGCGATGAAACGATAGCGCCAAACTGGCCGCTTTACGAAGTAATTAGCTTCCTGCATGGCCATAATTTTTTATGAAAATCCAAGTTGGGGTAGCGCAGATTAAAACCGCGTTTTTCGTTTTCCCCACTCAATTAGCGACGCGCGCGCGTGCACACACGCACGACGACATTCAAATCCACGTAACGTTCGTGAAAGCGGTCAGAAATTCGCGATGCATTTTGTTTTAAGGTCAACACCGATGCGCACGGATATTCCGAGATGTAAGGCTGCTGACATATTAATCGTGCGGAATTGGGGCGCCAGAATTTTTAGTTCGGATATTTATATGCACTGCTGCTTAGAAATTTACCGAGAACCATTAATGTCTGAGTGATGTCAATTCGATGAGTGACGCTATAATCGCTTTTTTAAAACCAAGAGATAAAGACAATTGCAAACATGTATTTTACATAAGTCTACAGATAGTATAGGCACTGGATCGCATACATTTTCAGCCACATATTCATTCTATAATTTTGTATACCTTGAAAGCAACTTCAATTTGTTGATATAACTGTACCGTTGTTTCAAAGAAATTGAATGGGCGGTAAGACATTTAAAAATCTATTACATGAATTCACCTAGAATTCAAGCTTTGCAATGAATAGGTGTTCTGTAACATATCTATTTCAACATTTCGTTCACATTAGAAAAGTACCCTCAAATTGTTCATACAATTATCATGTTGCTTCAAAGAGACTGAATATGCGGTAAGACAATTTACAAATTTATTTATAACATTGATCCACCCACAGTTCATGTTCTGAAATTGCATAAATGTTATGTAACGTGTCCATTATAACGTTTCGTGTACATTAAAAGTATTTTTGAATTGTCCATACAACTATTACATCGTTCCGAAAAAGTCGAGTAAGCGATAAGACGTTTAGAAATATATATCTATCACGCGAATTCATTCATCGTTAACAGTCTCACATGCATAAATGTTCTACAACATATCTATTCTAATATTACATATGCACTAAAAGTACCTTGAAATTGTCCACCACGACTCTTAAAGAAAATCGAATATGCTGCAAGGTATTTACAAATTTATCTATTGCACCACTCCATCCTTAGTTCACACTCTGAAATATATACATATTCTAGAACATATCCATTCTAATATTACATACGCATTTAAAATACCTTCAAATTGTCCCTACAACCATCTCGTCGCATCAAAGACATTGAATAAGCAGTAAGGCATTAACAAAGCTGTCTACTACACCAATAAACCTACAATGCAATCTTTAAATACCTACACATATCCAATCTAATATCGCATACCCAGTTAAAAGTACCTACACATCGTTCACACAGCAATGTCGTTGCCTCAAACAACTCGGCTACAGGATAAGACATATAAATCCATCTATTACACCAATACACCTACAATTCAAGTTCTGCAATACACAAGTATCTACACATATGAATTCTAACGTCACATAGGGATTAAAACTACCTTCAACCTGTCCACGCAGCTCGCCGCTTCAAAGAAATCGAATACGCGACTACCCAGTGCTTGCGCCGACATCGATAATTGCCGCGAACACTTAAAAGCATCTTCCTCCTCCGGCCCACTCCCTCCCTCGAAGCGTACTGCGCGAGGCAAAATCCGCGGAAGTCGATATCGAGATTCATCTCGCAAAGGGCAAGGAAACGGACTCGGCCGACGATCAGAGCAAAATTCCCGTCGTCCGTCCATCGTCCTCCGTTCGCATTAACCGGCTATCCGCTTGAAAGTACCTTTTCCAACGCCCTCTCCCTCTCACCCCCTCGCCACCCTCCTTCTGCCCATCCAGCCCTTACATCCATCGGCCTACGGTACCCTGGCAAAAGGGAAGGAAAAAAGAGGAAGACGCGAGCCGCGCGAGCGGCGGCGGCGGCGGCAGCGGCGGCGCAGGAGGTGGGGGAGGGGGAGGATAGAAATAAGGGAGAACAAGAAAAAAGGAGAGCCCGGGAAAAAGAATGGAAAAAAGTCGTGCAAGAAGATCTCCCGGATTGGTAATCCAACCTACCACGACCGGCTCTCGAAGGGAAGATAGAGAATGAAGGAGGAGAAAAAAAACATTTTAGCTCGCATCCAGGCACTGCGGCTGCGTTCCCCTTTTTCATCTCTCTCTCTCTCTCTCTCTCTCTCTCTCTCTCTCTCTCCTTCACTCACTCACTCTCTCTCCGTCCTTCAGCCCGTCTCTCTCCCTTTCTCGTTCTGTATCTCGCCGCCTCTCTCTCCTTTTCTCTTCGTACGCGAGTGTAGGTGGTCGGACCGATAGCCGAGAGAGCGTCCCGATAGCAAAAGGACGCCGACGCCTGGCGTCGGTGGGTGGCTGTGAGAAAAAAATCAAAAAGATAGAGGAAAAGGAGAGGGGGTGGCGAAGGGGAGGAAAGGACTGTGAGGCAGGGGCGGGAGGGGCCGGGAGGGGGGGTGGGTGCTCGCGGACGAAGAGGGACGGAGAATAGGAAAGGGGGTGGGTATGGAAAAAAGGAAGAAAACAGAGAGAAAGAGAAAGAGGGCGCTCGAGGTAGTCGACTGCTGTGGGGTGGCGGCGGTGGTGGTGGTGGTGGTGACGGTGGGGGTGGTGCTGCTGTCGGTGGTAGGAGGAGAGAAGCATAGAGAGAAGCGACGGAGAGGCGAGCGTAGGAAGTGGTAGGGGATGGAAAAAAGGTGCAAAAAAGTATCGGAGCCGAGGAAGCGGGAGGAAAAAATCGGTCAGTCTCGCGGCGCCGTGGCTGGAATTGGGGAGGAGGAGGACGAATTGGGGGGAGAGGGGATGGAAGAATGTCCTTCGATGGACGAAAGAAAGGGGGTGGGGAGGGTGAAGAAGAGGCGTGAATAAAGATGTGCAGAAACGGATAATGGGGCAATATCGGAGGGTAGAAAGGGACTTATGTCGGACGCTTAGAGAGGTAAAGAAAGAGACGGATGGGGAAGAATGTGGGAGGGGAGGGAGAGGAGGGGATGTAAGGATGCTGGATGAGAACGAGCGCTGTTTAATGAGAGTTGTTGTAATGGATGGCGGGAGACAGCAACGAATGTGGCGATGTTCAATTCGAGGGCACTGGGAAAAATTGAATTGCGTCTAAAGAACCTGGAACTGGAGAGGGGGAACGGAAGGTTACCGGAGGAAATGTAGGAGAATGAGTACAAATTGAGTAATTCAATAATGCGACATTTAGGTATATAACCCTATCAGCGCGATATAAGAAGCACACATATTAAAAGAAGAATGGTTTTCAAAGTACTGTCGAGTTTGAAAATGCAAGGATGGTAAGAGAATGTAAGAACAGACAACGCCAATGTGTAATCAAAGGATTGCGCAGTAGTCGGAGATCCCATGGAACAAGATAAGGGATCGGTAAACAGGGAAACGTGCCGGCGCGTTAAGAAGACGCGAACTAACCTGCCTCAACTGAGAAGGCCGTGAAATTCTTTCACGCCTCCTAACCATGCTAATCAAAATCGGAACAAAACACACGGGAGCAAGATTCTCGCGTAGACAAGAACTTGGGAGGGAATCGACGGCCGAGGGATAAACCCCCGCTGGAAGGACGTGAAAAACTCGGAGCCATGAAACTGAGGTGAATTTTACAACCTCCTAAAGACGCGCCGGGAGGGAAGATGATAAAAATCGGAATACCGTTCGCTAAGGAGGCTAAACAAGAACGGTGGAAGGCCAAAGACATAAAAAGGAACACGCAGACGTACGATTGGCCAGACTAACAGAGAAAGAGAGAGAAAGAGAGAGAGAGGGAGAGATAAGAAGACGAAGAATGAGAAAAGACGAAAGAGGCGAATAAGACAGAAAAGAATAAGCGCGAGTTTCGAAAAGGCTGAAAGTGAAGCTGACGAAAAGAAGCAGGGAGGAAGAGAGATGGCGGACGACGGGGGTGGAAGATGAGAGGACGAGGGATAAGAGAGAGGCGAAGGAAAGAAAAAGAAAGAGGCGGAGTGAGAGAGGAGCACATCGTGCACATGCGTGACCGTCCGTCCGCGTACGAGGCGGCGTGTATTGATCAGCCAAAGAGCGCCACGACGCCGGGCGTCCTTTCTGCGAGCCTTGCTTTTTTCGGCACGGCAGGCGATGGTGGAGGAGCTCCTGGATCGAGGAGGAGGCAGAGGAGGAGGAGGAGGAGGAGGAGGCGGCGGCGGCAGCGGAGGAGGAGGAGGAGGAGCAGAAAGAGGAGAGGGGCGCCACGACCTAGCCCAACGGACGCCCAGCGTGACGTCACTCTTCCTCTTTCTCCCTTTCCCGCCGTTTCTCTTTCTCTCAGCGCGACTGGCGTCGCGACGCACGTAGGGACTGCGAGGGCAAGTGGGAGGGACGGTTCGGTTGGGTGGCAAAAGGGTGAGGGGGTGGAGGAAGTGGTCAGAAAGGATGGTCGCGGAGGACCCGGGAGGGGCGGCAAGAATAGTCGGATCCATAAAAAACTTACGGACCGAAGTTTCCTTCGGCGATGGGCGTCAACGGGTGCAGTTCGCAGGATACGCTGGCGACGACTCGATTGAAAAGGAAATCGGCTTGTTTTCACGGCGGGAATCTGTTCGATCGGTTTGTTCTTCGAGGGCGGGCGGAGGGGAGAGGGTGTCGTTTAATTGCGCTCGCTGATTATAATGGGTCTGCGATGGGTCTTGACAGTTTGGGATTTGTCGAATCGAAGGGTGGGGAAGGTACTCGGTGACAGGTTATTGTTCTTTTCAGTAATACTGTAATATGATTTTTTTTTAGAGAGAAGTGGACTTGTAACTATCAGCATAACAACTACTTATGTTATGTTCTCCTGATTCTAATCAGATATATTGTTTCTCTTCAGCATTTGAACTACCGACGTATTACAATGCACTTAATCATTTACGTACCTTAAGGGGCGCTAAAGAATATTTAAAAAAGTAAAATGTTTCATGTTATTAAGATATAGTCAGACCAATCATCTTGACTGTTCGGTATTTCTATTGTTAAAGGCTGGAAATTATTTTGGAAATAGCTTTATTGCATCATTCTGCAGATATTAATTATTTCTACTCCGTTTCAGTAAATCGTTTTATTACAATAATATGCAATGACGACATATTGATTTCAACTCGAAAAAATTCTTAGTCTCACGAGAATAATATGCAGTCACCGAACAGTGAGAAACAACTGCCGACGAATTTTGACGCTGTCTCCTCAATTTTCCCTCGCTCTATTTTCGGCTCTTTCGGCTTCGCCCCACGTTTCGTGCGTGCCGAATGCTTCGTTAATGTGTTTGCGGAGGGTGACTACCTCAACTTGCCACGATCTGTCGCAAGGGTTCGTCGATGTTCGTTGCGTGCCTGACTCGCCCGACGACATTGAATATTAATCAGAATTCCATGCCGTCCGGACCATCATATTTTTCGTTCGCAAATCGAGCGTAAACGATTAGTCAGTGCCATTCTGCCAACAGTATTATTATCCGTAACTTACTGCGCATTTGATACAATAGATTCCGAAAGCGTCGTTATGTCGCTTATTCGTAGTTGGTTGACCAACCAACGCAAATGTCTTTTAACGAATCTTTCAAATCGACAGTATAAAATATTCTAATAAATGAACTCGAAGTGCGCGGTTTCTATGCGTTAGGTACTTGTTTGGCTTCAATCTTGTATTAAAGGAGATGTTGCGATAAAAGAGTTTCTTAAAGCTTTTACTTCATTAACCTAGTTGCCGATAAACGCAACAAACGTTGTTTATGATGATTCTTATGATATAAATTATCTTTCCTGTTGAATTGTGCTGATAAAATAATGTAGAACATTTCATGTTTGCGTTTGTTTAAGTTATGACGAATATCATAAAGATTCTATTGATATCCAGTCTATTTACTTGTTGATACATTCTGCAATGTCAACAATGTGATACAACTTCATATTGTCTTCTTTGCTTTGCAAAAACGCCGAACAATTTTTTAAAGATTCCACGAATATAAATATACTTCTTGAACATTTTCATTTTTTGTCAACTGTACTGCTGCTTACTATAACACTGAAATTGGTTCATAGAATTTTCTTCCATTCCGAGTTGCATTGCAGTATTCATTGTTTAGGGTGAAAACGCGTTATCCCAGGGGATATTATCATAATCTTGTACGTGGTTTGAATGTAACACCCTCATTGTGCTGTTACCATTACCTATCACGTTCACCATTATTTTTATAATCCGTCACATTCAACGTTATTCCTTCCTTATAATACATCTAATTCCAAATCCAACAAATTTCATTTGTAAATACATATTCAGGCCACGACATTATTTCAATGCTTTATTTTACCTTTCTTCTTCAATTACCTGGTAAATTGCAGCACGTCAGTAGATTTGGACTTTCGAAAAATACTTAAATGAAAGTATTGTTTCGCCTGCACTAAATGTTCATTGTGTCTCTGTCGAAGGGCAGTCAGAACTAAAGATAAACCCGTTTAAAAGAGGCATGAAGTAGCACTCTCATCAACGCCACGTGCATACACGAGCTCCCCTTAGCGAGAAGTGCCCTTCGATGCGCGCAGCATCTAAATTCTCCTCAGTTGACGAAACAATCTGTCAGCGATCCGAGGACAAGTGCACCCGAGCACGGTTAATCGCGCCTCATTCCTCCAAGCTTTTTCATCGCGAGTGCATGAAACACGCCTTCTCCCCCGACGCTGGTGGAAGCTCCTTAGAACTTCCTTAGAAAAAGTTGCCCACACCGAGGGTCACTGGCGACCTATAAAAAACTTCCTGTTTATCTCCCTTGCTCGTTCAGTTTCTCTTTCTCGACTCGTTTCTCTCTCTTCCTCTTTCTCTCTCTCTCTCTCTCTCACTCACTCTCTATGTTTCTGTCCCTCAATTCCTTCGTCTCTCTCACATTCATCAGCACTTTTCCTTTTACCAGCAAAGTGCATTCGAACGCGAATCTTCGAATTTGACGGTCAGGTGGATTACTTCATTCTTAACGTTCCAGTAAAGATTTTCGATTATCCACGCCGCGAGGATCAAGGTGTACGTACGTTTTCGACTCAGTTTTGACCACAAAGCGGCCTTGAAATGTTCTTTGCTTCGCTGAACGTTGACGCAAGATTGTACGCAAAACGAATGCTGCTGGACGCGGCTATGTTTTCTAGGAGAAAAGTTCTGGAACGATTCTGCTGGGAAATTTGGAAAGACAACGCGCGTTGTTGTATGACAAATATTTTATTCTTGAACTTCCGACGATTCCTACACATATCTTCATTTATGATATTCTTCATCTTGTTGCAATGATGCAAGCCGATGCATTTGAACGTACAAAACCGAAGCACTGAATTATTTACCTATCTCAATGGGTGCTAAAAAATATTTCATAAAATAAAATGTTTCATCCGAAGAAAGTAACGTCAATGATATGGTCACACCAGTAATTTCGTTTGGTCGCTAATATTAATGCTCTTCGATTCTCTAAGCTTCCATTTTGGAAGACGATTTCTACAGCATTAGAATCGATGGATTATAGCTTGCAAGATGACTGACTTAGAGGCAGAAAATGTGTGATATAGTCACGGTGAGGGTACGTTGTGAGATATGATAAAATGAAGATCGAGTCTGGGGCTTACTGTCTCGCAATTGAGGACAGTAATTAGAAAATGGCGAAAATACGAGTTTGATCTGTAAGCTTCCCACAATCTATTTTACATATTCCATCCCGCCGAGTCCAATTCGCAGAATTGTGCTTCATCCTATTCCGCATTTTTATAAAGGAATATTACGTTCCTGCTGTATAACGGGATCAACTGCGTCTTCCTTCATCTTGTAATGCAAAACGTTTGTCTTCCCTAGCGAGAATTCCGACTTTTTTTCCCGAAAAGACAAAGTTTCAGCATTGGCCTTCCCTCCGCTTCTCGCGTTCTTTAATCAAAGATCCGGCGGTAATCCAATTAAATTCAACTATCGAGCTAAGCTTTTTCCGGTAGTCGTATTTCCGAAACTGATCGGATTGTGGGTCACTGCTGTAGATCTTGGAAAGTGGAACAGTAGGTGCGTGCGCTAAAGTGAGAAATTGCAAATGAAAACTAATCGCAGATATATAAATGACACACCATTAATTCGTTTATTATTAGTGCCTGATGTACCACAGTAATTCTGTTCTGATTAGTATACTAAATTTATAATCATTTTAATACATACTAATTGCGTTGACGTTAAATGTAGCAGGGCTAAATGATTGTCTTATAGATATGTTAATGTTATTACCATGCAAATGCGAAAAAACAAAAATTTACTTCATTGGTTTACTAAATAAAAAAAAAGATTTACCAAAAAAAGGGTATGAATTCTAATAAGGGCAAGGTAGAGATGAAATGAGGAGAAAACAGTGTAAAAACATTGTCGTTATTCCACAATCTTGTACACGGTGGCTCCGTTTCTTTTACCACCTTAAATTTTGGGGGAACCATGAAAGTGGGAAAAAAAGGTTATGAAACAGAAGCGGTGATGGGAGATCTTACATAGCGTATCAACTTTTTTGCTGCTGGAGTCTGCTCGGAGATTTCAAGGTCGACTCTGTTTCTTCAAATCGAATATTTTATTCTGTACGTAAAAATTCGAAGTAATACCATGTTTTTAATGAAATTATGTTTGCCAATGACATTAAACCCAGTAGGTCATTTTATGTGGTGTGTTAAAATTCAGTGTTCTTCAATTATAAATTGCAAAATATAATTTTTAATATAATATATCGATATGTCAAGCGGGCGCTTATTTAAATATTACAGAGGTGCACTAACGAAACAAAGCGTCTCTTTACATTCGCAACATCCGTTAATCCCAAAACATTGCCCAGTGCTCGCCGCAAAATCATCAAAAGAACCTTTTAGCATTCATTCTTTGCAAACTCTCTATCCTCCAAGAGCACACAGAGCTACGAGAGCGCACGAGAAGAGATAATAACAGTTACCAGCCCACCCTGTATATCCCTTCGATCGACATCCCACCAAGGCACACGTTCAATCCGACCTTTTCGCGAACTTTACCCCGCGCCAACCCTTAAAGTAAATGTCAGAAAAATGTCAACGCGCCCCATATCGATCAAGGCTTCTCATCTGAAATGTTCATTGAAATTCTCCTTCCCACACACAGGCACGCACACACCCTTCGCCAACCTAAAATTCCAATTTTAGATCCACCATTGCCCATCTGGCGGCACACTGGCCGGATTTAAGGGATGAACGCATCGCGTGTCTTCTCCCCCAAAAATCACAAGTGCCCTCCCTCCTCTACCCCCCCAGTCTTGAAAATAGAAACGGATCGCGGCGATGACTTCCGGCTGCACCCGGAAAGCATCACTTTTTCATATCTGCCCCACCTTCCTCTTCTCCTCTCGTTCGTCCGCGATCGACGGTGTCCCACTTCAGCTCTCATGGCGGATGCGCTCTCCTTCTCGATTCGCCGCGAGGGTGAGAGACCCTCGCCGAGATTCCTATGGCTCATCGGGAAGAGAGTGGCGGCTTCCATTCACGTTTCGAACCGAAGGACGGAGGGCATTCTTTGGCTGTGTCCACCTAACCCTCGACCGAAAATGCATATCCCGTCCCACTACCGGCAGCGCTTTCTCACAAGAATCGGATCGCTCTAAGAGCCACCTGTAGCGTGAAGGGCCAAGGGCACTGCCCTTATGGACCCTTAGATGTCTAGACGAGCACTGTCGGGGAAACGTTTCTCCGGGTCAAGCGCAGACGGCCGCAGGCTCTGACTTCCTCAGGAAGCCTTACGATGTGGAGGTACGCTGACGTGTGAATTGTTGCTGATTGGCTGGCATGGTACTTGCAGGCCAGCTGTTTGTATGTATGTATGAATATGTGGGTCTATATTCGGTTTGTGTGTTTAAGGATATGGATAGTTCTGTATTTCAGGGTCGGTGGACTGAGAAGTATAAGGAAGTGATTGATATCTAAATTTTAATATTATAATATTGTCATCTGTAACGTAATTCCGTTACGGATAGAAGGTTTTCGGTTTCGAATATCTGACCTAATAATGAATAAGTAATTTTGTATTTAATACTTAAATATATGTATATTTAGGTACATATCCGTAGTGCTATATAACAGCATTCGTTAAATTAGTATATATTTACCATTTAATAATCGTTACTGATATTAATAGTTTATTTAAAAGACTTATAATTATTAATATATATCATATACGTATGTATGTAATAATTAAGAAATGAATATTGATTTTGCAAATATTATTATTTCTTATATGATTATATATTAATCATTGTTAATGTAAATTATATTGTTTTAACAATAATTTTTATTACAAGTGATTATTGTTAAATTACAAATTACTTATTTCTTATTAAGTCAGTCATAAGATTGTTATACTCCGCAACGTAAGTGGGTAACAAATAGAATGTTTAAGCATTGGATTGCCGACAAGTTCTAAATATTCACCAACTAAATGCAATTACGCATTGTTCGCATAGAAGATAAACGTCAGTGCATATAAGTAGTATGCAGTTCAGAAAAGTAACATCTGTGTTTCCAAACCTGAAATACCTCATTATCATTCCAATACGGTTATATGAAGAATTCTGAATGGAGAAACAAAATATTTAAACCTACCAATTAACACGTGTAAACATCCGGAAAATAATTGCCAGACAAACGTTCTATTCATTTCCTAACCTAACCGATAATTCGCCCCCGCGCACCCCACACGTTAACCAACTATATACGCGAAACGTTGAAGCGGCAGCGATCGTCGGCATAAACCACCCCCAATCCTTCGGTACCTCAAAAAATAACGGGTTACCACTTTATTACTGTACCAGTCACCCTACAAGCCGCCGCTATCGCGAATTTACCACGGCGTCTACTTTGCACATCGAAACTTTGCGCTCGCCGCATCGCTCCGTCTGGAGACGAAACAATTTCCAGAACAGTCCGATAAAAGTGTGGCCGGTCGGCAAATATTATATCCACCTACAGGAATCACGCACCCCGGCTCGGCCTCGTAAACGTGACCACACACAAGGACGTTCGAGATACGCAGGCCGGGCCGGCAGGACGGCAGGGGGTTGGAGGGCCAGGACGGGGCTGAATGCGGTCTAGGAGGTCATGAGAAGGGAAACGGGGTCATCCCTTAATGCCTCCGACAGTCTACGCGCCCTGGCGCTGGCTTAAAGTTTAAAGGGTCCTCCTCTCTGGTTTCTGGCGAGCCAGATAGAACCCGATGTCATGGGAATGGCGTCGTGTAGGGTGAAGATCGAAGAAGAGGGAGAGGCGGATGGTATGTGGGGGCGGGGGGGGGGGGGTCGAGACGTGGCAGAGACGAAGTGAAACTTCTTTCCAGACGGTAATTAGCCTGACCACGAATGATTTAGGTCGAACAAATTTGAGGGATACACGAAACGTGCACGCCCTTCGTAGCCTCCTTGCGTGTCGGGTTGATGGGGGAGGGTTAGAGGGGAGGTGGGGGGTGTTGCGTGGTGCCCGATAACCGAATGGCTCGTTAAAAAGAAATCCCGGGAGGGAGGGAGTCGGGGTCGGGGTGAAAATTAATATCCGATCGGTTGGACGATGGCATCTAACGGCAATTCGCTGCGATGTTTATGTTTGGTGGGATAGAGGGATGCTGACGTAAGCGTCGTTGGAATATACGAGTTTGGTTTTCGATTTATGGAATTTATTTACTTATGATGTGTAACATGGTTTCATACTGGAACATTTTTTCCAGTATTTGGTTCGGCAAGATGAACGGATTGAGGTGTTTTACTGTCATTAGAGTACGCTAGAGGAAAAATGTTGTGTAAAAGAGTAACAAGACGTGCGGGAGAAAGATGATAACAAGAAATTCAGACGTGCTGTCGGAGAATTTGTACCCACCGAGTCAAATCGATCGTTTGTCCAATTTTCCGTTCGATGCACAGCACAAGTGCCAATGTCGAATGGAAGGACGGGACAAACGTATAAGGGTGGATATATACAAAGAGTGGAGTGCAAAAAATGTGAAAACTGACACACCGCCGACGTCTAGTCCAAGGTGAAATCATAGCGGAAAGAGGGGGGGGGGGGGGTAGAAAAAAAGAAATAAAAATACTGGAATAGTTGAACAGGACGAGTTCAGGTAGGAGCTACAAACAAGAAAACAGAAACGGTACGAAAGATATACCGAGGCTGCGGTATACAAAAGTATTCTCTTAGCGGCGGGATGCGAACACAATGATCCGTGAAAAAGGAAAGTAACGCGAAGTCGAACGACAAGATCAACACCGAACGACAGTATAAAATATACAGAGAGCCGGAGAGCAGTGCGGGCAACAATCGAAAATGGCCAGGCAGGCGCGAAACAGAACTAAAAGAATACGGGTACCGTCAACGATGAAAAAGTATAAAAGCGTAAGTCCGTCGCGTACGCGAAGAAAAAAAAAGGGACGAAAAAACAGCAAAGAAAGAACTGCCCGGCTCGGGAAAGAAGCCCGAGCAGGAAAATGAGAAAAATCAGTAAAGCCGCGGCGGTCGTGAGGACGCGGGGGTGAAAGACGTGCGCGCTCGCGCGCGCGCGCGCATACTAAAGAGAAAGAGAGAGAGAGAGAGAGTGAGAGAGGTAAAAGGGGCGCGAGAAAGTGAGGAGAGGGAGGGGTGAGAGAGAAGACGTCGAGGGCTCGCTTGTTTATCTCCATGGAAGGCCGAGTGATGCCCAAGGTCGCAGGCCCGCCACCCTCTGTCTGTGTTGTGTCTAGACTGCCTTTTCCCACCCCCGTCGGGCACCTACACCGCCGACTCAACCCAACTTACCCCCCACCCACCCCAATTCACCACCCCCCTCCCCCTCCTCCTACTCACTCTCCTACTCACCCTCGGCACGCCGACCGAGGCCGACTGCCTCCAACCCGACACATCACACTCCCGAGCGACTCCCACATTTCATCCCCTACCAACCCCTCATCCCCCTCCGTCGACGACGACGAAGACGACGTTCGTGTTTGACGTGCGCCAATTATTCCTCCTTGACTTGTCTGCCCTTCTGTCTGTCTCCGCGTCGTCTGTTGTCTCTCTCTCTCTCTCTATCTCTGTCACTCTCTCTCTGCTCGTCTGCGTTGGCCTCCCTTCTGGCCGTCTGGCCTCGCCCGGTGCCTTTTGTTTCGTACGCCTCCGATGCCCCGGCGGACAAACGATACTCAGGAATTTTTTATGTATCACACACGAATTTTCCTTGCCCGCCTCGCCGGTTCCCGGTAATCGTTCGACAGCTCGATCGAGTTCTGAAACCCCTTTCGGGAGACGGTCAATGGTTTGCCGAGGGTCGCTTGCCCTCTTTGAGGCTCCCTTCGAATCGGCCTTCACCGAAAGGGGTGCTTTTTCGGAACTGTGCGCATATTTTTCCTTAGTGCCGATGATTCGTTTGATAATTATATTTCTGGAATAGTCGAAAGATTTAACGCTAGAACTACCGACGATTTCTATTCACCTTATTTCAATTAACACCTCACTAATAACCCTGCTCTGATGATGCAAACTGTAACGTTTGCAAAACATCGGCAATTAGCTGAATATAGATGCGGCAACAATCTCAAAGCTAATTTTTCTAAAACAATGAATTGTTTACCTATCTCAATGAGTGCTACAGAACATTTCATTTAATTAAATATTTCAATGCAAGAAAAGTCATTATTAAGATACGACCAGTCATTTTAATTTATCGATTATTCTAATGTTAAGGATATCTTTCACTATGACAGTTTAAATCCGCGCATTTAAGTATAGAATGTTCTACGTACCCGTCGTTATCCTTTAACATTCGTTTAGCTTCCACACGCGTTACATTAAAAATAGATAACATCTCTCAAATATTTGTCTGCTATCCAACTTTCATCTTGTATAAACAAATTTATAGCAGCTAAATCATGTATATCAGCTCTCGATGTTCAGAACCCATCAGATACTAAATCCGGTTTTAATTATCAATTTTTTCTGCCTACTACTTTTTGCGTTGACATCATACCTACAGTCTACTCCAGTACATCACGCGTTTCTCTCTGCGTCGCGACATCGTTTACCTTCATCACCCACGCGACTCTTCGATTAACCCACAAAATGCTCGCGCGCGCAGGGCGGTGAAAGAAATACGTCTGCCGTTTAACAGGTCAAGTCAGCTCGAGCTTCAGTAACAGCGGTCATAACCGTAACAATACGCATCTGCGTGTCCACCGTAGGCCCTGTTCTCAATCTGCCTGCGTAAGTGCACCCTAGTGACACGTTACGCACGAAGGAAGGCATTGCTGAAGGGAAACAAAGAGAAGAAAAGTGCAGACGAACGGAAAGCGAAGCGGCGCGCGAATCGGCAAGGAAGCAGATATCGTAAGAAAAATCAAAAGAGAAAGAGTGCAAAGAAGGAATCGTTATACGGAACAGACGAATAGAGAATAGGGAAAGAGATGCGGGAATAAGCGGAATATAACGAGAGTGAGGGAGCAGGAGACTCTGAATAGAGTGTGAAGTAATGAGAGAGAAGGAGAGAGGAGAGAGTGAGAGGAACAAGTCGACGCAGGACGTAAATAGTAACGAAGGTGGAGAAAGAGGCAGGGGGAAGAGGCATGCACGCATACGCAGAACGTAAAACATACATGAAGCGCAGGGCTCAAGGGGCGGAAACAAAGGGCCGAGAATGGAAGGAATCACACGGCGTGAGAATGAGAAAACGTGAAGTGCGAGTTAATTTCGTGGGGTTGGAAATTGGCAGCGTAGAATCGGCAAGAAGAAACAACGCAAATCTGCGATCCGTTTTGCATTCCTATCATTTGCGTTAATGCGTTTGTTAGATATTTCTTTGGACTTGGTAACGCGTTGGTATTCGTGTCCTTTTCAATGCCGCTCTCGTTACGGGTGTAAATCGATTGTTTATACGGGATGAAATTGGAAATTCAAGTCATATGTGCGTTCGTTCGTACGTGCGGATGATTTTCGGATTATAGAAATGTTTTCCTGGTGAAACATAACTTTTCCTCTTGATCATGAGAATTGTGTAACATAAGAGCCAGTGTATTTTGTTTGTTTTTTTAGGAGGAAATATATAGGATGCTTGTTGTCAACAAATTTTGTTTAAATTTGCATCTTAATTTGACGACGTACTCGCGGTTGATTTAAAGTCTTTTACTGAGAATGATGCGTACGTTCAGTTCAATGCTGAGTATTTTCCCAACGAAATTAATTGATTTACATTTTTTTTACTTCAGACTGCGAGAATTCTGCGAATCCCCTTTCACGCTTCATTTATTATACATAATTGTCCGCATTGCATAATAAAATGATACACTCTACGTTATTCATAAGATTTCCATTACGTCAGTCTTCATCATCTGCTATCCGTCTCTAATACTGCATTTAAATATTCACAGCGCGAGCTGAATATTTATAGCAAAGACTTGTATACGTTACAGAAGGCAATTTTTGTTTCCCATTCCACGCGCCGGAAACATAAATCTATTTCACTTAGCATTACAGTTCCATCTTGATTCTTAAACTCAGCAAAAGTATATAATATCACGAATCACACGGTCTCCAAGTTCAAGACCCGTGCATTATTTGCATGGACCTTGAATAGACTTTTTGCACGTTTCATTTCAAACTAAATATTCTAATTAAACAAATCTTGCCATCTGAGTTATTCGCCGCAACGTAATGATACAATCAACAAAACTACAATTAACCAGAAATATCATTAATTCGACCTCTTCAAGTTCATTTAAATTATCCGCTCACAAAACAAATATACTTAAAAGTAATCACCATAGTTTCAGTCTTGAAAGCTTTTAGTATTGAAAATCATTGAGATTCAAGATGTGGGTTAATAATATAAACTACCATCATATTCTTCGAAATCTGATGTACACAGATGTGAAAGGACATTAATCCATTAGCTGCCACGATCCCCATTTGGGGACTTTGGAATTTATATAATTTTACGGTTATCTGTCCTTTTGTGCATATATATAACTTATTCAGCCAAGCATTTAAAAAAAAATTTGGCAGGTAATGGGTTAAAGGCGTAAATCTCGCTGTTCCAACCGGGAACTAGTGGCCTGACAAAAAGTGCACGATAAAAATGTATTCAAGCTAATAGGCAACAAGTCGCCGAAGCGGCAAATGGAAAGAGTGGTAGAGTAAACAGAAATCTCGTTTTCGCTTGTTACAGCAATGCAACCCCCACGACAAGGAAAGCGACTACTGGGGCGGCGGAAGAGGCGCGAAACAAGGTTACGAGGTGAGTCGGGCTTACTTGGATGCATTTTAGTAGACTAGTTGAAAGTACCGCGACCCCCGTGCTAATTCTACTTGGTGAAGCGCAGCACTTTCTGTTGCAGGCGAAAATGAACGCGGACCACGGCCAACTGCAGAAAGGTGAGCAATTATACACCATTTTTTCTCATTCATATGAAAATCGACGCTTTCGCTCAACGTTGGACAAGACTTAGCCATGTGATATACATTTGCCAATCAAACATTTCTTCATCAAGTTTTTTCTAAAACACTCGTATGACTGCGTAAGATTTATAACAAAAATTGCACCACACGACATAATTGATCAATTTTTCGAAATTGCTTTCCCGTGAATCTATACAAAATTCGTAATTCTATATTCGGACCTTTTCAACCGGCGTCAAAATCAATTTTACCCAGACACAATACCCTCCCCAGTAAGCCAAAAACATCTATAACCACTGCAATCAAACTTTTAGACCTTTTTGACTCACTCGCACCAGAAGATCACAACATATACAGTCAGACGCCAACGCTCTCATTCCCTCGCACCCATTAAAATCAGACGCCACCGTATTGCCTCATTATTACGCATTATCTATCAGTCGTTACTTCACGAAACCAGCCGCCAGACAAATCTGCCCAGTTATTCAAATGAGCCCGGCCTATAAGTGGGCCGAGGCGGGCAGTCCCATGAATGGAAAACATCGCCATTAGATAACACCGCGTCACCGAACTCGTAATCGTGGCCCACGTCTTCCACCCTCCCCCTCTTTCTCCCCCCCCCCCCCCTCCCACTCCTCATCGCACTCCTTCTTTTTCACAGCTCCCATCCCACACGCGGGCACAATGTAAACACTCGGGGCCCTCTCGGGACTCCGTCTGAAGAACCGGTTGTGACTTTGCATCCGTGACGTAAGATCGCCGATTAGGATCGAAGGAATGAGCGGGCGGGGTGGTCGGGGGGGTCGGACGAGACAGCGAGACATGCAAAAAACACGTGTGAACGTGAATTTATCATTCTGGCGGACGATGGGCTGGCCTCCCTTCCTATCGCTTTCGCGTTTTGTTTTTCACCTGTTGCGGGGACCGCCTAGTCGGGCTTCCTCCCTTCGTCCTTCTCCAACCCTCGTCACCTCTGACTCTCGTTCTCTCCCTCTCTCCTCTTCTCTCTCCTTCCGTCCGCCGGGCGCGGCCGAATCTGAATCGAGTCCTTTCGGTTTTGTCCTTCTTCCGCGTTTGTTTCCTGCGGAAGCAGCTTCGAGTGGGCCTTGCTTTGTCGGCAAAGTCTTCTTGAATTTCTCTCTCTCTCTCTCTCTCTCTCTCCCTCCCCCCTCACTCTAGCGGCTTAAGAAACTCGGTGAAGAATGTCGAATGTTTGTGGTGTGAAGTGGTCAGGGGTTGTGTTGAGCTAACAATAAGTATTTATTCTTGGTGTCTCGCGGTAATTGTGCTTTAAAGCGACATGTGATGTATGCAGAGAATGGGTAGAGCCGGCGAATAGCTGGTATTATGTGAGATGTATATCCGTTTGTAGTATGCCGGTTTTAATTGAGACGGAATTTTGTGCAATTTCTGGCGCGTAGTTGTAGAACATGGCATAATGAAAATAGTTATATTTGATTTATGAATTTAACCCTGTTCTTAATTCACACACATTAATTGTTAGATAACAGACAACCTTCATGTCGGCCACGCTGTCAAACATATTTCGCTACATTAATCACACATTCAAACTTCATCCTTATAAATCGCGAACTATATTCTCTCACCTTCGGACATAATCCACAACCTTTCGGACGATACCAATAATACCGTAATACAGATCTATTCAAACCTTCGTAAACAAATGCTGAGCTCACTATAAACTAACCTCGTCAATTAAAGAGCCATACACATATACAAGAAGCAATGTTGCATTCGTCGTGAGCGTCCTGCGTAAAGTGCAAAAACTCCTACGCGAAGAAACAAAGTTTTATATCGATTCGTTCTATCGGAGTACACTGACTTCTCTCGATCCATTCCTTCGGCCTTAAGCAACATAGGCATTGACCTAGGCCATCGGAGGACCGGCAGTCTCCCCTTTTTTCTCCCGCTCTCCTTTTTTTCCCTCATCCTCGCCTCGAAGGGATTAAGTAATCGACGGTGGCTTCACTCGTAAAAGGTGAAGCACGTTTCCATAAATGTTTTTCACTGTCAATGGCACGCGCGCCTACTCGCCTTTGCCGGTTCGCTTATGAGATAGCTTTCCCCTACTGCGCTTAGAAATTCCTGTCGGCGACGAAATACGAAGTGGGAAACCGAGTTTCGCAAGCGGCTTTCGTTATGTCCGATTCGGCTCGTGCTGATTGCCGCGTCGCGTAATCACTCGGCTAACCTGTGAAAATTGGACAGAGCTTTGCCGATCATCGTTTATTAGATTTGACACGTTCAATTAATGAGCGTTTGATCGTTTTTTAAGTCTCGTTCGTAATTTAATTTTTAAGTCCTGGCGTTGCTACAATTCTGATATGTTTTGAGTATATTTGATTTTTTTTCTATATTTTATAATCTTTCGAATAATTAAAAGAATTAATTCATAGAATTTCATAAATACATATAATAGAGATTACACAGTTTTGCGATCATTATGGCATACTTTTATTAACTATCTTTTTATATATGGACCTTGATTTTTGTACACCTATCGGTTACAGTATGTAAAGATAAAGTCGGTTGGTGCCATATGAACTTTTTTTACATTATTACATAACTGATATTTCATAATATATTTCATATGAGCGCCACTCTGCACGTTTTCCGAAGTTTTTGATAGGCCCAGATAATTGTTAGGTATCAGATAATTTCCGTTGTATTGAATTGATATGCGTGTAAAAAATTATCCAGATTGCTTGCTTGGTCTTATTCTGCCAAATTTCTTTTTCTGAAGCACGTCGAAAGAAAAAGTCTATACGAACGATTCGCTAACGTCAACAGTGACCCGATAAAAAATTATAAATGCTTACCAAATAGCTATGGAGATGTCATAAGAAAGATCAAAGGATCATATATTTACTCTTTACGAGTGTGTACAGCAGCCAATAAAAACCACTTTAAGCATGATTTAGCTTGTGGGAAATGTTATCTCTAACGCTTTTTCAGTCTAGATGAAAAAAAAATTGTTATGATACTCATCGAGTTTATATTTATACCCTCTAAAAGACTGATTTTTAGACGGATATATGTATAAAGACGAATATAGGTAGTAGGTATAGATATAAAAGTATAAAGAAATTCATGGTGGCCTTGAAGATTCAAAGAAAAAATGAGGTCAGAAGAATTGTATTATAATCGTCTTAAACTATCTCTGAATCGTGCTATGTTTGATAAAAATATATTGATCACGTTACTATTAGTGGAGTAACTTAAACCGATCACCTTTTTCAGTTCACCGTGTACATATATCCAGTATTTCATTTTTGTAATTGTTTCATTAACATTGTTCTGGTATGTTCCGAACCTATTTATTTTTCTCGGTTTATATTCATAATTTAAAAAAAAATCCTTTATTTAAACCTTAGTTATCACTCATCTTTTAAAGCAAACAAATGTAGCAGAGAAATGTTAACACAATTATAGGTATATAATCACCATTTAGTTTGGAAAATGTGATGAATTCTTGAATATTTATCGAACTAACCTGCAATTATACATAATCGCCGGAATATTCACATCTACTGTAACACATATAAATTAAACAGTAACTTCCCACCATACAGTACGTACAAGTCACCTAACCTACCATAGCAATACCAAATTTTAATAAGCTCCTTCTAACCGCAGACGCAGACGCAAGATCGACCATCCGACTTCCCCAAACTCGTCCACGGAAAACCATTAAGATTCCCCGCAACTTCAGTGCTCCACTAAGCACACGCTCTATAATATTCCCCATCGTTCTATCGTACACCGACCGTTACGCTAAACGCGGCTTATCCCACACTCTGAACGCACACGCGTCCATCGCCGCACACATACACGCCCGTCGACAAAAATCGCCGCCATCATTAGTACATCGCGTGTCCCGACTCCCAATTTCTCTTTCATCGACGTGTATTTTTCGCACTTCCGAGCCCATCAGGCCCGCGGTCCGGGCCCTAAAATCAGCCTCCAGCCAGCAACGACGTAGCAATTGCGCAAACTCCCCACGTCCACTGTCTCTCTCTCGTTCAGCCTTGTTCTTCCAATCTCTCGCACTCCCTCCTCACCGAATTATTCTCGCTCGGCGACTATTCGTTAATGCACGGATCGCATGACGCCGAAATTCTGGGCTCGCGAGAGGAGAATAAAGAGGTGGGGCGGAGGGGAGGGTGCGGGGTGCGCGGCGGGCGGAGGGGAGGATGACGGGGCCTCAAGGCCTCCTAGTGCTCGCCTCATTATCGTATTCACTCACCAAATAATGCGAGAGCCGGTCGTTTTGAAGTTTTTCGGACCCAGCACCGGGGAGATTGGTTGTTCGAGTTGCGCTCAGATTTAATATTGGAGAGTCGGGCCCCGCTAAGAGGAAGTTGAATTTTCAACGCGGCACGTTGGATTGACAATGTAATGCCGAAGGTGATTTGATGCGGTGATGCAGTGGGATTTTTGTGTTTTTTTTATGGCTGTGTTTCATGCTCTCGACTTGTTAGTGATAGGATATAGGTTGAAAGTGATGTATAATGTGGTAGGGGTAGTTGTACTTATGCGAAGTTGTAGTGTTTGTTACTGTATTCACTATCAAATTCTATCAGATAAGGCGTATTTAAGTGGCCAGACGCAATTCGTTATTGATAACAGTTACTCATTTACGTACAACCATGTCCTCGAACTGATCTTAACACATAGTTTATGTTCAATTAATGTGGAATAAATATCTAAATAGCGTCACGTATAACAATAGCGATTAAAGGAGATATGAAAAATACATTATCTACAGCACAGACGTACACACACATCCACGTACCATTCGAACGCTGCAACCTCGTCATCCCATTAACTCTGCGAATCAACACTTCGAAAATTCCCCTTTATGTAACCATCGAGAAATGTCGCTCGTATAATTTATGCAAATATTCCCGCCGTCCATGTAGAATTCGTAAAATTTACCGTAGGTTAAGAGTTAAATCCTCTGACGAACGGGACTTACGGCGGGGACGAGTCGGGAAGGATTTCGTCATTATCCGTCGGTTATGACAGGTCGACGGCTAATGTACTTGGCATTGATTTTTCTCGTCGCCTGGCAAAAAATCGCCGGGCTCGAAAAAAAAGTAGACGGCCAACGCGCTTTTTGCGCAGGTTATGGACGGTCCTGTTTGGGTGCCGGACGTTTTTCGTGTTTGGGTGCCGGCCGTTTTTGGAATGACTGCATGTTTGCGAGGGATAAACCTACAGACATCATTGTTATTGATGATCCCGGCTGTGAAGCGAGCCTGCATAAACACGAATGTGACCCAGACGTATTAGGAATTGACGAATGTTGATGGACGCGATGCCGTTTAAGAAACTGCGAATCACTCGGGTAAATTGTACAAATATCTGTTCAAGTTATGAGTGATAATTGGCATTTTTTACGTCACACTTAGTGTTACGAGGTAATTGCTAAACGATCATCGTAATGGACTGTGCAAAACGGGCAAAAATCTCAGTAATTATTGTATTTAAGTACAACTAAAACGAGCGTTACTGTTAATTCTTTACAATTGCAGAAAATTATAGCAATTCAACACGTTAATGCTATGTCAAAGTAACAGTACACAATTAACAACCGCAAGAAACTACATAAAACAAAATCCCATATAAAATGCATGCCGTCCTCAAATACATCACTATCACGTGTGAATAGTACAGCAATGGAAAATGCTACACGATACCACACAATATGAGAACATTTATTACCTTCTCCAAAATACATCAAAATAACACTCCATTGCATTAACGACAATGACAAATTATATCAACCCTAATACAGCACCAACTCAGGGTCCCGCATCTCTCACCTAGAACCCATTAAACACGATTCTACATTTGTAAACAAAAGAACATTTCCGTACGTGCAATAACGAGCCTAATGCCCATTCGCAAAAATCTAAACGAAACTCAGCGACGATGGGAGAAAATAAAATGGCAGAATCGATCAATCGCCATTCTCATGCCTTCGTGGCACGTTCTTCGGGATCGTTCAGGGATCGTTCTGGGATCGTTCTGGGATCGGCTCTCAAGCCGAGAAGAGGCGTCAGACGCGGCTACTGGCATCATCAGGGCGCCCTGCAGACTGTTTTAATTGGCAGTAAACTTTTGCCGCGCGCGCCCGCAAAAACATGAAATACAACTACCGGACGTCGAGTGACTCCGGCTCGCCCGGGATAATCGCTCTTCTTTCCATGCGCCTACCCTTCTTTCCGCCTCACCGTCTCCTTCTCTTCTTTCTCTCCTCCATACTCCCCGCTTACCCCTCTGCCTCCCTTCCACGCCGCTTTCGCGTCTCTGTATCGAAAAACTGGGCGCGGACGGTACGGGAGGAGAGTGGAGAAAGTCGGAGAGACGGAGGTGTGATTAAAAACGGAAATGGAACAGAGAGTGTAGAATGAGGAAGGAAAGATGAAACGATGGTAGACGACCGATAGCGCAGAAGGCAACTAAGTCGGGAGAGAAGAGGAAGAAAGAACCGAATCCAAAGAGCGACTGTGTAGTAAGGGATAGAATTCAGCGAAACAGCGGTATCAAATGAAGAGAATCTAACTCGAAAACTGATGAAATCCGAAAGCTCGTAATGGCGAGTACATGGAGAGACGAGCAGAAAATGCAACAAAAATAATCGCGCGCGGCCAGAGCAAACACATAAACCAGAAGCGGATGGAAAAAAGAAGGGAGGGAAGGCAAGCGCCTTTGGGGTAAAAACGTCGAATGAGCGTCAAGGAGAGAAGGAGAAACATTAAAAGCGGCGAAGAACTGAGTGGAAACGAAGAAATGCAGAGAAAGCAAAAACGTGTGTTTGAGAGAGGAGGAGTGGAAAGGAGAAGAGTCGCGGGACGGGGCATGAGGGGAATGAGGGGAAGGAACAGAGAGAGGGGGGGGGTGAGAAGGAGTGCGAGCGAAGGGATAGAGAAGCGCCGTAAAGAGGATAAGACGCGAGAGACGGGCAGAAGGAAGAGAGAGGGGGCGGGGGAGCGGGAGGATGGCAAAAAGTAGGATGAGGAGAGGAAGCTGGCAAAGGATGGGAAGAGAAATGAGGGGGGAGAGGAGTGGGATATCGCTCCTCCCTAGGCTTGTGCTAGGCGTCTCCTCGGTAAGTTAGCCGGGCACAACAGGTGCATGACTTTAATGCACGGCCATCATCGTAGGAACAGAGCGCGGTGTCCCTTTGAGATGAACTCGCGAAACATCAGGATTGCCCGAGGGTTGCTCCGACTGGGACGCCGGCTGGAAATTGCACGGGAAATCCATCCGCTACTATCGCGCAGCGCAGCCGGGTGACTCGATCTACGATAGATCGGCTTTGTCGGACTTTATCATCCCCACTCGCTTCGCGTCGAGTTTGTTATCCGGAACATGGGCGACTCCATCATTAACGAGGGAGGAATTCATTTTGTTGGGAAAGTTTCCGGATGAATTAAGTCGTCGGTGGATGACGGATGGGCTGGGGTGACTTTAGCCGTGTTTGGAAATGAATTCTTATTTTCGGGTCGCTGTTGTTTTGGATGATTTGTTCTTATAGATGTAGAAGTAATTGTCGACTTTTTTGAACCTGTCGTGGTCAGACGAGTTATCTTGGAAATTAATGACCTCGATTATTGTAATAAATCTGTCTGTATGAATTTATTAGGACGTTTTTGTGCGAAAATCTGTAATGTCGGATAACTTTTTGGAAGACTTCTTTTCATAAGTGTCAAGGTTGATTTATACTTTTTGAGAGCAGTGTTTGCTTTCTTGCGTGAAACAGCAGCTTGTAGCAAGACATTATTAAAAGTGACGTATATACGTGTACCAAGCTGGAAAGACTATATCGTGGACTAACAAGTTAATTGCTATTCTGTCAGAATTCTCGAACTTGCCAGCTAAAGGTAGAGATATGAAACCTTTTCACTTCGGTGCGTTTAAGGCAAGAAAATCGGCCGGCTGTGTTCGATTATCAGAATTATTTCATATAACAGCAGCGCCGTAATTATTTTCCGAATAAAGCGTAAATTATGAAACCTCTAACAAGCCTCGCGTCATCTTAATGCCACATGGCGCCTAATACCAGGATGCACGAATAAATATATATTTAATGATAGTCTCATTCCTATAATCTATCATGTAAAAAGAAAACGTTTGCGAGTAGATTTTTCATATGAACCTAATATTTGCTCTGTAAATAATAATGAATTAATCTACAGCATTACGCTTACCAAAAAGGACAGAGAACTCAATAGTAATTATATTAAAAAGCTATGCTGGTGGCTAAATGAAGACTAAACCCCAGCTAATACAAACTTAATTTCTTTTCTATCTTTTCTGTTTAATGATCTCTCTTCCTTTTCTTTATGTTTATGTTTTTTTTTTTTTTTTTTTCCCCTTTTCTTTTAGTTTTTACTTTATGACAATAACAATGTATCTCATTTTTCGTTATTTTAATCATTTTCTTTTTGTTTGACTTATATCGGCTAGGTTAAGTTAGTCTTATGTATCATGTAAGCCAGTTTTTTTCCTTTTGTTCCCAATTTATTTAATTACTCTTTTCTGGCATATTACCTAATATTAACATTGTAAGGTCAGTAGGAAATTCCCTACACTAATGGCCAGGAACTTTAATCTATATTGAATATATTTTATATGTAATTGATAAGTGTACGAGTGCCATCGCAGTAATGAGCCATAGTCACAAAGTCTAATTGTAATGATATGGCTGTGTTTATTGAGCCAAACATTTATTTCTTGTAAAATGTAGGGTTACTTCAATAAACGATTTAAAAAAAAAAAAAAAAAAAAAAAAAACCAGGATGCACGATTAGATTCGGACTTTCAAGAGGACAAAAAAAGCACTATCTGCAGTGCCACGATACGCACGCAACGTAATAATTAGTAAGCGACTACTAAGAAAGTATCAACGTTTACTTTGGATAAAATTATACCTTTTCTATCGATAGGAACGAAAAGAAAAAGTCGCTTACGCCTATCGCAGTATCTAAACAGCGATATTCTCGAAGCGTCGCTCCAGAGAGGAGCAAATCAAAATTTTCTCGCCTCGCGACTTGATTATATTAATCAGGAAGACGGGAAATTACCGGACCGGTTCCACCGCCGAGAATCGTGAGCTGACGAGCGAGGACGAAAATGATTTTCGAAAATTCGAACAGCATGCCGGTGAAAGTGGTTTAGAGATTTACGTTAATGAGCACGGAATCAACCGTTACAGAAAGGAGGAGATGAGCTAGTCGTGGAGAGCGGCGGAAGTGCTCTTTCACAACAAGTATGTACATAGATCATTAGACGATGCTTAGTCGAAGGGATTAAGTTCGAAAAAATGCGTCTGCCACGTTTTTGCTTGCTTTCACGTAAAAACCTTGTCTATAAGGATAATCTGTGATTGAAATATCGATACCGGGTATAATACACAATCCCATGAAACGGGTCTGTTTTTAAATACAGGCAATACAACTGCTTTTCGTATTCGATGAGTACTAATAATCCACGCGGTTTGAGTGCATTTGATCAACATGACAAAATTATTTGATTGTTTAGTTGCCATTGTTCCAAGTTTGTTTCCATTCCATATCACCCACGCATCTAATCCCAAGATCGCCCATCACATTGGCACCACTTAACAACTATTCGCACCCTCCACCCCGATTCGAAGCGTCCCCTACAAAACCAATCCAACGACACTCTCTCGTCTCACCTACAACCTATTGCGGCACCCCACCGCATCCCGCAAAATCAATTGGCCGAACAATAATTCATCCCCAACAAATCCGACGCACGCGGGAACCCCGATTCAGGAAAGATCCCGGGGAGGGTCCGCGGGGGTGGCGAGGGGGGGTAATACGATTCGTCCCGACAAAGAAATCCACCTGCAGCTCGGCGCCCGCGTTCGCAAGCATCTCCGAGGAAAGGATTTTTTCCCGGCAATGCCGCCGTCTGGCGATCGTCTGGAATCGACTCGCTGATACTTCAGGAATGTTTTTTACGAGCCCCTCCACCCCTCCCCTCCGCCGCTTTTACACTTTTACCCTTCCACGTCCCTTCGTCGTTCCCGCCTTTCAGACTCTCAGAGATTTTACCATCGGGTAAACTCCCTTCAGCTCTCTCTCTCTCTCACTCTGTTTCTCTCTTTCTCTCTCTCACTCTCTCACTCTCTCACTCTCTCACTCTCTCACTCTCGCCCTCCCCTACTTTCTTTCTCTCACGTTTACCTTCCGCTCGCTCCTTCTGGCGCAGCATCGCCCTTCCGAGTTTTACGACATCGTTCGTGGATTTTATATCGCGACGGCTCGCGGCGCTGAGCGTCGAGCGGGACGACGCGCGTCGATTTACACGTCGTTCACGAGAAGCCGGCGTAGACGGCGGAACAGACGGGGAGAAATCCCGCGTTTACGGCCGGTGACGTCATTACGTGTTTGCCCGACGCGGGATCCTTGCAGGTGGATCGACGCGGCGTGGAATTCGACTTCGACTCTCGACAGATCGCTCGAGACGACAAACACTCGCTCTTGCGCGGACACACTCCCGCGCGTTCCTGTTTTCTTTCGAGAACGATCGAATGACGACTCTTGGCCGATCGTAGATTTTTTCGGCATGCGTAGAGTCCGCTTTTTCGATGTTGTGCTCGGGGAGAGTCGGAGGTATCGATCAGGATCGATGGATCACGGACCGGTGGCCGGCCGATTGTGGAGAGGATTTTGCTCGGATGTTTTTGTGGTTTTTCTGCTGGTCCAGCGCAAGGGCGAGATTTTATGGAATGCGGATCTTCGTAATGCGGGTTTGAACGTTGATATGTTTGTCGAAGCGCAGGTAACGATTAGTTTCAACCCAGGGTTGAGGATTATTTGGTTGAATCAAATTTGTGGTTGGGGAATTTTGGTTTATCCGCCGATGTGATGCGCCTGATATACCTACGTTGGAATAAACGGTCCAAATATGGCATTTAATGGAATTCACTGACGGCACTTTATGTAGAGTATCCCGATAAGTGCTTCGGGGTTTATTTCGCGAATCAGATTCAGAGATTGAAAATATTAAAATTATCACTAATTTTATAGACGATGTCCTCTTAAATATACACCTCGGCCGATCCGGCAAATGATTATATTTTTTGTCAAAATTTCATTAACAACCCGTCTGCATTTAAATACCAACGAACTCGTAAAGACAATCTTTATTAACATACTCTGTATAATGGAATACAATATCTAGAAAAAGAATTCGTTTAGGTAAAAGATTCATAATTATCAGCGACGATATATCATTAGAGACACACCTGGGATGCCCGTTTCTAATCGCATTTTCGCATTAGCCGGATATAAGTCGATCAAATTAGATTTACATCGAGCCGATGGAGGCCGCGGAAGAAAAATCGTCCTTGCGTCCTTTCACACTCTATGACAAACGAAATCGATGCTGTTTCCACTTCCGACCCTTGATTTCAACCGATCGTTATCGTCAGTCTGACGTATTCTCGTCTTTAATTAAATCAGCCGATAAGGCGCACGCTGATTTTTCACCCATTTCGGGAGACACACTATGGCATTTGGACCGGTCGACTCCGCTTATTACCGCCCGAAGTCTGCGGTCATTTCTCATTTCGGACAGGCTTCGACATATATCATCGTCCGGAACTTTTTTTCAATTTGTGCCGTCTGCGTTGGTAAGAAAACACAACGCAGAATTCAGTTCTACGATTCTGCGCAATGTTGGAACTCTGACGCACTTTTTCTATGCTTTCCCTGATTACCATTCTAGAAAATCAACATCCTTTGATTCTTTAATAGATAGATACAAAATTGTACTATTTTTATTTATCTGATTATTATACTGGGATACTAAACCACTCGTAATTTGTTCACACTCATTTTGTCTGTTCTCATAACGTAGTATAAATTACAGTCACGATATAAAAATATCTAACGATTTGCATTTCTGCATCGGTCACCATTGACGCAAGGTGGTGTTTTTGTAGACTATTTACTATTGACTATTTTCAAGCGCCGATCCTATTTTTTTTCCCCGACCCCCGCGATTCGCTTCATCTCGTCTCGAAAAATACGGCAAACAGAAAAGAGGTAGAAAAAAAAGGAGAGAAACATAAGCCGTCTCGTCTGGAGACAGTCCGGAGTCTGAGGATTTTTCGAAAAATCTCCTGATCCTTCGACCGGTTCCGTCCGTCGGCTCGTATGCTAATCCTTCCGCCTAGTTCGAACGCACTTTCGAGTTTCGATAATTGCGTCGTGACATAACGACCTTGTCGCTTGCCTTGAAAAAGTGCATCCGATTTTGTATCGAGTCTCTCTCGGGCTCCGCCGGCCGGAATCCTTTAAGTTCCGAGACAATGGTTAGCTTCTTCGCTTTCGAGCGTATTTGCCTCGGTAAATCCTCGCCTCTTTCTTTCTGCGCCACCCCCCCCCCTGCCCCACCGCTCCCGTTCTCACTTTCTTACCATTTCACGTACGTTAGATTTCGAAGAGTCCCAACATAAACTTTATTTGCACGGCGAATCAGAATAATATTGTTCGGACAACAGTCTATCAGCAGTTTATATGACAGTTTTAACTTTATAATCGTCGCCATTCATAAGTCTGCTGTCTAGAATACTATTACTTGCGATATTCAGTTTCGCATCTCCGAATCGTTCGGACTTTTCGTCTCGCGACTGTAAACTTGTCGGTCGTAAAATCGTTTTCACAGCCTTTAGCTCCTGAACGCTTACAATTTACAACAGAAGGCTAGATCCGCTGAAAAAAAAACCTTACGTCGACACGTACGGGTCGTCGATAAATTTTTTGCAATGAAAAATCATCCCCTTCGCGATTGTTCGACGCGGATTTTCGTTCGCCTCCCGCGTTTCTGCCTTTCCGCTGGTAGTCGAATATTTCCTGCGTCTCCGTATCTCTCGCATATTCCAATTCAGGCACGCCCGTACATCCTCTCTCCTTCGACTCATCGACAAAAATGTCCGAAAGTCTCTGACGGGACCCGTTTCCCGTGTTAGCAAATGGCAGAAGTCAGTCTCCCTCCGGTTAATTAAGACGCGAATGTGCAAGGACGAGCATTTTTCCGTGCCCGAACGTGTTATATGCATAAATACGCCCGGAGAGTCATGAAATATACAGGAACGTAGGTGCGCAGGGTAGTTGGGGGGGGGGGGGGTGGCAGGCGGGGCAGGGTGGAAAGCTTTAATCGTTCGTTTTACAAAAGGCATCGTCCGACATTTGAAATCTCGATGGATGTCCTTCATAATTTATGCGCTTTATTTTCGCGCACGCGCTTCGCGGCTTTGTGTACGTTGGCAAACGTGTGCGCTACGTGCACACGAAGACAGACGATAGTTTTCATCTTTGACGAGCAAATCGGATTGCTTTCCGTACGAGGGTGTCGACAGTTTTTACTTGCCTGTATTTGAGTGACGTAACAGTGTTTCCAGTGCGTGCTGATTCGCACTTGTGTAATGTATTGTATTAATTATTGTCTACCGTAGGTCAATTGTTGCTTAGCCGTACTTCATTAATAAAATTCCCATTGTTAAATTTTCAATATTTCTGACCTCACAACTTCCCAGTCATCCCCAACCTTCGCTTTGTCCGAAAATGTTCTCTAATCTCAGCGCTTATCGCGATCGTCATCGGCAGTCGGCAAGGTAATCGTCAGATCACAGGACACAAAGTGCAACGCAATACATCGATTCGCACATCGTGAGCGCCTTATCGGAAGGGCATCAGTCCGAAGTCCGCGCTCTTAATTAACGGTCGACACTCGAGCGGATCCCGAGGATCGTCGGATTATCGAGTTAAGCCATTCCAGGCAACTTCCTTCAGCCGGCATCTCTCGAGCTCTTCAACAAGCATCCGCCCTCCCCCTGACTTTCCGAAATCTTCGTTTCCGCATGTACGACCTTTAAGTCCCGATTCACATTCATCCCTCGCGCTCCGTTCTATTTTATATCACCGGTACCTACTTCTGTGTCCGTCCTCCTCCTCCTCCTCCTCCCCCCCCTCCGTCTTCACCTCGGCCGTTCTCCTCATCCAGGGACTTTTTACTCCTCTCTTACCTACGACGATCCAGTCGAGTGGAATCGACTTCGCCGGATCGACCGTCGTCCGCCGCCACTGACATTTCCAGCGAGTTATTTGCATAATTCGTTAATGTGGACTCCTACCGACGCACGACGTATGCGCCAGCGTGCATAGCCGAGCTTCACGTTCGTATCTTTATATAGACGGACGTTCGCGCAATAAGACTATGCATTGAATGACTGTGTATTTTTATGTTCCTATAAAAGCGCGGATATAGATATATAAGTGTATGAGTATCGTGCGTCTTCATAAGCACTGTACATTTCGCGCGTGGATCGGTAAGGCTGCGTCGATCACTTATTCGTCCTATTTCTCGATTTGTACTTTATCCGTGTTAAATGCGTACTCGCTAATGCGTCTATGCGATTTTTTTGTATAGGTTGTATTTATATATTACGTCTATCTTCGTATAAGTCGCTCCCTCTTTCTTTCGTTTGACACTGATCCACTGTATGCATATTTCAGACGTATGTATGTAAATTCGTTTCTATATATACACACTTCTCTCATTTCCTCCGTCTGTATTCATGCATGGACGTCCATATATATCTACGCGCGCATATACCGTATCCATCAAGTCCTGCCTCTTCTTTTTTTTGATAAAGTTGTAATTGTAGACTGCTAGTGTGTTCTTACGTGTCATGTGCATCCGCGCCTATACAGACGTTTACGGCCGCAGATGCACACAATCGGATGCCTGCATGAGTTCAGAATTAAAAATACTGCGGACGCGGGACGGATAGGTCGTGGTCGCTGAAATTTAAAGAAAGACACGACAGAGAGAGAGAGAGAGAGAGAGAGAGAGAGAGAGAGAGAGACTGAAGAAGTGCCTTGTCGATTTCATGGTACGTGGAAGGAGCACGAGGATTCTTGATTATCCAGTCTTTGATGTGAAGTGACGTCAGAATCGACGTGATGGATACACCATTGTTGCTGGCATTATGGTACACCGAGATATGCGCCATACGGTACTTTCAATACAGCAATGATTTATTAGTGGACTTACCGTATTACATCACGCTCATCGCGCGAGGTTACATCATTTTTTAAAAGAGCCCAAGTGCAATAATCTAATTGAATGGAGTTAAATAGTACAGTGGACGTTACCGCAAATTCTGCCGGTCATCTAATTTTGAATATACATTACCGGCTGAAAGACTATATTACCGCGCGTATACACGTTATTACGCATAATACCGAGAACAAATCTGTTTTCAACTCCCCGCGCAATATTTAATCGACGGCAAATAAATGTTAATTGCCGATTCCCTCCTATTATCATATTCGCCGCAACGATAGACGAACAAATAATTTCGAATAATAACCTGTATATTATCCTGACCGCGTAGACTCGATACATTATTGCTCCAGTATAATACCATTGAATATGCTCCGATATTGCGTAATACCTTTCAAAATCGTAATTAATTCGGTACGCCGCGGCATCGGTGCGCGCGCGCGCATGCGCATTACTGTAGGAACCTCGGCTAACGAGAGTTCTACGAATATTTCGAATAAAGGAGCGGAACGAAGGTGGATGGATGTGAGCGCCAGAATGAATTCGCAGAGCGGCTAAGAATACGAGAGCGCAGAAGGATCGCGAATCCTTGATCCTACGGGCTACAATGTCGAGTGACGTCAGGATCGATCTGCGCCGGATCGATTGAATATTCATCGGGCAGCGACAAGTGCAGGCCACGAGATAGGCGTCGTTATGGTCGCAGTCGCATGACGACCCAAGTGACACTCGTACCTAATGATAGGAGTGGTAGGATGGAAGGATAAGATGCAATTTCTTTCTTTGCCTCTTCACTTCTATCGCTGGACGCTCGACTGAATGAATTCTCGGAGCGGAAATATTCTAAGTGACGAAGTTTGAACTTCGCCGCTTAATTATAGAACCTACTGACGTATCAGAGAAACGTTTTCGCTAATAAGAGTGTCCCGCTGCCAGGGCATTGTATGAGTTATGCGAAATGTGACTTACTAGAATTATCTGATATTATAGTATAGTGTTTTAACGTTTCGTATCGAATATCGTGCATGGTGTAATAGGTTTTGCACCGCGTAATATGTTCACTGCGTTTCGTTTTGCACGGTCAACGTCTATCGTCATGATCTTAGATCACGTTGCAACGATATAATTGGTATAGTGATATTCTAAAGTGACATTAGAATTGTTCAATTAAGTAGGTTATAATCTGACGTGTATGGCGAACGATCGAAGACACGATCGACATAAACATTTTCCAATGGCGAGTTTTACGGTGAACAGAACTGGTTTCCGCTAATTTCACCTCGTAGATCCGGATCTCTCTATTAAATTCCGTCAATTTGATCCGCTGAATCCGCGTTCATTGACACTGAAACGTTCCATGCGACCATAGAACGTTCTCCGTATATCAAATCCTGCTGGTATATGTAACGTTAATAGGGATCCGCACTACAGCGCAGCACAACACTCGTCTAAATAATAATATGAAATGATACACCTTATCGTCGCGAGGCCGCATACCGCAATTCGCTAAACATCTGCCGCCTCGCGAAATCTCATTTATTCCGCTACATTTACGAAATAAACATACGGCTCGGACGTAGTAAGAGCCGATCGATCGGGCCGGGCAATAATAATTTTTCGACCGCCGTACGCAAAGTATTACACATTGGAAACCGTTACGCGGCAAGTCGAGCGTAACGAGCTGTTTCTCGTATTTACGTATACACGTTTATGCATCTCTCTCTCTCTCTCCCGCTCTCTCCCTCCGCCTCTCGCCCTCCTTCATTCTCTATCGTTCCGAGCTAGCCTTCCATGTCTCTTTCCAGCATTTTTTTCTACTCTGTTTCAATATCCGTCTCTTTCTCTCAGCCAGTATCTGCCTTTTCGATCTTTCACTCTGTTTCTCTGCTCTCTTCGTCATGTTCTCCCTATCTCTTTTACTCCTTTGCCCTCTTTCTCCCTCTTTCCCTCAATCGTTTGAAGGCGACGAGCGGCGGACGGATTCTGGCTGCCCGCGTGACGCACAAACAATTATATGTGTTACAATGGCAACAATTGTCACGCTCCCACGATTATTAGGCGCGTTTCCCAGCGAGCAGCCCGTTGAAAAAGGCCCCCGTCGACGTTTCACGGCTGTTAATCCTTTGCCCGTACTCGCTAAAAAGTCGCGATGATAGATCGCCCGAGAGCTTCTTGCTGCTCGTCGAGCGTGGGTGGACAGGCGAAAAGTTCGGTGCACAGTCGCTTTTTTCCGAATCGTCGAGAATAGTTCACATGCGCGCGTAAGGTATTGTATTCAATTTCAATCAAAAAAAGGTATTGAAATTTGAAAACTTCATTGACAGTTTGTAATTAATAAGAGTTGGTATTTATTTGTCGTTGATAATTAACACACAATTTTTTTGTGATTCGCAATTTTTGGTGATGTTCAATATTAGTTCTATAAAATTTTCATCTTCGTGTACTTAGATTTCATGCTTGTACAATTCGTTTTTATTAGTTAATAAAAAAGTGATAAAACTTTGTGTTTTAAATAAGTAGAATTTTATATTTAAAAATCGTTTATCTAGTATTTTATATCGAGATATCCGTCAAGAGAAACCTGGTTCTTATCTGTCTTTGTTACCGGAAACCAAGTGAACTGCACATAGACACAAAATCCAACTTCTTCATAAATTCTAAAATCTAACACTATCAATTATACACCGTCTCTATCCATCAATAAGCAAAATTGACAGCGATCAATCGGCGCCAAATAGTAATTGAATTAATTCCGAATGGCCCAAATACCGTATAATTGGTTTGCACGCTTCTCGGAAAATTGTTCCTTCCGCTCATTCGACACTTACTGTCCTATTCTTATATCTTCCACTTGGCCACGTCCACTCGACGAGTTCGCGCCATTAATTCGACCCATTGTCCTTTCCTCGCGCCCTCAGTGACTCGGCAGTGCGAACCATTTGCCTGAGAGCCTCGCTTCCGGTTTCGCACGTACGAAGGACCTCGACGTTCCTGCCAAGATCGACCTCGAAAAGGATTGCTCGGCAACACGCGCGATTAAGATCTGCTTTGCGAAAATCTTTAATTACCCGCCGGCTTCTACATCGCGGAAATCGATGCGATCTATCGGGACTTTTCATTCATTCGTTCCAATGTTTCACGCCGATGCCGGGACGATGAAGACTGTTACGTTATTGATTACAATCCTCGGGATTGATGGCGGGTTGGCGGTATTCTTTGCGGAAGCCCATTATTTCGCGTCTACATGACGTGTAAGCGAAGACTTCTTCCAACGCAATTACTGTCGACGTAGGCTAAATGAAACTAACGTTTCACGCTCGCCACGTCCTTAATCGATTAATATGTAACGTACGAATCGAAAATCGAAGTGCTACGAACAATCTGTCACGTCACAAACCGACGCTTACGCATACACGAATTAGCTGAAGTTATTCAGTTTGAAGCTATCAGGACAAAGAAGCAATTCACAGCGACAGTCTTCGGTTCAACGACTTGAGCAGGTTTATAGATGATGTCGGTCGACGACTTATTGTTCGCATAAGCAGTTTTCTAAACTTCTCTCCCAGGGAGAGACTTCGACGAGGCTTATCGAGCGAGCACGGAAAGCGAGTGATCCCGTTTTCGCAACTGCCACCGGCGTCGATTTGCAGAATATGTCGACGAGCGCGTTCACTTTCAAAGACACAATTAGAAAGTCACAGCCCGAGGAAATCGAAGAGCGCCGTGGGAAATGTCTCTTAACATTGTCGCGATCGGCGCTGATGAAGGCGCGTTAGTTTTAAATTACGCGGCGCGTGACGTCATACGCGACTAACGGCGAGAGAAATAGTGGGATAAGATCTAAGAAAAAGATCTGATTTTCACGAAATCAAACCAGGTTGGTAACAGAGTAATTGCGGTTGTGTTGTGTGAAATGAAACTCGCGTTTTTATAGAAAGAATGAAATTTATTCAACAAATTTTGTTTACTTTGGTCAGTAACTCGTGACTAATATGAAATGTCAGACAAAAAATGTTCAAACACTAACAGAAGTTGTTCTAAAAATTACAATGTTATGAATGTTTGAACACGAAAACTTTTTTATAATTTTTTTTCAAGTCAATAGTAATTATGAGATGCGAGTAAAAACTTTGAGAAGTTTCAATGAACCATTTGTTACGCATTGTGTTGTCTGTTGACGATGTAAGGTATTGACATAACTTTTGTATTTGTGGGATCAATATTATGATTTATGAGCGTATTTAATTGCCGAAACCAATGCCGGAAAAAGTTTACGTTTTACGCTGCGACGACTCGTACGAAGTATGTATTTTATGCTAGTTTTTTGCGTTACGCGTCAAGATGTCGGCTTATATTCGTGCAATTTCATCTCTTTAACGCGTTTCATGCAATTACGTGCGATTCCGTGTATTACGTTCAGATGAAAACTGGTAGCGATAAAAAGTTTATTAGTAAGCCGACGATTCATTACAGTGTGCGTATTATCGATTCGTCCACAGTTGTGCCATACGTTTGATACTTGATTGCAATGTATTACCAGGCTTGATATAAATACACGTGTTACATATTAGTCAAATGAATGAGCACAGTGCAGTTAATATTTACCAAGATTAACAATGATAATAAAGATAATCCTCCAATGCTCTTACCTTAGCCCTTGTACAGCAGAATGCAAAAACTTATGAATTTTTTAAATGGAAAACCGCCGCAATGCACTTTGTACCTTAATGCACGTTGCACGGTACATTATAGTACATTACGAGTTTTGCTGTACAACATACTACATTGTACAGCATTAAGTATAATACAGCATGCACTGTTTTGCGTACAGTATAAAGCATACCACTTTTTCACGATTTAGCAGCTGATATACTCACTACGCTCCGCGTTTCGTAATTTAGCGTCGCGTGTTTTATATAAAGGTTAATGGTATTTCTGCGTCTTTTGTACGATTTACCGTGACGATACGTTCCGCCGGACGATAAAATTCTACAAAATACAGCAAGCGTCCGCTCATGACAAAATATTGTCCTGTCCACGGTTTGGCACTAAAAGCAGCATATCCGAAATTTTTCACTCTACCCCCTGTACCATGTTACATTTTACTCCACTCATTACACCGTATATACCACCAACGGCTTTCACACAGATAACAGTAATCTATACCGCACGTATTAATACAGCAGAAGTCTCTCGGATCCCATCCAATCGCATCAAATTCCACTTCCACCAGGACCAGAGATCGCACAATTCTAAAAACCTTAGCTCTACCTCACGCTCCGAGGATCGTCATGAAGCTCGGCGAACCCCTCAGCGCAAAACATCGCCTAGCGCCATTCTTGTGCTACAATACAGTCCATTAGAGGCACGGCGCCACAATAAAGTACTCTATAATCTCCGTACAATACAAAACAGGGCGTCGCAGATAAAGCGCAATATATCACCGAACATTTTAACTACTGTAAATTACAGTACTGGACTGTCTTTTATTCTCTCTTTCTCTCTCTCTCTCTCTCTCTCTCTCTCTCTCTCTCTCTCTATCTTCCTCTCTATCTGTCTCTCTGTCTTCCACACGGAGTGCAACAAGCGACTCGCCGTCTTCCATCGTACAATGTCCATCCATTTAACTTTTTCCCCGTGCGCAATACTGTGAGCACTAACTAGCGACCCGAAGGAGATACTCCCCACCGCACACATTGACCCGTACGTGGACGTCAACGCAAGAAGTTGTGGCTCATATGGTGGCGCACGTCGGGTTCCGTGGGGGAGGGGGGAGGGGGGGGGGCATCGTGCCTCTCCGTGCACGAGATCACGTATGTAAATGATAATTATCGGGTTCAAGCGCGCTGGAAAGATCAATTAGTTATGCCGCGAGGTAAAACGGTTACGTATACGCGCATATACAGGGTGCGGCGAAAATCGCGGCAGGATGCAGGGTGATCGATGTCGACGGTATAGATGAATCGAGCGAACTGATGTGCCGAGGATGGCTGAATGATTGGTCAGCGTGCAAAATTGATCTGATGTGGGAAATGACACAAAATTGAGATTTTGAACTTTGCGCAGGGTTCCAGGTTGGTGCGGTTAAGTTCGATGTTGATGTGGAGGTAATTGGTTTTTTTTAAATGGATCTTGGAAACGTTACAGTTTTTTAGGTGATTGTTGTGTAGTTTACTTGTTGAGATTTTGTTTGGACCAGTGAAATAGCTCATTTGTGTAAAAGGTAAACTGGTTTTGGGTGCGGTGGAATTTTGGGCTTGAAGAAGTAGGGGTTGTTTGTAAGCACAAATAGGAGGTGAACGGAATTCCGGCCTGAATGTTCGCTTTTGCGGTTTCTGTGTGAGTAACTCCATGCTTCGATGCCTGTTTTCTATTCTTTATCCAGTTTCACATGTGTAACTGAATGTTCTGTGGCTTATGAGATTACACCTTCAACGCAGCAGGTCTCGACTTTCCGACATCCAATTTTGCAACGGCCGCTTCTAAAAATATCGATCCTTCAAATCGTGCTTCAACAATAAATGTAAACATTTCAAACTTGACCACACTTTTCCTCAACAGCCTCGAGTTTCCGTATTCGACCAACCATATTTCTCCCACGTCATATCCAAAGATATTGTTCATTCCGTTCCGTTCCGCGAATCAAAATTTGAACCAGTTCTCCTTCGAATCGAAAATGTTCTAGACGCAGCATCATTACCCACCACACAAATACACACACACATACCCATACATATTGGAGTCGCCCACTCGAACAGAGTCAATCTGCATTTTTACCACAGCGAGCACGTAATCTTGCGCAGGCTGATCGGCGAAAAATCCTTATGCGTGAGGCACCGGATACATAAACGTCGGGATACGTAAAAGGCGAGCGTGTGCACGCGCGCGCGCGCGCTTGTAGGTATGAGGAAACCGCGGCAATTAGACGAAAAGAACGGCCTGGATAATCTCGCTCGTCCATGATCAGCGGATATGCGCGACGTAAAAAGTGCGGCGAGCCGTGATTTGTTAAATTATCGTTTTACGGTGATATTATGTTACGATCGTCTGTCCATAATGGAAGTTGGCACTGCGATGAAGCGGAGTCGTCGTTTCGTTGCGCGTGAATCAGCCGAAAAACGTTGCAAGAACAGGAAAGAAGCACACCGAAGAGAGAAGGAGAGAGAGAGTAAGAAAAACGGAGATATTGAAAATTAGTCACGGTACAAAAGATACTATGTTTTTGCGCTGTTAGTAAATGAGATATGAAACACAAATATATGTAAATATGCAGATAAGAAAAAGTACTATTCAAAAATATAAATATTAAATCATTATGAACGATTGAAGAAGAGGAAAAATAAATCGGATAGGGAAGTGAAGTAAAGGGCAAAGTTTGAGAGAGACTATTCTTTTCGGTGTGACTGGGGAAAGCGAAGGTCGGAAAGGACAGGAAATGGCAAAATTATGAAAACCGAAGTGAAGCAGAGATGGAATGTCGTGCGCGATATCGGATAATGTCGACATTATCCGTAGGTGAACAATTGACAATGTCAGGGGATGATGCGAATGAATGAGTTTTCGGACGAACTTCCCCATTAATCGCGTCAATTTATTATGCTCTCCAATCGTAGTTATTACATTACTCTCCACGGATATTACTGCGGATAATCGAATATTTCCAGGTACTAATTGTTGGCAAACGTTTCGAGTTCTCTGTACGTGAAACATTTGAGTAGGTTCTGCATTTACGGTTTAAAATTGATTAGAATTTATTTCATAGAAATGATCGGGTATCAATCATGACGTAATAAATTACAATGACCATCAAATGTATTATTCCAAGCGCAGGTCACAAATAAATGTGAAAAATTCAGCATTAATGTTATTAACAGAAGCAATTTACAAAATCATTGCAAGCAAATATGAAATACGGCATTATTTTCCTAAATCTATGCTATTCTATGAGAGAATTGCATGTTAAATCAATTTCAGGAAAATAAGACAAAGAACCAAACTAACAAATATTGATCAATCACTAACAAAATATTATCGTCACTGTTGCAAATTACTATCCTACAAATATTTTATCATCAAATCCACATCATGCTTAACGTTATTACAATAGGTAACGCGAAATACAGCTAGGTCCTTTATCACAACGTGACCCCTTAAATAAATAATAGTCAATATATTAAATTTCAAATTAATTTATTTGTTCAAATGAAGCCATTGCACTTAACTGAAAACTCATGATAATGGCACTCGAAATTATCCCACAACCATCAGTATTTTTAAACGACCTCAGAACACCTATTAACCGATCACCAGTTACCTTTACCTGTCAATAGGCATCAACAGTTCTTACATAAAAATCCATGACGTAATCACAGTACTATTATCGTAATCGAACCAAAAATCGATTTGTCGAATGCGCAGTCACAATGATAACATTAATCTATTAATAACCATCCCTGTCACTAACCCCTCTCTGCAAAATATCTACCCTACGAATCCCTGCAATCCAATCACATTTCGCAATAGTCGTCGGCAAACTCAAAATCGTCCTCCGATCTTCAGGATAGTCCGGTAAAGTCGCAATATCTCGATGACGAGGTGCATTACGTCTGTGAGTGTCCGGCTCGTAAAAAGCCTATAAAACGATCGTAGGAAAGGCATCTCAACGCGAGTTTAGAAGGCCGATCGTCCTGGACTCCGCTAATTTCATTATATTCCCTGCGGCCGGCGAGCTGAGCAAGGTCGGGCCGATAAACTACCCGACGACGGCGGCCAGGACGGGAAACGGGAGCGAATACGAATTTATCGCGACTTCCGGCCCCGGTCCTCTCCTTAATGCCACTCTCTTAATAATCCGCCGTTCGTTTCCGCGCGCATAACGCCGAGCTGCCATAAACTCGGCCCGACGTCGTCGGCCGAATCGACGAAATTCGACGGGGCGGACGGATTTTCCGTTTAAATCCCGCTCGACAGAAATATGTTATGAAACGACAGCCTTCCGTATCGGCTAATGTCGGCCTAGAGGGGTGGGCATTAAAATAAGTGGGTCTTATCGTGAAATATGCGGAATTCGGTTGCCCGTCGAGAGCGCGCGAATGTTTGCAGTTGGAGAGTTTTTGTCTAATTAATCAGTACTGAGGCGGGTCGTATGGCTCGGATTGAGACGCTGTAAAAAGTTTGTGCAACGCGTAGACCGGTATCGGCGGCGTTATGAGTAAACACTTTGGATCCGACACAAAGAGCAACTTTTACTTGACACCGTGGTAGTTGACATCGGAGAGTTGTCGGTGCTGTGAACTGCGTAGTTGCTAGCACTGCTCGCGGTTTCGTAAGAATTGTAACGTAAATGGCAAGTGTTTATCGAAAATATTTTTCAAAACGTGCTGTTACTACATGCAACGTGCTGATACTGAATAATATTTAGGTACAACAATGGATGTAAAAGCAATATGTTAAACATTTTTGGAACTCCATCAGGATTTAATTTTTTGCAAAATCGCCGCTTACAAAATTAAAAGCCCATCTTTGTTCTTTACATTTGCCACTCGCAGTTTAATTCACAAAATTCTGTTCTTATCGTTCATCGAAAGTGCACATTTTTTTAAGTAAAATGTAGAAACCCTGATTACCTTATTTAAATTCTCTGATTATTGAATGCTCCACCATCTCTACATATTATAAACATAACTGAATGCATCTAATACAGAAATATATCTCCTGGGACCATTCCACCAAAACAGAAGCCCACAAAACAATCAATCCCAATTTGCGCCTGCAAAATCTCTCGAAACCGTAAATTCAGACTACGCCACCACAAAACCTGCTAACAAAATTAAATTCGACACGAACATCGAACGCCAAGTCCTACGACAGATTCGCAGTATTAGAAAAAATATCAGCATCGTCAGGGGAGTAAGAATCGAAGATCGAGGATCGAGAAGCAAAACGGTTAACAGACCGAATAGACTTAGCCGTGGATTATCACGAGCGTAGAAACTAACACGCGTCGGTGCCGTGCACCTGCACGCATGCGTGCCGATCGATATTGAGAACTCTCCGCTTAATAACAGGCACTCGTAATGCAGGATCGTTCGTCCTTGCAACCTGCGCCAGGATCCTTGCCCCTTGCACGGCAAGAGCCGTGTTGCGTCAGTAGTGTCGGCCGGCCTGACTCGATTCGTCCGCATGCCACTTCGTATCTGCCTCCTTCGTATTGTGTGCATACGAATAGGACAGCAGACGCGCGAACGTCTGTGAGAGTACGAGGCGCGCACGTGTGCGCCAGCTTGCACAGTAGCGCCTATGAGTCATCATAGTCGAGCCGCATATACATATGCACATGAATATGCGGTGTAGTATAGACCATGCACGTGATAGGGAACGTACATGCACTTTTTGCCAACGCATGAGCGTACGTAAGATCGGACATGTGCGTACTTGATACACGTGATATAGACATATTTCGCGAACAGGTGTGAGTCTATCTAAGCCGTACATGTACGATTAATGTGTACGCGATGCAGGATTATGTGTGGCCTATACGAATACCCAATACTATACTACCCAAACATATGTGTAGAATTATCAAACGTTTTGTAGGATTGTACATATGATTCTGTACACGAAAAATGAGAAATGTTCTATTCGTTATACTATGAGCGTCAAATGTACATGTTTCGCGAGGGCGTGTGCAAATAATGTATGCGTACTCTGTACACAGCGTACGCACGTTTAATGCGAAGCGCACACATGGGAACGTGCGTGTATTCGCAGTAATCTCCTCACACAGACAGACGGACGTAAGTACATATCTTTGGCGGCGTAACGTCTACTGTCTCGCTCCCGTCCGCGCGCTCCTGTATTTATTATCAGGTATCAATCACTGTTATAGATCGAGATACGGAATACAATTTCATACGTAGGCACGATGCCTCCTCGAGGCATCGGCGGAACGCACTCGATTGGAGGAAGTATTACTCCGCCTGCTTTGTACCGAGAGGCACGCCGTAATATCTTGCAACTATGTGTTCCTCTCTTTATTCTGTGCCATTAACTTCTTTCCCCGTTACCTTCTCTGTACAGGGTGTCCTGTTCTCGACAAATTCTTCAAATCGATTTTCTGAACGAACGAAGCCTGCAGCTATAAAATCGTGTTCCCTCTTTTTCGATTTATTTTGACTATGATTACTAATTGTAAGACACCGTGTACATTTCACGTTTCTATCATGTCTGTACTTTCCAATACGTACACTTGTTGCGGGTCATTAATAGGTTGATGAATCAGTGCTCTACAATCTAAATGAAAAATAATTAAAAAATTCCGGACATAATACCTCTTTCAGATACCACTTACGAAACATATACCGTACTTAAATCAATACCTTAAAATATTCTTTAATATACAGTATGAAAATTCTTCATATTCTCAACCTTACTTATTTTCAATCAAATTATATGAGTGACTTCTAATACTAATTTGCCTTAACACCCTGCAACAACAATATATTATAATCATCCACCATATCAGACTATACAAACTCATAAAATTCGCGTCAGCTTGAATCATGATGCGTACACAAATCATCGGCGTTCCTATAAAATCTCCAATTCTCAACCGCATAAATATGCTAATGCGTTCAGATGCGGTGGATATCCGGAATGCTAGAAAGGTCCTTAGTAGACAGAAGGAGTACATGGCCGAACATTATTCCTTTCAGGAGATGATCAGTATCGCGGTGCCGGCGGTTCGAGCAGCGGAAGTCCTCCGGCAAGTTTGCTGGTAGTTCCTCAGCCTTTAACGGTGAAGCCCTCGCATCCGTCGCATCTGAATCCTCATCTCGGCGGGCCTCACTCCCATCAGCCGAGGAAGTACCAGTGCAAGATGTGCCCACAGGTGAGTAGAAAGTGTTGATTCATTTGCCGAGCCGTTCGCGTGAGCGGCAAAACGGTCGGACGTATTACTCTTGTATAATGGATGTTAAAACTCCCGTCATGCATACGGGGATCTTGTAATGAAGTGAAGCGTGTTACTGCTGTTGCTGCTCATACGTTCTGGCATAATGACGGCATTGGTGCTGATATTAATGGAATTGTTCTGCGTCGCGTAACCGTAGATTGATATATACATAAATACCTTGTATCGACGAAATTTGAAAGTAGAGAGGCTGGTTTGAGAAAAGTTTCGGTTTTAGTACAACGAAAATTGCACTGCTCTAATTGTAAACGTAAATGTATGTTAAAACGTATGACGATTTGATACACGTTGTAGATATATTAGGTTGAGTCATAAGTAACTTCCGATGAGACAAACCAAGAGCGGGACGTCCTCCCGACTTTGATGAAAACCTTTTAAAGGCAATATTGGAGCAAAATCCACGCCAATCAATATGCGAAATAGCAAAAAGGTTGAATACCTCACAAACAACTGTTAACAACTGTTAACTATGGGTACCTCACAATCAGAGAGAACGGAATAGAGAAGATCGCATGTCAGTCGCCACAAGTGTGTTCTCACGGGTAAAAATCGAGCCATTTTTAAACAGGATTATAACAGGCGATGAAAAATGGATTATTTAGGACAATATCGTCCGCAAAAGAAAGTGGCTTGATAAGGATCAACCACCCCTATCAGATCCGAAAGCAAACACTTATGGCAAAACAATTTTACCGTGTGTATGGTGGGATTGTCGAGGCATTATTCATTACGAGCTATTGAAATAATATTTAACGATTACTGCGGATAGATACGTCCAGCAGCGGAAAATGCGTAAGAGAAACACCATGAAAAACGTCTTGCACTCATCAATCGCAAAAACGTTATTCTTCTACACGACAATGCGCGACCACATACAGCAAGGGTGACTCAAAAAAATTTCTTGAGCTTGGATGGTCTGTTTTACCACACCCACCTTACTCCCTGGACCTTGCCCCACAGACTACCACCTTTTCTGTTCCTTACAAAACTTTTTGAATGGAAAAACCTTCAATTCTGAAGAGCAAGTTAGTCAGGCTGTCGAAAATTTCTTCTAGTCCAAACCAACCACATTTTACAAGGAAGGAATTGATAAACTGCCAGAAAGACGGGAGAAGGTCATACATAATAGTGGCGAATACATAACAAATTAATATAATTCTATTATTCAATTAAAGCCAAATAAATGTCTGATAAAAAAACGGAAGTTACTTATGACTCAACCTAATATTTGAACAAACCGTAAATTACATGTATTAATTCGCACGGCAAATATAACATATGCGACAGAGACTTAAATAGGACAAGGTCAAACATAATAGAACCAAAACAAGTTAAGTTCAATGTTCGTTAATGCCAAACACCTGCAAACTACAAACGGAAGCCCCAAAAGAATAACAGCCAATGCAAATATATTCCCGTTCATCCGAACTCAAACAAATACCAAAAATTCACCCGTTCACGAAAGCACGACGTCCGGTCAAGGGTAAAAAAAAAAAGGCATCAATCCTCTTACCGTCAGTTAAATCTCATTGCCGGGAGGCCGTAAACTGAATTGAATCACGGACGTGGCCAGAAAAAAAAAGGGTGGGCCCGGGTAAAAATTAACGTCGAAAGGGTTGAAGACGGCACGTCGCGAAGTCAAGGCAGCTGACAATTGATCGCGAAGGACGCCAGGTGAAAATGTAACTGGACATTTTCCCCTCCCTCACCGCAGGCAGGCCAATTTCCAACTCTCGTCGTTTTAACGTTCGATGATGGCTCGTTTTATAGTACGTTAACCCTTTTACGGCGTTTCGACTCTCCACCCTCGTCGAGCCCTTTTATGTGGGACCTTTCTCTGCTTCTCTCTCTCTCTCTCTCTCTCTCTCTCTCTCTTTCTCGCTTCCTCCCCCTCTCTCTCTCTCTCCGTTCTTCTCTCCACTGGTTGCCATCGAAGGCGCACAGTAGTGCTTAAGGTCGCATAAAGTACCTCAGAAGACCTGACTGGCTGCATGTAAAGGCCAACACACAATTCAACAAAGCCACGAGGGTTATTTGGCTCTCGCCACTGTTGTAAAACACCGGCCATTCAGCGGCCGACCACTTTTGCCGCCTCTAATATGCCGTAGGACTACTACTCCTTTCACCTTTCCTTCCCCCTCCTCCCACCTTCTTTCCGTCTTACTCGCCCTTCTCAGCCCTCTCATACTCAGCTACCTATCTGTCGGACGACCTCCGCGAGGTCGTACGCTTTGAGCCGGGCGCAGGTATACTAAAGTATTGACAATGTTTGGTAGACACTTGGTTAACAGAATTAGTGATGTTACGAACGATTTTGTTGAAGACCAGACGGTAATTACGGGCGAAGTAAAATGTAATTAGGAGATATTCAAATGCGGCTAATTGTACAATTGATTCGTATTCGTGAACTGGACGTCATAATTATTACATAATGCGCGCTTTGAGTAAAATTGTACCATGTTCAATGACTTCATGTTCCAAGTGTATAACATTTCAAGGTCAGATGCGTAAATACTTAGGGTACCAGAAATTGTTTTTCTTCCAACTGAAAACGAGAATGGGAGTGTAGACGCTTTTTCCTGAAAAAAGATTACTGAAAAAAGTTTAATGTTTATTATAAGCTCCCATGATTTCACTGAAACGACGTTTTCTGTTAATCTACAGCCACGCACATCCCTCGCGACATAAAAATACTTAAACCGATTAACTTAATGACGTCGCTCAACTTCCTACAACCTACGCATCGTATAATCGCCTTCCAAGCAAACCCTTTCGCTACTTCATGGCGCGACGAAAAAATTAACAGCCATTGGCCAGCAGCCCCTAATTAAAGAACCAACCTACCCCGTTCGCCGCAGGTATCGAAGGGGTTAAAAGAAGGAGTTATCCCCGAAACCGATCTCAGTCAGCCTCGTGCATTTTCCCGGCACATTTACGATCCGCCTTTACGGTCTCCTTTCCTAATCTCGGTTTTCTCCGCGGCGACCCTGCGCGAGCTTAAAGAATCCTCTAATCCCTTAAACTGCGCCCAATCCTGTCGTAGGTAAGCGCGCGTAAACAGGAAGGAGGACCAAGCCGCGACTTCCTACTTGTTACCTTCGAACTGGCGACTTTGAGGTGCGCGGAGAGCGACGGCGGCGGAAGGGGGAGGGAGAACGGATGAAAGAAGGATGGAAGGATCCGCTTTGGTCGCTCTCTATAATGCCATTGGCTCGCGCCTCCTTCTTCCTGATATCGAGCCGCCTCAAGGATATGAGATTCCTCCGAAGCCGCGGGCGCCGACTTATATTTATCCGATATGCTCACTCGCCGATTTCATATGCGCCGTGACGGATTTTCGTTACGAACGTGTGCGCACGAGAGAGAGAGAGAGAGAGAGAGAGAGAGAGAGAGAAGGCGAGAGAGAGAAGGATAGAGGGAGGACAGACGTTTTTACGAGCGCGCCCGGAGACAATCGTTAAAGTTTACAGCTTTCCGCGCTTTTCACGGCAATAATTATTACTACCGAAGCGGCGAAGAAGGAAAATAAAGAGTGGACGAGCGTGTACGATGGGATTGGAACAGCGCATTGGGGAAGAGGAGGAGGAGAAGGGGGGGAGGGGTGGAGAAGAAGATTAGGAAAATTAATGAGTACGGACGTGCCGGTACGAATATCGAATATTTCAAAAGAAAATCTTGCGATATAAAGTCGTGAATGAAAGATTAGTTGAGCGGCTAGTGCGGTGATGCTTTAAATTAATTTACAGAATTATTTGTTCTGTGTCAAAGAGATCATTAAAACACGGTCAGGGCAGTGACCATGGAAATTCTTCGAGCAAACATGTGAAACCTACTATGCGTAACAATTTATAACGCGACTCGTTTGACACGGCTGGGAATTTATTATGCGAAGAAATTTACGACGTGACATCATTTTCCCAGCGGAAATTATCATGAAAATATATAGTAATACTGCATGGATCGCATCGAGTTGCGCGCGCTGAACAATGCAAGAAACTGATCTCGATCGGCACGCGCGCGACTCGTCATCTTCGCTCGCGAAGAAAACGAGGAAAAGAGACGCGAAAGTGGATCGACGCGCAAAGTGTCTCACCGGCTCGCCGACCGGAGTCCTCCGAAGATGCAGAGCCAATGTCGAGAAACAGGTGAATAAAGGGAACGGGAGTGTCGAACCGATGGCCAAGGGAGGGTAAGAGGGGGATAAGGAAACCGGACGGGAAGGAGCGAGAGAGACAATCGAAGGACGCGGCACACGACATTCCATCAAGCGGATCGTTAAAATTTAATGATATTCACCGGAATGGTTATAGAATAGGGCAGATTATCATACAGCGGAGGCCAGCGGGCGAGAACGCGCAAACGCGGCAAACCGTATCTCGCCGTGAGCCGCGGCTTAGATCGCTACCTTGTTTCCGTTGAAAAACAGTAATTACGCCTTATTATTAGATGAATATCTCGCCGCCGCGCTAATATACACACGATACGTATGAATAGATCTCTCTCGGCGCGCACCGCGGACGGCCAGCGAGACGAAGTTGGCTAGTGAGGAACGGGCGGCTGGAGTGTTACGCGGGAGGGGAGGGGGGTGGGGTAGATGTCGCGGGACAGGAGGGGGCAGCGGAGGAGGCTGCCGTGGCTCGCGCAGCGGACGGAGCGGGGAGGGGGAACAGGTGGCGGGATTACGTGCGACACACGCTTACGTGCCGGTAATCGAGGCGCAGGGGTGGGGGAAGCAGGAATCGCCAATACTAATGCGCGTTGCGTAAATTAATAAAAGCGAGCCGCCGAGTTTGCCGGCGAGCGCCGGGCAGCTCTAGCGAGTGCGAGAGCTTTTTATCTAAACTCACTTTGCGCCACCGAGCTCGACTATCGATAAGGCATTTGCCGATGCTCCTGCTCCTGCTCCTGCAGTTCGCGGCTTGGGATCGATAAATATCGGGACGCCTGCCGCTATCGGTTACAATGTAATTGCCGCGAATTAATTGCCGGCGCGTAACGAATTACGCGGGGATTACGTTTCGTTTCCTCTCGCGAGAGGGAGAGCGGCTTTTATTTGGCGCGTCGGTTAAATATCGTCTAATGTATGGAAATTCGCGGAATTCTGTGGCGGGGCTTAGGTGCGTCGATTTTAATTGGTAGCCGCGTTTCCGGAATCCGTCGCTCTGGTACCGGCGTCGGCCGGCTTGATGGGCGACCGGACGGGATGTACCGAGGATCGTTTAATGAATATGGGTACATTGCTCGGTGCAACGATTGTAATAATTACGCTTTACTTCTTGCGTCTAGGATCACTCGATGCAATTCAATTACGGGCCGCGCGGCTTTGAAAAGGGAATCGTAACGCGCGCTGGGATACTGTCAATAATAAATATGATAATATGTGTACAATCTTGAATTACATATTAATTTTATAGTTCATATCTATGTGTTATATTCTCTTTAACGTACAAGGAATTAAACATAGTTTCTGAGAGCAATGTTCTGAAGCTTCAAAATTCTGAAGTCCTTACCCTAATCATCCCTGACCATAATTTTTGCCCTGAAGCTGGAAGCAAATATAAATTTTACACCCTGTTCGCGTCCATCATCGGCCGCAATGAAGTTCGCATCTCAAGGTAATCGCTACCGTAACCGCGTTTTCTGCTCTAGTAGGTCATCAATAGTGAGCTATCGCAGGATATGTCGCAGTAAAGCGAGTCATTGCCGTGTGAACGACGACGATTGGCCTGCGTATCATTTAACGGATTATTAGCATTGGCACTCAACAGAACGCTGTTTAATCGTCGGGTTAATACGCGCTCGAGCTTCGCATTCCGCCCATTTGCATCGCCTTATCCAACCTCGACACACTATTTCGTCTTTGTCCAATTAGGCGAAAGTCGCGCATTGGCGGCCTGGGATGCGATAACATTTTGCCAGACTCTCGTTAAAGAATCCCGACGCGAAAGTAGGGTTTTAAATAGGTTCGCGCGGATCTGATGCCTTTTTGTCCTCAGAATCTCTACGCGACTGTACGATGTCTCGATTGGATGCTGTCACTTCACTTATGAAAGAAGCTGCTGGTAAGCACGAAACTAGAATGGCTCGAGTTACATAAACAGATAACGTCGTGCTCTCTTTAAAGATATAAAAGGGACGGCGCAAAGGGTGGTAATAGTTTTAGCGAAAAGTATCGGAAGCAAATTGGGGCGCGCACACTTGTACGAAAGTTCAGGATAAGTGTGATAGAATTGAATATTGGGGTAAGGCAGAGAGATGAAAGGGGTAAATTTCGAGATGGGATTGTTCCAGAATTGGAAAGTCGAAACGTCGAATACCTATCTCCAAACACATATACATACTCGACATATTTTAAATTATCGCATTCGATCAATCCACCGTAACAAGCTTCTGTCTACCATTCCATTACTAACGTACCGAATTCTCCAATATAATCTTCTGGCACCTACATCATCGAAGTTCACAATTCCCCCACCTAACCTTCCTTCATCCTTGTTACAATTACACTCCCTTCCACGAAAGCAACCGCAAATTAACCGCCGCAACCGCAACCTAAGAGACAAATGTATTACCTCCGCGCTCGCAGCAACATTAATATCTGCATCGGTGGGAAGGCGAAGGAATAGGTTGGCCAACGCGCCGGAAAAGGTGAGGCAGGAGGGAATCCGCGCTGTCAAACGTCGAGAGTGTAGTCGACCGCCAGTTCTCGTAACGAGACGCGCTCCCGGCTTTCCCCCCTTTCCGTCCTCCCCCCATCCTCGATATTGGCGGCGTTACGATTATTTTATCGGGCGGCGGGACATAACGAATACTGATTATTGCACTGTAAATCGATCGCCACGCCCGTTACCGGCGACGTCGCGATGCCGAGCGGGACGCTTTAAGCCGCTCATTAACGAAGCGCAAAATTAGCAAACGAACAAATCCGGCCCGGCAGCGCTCGGCGGCTTCGTTAAAATTATTTCCTTCATTAGAAACTAATCGGCGGGATGGCTCTTAATTGCTTCCTGGTCTTATCCAGACGCTGCTCGGCCGCACTTCGAGCCCTGCGTCGATCCTGTCCGATTTTCTGATCTGACGCTTCACGCTTTGCGATCCGTCCCTTCGCACATCTTTTTTTTAAGGCACTTTTTGACGGCTGGGCATGATGAATGCGGAGCGAGCTGCAATTTGCGGTGCGACCGCGAATGCGCTGCTTTCTTCGAAGCTGAAGGTGGGGAGTTTCAATGTGCCTTGATGTACGATGGCAGAAGACAATGTTGAGATTCAACAAAATTTTTTATTTAGAGGCACTCAAAATATACTGCGTCGAGCAATTTCCAATAACCCCGCTTTCTTCAACCTGGAAGAGTGGATATGCAACCTTCGAAGTGCGTCAACGTGTTGTATAATACGTTGGCAGAAGTCAATATTAAGATTGAACAAAATTTTTGTTACACCGACACTTGAAACATACTCCATCGAGCAATTCTCAATAACAGTAATAGGAGAGCGATTTCGGAGCAATAAGTTATTACCGTCACGTATACGATTTAAAATCTAAAACACGGCAGTGCAAGGCGTATCCTGAACCCGCGCAGACGAATTTTCACTTAGCATGTTAATCTATCCGTTTTTTGCGATCCAACTCCGGCAAGAATGTCGTTAAGGGAAAAAAGATTGAGTTACTCGACAGTCGATCGCGGAAAGATTACGCTGTCGGCGGTCAAAAGTTGAGGTTTACCTAACCGACAGAGATCGCGCGCATTAGCCGCGACTGACAAAAAAAGAATGATCAACAAATTGCTCGGATTCCGTGCAATGGTATTACCACACCTGTAGCGCTTCGCGAGTGGCTGCTGCGTGGCGGAGGCGCGGAGGGGGGAGGGGGGAGACGGTCTCGGGTCTTGTCTACGATTAATAGCGCGCTCATTTCGCTGCTTCCGTTTTTGACGTGAAAGGGAAGCGAAGAGACGGCGCAGCGAGAAAAAAGACCGTAAGAGAAGGAGGGAAGAGTCCGCTACAGTTACTCCTCTAACTGAATTTCGCTTGTGGAAGCGCCGAACTTGGCGGCAGAACTCGATCAATTCCAGTCCTTACCACTTTTCCTTCAGACATTTTTCGATCGTTCATAACGCGTGCGAACGTTGTATTCCTTCAGATTTTCCTTGATGCCGGAGATAAACGTAGGATTACGATCTACTGTTACACATTTCAGCTCGATGTCATTACGCGAAGTCGAACAAGAACGTGTACTGAAACGATCGGCAGTGGCAGTACTTTTATGTAGGACTCCGGCGTTGAATATTGATAGAATCGATGGATGGTCGTGAGATTGTTTTGAGTCCGAGTTGGCTGAAACGGAACGATCGCCTCGAGCGCGGCGCAGGTGATAATGATAAATTAATAGATACGAATGCTAGATCGGGAGCTGATAGGCGAGCGCATAGATAACTAGGCAGTTGAGAAATTAGACATCTGGCCGCACCAACCGACCGTTTGTGCGCTCGCGTATGTAAGCGGGTTTATCTAACGATCTGAGCGTACGAGCGCTTTCTTTTCCGTTTTCTATTAAGGCATCATGCGCGGCCATTAGTCATCGAGAGCGGCTTGGATCTATTTACTCGCGGCAGCGACTTTTAGACGACCCTCCTTTTACCACCGGCCCTCTACCGAGTCGATACTTCGACGTCTTATCGTAAAACCGGTGAAAGCATCCGAACGTTTTGTACAATTTCGTCGACTAATAGGCGCCACCATCTACGCGGATCAGCGCTTCATTGTGGCACTTAACGTTCGGATAATTGCGGGTTAAAGTGTTCGATCGGAATATTTCACTTTAACGCTTTGTTAATCGTTCATACTTCTGTCCCCTACTCTGTTACTAAATTACCCTCTATGCAGCTGTAGAAACGACAATACATCGTTACGTACATTACAAGCTGCAACGTTCTCTACCAATCTTTTTATATAGTTAGATATTGAAAAGAATTTCTGACTATTTTTACCACCTTTATCGGGTCCAATATTCTCCATTAATGCGCAGCAATCGAAACTTCTGCCAAGCCTGCCGACATTCCCCTCAGCTCCCCGCGTTCGAAACTGTATCAAATGAAGAGATTAACCTTGACGCCAGGCAAATTGCGACGCAATTCCACCGCAGTCATCCCCCCTTTACGAACATACCTAATATCCGTCCACGAGCCATTACCCCTCATCAGATATCTTCGCTTCCGTCGACGGCCTTAACCGGCTTCCTCAAACTTCGCGACACAACAATGTTCGCTTCCCTCTCTCGGACATCCTCCCCGAGGATGCAAGAAGAGAAAGAGTCGATCAAGGCGAAGATGCGCATCTCGCGAACGGAAGGTACACAAGGAAGATGCGATGGAGGGCGGGGGGGAAGAGAAGGAGATCGCGCGAGCGCGCGCGCACGCCTCGCCGAGAGAAATAAAGAAGGGACGAAGAAAAAGGAGAGGTAAAAAAGTGGCTGCCTCCTGAATGAAGCTATGCACCTCCGTGGCCGGAGGGCCCGGGATTCAAGTCCGGAGGCTAGTGTACCGTGACGGCACAGCATCCTGCCTCATCCTTCTCGTCTCTCTCTCATCTCGCTCTCTCCCTCCCTCTCCATCCCCCTCTCTACGCCCATCTCTCTCCTTTTATTTTCCTCTCTCGCTCCGGTTCCCGCCGCCACGGCCGCTTCCTCCTCTCTAGCCTGACTGACGCTCTCTTTTCGTCCGTCTCCCTCTTCCTTCCACAAAGACGAACTCGTCCACTCTCGCCTCAGTGGCTCTCTTCATCCTACCCCCTGCCCTCCGAGGCCCCTTGTCTTCATCACTCTTTCCCCCCTTCCCGCAGACTCCCTCGAATTCTCCGCTTTGCGTTCCTTCCTTCTTCATCGCCGTCGTCCTCTTCATCTTCTTCGTCTCCGTCGCCTTCTTCCTCTACGTCCTTGCCTCTCTTCACCGATCTTGCGAATTTTTACCCGAAACGCGCTTACTTCCACCGTCGTCGCATCGTCCACCGCTCTGATCGATATCCGAAACTCACTTGGAAACGTTCAGTGCATGCTCCCGTCCATCGCGCACCTTTCCTCATCATCTCACCTCACCGTACCTTCGACTTCGCCGTAGACTCTCTTCTTCTGCTCCTCTACGAGCCTTTGGTCACCTTCGGCGTTCTCTTCTTACTTTCCGCACCTATCTCCGCTTATTTAGTTCCGTCTTTACCCTCTTTGCGCCCGAGATCCTATTTCGCGACGGTACCTCCTTTATTCCGGTTCCCCGTTTCCTTTCCTTCCTTCATTCTCTCTCTCTCTCTCTCTCTCTCTCTCTCTCGCGATCTGTATTTCTCACACTTTTTCTCACTTTTCATCTTCTTCTCTCTCTGTTTGCTTGGCTTCTGTTCCTTTCTATCTTTCTCTCTCTCTCTCTCCCTCAATCTGTAATTCTCAGTTTCTTTCCCTCTTTCTCTCTCTCTCTCTCTCTCTCTCTCCCTCCCCGTGTTTCTTCGCCTGCGACGCTTCTATCGCTTTCCGTCTTTCTCTTCCTCGATCTATATTTCTCACACTTTTTCTCACTCACTCTCCCTCTCCCTCTCTCTTACTCAGTCAATTTTCTATCTCTCTTCATCTGACGCGACGCTATTAGCGATCGTTCGTCAGCGGCCATCGGGAAACCGCAAGCGCGAATCTAGTTGAACCGCGCCCGCGGAAATTATTCGCGGAATAAGATCGAGTTCTCGGGATGCGCGGATCGTTCGGACGATCCTGGAACTCAACTTGCGACTCGCCGACGACGGAAAGTTCTTTTGCGCGCGCCTCCTTTCCGTCGGCGCCCCTTTTTGTCGCCGCTAATATCCTCCCGTCCCTTTTTTTTCTAAATCGTTGACGAATGCGATCGCAAAGTGCAATGAATGTAATCGATTCGCAATTTATACCATTTTTGCGCGAGCGGAAAGTAGGCAGATGAGTTGACTAGCTTGTGATATCATTGTGACAGAGTATGTAATATGCAACTACTTTCCGTGATGAAGATAGAAGAAAGATTGACTTTCCGGTGTGCTGCAGTGTGCAGAGTGGAAAATGTATTGCCTTTCTTTTGTGAATCTGATATCTGCGAGAAATATGTATACTGTTCTTCGTCATTAGGCTTTGAAGCGTTGATCCGATAGTGCAACAGTGTAAAATGTAACTGTGTGTCATGTTTTGCTTTTGAATGAAATGCTGATTTTGAGTAGTAGTAGTTCCGTAGTAGACTAAGGTAATTTATAACCTTTTATTCTGTTGAACTTGGTTCTACAATAGATACTGATGCAGTACCTACTAATACGCAGAAACACAGATTACAACAACATAACGTATTAAACGTACAACTTTTATCGTTAGAACCTTAAAAAATAATGCGTAGAGCAAGAGGACAATGTTTCAGGATGGCAAAAAAGTAATTTTGCTTTTGTAGTGCGAAAGAAAACTCATATGTTTATACAAGGAATAAACTTTAATCAACAATATATTTACCGTATTGTTCCGTAACTAAAATGTAACCAGTACCAAATGCCGAAAGGAAAATATTTTAATTCTGACGGAAGCTCTTTAAAAAAAATGACAATGCTATTTACGTTTAAAACCCGAAAATTGTTCCTTGCCAATTCACTATTATTTTCTATAAAATAATATTTCTTTGAGATCAGATACGTGTAGCGCGGTTCTATTACCTACTTACATGTTGAAGCATTGCATATCACTAAAACAATTTAGATACACAGTACGCTTTATTGAATTATCACACATTCATCTTATACCTACGTACGCTGCTAACCTGATCTGTACCTATACATTTTGCATGATTCTCGACGCGAGCATTTGCGAAAGGACGTCGAAACCATCGAAACTTGGTCGGAATCGGGCGAAAGCGACGCCGGTAAACGCCGAGCGTCGCCTTCCGACGACGATGCAATTAATTAATAACGCACGTTCGGATGACGATATTGCCCATCGTCCGAGATCCGGCGCTCGACTGTCAAACGACTGATAACTCCGTGACGTTGATTGGACGGAATTAATTCTCCCTCGTCGCGATCGCGCGCGGACGTACGAAATGAATAGCATTACCAGGTAACAAATCGGCCGCCACGTCTTTCGCACGATACGTAATGAGACGCGCGATAATCGTTTGCTCTTATTGACGCATGACGGTGACATTACGTTTGTCAGACTCTGCGCATATTGGATACTACATGCGCCGCATACTGGGAGGGCGGTGTTACGTGCGTGAGGATACGTTCGTCAGATTGACGAGATTCGTGATGTTAGTCTTATTTATTCGACGCGAGGGTGGAACGGTGGAAAAAGTGAGTTTAAGGAATTATTGATCGGCCTGTACGAGTAGAACTCATATTTTTAATGTAATATCCGGTCGCCGAAGGTACATGAAGAGGATACTGTAATATATATACAGAACTTTTGTGAAACAGATGCGTTTACTCATCATATTATATATCCAAATTTTTTAGATTCATTAGAGTTTAGACCAGCGGTCGGGGAAACGGGGTAAATTACCCCAAATGGGGTAAAAATGAAATTTTTGGGGGTAAAAATGAAACTTTTGTGAGTAAAAAGTATATATTTTTAATTTGCTATTTTATATATGCATGGGGGCTATAATATGAAAGATGCTAAAAAGAGGCGATTTCGTTTTTTTTTTTTGCTCTTCGCCATGGGGTAATATCAACTTACACAAAAATATTTTGAGGTAATGATTAAAAAAGTTCCCCGACCGCTGGTTTAGACGGTGTAAGGGAACTACTTATTCAAACAGTTATTGGTAAGAAATAAAGGTCCGTGCATTATGAACAATATATTCAGTCTACGATCGTTCGCATATTACGAACGAAGACTAGTCCATACATAATAACCAGTTCTGCATTTAAATTCCATACCACCGAAGCTTTACATTACAATCAATCAAAGCACACCCATTCACTTTGTACACATTGAATCGAAAACGTTCGCGGATACTCTAAATACTAACACCTAGCAAGCCGAAGCGTTACGTATTCTGCCACTTAGGCGAGCAACGAATTTGTAGCCGCATAAAGAAAGTTATAATCCGCGCACCTGCGGCCCCCGGTCGGATGCAGATCCACGAGTTCAGGCCCAATGTGTACATTACAACATTAGCTGTCTCGTTTAGACATCCGTAATCATTCTGCACATATGTCTTGTCACTTCCGTATAGTTATTCAATCGTACTGCCCGAATGAAGAATGGCCGCTCGCCGAGACGAGAAACTCCCTTCGCCTGGGCAGACTCGCTCTTCAAACCAAAGTGATTTCGCAAACAGTCTCGCTCGGCCTCCCGACGAAGGCCCATTCTTCACTCGCCGGCAGCGGCCAAAAGCTGGCATCTTCTCGATTCGTTCTACACCGTCACGAACGCGCGCGCCAATCGTGATTCGAACATATGTAATACGTCCGAAGTATAGAAACTCGATGCAAACCAAAATTTTTACTTTTTTACACACGTGCATCGTGCACGCAGAACGAAAAGTAAAACACGTACCTATATAGGTACGTTGAAAACGTATAAATTTCACGCGTATCATATGACGATTATCCAAAGTATGCAGAACGTCGATATAATAATTTCACTTGACTGTATACCGCAATTCCCGGTCTACCGTGCGGATGTGTGCACTTGATGTGCGTGCGTGTACATACGAATACGAATGTGTTTGCATGCGTACATACTAATCTACGTATGTGCATCACCTGATCACGTACCACGGTAGCGAGAGCCCCGTCATCTTTTCCACCCAATTTTTTTTATCCTCCTTTGTGGGCAGCACCCCCTCCATCATTGAGAAGTATATGGCAGAGGGGTTAGGAGAGAAGGGGGTGGGGGGAGGATGGTAGATTGAGAAGGACGGAAAAGGGAGCCTGCCGGAACATCGTCAGGGGCCCGCGGCCTGGACCGTTTCAAAAACATCGGCTTAGATCTAATTTTAATCGACCGGACCCTTCTTCCCATCAACTATTCCTTCTTCACGAAAATCGGTCCCATCTCGAATACTGTTTTTAACTTTCGTCGTCCGGCCAGTACACTCTGTTTCATGAATGCTCAATTTTTGCTATCAGTTTTACCTACAATTTCTGTAAGCTTTCTTGGATGTTGAATTCTTATAGTTTTGTTAGGAATTTCTCCTAACGAAATTATTTGTTCCGTTTAAGTGAATTATCGTAATTCATTTATATCAAAGTATAATCTGTAGGAGCATAAAATAAACTGTGCGTAGAGAAGTATGCAAGAGTAGAACAAAATTCATAAAATTGCACCGACTATTTATCTTGACCTACGCCGCTGCAATAAAACGACCGAATGAAAACAATTTTGTTAATATTTTGCCTTGGGGAATTCCATGACCACCGACAGATCTAACGTAGTAAGTCCACTTCAATACCACCGACACACCGGATTAATACCAGCCTAACATTCCCCTAAAAAGAACTCGCCATCGCTCGCGCCTTTATGCCCACTCAGAATCGTGGACACCAAAATTTAACAGTCCACTGACCATTTCCCCATTCCCACCGCATCAAATCTCGCGCTCACTTACACACCCACCCACACACTCGCGTGTCGGGCAGCGAAGGAAGCCGGGAGCCCGATTCGATTTGTTCGATTTCACGTGCGCCGCATGCGTGCGACGAAATCGAATGAAAACGAAAAGTTCTGAATGGCTCGGCTTCCCCATGGGGCCCCGTGTCGCTTCTCCGTCTCTCTCCCATCGAAATCAGGTGGGTCCGCGTCGGCCAGTGCAGCCTCCCACGCCAAACAAAAGTCCTTAAGCCTTAGACTGAACATGATACCCCATTTACTGTCTATGTACTAAATTTCTAAGTCCGAACCCCGGACTCGCTGCCCTCGCCCCCTTCTGCACGTCAAACAGCACAATGCTCGGCCTCTCCTCTCCTTCTTCCCCGCCGTCCGCTCCCTCTCTCCTTCCTTCTTCTCTCTTGTCGGAGTTATGTAACCGTCCGCTCGTCTTGGCAGAAAAGCTCTTTCTTCGTCTGAATGGAGCCGAGGATCGACGAGCGCGATAGCTTTCTCGATTCGGTGTGAACGCACTCTTTCTCCTTCTCAGCATCCACTCTCTCTCTCTGTCTCTCTCTCTCTCGCGTCTCTCTTTCTCGCTTGTTCTCCTCCTTCTCTCTCCGCTCCTTTTCTCGATCGAGAGCCTCGACCGAAGAAAGAAGGATAGATCGCCGGGGCAGAATGTTACGACTTTGCGAAACGCTCGGAAGAAAATTGCTGCTAAAGGCGGCGGGATAGATAATTATCGGGATACATGTGGGCTACTGCTCGGATTCTTGGAGAATGGGGAAAGTTGGTTTCGCTTTGCGCGTGCTACGATTTGTCACGGTTTCAATAAATAAAAATGGCATTATATACAAAAAATGGTAATATAAAATAATTGCTTACAATTTCAGGTACTAACTCGTGACGTACAGGAAAAGACGCTGAGTACTCTAATATATTTAAATATGTACTGTCAACGCAAACTTAATTTTAATAATTAACATCAGTTTTAATTACCAAGTTTGCTTGATTTGCTCACGTTCTTATTTGCTAAATCAACATAAATACAGAACGGAACTTCAGCTAAAGCTCAGCCATCAGTAAAATCATTTTTGACATACCGATATCAAATAGACCGCTGTCTTCTTTACTCGACCGAGTTGCAATATAACTGTGAAGTTAACTACCGAGCACTGTCGCATAACTGTATACGTACGAAGACCGTTGAAGCAATGCTCGCCGCTTACTCAACGACGGAGAGTACGAGCGTTCGACAGCGCATTTCAGGCTACCCTGGCAAGTGTTCGGCTCGCAGAATCATTCGCGCCCAGCTCGACAGTTTACGATCTCGGCCGCGGCCCGATCATTACAATCAGTTCGCGCCAATGACAAGACCGGCGGCCGTCAGCGCGGCGAACGAGAACAATCGGATGAGCGATAAAGGAAGGCGGCGGGATACGGCGCGGAGTTTTTTGCGATCGAAATTTTTCCTCGGATCCGGAGCGAAACGATCCGGGATCCATCGATCCGGCGCGCGATCGAGCGCGCGGCCACCGATTCGATCGGCCGGCGTTACTTTCGTGCATTGACGAGTTCTTGCGGTTAAACGCCGGCGAGCACCGCGAACAGCGGAAGCTGTTACGAGCTGAACGCTTCGCTCCGGGTTCCTGGAAGCGCGTAGTAATTCAGATCAGATGCGATCCGCCGGAATTTTCGGTGAAAACGGCCGGTACCGATAATGCGTGACGATTTAGACCTGATTATTCACACGATGCTCGTTTCTTTGTCGACCCGCGTTTTTGTCTGTTTAGATATCAAACTGCGTCAGGTTAGTTTTAGAAGCTAGGGTATTAGCAGTTGAAGAGGTACATTACATTAGAATGGCTTTGGAAGCTAGTAAATTCTTCGATTACATTAAGGATTCTTATACCAGATAATGTTTACGGTGTGAGTATAACCTTCGTTGGGTCGAACGTTCTTTTCCACGTTCAGATAAAGGATACGCTTCTGTCTCGCGGATCGTTCGCGAAATTACTCCGACTCGGTCGATTCCTTCACGCCCACAGGTCCTTTCGACTAATTCTGTCATTTTGTCATTTCATCCGTGTAACATGATCCTGTGACGAAAGCGGCTCTTCCTTCCTCCCCCCCCCCCCCCCCAACCGCCACCCTCTCCCCCGTTTCCGAAGCTCTCTTCCTCTATCTGATCATCTCTCTCGGTTCCGACAAGTTCTCTGGTCGTCCGGTCGGTTGATATTTTTTGTCCGACGTCTTTTTTCCCCACTTCCTGGACAAAACTAGAACGGGAGACGAGTGGATATTGGCAATTTTGGGCTCTGGCCGCGGCTCGTCTCTTTTTCGTCGTTCGCGGTCGTGACTAATTAATGAAAGAGCTCTGCCTGATTGGTAAAAGCGACGCTGTAATATGGTCGGCGCAAATTTAGAAGAGGTATCCGCGGACGCGCAAAAACCCGGGAAGGGGAAGAAAAATAGAAGGCATGAAGCCTTGCAATTTCGTAATATCGGCGCCGATCACCCTCTTTCGGTCCAATACTCTGTCCCCGAATGCGGTTTACAAGCCCTGCGCCCCCCCCCCCCCCCCCGCCTACCCCTTATGCCACCCCTCGAACGTACGCGTGCCCGGTGCCGTTCTTTTTTTCCACTTCACCCCCTTAGACAATCTTGCCCGCTTTTTCCATCCTTTTTTTGGCCGCGGCCCGAACGAAAACCGGAAAACAGCCGGCAAGCAGTACCTTTCCTTCCCCGCTTTCCCGACTTCCTTCCTTCCTTCCTTTTTTCACCGAACGTGCCCGTTCTTTTGTCCACAAGTAAATTTCCTTAACCTGCTATTCCTTTAACCCCGTAATCGAATAACGGCCGCTTGAACAGGCAGCAATTTCTTCCGCATGAAAATTGCTTGTTCCGAATTCATTAACGTTTCAAATTCTATAATTTAACTGAATTCTTCCAGTATACGCTAATACTTGAAATGAGAACAAAAATCCGCTGATCAAAATAACAGTAAGCGAAGCAGCTACAGTCACGCCTGTTTAAGAGTGAATTCTAAGAATGGACAAAGATCATACTACGCCCAGGAAGGACATAAATCATTCCCAATCCCACACTCTCCCAAAGCCGTAGCAAATCACCGGGAACTCCCAATTCCGGAAATCTGAACGTCCGAAAAAACTCCCCCCAAACTGCGGTTCGCGCAGGTGAGGGTGAAAAAAAGGAGCTGGCAGACGTAAGGCGACTGTCGCGTGGCCGATGCCGAGTGTCACCCAAATGAGGGTCCCGCGTCCGCCGCCCGACACGATCGTTGCCCGGCCGGGGCAAAAAACGTCAATTCGGTAGCGAGGATTGCACGGAAACGAGGAAGCTTCGAGCGAAGGAAGACGTGGAGGGAGCATGTAGGATCCTGAGAGAGCTGGAACGAATAAAAGAGAGTAAATAACCGACGAAGTAGACTCGCAGAGGCTGCCGGTCGTAAATCCGTAGCTCGGCATCATCACGAGAGCTGAATATTCTCCCCTCCCCTTTCATCGCTTCCTCCTCTTCCTTCTGGGCCCTTTCCCCCCGCTGGCGAACTCTTCTGCCGGTCCACCTCTCCTTCTCTCTCTGTCTCTCTCCCTCCCTCTACCTCTCTGACTCAGTCGCTCGCTCTGTCTCCGTCCCGCGCGCGGCGGCCCTAGCATCGACGGGCTCCTTTTTTCTGGCGCGACTAACGAAAGTGGGCCCTGAGGCCCCCGGTAGCCGATTCCCTCGGAAATTGAGTAGCTATAAAATTAATTATCCGCTGTACTTTATCGCCCTGCCGTGGTTAGCTTGCACGTTTCGTCATATCGCCTCTCTCTCCGTCGTCCGCTTCCTCCGCGTTTCTTTCACTCCTCCCCCCCTTCCCCAACTCTGCTTCATCGAGATTCATCCTTTTTTTCGGCCCTCCGAACGATCTCTTTCGCTCCTCGCGTCCCGGTCGGAGAGTCCGAGAAACAGGAAATCGGTTGTACTGAAATCGTTTGGGACGCGGTAGCCTTACTTTTTCGATCTTGGACGTTGTGAGCAAGAGAGTGAGAGAGAAAGAGAGAGAAGACGAGTAAATGTAATGGCAGTCGATGTCTTGCGGACTTTGAGAGACGTTCGGTTCGTAATAGGCGAGACGGTGCACTATGTCTGGCTCGGATGATGTCAGGTCGTTAAGGAGACCGAAGATGACTGCCGATCAAATCGTCGGCGCTTTTTGGCACTCGCCTCTTCCGCCTGACCTTGCCGTTCAATGCTCACAGTCGCTGCTTGCTTTTTCTTTGACGCCCGCTCGGCTTGATGAATGCGCGCAAGAGGCTTGTGAACGTATTGCCGTAGGTACCTGCGCGATGGTTTTTTGATTACATGTCTCTGACGCTCGCGTTGCGGCGGGTCGATCCAATCGGAACACATCATTTTTTTTTTCAAGAAAATTATTGTCTGCGCCACTAGCAACTATTCGTCGTACTTTAATTAAAATGGTCAGGATAAAATTGTTAGAAAAAAATTTGTTTTTTGTCCGTATTAGATCGAAATAATGAATCGTTTATCGTTTTATGAGGCGTTCTTATTGAGGCCAGTCTAATTTTTGTTAGTACGATAAATCTAATGTTAAAGTACATAACATGAAGAGAGAGACGTTTTTAAATTGATTGCTAATGTATTAATTTCACTATAATAAAGTGCACAACTTTTTAATCAAGTGTATCAATGGTCTTGAGACAAAATCAAAGTATATCATTAACTTCACTGAAAACTACTAAGTACAGTACTTCAGGCAAAAGTGAAACGATTTTTTAAATCGAGTGATAAATACGCATCACCCGCAATCACCACAATTATTCTGTTTATAATATCGTGCAATCATGACTCGGAACACAAACACATCTAAAATTGGCTCAATTAACGGTACACGCGTAACACGCAGCACTTATCTGTCAATTTAGCGAGCTTTCGTTACTAATCGCAATAACTCCAAGTGAAACTAACCCCACCCGAGCCCGAAATATTCAACATTGTAAGAGAAACCAGAACTCTTTATCAGAGCGCCACATCGTCGGCATCTAACGACGCATTATAAACAGTGATCGCTCCTTTTCATTACCCACACGCACACACACACACAGGTACATACCTGCGCAGCCCCGACAAGCTCTATCGGCACAATACATTCGTCTGATCCATTTTTTGCCGCGGCCAGCCATTCTACCCGGCGTACGACGTAAACTAAATTAACGATCAGTGAAAACTAAAACGCGCAGGTGTCGATGGTTCCACGTAAACCGGGAATTAACTTTCTCCGTAGGCAGCCTCGTTAATTCGACGTACGTACGCGATCGAGTGGGAACCTATCGATATTACGGACGCGTTATAGAAAGCGGCGTCCTAGCGTAAAGCGCTTACCAACACATGCATCAGTGCGCTCCCGGAGACGTTAGGAAAGGCGGCAAGAAAAACGTCGTCATCTAAGCCGTCCGTCAAGGCATTAATCTCGCGAACTTCGCGGCGCATTTTAATAAATCTGCGTGCCGGGCATTAAAATCTTTTACGAGCCTTCCTCCCCGTCCGACGCAACCCCCCTCCCTCCCCCTCGGCCACCCTTCCCCCAACCGCCGCACATTCTTTTTCCCTTTCTTGCCCATCCGCGCTTTTTTTTTCGCCGCTTTGCCCACCATTGAAACCGATATTTTGTATACGAGAAAAGGCTAATTACAGCTAGTTCCCGGTAATAATTAACGTGAAGTTGCGGTCGTAAACTTAAATGGGGCAGAGCGGCTCTCTAATTAATTCCGTAACATCGTCCGCGACCCGCGAAAAGGAGCTTCATTAAGGACTGTTAAATTTTAGCGTGAGCGAGTTTAATATCGGCTGGCGAGCAGGCGGCTAAAGAAGCATGTGACGTGCCGCGGCCGAGACGAGAAATTAATTATTCTATCGTACGGTGGCTTCCTTCGGTGCGCCGTCTTCTTTATCTGAGCTTATCGTTCGATTCTTCGCCATGCGAACGTTTCCGAGTCGTGAGGTAGAGGTGGTAGAGGGAGGGGGCAGGCGAGAGGAGTAAGGGTGGGGGCGGATGTTGGAGGATGTTGGCAGAGAGCTAGTCTATTCGGCTGGGATGAGTGTAATTTAGATGGAATATTGAATAGGGCCAAGCGAACGTTTCTGCCAAAGATGTAGGTACGCGAGCGTTCCGTATGAATAATTTTATGGAACGTCGCTGTATCTATTACAGTATTTATATCGTGGCTATCTACATTGTCTTGCCATCCGTAACACTTCCGCAGATATTTATCGCGGGCAGTGAGTCTTCCATGCTGTTCGCGTCAGTATTTTCTACGCTCGCGCATGGAGCACAATGCGTTCGGATGAAAAAGCGGGCTGCAAATGCCGGACTAAGGAAATTATGTTGGGAGCATCGTTGTTCAATGTGCTTTGCGTCAAGCTCGCGAAGAAATTGTTTTATTCGTTTATTTCGGTATAGAGAAAAACAATTACTTTCAGTTGCTTAGGTTTCTCAGATAATTTTCATAGCTACACATTCATATATGTATGCAATATAAAACTACCATGTAATCCGATGCTACTCTTTATCCACAATCCAAAATGTATCTATATGTGTGCATTCTTGTATCGCGTACAAAATATTTGCTTTCGTTGAGTTAAAATTTTTATTTGCCGAAGAAACTGTTTTTAACACTCATAGGCAACAAGGTGTAAGATAGTTGAGCAAATATATTAGTACGTTTGAAATTGTTTATTATTTAATAAGTTACGCATTTACTTCTTAAAATTTAATGTTAGTTAGCTAAAGCAGTTTAGAGTTAACAGCACAATACGTTGACATATTCCGTTTAAAAACATGAAAAAGCACACGAACGCGCCGCTCATTTAGAGTACCCGCATTTAATTTCTTTTTAAATTTGATGTACTTAACATTGTTTGCTAGTGATACATAACTTTTTCTACGCCCCGCTCCAATATAGGCCGCCGTAGACACTAAAACTTGATATATCTGTCCCAATGACTGTTGACACTCTCACGGTGGGATAAAAAAGCGTCCCACTGTTACATTCAAATATCGCTTTTTCATCGAAGGATCTTCCCCATCGGCGCAGCATCCTCGATGTATCTCGAGGCAAGAATCGGCCAGGAAGTTTCGGGAGGGTGCATAGTGAAATCGATTGCAGATTATAGAACGGATACAGGTGACTCTGTTGGGCCCACAGCGTACAATGGGGCCCTGTTTGTAGATTATGCGATAAAGATCCACACGACTCACGCAGCACCCCGGGCTCAGACTCAAAGAGAATCAGATTACTCGTTAATAAACGAGCGCCGAGAGAGCAGCAGGGAAAAGAATTTTAGGCTTCATTGGGATCGACACCTCCTGGCCAATAACGTCACGTTTCGTTCGATAAACTTGAATAATGTCTTCATAGACTTCCGGCCTACGATTTCGTGTCCTGTAACATTCGTTTGGCCAATTTCCGCAAGAGTAGACTAGACTAACGCACAATAATTATATTCTCGAGTCAGTAAAGTGACTGTAAATTCAATCGCAAACGTTTGCAATTTCATGTTTCTACCAACACAGTGACATAAGCTATGGATTTGTAGAAGAGAATTTTGAATTAAATACCAGTATCACAGTGTCCAACTTCCTATAATCCAAATCGTGGTACTTGAAAACAGTTAATTACGTTCTATCTCGAAAGCTGAAGAAACGAAGGCTTCTTCGCCGCAAATTCCATCATAATTCGATCGCCGCCGTTCTCATCCGAGGACGCGAAGCCCCGGAACGAAAATCTTCCCCGACACCCACTGACCCAGTGCGCGACATCCGATCCGGCAGAAGTTCACCGAAGGAACAAACGAACGAGCGCAAAAAGACGAACGGTCGCCAGGCGTTCGGTATAGAAGCGGCATCAGTTCAGGTCGGCATCGACGTAAAATCCATGCCCAGTGGGGGACTTATTTGCGCTCCTATCGCACGGCCTGATGAGTCTTCAGGATTCTCCGAGACAGAAAACACCGGCTCCCACTGATGTGTGTTTAAGTATACATCCTCTATGTATACGTTTAAGTACCTCCCCGTCCGCCCTTCTCCCTCCATCTTACACACCCGACATCCTCCGCCTCGTATACAAGGAACACACATCGAACATGCACGGCACATACACACACACACACACAGACACGCCTGTGTATCAACATGTGTGTGCCCACCGCCTCATTTCTATCGGACCCCTCTATTTCTCATTTTCTCCCCACGGCGCGGCAAGGAACGCAAGCAAGGAGCCAGATGAGGAGAGAGAAAGAGAGAGTGAGAGAGAGAGAGGAGGGGACAGAGAGAGAAGGTAAGAGAGACGAGGAGAGGAAGGAGGAGGGCCTTTCGGTGTTCACTTCCTAGGGATGCTGCCCCCGAAAGTCAGGTTCCCATGCCCCCTGTATCTTTCGTCCTTTTCGAGGGACCCAATCTCTCTCTTCCCCCTCCCACCCCTCCTGCCCCTTCCTCGCCGTTCCCCTGGTCCTCTCTACACCTCTCCCCTGCTCCTCCTTCTCGCCGTTACCCTCCGCTTTACTAGCAGGGGCCCGGTCTGCCACCTGTCCCTGCGCCTGGACCCGAAGGAGCAACGATGTCTTCCTACATGTAGAACACGTATCGCGGTTACCCATTGTCTATACGGGCCGACTCGGCTCTCTCTCCGGCTACACGATTCCGAGCTGACGATTTTTCAGATGCCTATCTCCGCGCTGCTGCGCTTTTTATTTACGGCAATGCGCGATCAGCGTGCCGTGGATTAATTTCAGACCTTTGGCTGACTCTTCCCTGAATTTACGGATTGAATATTTCATGTTTGGCTAGTGTCGACTCTAATTCCGGTCGAGCGGAGTGTACGTTCCGATAATTGACGGTTGGGAGGTGTCAATTTTATTTGGAAGCACTGTACATTCTTACGTGATTGTATTCTTGGCTTCGGTTCGTGGACGAAGGAATTAGGTGAAAGATGCGCGCTCGTCGGCGTCAATTCAAATTACGATCGGCTGTCGTTTCTGGGAGTCTCTGTCAATAATCGGCGGCTTGTTCAAAATTCGAGATGTGTCCCGGGGTTAACGATCGGCAAACTATCCGTGCATTTCGCGCCGCTCCTTCTCCGTCTCTCGCGACGTCGAGCCATCGCGAGCGACTTTTTGCGCAATTTTATTTAAGGATCCGTCAAAGCTGTCGCCGAGCTCGTATCAAATTTCGCATTTACATGAGCACACGTACGTCGGCGGCGGTTCGACGTGTTGGTCGGTATAACGCTGAATGAAGTAGCCGGAGACCGTCTGGGACGGATTAACTGGACTTTTTCGTTGCCACGTCTTTTTATCGCCGACGATATTAAATAAATGGCATCCGGCCTGACCAATAAAAATAGGAGCGCTCGATGGCCGTCCGTTTATTCAAGCGCGTTCTTCAACTGTCCGCGTCGCTTTAACGTGGACGCCCGTCGTCGGGCACCGTAGAATTTGTAATTGCGTCGGGAAAAGTTGATTCTGCCGACTAATGACGAGCGTAAAGTCGAACGAGATATTTTAATGCGCGCGGCAAATTAGCGGACGGTGAGCGATGTCTTGGGAAATGCGCTTTGATGTCAGCCACGATGTCAACGTACGGCCGGGATCGATTCTGTATTAATGCGCCGTTAATATTTTGCACCGTTTGACGTGACGCACTCGCAGTTTTACGCCGCGGCAATCGACGCGAATGCTCAAATTAATATGAAATGACGTTACTTTATTTCATATTAACGGTTTATGCATTTACTCGTAATTCTGTAACGGTGCAAGTTTGTAGAACGTTACATGACATCCTTCTATATATTAGGTTGGCAAGGAAGTAGATTCCGTTTTGTAGTGTGATATAAAACTCATACTTTTATAGGCCGAATAAACTTTAATCAATATTACATTTTTCACTTTATTCCCTAACTTAAATTAACCAATATCAAATGCCGAAAGTAAGATATCTGAATGTTGACAGAAGTTCTTCAAAAAGTTTCAACGTTATCTAGGTTTGAAAACTGAAAATACACTACTTTCTTGTCCACCCAATACATTTCTTGGTACGCAAAAGCAGCATGATAAACAATACGGACATTAATTTCCGCTTAAATTGTTTAAATTCTTCACACCCACATACACCGTACATAAAAATAATACAGTACATGAGTAATGGCAATAATTATTTGCAAGACTCAACGAGAACAACAAGTTCTAAATATATCGATAGACTACGAGCGCCCATTACTCTTCCAATACTGTCCAATTCTCCCGTAATAGGCTTCTGCTCTTGGAAAGAGAACGGCTTGGATCTTTATCATGTGAAAAAATCCATCTTCGAAAACGGCGAATACCGGGGTAGTTCGTCGAGGGATCGCGTGAGAATTGGTCGACGGTTTTCCAAGCCAGACGAGGGCCCCTAACTCTTCGCCGGCGCTTCCTATAAAAATTATCCCAAGCCCAGGGACCGGGGATTGATTTAGTGAGCTAATGACGAGCCGAGCCGGCCTCCTACACGAATCACGAACGGCCAAGGGGCCCGAGCTCGACGCCTGAAGGTATTTTTTACCTGGACTCCGTCGAGGGCCCCGTCGACATCTGGTCAGATTTTGTTTCACAAAAAAGCGCGGCCTTATCAAATATGGACTTTCCGGGATCGCCCGCGGCACTCTGTGGGAAATATCGAGGCCGTCGTCTGATACGCATTTATTTGATCGTCCGCGAGAGGTGGGCGAATGAATTGCTGGGAGCTTGTTGAAGTTTTAATATTTGCCATCATGCTATTTCATAGACTCGATCGTGCTTAATCTAATGAGACTGGGGCCTGTGCTGCTTCGTATGTACTTTCTTGGCTCGTGAGTAGTGCTGCGGTACTTTGTGCAGTCAAACTTTACTATTCATTTTGGGAAGTATCTATGAGCACTTCTTTTTACGTCAGGCATAAATACAATGCGGTTGTCTAAAAGTTCTGGTGAAATATGAATGTTTTCCAATGCGATAGATACAAGAATGTTACTACTGTTCAAAAATTATTGCACGGACAATGTACAGTGTCGTCCTCGGCAACGTTAAACCGTGGTATACCACAATTTCGTGTGTGTATTTTCACGCTGTCGAGAGCCACTCTGTCCATTGTTACAATATGATGTTGGCAAAGCCTATAATCTTCGGCCCACGCCATTATCAGCTTGTTCATCGCGCGCCAACCTGTACACAATCTATCCTAACCACCGTAGCCCGTGAAAATCCGGCCAGCCGAGCCGAAAACAGCGTACACCCCCACGCCGCCATTTCCAAAGCACAATCAACATTCCGAAACGAGCGCGCGGCAGTCAAGGCGCGCAATTAGACGACATAAATCACGTCCTCGTGTCTCACAATTTACTCCTCCGATTTGTACGTCATTAACCGCCACTGCCCTCGCGGCAGGCCGTGCAAAAAGCCACATTCTCCCAGCATAAAGGCATTCGAAAAAAAGTGAATTCGCCGTCTGCCGACTTCATCAAAGCCTGCTAGGTATCGTCCGATCGGACGTTATTTTCAATTCCGCCGAATTCCGTGGGCGCACGCGACGAGCAAATTTCTCATCCCCCCCTCTCCTCTCTCCACCCTTCGTCCTCCTCGACGCTTCTTTTTTATCCGTCGCGACGTTAAGGTGCCAACCGCAGGGGTCCGTTTTTTCACCCCCAGCACGCGTCCCACCCCTTTTGTCCGCGACACGCGTACTCTACCCCCCCCCCCCCCCCTCTCACTCTCTGTCTCATGCCCTTTCAACGTTTCCAGCTCTCGGCGGCTTTCTCAATAACGGCGGAATGCGCGGAAAAAACAGCCGCGCGTGCGAACGATCGATACGTTGATCGTTACGACGAGCGAGTCGAGTGGAGGGCACGCGTTCCTCACCCCCCCTCCTTCGTTTTACCTCCCCTCACCCTCTCTCACCTCGAGCAACACCCTCCCGCCACCGTACTTCCACGAAATTTACGAGCGGACTCTTCCCGAAATTCGGAAATCCGACGGGTGCTCCACGGCGTTCCGTTTTTTTTTCACCTCCTTTCTTCATCCCTCCACCCGTCCCGCCGCTTTTTTCGACAATTTTTTTCACCCGCTCGCCCTCTGTCGCGTTTCATAAACAGAGAGGAGAGGGGGGAGAGATCGGAAAAAAAAGCGTGCAGCTTCCTTCCACGCGCCACATGGCTCGCCTTTTTTTTCCACTCTCCGCATCGCGTCATTCTCTCCCCCATTGGTTCTCTCGATCAGAGTCCCACCACGAATTCGACTATCCTCTTCCGAGCGATGCGTCCAAGATTCGGACCCCTTTGTTCGGGGGGCCCTGCCCAGCGTCCGGCAACGGGCCCCTCGCGTCGGGGCGGCCTTTTTTTTCTCCTCTTCCCTCTCGCCACCCCCCGCCCCTTTCCCTTTTTTTCCCCCTTATTATTCCCCGCGTTTCCCCGCTCGCTTCCCATTTCGCGCTCGTCCGCAATCGTTCGGACGTTGGCGAAAAAAAAGTCTCATTGAAAATTTGCCTAACCGTCGCCCGACGCGATACAATGCTCGCCGACGTGGGCCCGTTCTCGAATTCGGCCGGGATATGTATTGAGGGGCGGGGAGGGGGGCGGTCAGCGGATTGGACGCTGTTTTGTGGGACTTTTTTTTTCTCCCCCCCCTGCTAATCAGCGTGTAAGAGTGGATGCAGCGAAGTATCGGGATGTGAAAAGAAAGTTTTTTCCTCACGTAAGTTGTTTTCGGTGGAAGCAGGAAATTGGAGGGACTTTATTAGGCGCTTTTGGGCTCGCCTTGCCATTGTAGATGTGTAGAGCATTCGGAGTGTTTCGATTGAGTGCAGATGCGATCGACTTATTCCAATTCCGATTCCATTATGAGACTGTTTCAAAATCTACGGAAGAAGTGATCGTAACAATTAGAGGCGCAGAAGGTGCTTGAGAAATAAATAAATATGCGTAAATTGTCAAATATAGTAATGTACGTTGCATTCTATACTTCAAATTATACCACTATTATACAGAAAAAATGATATGGTAAACATCGCCAATTAGAGCTGGAGTGAAAATGTTTGTGCATAAAACGGTATGTGTTTTAATTGTCAAAAATGAACGCAAATAAATCAAAAACGAAGAAAGGTGGATCCTCCGAGAATAATGGGAAATGGTCCTTGTGAACCTTAATTTTCGCGGAGGCTGAAGTATCATGTTCGTTACGCGGTCCGTAAAGCATTAGTTCAAGCGCCGCCTTTAAACGCATCTTGACTCTAATTATTGAGAGACTCTTAGCGATATAACGCGGGGGTGGGGCGAGAGAGGTGGTGGGGGGTACAAACGACGAGCGCTTACTCTTCCTTTCCGAGAGCGAGGCGGACAAACGAGAAAGCGGCCGGGCGACAATTAGGGGAATTAAGTTTAGTTCCGCGAAGAACTGACCCGCGCTTTACACGGAAATGCAACATCACCGACTGCGAAACAGGCGAACGCAAAGCCATGGAAGAGGCACGATTTTTAATCTCGAGAGTGAAGTGCATCGGGCGCGATGGCCAGTCAAACGCGACCTACAAATCTAATATAACAGAGGGATAGTGTCGCAACGTTGCAGTTGCGGTGGCAAGTTGAGAAACTGCTGCGATGGTCTTGCGAACGGTGATGATAATGAAGAGAAGGATGAGGGGGTGCAGGGGGGAGCTGTGTTGAAACTATTCGAAGCAAATAAATGCAATAAAGTAATAAGATTGGAGAGAAACGAGCACAGGAGGTCGACAGGGAAAAGAATTATTTAAAATGCAATCAGCACGTATTTCAAGGAATAAGACGAGCAAAACTTGTTTACGTGAATTAAATCTATTCGGGAGGTTGTTGCATAATACTTGTATGATGTGAATGCGTAATAACTGCATATTACACGTGTACGCACGAACACGTTTGTCGTGTCGGACGTAGAGTGACTCCTAATAATATTCAGTCACAGTATAAATTACTAGACTAACTTTATTACTCTACATCTAGCTTTGTTTATGAATCAATCGGCCCTGTTATTTGTGGTAAAAATAAAGCAATCGTTAACGTTGATAAAAATTTATATAAAAAATGTACATACATGGTCGTCTGAAACAATACCGCATCTTCAGCATCCAAAAATAATCACGCACTTTCTTGCTTACTTAACTAATCATAGCGTCGCAAACCAATTTCACTGTTTTGTTGCATAGCCGCTATACGTTAACAGCTCCTCGACCAATCCGGGAAAAGCGCGCGAACTCGCCAACCACCTGAGAAGAAGCCAAGATCTCGACACACGGCGCTCAACGTTCGTCAGGCAAATCGGATTTGCCGTTTCGCACGACGATCGATGGTGAATGCCGGCCCGCGTCATAACCGAGCATTATGAATCGTGAAAACTGGCAGTATTATGAATCGCGTGAAATGCGCCGCTCCGATCGAGGGCGGGCACGGGTCCTTTAACCGAATTCGGCGACGTCGGTCTCGAGCTCTGACAGGAACGTCGGCTGACGGCGTCAATGGCAAATTTGCACGGCTAAACGGATTACAGATGTTTTTCTCGTGCCCGGAGCCGGACAATAGTCGTCTCGAAATGATGTTTCCCTCTCCAACCTTCCTTCCTCTTCCACCCCCTCTCTCCCCCTCCCGGCCCTATCTATCGCCAACCGTCCATTTCCATAATCGACCTTTCTCTTCTCCGCCTTCGATCCTCTCATTCATGCCACTCTCTTTCCCTCTTCTTCTCTCTTTCTCTCTTTCCCCCTTTCTGTCTCTCTCGCTCGCTCGCTCGACTCGATTTTCCTTCGAGTCCTTTTTCTCGATCCGAGACGCGGTCGATGCGATCAATGCAAACTGGCCCCCCCCTCCCCCCCCCCCCCCCCCCCCTTTAGCTCTTGTGCCTTCCGTCGACTGACTTCCCCGACACGTCGACAAGTCTGACGTATATTCAGAGCGTCCGCTTCCTCGAGGTATGAATAATCCGTGGCTTAATGCCGCGTAAACGTCGGCCGCCTTCCGCTTTTTTGCACGCTCGCCCAAACGATTCTTCCCCTCTTTACCCCCTCGCACTCCCCGCACCTCGGCCATCTTTCCTCGGCACGTGGTCCGCGATGTGTTTGATATATAAAGAAGTGTGTGTAAACTCTCAAGCACCAATGTCCATTGAAATATATACTTCCTATTGTACCACTATCGTAGAGAAAAAATTATATAGTAAAAGTCATCTATAGCTGTACACAAAACGAAAAAAAAATGTTTGTGCATAAAACAATATTTGGCTTAATCGTTGAAAATTAACGCAAATACATGAAAAAGGAGGGGTGGTGGATCCTCCATGAATGAAAGGGAGTTGCTCTCTCTTCGAGAAATTTTCGTCACAGAGCGGTGGGGGGTTATTTTTTTGCTCGAGCCGGATTTTCGATGACGGACGATTTGGGTCTGATGTTCAGTGGAGATACAGCTGGTTGTAGGGAAAAGGGGGAGGGGGGGGGGGGGACTGTTGGATGGGTGGGTGAATGTGCAGGTATGAAATAAAGTATAATACAGGCTTGAAGTACGATGTAATCTTATAAGCTGGGTGTTTCGTACAACTGAGGTGCGACTGGTACTTTCGTTTGAAGGATGTTGCTTAAAACTAAAGAACAGTAAATAATGTAAAACAAACATGAATCGAAGCGAGTTAGTCTATAATTTTTGTTTCACTTAGTTCTTCGTTAACACTACTGTTAATCATAAACTTGTGTCGATGAATTGGACCGTTTATTATGAAAGTACTGTAAGTCCATTTAAAACAAGTAAGATATTACATAAATAAAAAGTATGTGCGAAATTAATCACAAAATATGCGATATTTCAGAATAAGCGGTCCAATTATTTAAAGCAACCCCAAGTAAGTAGTTAGCATTCATTTCTATTTACATTTACATTTAAATTCTAATCGAATAGACAGATTCGAAAATCGCTAACACAATCCATCAAATTGATCAACCCACCTTTACACCTTTACCCTTCCACTTTTGCGCCCTAAATTTGAATCCGTCTTAAAAATAATTTCTAGCCGAATACCTGGCGTTCCGCGTCGAAAATTCCGTAACGTCATCGTTTTCCGAACTGTCAATCGACATTGCGCAAGAGTACGGAGCAGAATGGATCTCTCCCCCTCCCGCCTCCGCCCTCCTCCGCGTCCTCCCGGTCAGACGACGTCGACGCGGTCCAGGAGGATCGATAATCTATGCCGTATCGCGTCGGCGGAATATAAGCGCGATCAATCATCGACGCTGGCAATAAACGAGACTCTCGTAATCCCAGTCGCGAATTCTGCGTGTCGGCAATGAATCGAGAGACCCGACGTCGTCCTCTTGCTTTTTCATCGTTTAACAGGCAAAGATGCTTGCGAGGCCACGGCTTTGACGGACACTCACTTTTTTGCACAGCCCGACATTTTCTTTGGCGATTTGACGATGACGGGCGATGCCTTCAGGAAAATTTTATGTGTTCTTTTTGTGGTATCAATTGTATTTTGTATTGAGATATTGTTAAAGTGGGTAAACGTTTGGATATGAAATTAAATTAAAATTGATGGCTGAAAGTAGGGATGTTGGAATTAAGGATTGACTGGGTAGTTGGCGATAGATTGGGGATCGATGGCATGTGATTAATTTAGCAGGGCGAGGAATTGTGAGGGCAGAAGTCTTCCGAAGATTTCCTGGACGCAAAAAAAAAAAAAGGCGAGGAATTGTGATATGAGGAATGTGAACAAAAATCATGACACAAAATATTAAGTAAAAAATTATGTTGCTGTGCATTACAGAATTGGATACAGAAAAGCACATAAGAATTGATTGACTGGTTGGCTATGTATTAAGGATAAATAAGATACTATTATCTTGGGAAGACAAGAAATGGCGGAAAACAGAATATTAACAGATTTACATAATGAAAAATTATTTTGTTGTACATTGCAGAATTTAAGGCACGAAGGTATATAAAGCTAGCATGTTACAATCTAGCTACGCAGTACTAAATCTTTAGACTCAAATGTTAGATGTGACCAACCCAGATACTGATACAAGTTTCATCACGTAAAACACTTTTTCCTCCCTAGAACTACACAATCTACTCTTAACACGGACATTCTTCAAACTCAATATCTACATTCTGCAATAGATTCTTACAATCCGTTTATTGACTCAAAAATTAGCCCCATAATCGCCAATTGCACAAGTAACATTCTACATTCTCATCTTCGCACGACTCTGATAAAAAGTCCTTGACCAAAATGGCGCTTTCTATGCTCGAGGGGTAGAAGCCAGCTTTCGGGACATCCCAAACAGCTTAACCGCTCCAGATAAACTCGTTACGTAGGTACACCCGCATTCCCTTCAGCCTCCCCGACGTCTTCTGACCTCCGCGTCCGTGATTCTGTCCGTGCATGGCAAAGTTTGCGAAATCTCTCTCGCAAACATCTCTATTTCGAGGCCGGTGCGCGCGCGCGCGCACGCTACCGTATCTGCTTTTCTTGTGTAAAGGGAAAAAATCCTGGATACGATCTGTTTCCGGAGGTAGCCTCTTCAAACATGCACTGCCGACAGCCACTCGAAAAGCAACAAGAGGTTAGAAAGGAAGACGAAGCCAAGGGAAGGAAGAAGGAAAAGAAGCGCGCGCGCGCGAGACAGAGAGAGAGGGAGGGAGAGGACGGAAACGTGAAAGAGAATAATAAGAAAATACGGCAGAAAAGGATGGGAGTTCAGAAAAGGCGGAACGGAGTACTAAGAGGATGAAAGAAAGAGAGTCGGATTTGGAAGTCTGAGGAGAGTGGCGAAAAAACTGGAGGAGAACGCGCGAAAGAAAGGGGATACTGATGAAAAGAGAGGCTGGAATTTGAATATTTTAGCGATTTATGCTACTGTTAAGAACTGGTTAGTTTCAGCTTCTATTGACGGCGGTACTACGCGGCTTGTAAGTAGAGTCTGGAGTTTAGTAAATATTTATTGCCACGGATAAAGGATGAAACAGTTAGAATTGAGACATATCCGTTATTGTAAATATTCTTGCCATTATGCCAACCACCGTGAAACTGACAAACATCGATTCGATTTTTGAATTCAATGTAAATAATGTTTGTCCGAAAAAATTGCAATCAGTATGTAATATTTAACTCGCTAACAAAATTTGCAAAAATCCAATGAACCACAGGAGAAATAGAAAGACTACCCGGTACGTAATGAGACAGAGAATAGTGGTCAAGAGGTGCGAGGAAGATAAACGACAACTCAGGTCAGTGAAGAAGACGTCGAGAGGCCGACGTTGCACTTGTTTCGTAAATGTCCACGGGGCCTGAAAATTTTTGGGCCGTCCGGCCGTCGGCCAGTTCAGCCCCGTAAAGTCAAAGAAAAGATCAAACGTGCCGGACGGATCTTTTTCTTCGCTCGTACCTCCCACTACGTGTTTGTTTGCTTGTTTGTTTGGTGACCCGAACGAACGAGCGCACGTGATGCCCACCCCGGGTCACGAATTGGGTCCAAAAAAATGTGTTTGCGACTTCATTTCAGGCCCCAGCCCCGTGGCAAAGCGATTTTTAATGGGGCCGCCTGATATATTTGACATTTTGCGTAAACTTGAGAAAAGAACGGTTCGGAAAGAAGCACGTGTTTATGACGTCAAGCTTTTTCAGTGCAGTTATGGGTTCCCGTTGAAGGGGTTTATGGATGAGCTAGACGTGTTATTATAGTTCGTTTTTAGTGTTGTACGTGTAATTAAAGCAGCTTTGAATAAATATAGTAATTTTGGTGTTAAGGTTCGTCACATCTGGCTACTTTTCACCGTTTGCAATGACGTTAAGAAGGATGCGATTTTTTTAACGTCTTCATAAACATTTTTATAGTTGCATATTTCGGTGTTTTCGTATTTAATGACGCTTATAGATTCGCCAACCGTTTTCCAGTTCACGATGACAACGAAATAAAATATAGCTGGGTGAAAAGATAACACTACCCTAATTATATGGACCGTATATTTCGAAAGTGTTCTAAATTCGTTTGAAAAAAATAAAATATTTCATAATTTTTGATAATTGTAAACTTTTTATTCGTGTATTATTTTTATTATTTGTATACATAAATAAAAAGTTTACACTAAATGAATCACAAATTATGCAATACTTTGTTTTGTTAAAAAATTGAACACCTCCAAAATCAACGGTAAAAATAAAAAACTTTTCTCTGAAGGCATAAGGTACTTTAACTTTACCGATACTTAGGTTTAACAACTGTTTCCATTTCGCGAACCTGAATCCATCTGCAAATTGCAACCCATGAGCGCTTTTAATAGCCCAATCAAATTGCGTGTAGAAATAAAAGAGTGAACGGTACAATCCACCAGAAAATGTATTGTCAATTTGGCGATCACCGTTGCAAACTACAATCGACACCGCGGAAGGCGCGAACTTTGAACGGCCGCGGCTCGACGTCAATCGACCGTAAAACACTCTCGCGTCAAAAATCGAAAGACCGAAAAGTCCGAAGGCTGGCCACCCGCTGAATACCATATCGACCGCAAATAAATCCGAATTGATTCGCGCCCGCTCGCCGTTTTATTGGCTCAGCGACACGCTGCAAAAAAGGAACTGCGTGGAAAAAAAAGGCGAGCTTGCGCGCGCGCGCTTCCCCCACCGGAGAGACAAAAAAAACGAACGGTGGATGGGCCGAGCGGGAGGCGCGTAAACCTATTTGGCCGACTCCCGCGAAACAAATCCATCGACCCCGCAAAAACTCTATCTATCACCGGAAGCACGCGCGTTAACCTTCAAAGTAGCACTTGTTACCCATCGGATCGTCGCTCGAAATCAAGGTCGCCGGCTGAGAGCGGAGGGTTGGCCACCCCGAGGAAAACAGAAAAAGTGTCGGTGAAAAAAAGCACTTTTTCCTCGCCGTTCTGAGACCCGCAAGCACTGCCGACAAAAAGCGTCTTGACAAAGGGGAGGAATTAGTCGGCTGGGCCCCAATCGCGTGGCATTCGATCCACTTTCGCCCCACTCTCCTCTTTCATTTTCCCCCCTTCCCCCTCCCCACCTCCGATCCGCTAACTACTCCTCCCCGCATTCTCGGCCACATCACGACCCTTTCGACTCCGCGGGAAAAAGTCCTTTTCACATTTCCCGATCTGTAACACCTTCCGTTCAATCGGTCGGCGCGTGCCGATTGTACGGCAGAACGCAAGGGGTAGGGTGGTAGGGGGTAGGAGGATGGGGGGGGGGGGGGGGTGAGCTCAATGAAGATGAAAAGGAGGAACGGGTTGCCGGGCCCGATTTGCGGCGGGGCCCCTTTTGTCGCGGACCAATTTGGGTATTGAACACCGATCGGCAAAAAGGGTACGCCGACCTGACGTAGCACGCACACACTGACGCACCGACACACGAGCGAACGCCGGAGCCGATGGTCCCGAATCGGTATTGAGCCGTCAAAACATTAAGGGGTTGGCGTCCCGTCGCAGGTGCGTCGATTTAGTTTTTTTTTTTTGCCTCTGACCTACTCGTACGCCGTTCGCGCGCTCGGTCCTTTGTGACACTTCTTCGCGTCGAGTTCGAAAAGGTGGAAGGGTTTCGAGCCCATTGATCGCGCCTTGTTATTTTGCCCGATCGATTTGCGAGCCCCTAATCTCTATCGGCACTCGGGACAATGAGCTGGGCCGTTCGTGTTCGCGCGCGCGCGCGCGCGCTCGAGCTTTGCTTCTGGAGAGGTTAGGCCTGTCCTTGCGGGCTTGATCGGTTAATCGGCCCGTTTAGCATTGAGCTAATCCTCCCATCGACGAACGGATTACCGAGCTTCCCATTGGCTGAGGAGAGGTTGTACTGTAGCATGTTACTACGTGGTTGGGATGGAAGTAATGATTTCGCGATTTTTATCGTATTGTTAGGGGTGATGATTTGGACGGTCAATGTAGCAGTCAGTTTGCTCTTTGTTTCTATGATTAAATACGGCAGAGAATGTGTACGTATGTACATGTATGCGGTAACGTATGATGCATGTGACGGTGTTTTTATGTGTCACGAATGGTGTTGATGCGTTAATATAAATAATGTATACATATAGAACGAAAGACATTAAGTTATGCTATGTGCATGAAAGATACAAACTAAATGATGATGTACAATTATTTGTATTGAGAGCACTATAACTTCCTTGTGCATAACATACAACAAAGTATATATTTTTCTTTATCAATGCAATGAATCCAAATACTGATTTAATTCTCTGTTAAAGGAATCCAATGCTACTTTCGATATAACCGATTTCGGATTTTTCTTAATAGCACAATACTAGTACACATCTAATACACCAGCTATATATCACACAGTCAAATAAAAAAAATAGTACGAATAACATTTATAGAAACAGTACGGCCGCCAACTAAGCATACATTTACAATGGGCAGAATTTATTTATATTGTACGCCATACAGTCATGGAATGATCAGTCGGACAATTCAATCGCAGCCTATGCACTTCTATTATTGGCCTAATTATGGCGCTGAGATTCTTTTGTCATGGCAGCGTAGATCCGCTAATTGCCGGACTGACATATTATCGAGGACGGGCATTCGGATAATTGAAAGAGCGCGGCGGCCATCGACAGTTCGATATTGGGCAGGCGCTGATAAGATAATAATGAATTATCGACAGGTGCGCGACCGGTTAACAGGGCCACCCCAAATGCACCGTTTTGCCTTTTGCCCCAAGATTCGGAGCGAAAGGGGTTTCAAAGTGTATGAGTAAACAGAGCCCGATGATGCCTCCTTGTTAGCAAACCTGTCGATCACATTCTCAGTGCTGAATCGAGCGAAAAATGCGCTCTCATCGGGAATAGAATGATTCCACTCGAAAACGGAGCTTATTCGGCATTTTGGCCTTATTATTTGGTTTGCAGGAAATTACAGTGATAAATGTAAGAGTAACAAAAACCCAATGTAAACTTCATATTGGACCAAATACTCCGTATTAATCGTATTTTATTTAATTGTTATGAGCGATTTTACATTTTAAACTATTTTTTTTAGATTTATCGCTTTCGGTTAATCACAAACAGAAATTGCAATTTTAGTCCGCGTTAACAAATTATCGACTGAACGTTTCGACGTGAACTTCATTAGGGACCATATAATCTTTAATTATGGAATACATATTATTTATTTATTATGACCTCTTTTACATTTGAAAGGTTTTTGTTAGATTTATCGCTATCGATTAATGACATACAAATTGCGGTTTTTGTCCGCGTTATATAATATATATAATAACTTGTCACTGCATTACTGATATGTACACCATTAATATTTATTCGTTATTAATCTAAGTGCCCAAAGTCCACTGTAAAAGAATCACGAAATCAAAAACTAATTTCCTCAGTACAAAATGAACCCATCCAGAATTCATTGACCGAATTACCTTTTCAGTAGATCCCAATAACCGCAGTAACACCCAGAAATCATAAATCCCAAATCCGTCCAATTACGCCCCACCCGACTCTCGCCGATCGTCCAAGATTTTCCCAAAATCCGTCGCACCGTCCATTGGGGCGAAAGTGGGTATTGAGCAGCGGAGGGTGCGGGGAGGGGAGCGGATCCGTCACGATGACGAGGTCGACCCACCGAGCGACCGCTGTCCTCGATTTTCGTCTCTCGGACCCCCATGGGTTCCCATGACCCCGTCTGACCCCGTGGCTTAAGGTGCTCCCGTCCGAGGGAGTCCTCCTCCAGAAGGTCCGACTCTTGGTCAGAGGTCGCGCATATGGTCCTCCCGTCGCTTACTTCCTGCGCGGAAGCTGACGGACTCTTTCCCGAAAAGTTTGGGAAAAATTCTCGACAGCGATGAGATTCCTTTCCGTCGCATTATGCACCGCCCTCCCCTCCTCTCCCCCTTCCTTCCGTGAAGGCTGTTGACGAGTCTCGAAATAATGCCGCCCTTGTCCGTGCAAGTCAGCCTTGCGAACGGATGGAGGTGCGGAAGAAAAGCTGTAGGTTGCGTATTCCTCTCGCTTTTTCGCCGACCTCGACCGTTGCTGACACCCTGACCTCTTCGGGTAAGGTGCACTTCGGACTCGTCGAGTTCGCTGGTGGCATCATGAGAGTGCACCGGGTGAAGGGAGCACGTGGCTTTCACGAATTTTTTTTCCCTTCGTTTTTCTTTGGTTTTTGATCGATTGGCCAGCGACGGTGGCTGACCGTTGGAGGTTTGAATAAAGATTTGATGGCGAGTGCGATGTTAACGGTAATTTCTGAGGGTGGGGGGTGGAAGGTGCGTGCTGCACGAAAGTAACGGACGCAGGTCATCTGCAAGCAAGGAATTGCTTTCGATGTGTTATATCACATAGCATCCCGTTTGTTTTTCTAACTGTGATTGGATAATTAACGTTAATTTGCACAATAATCCTAACGGGAAAACAGCGATCACGGGTAATGAAAAATAACTGGAACCCATAAACCGCACTTTTCTAACATAACTAATTAAGAAAACTGACAAGCATTGCGATAATTAGCGAAAAATTCCTGCTGCAAAAATATTTAATATTGTAAGACGGTTATAATTGAACGCCGCCGACATTACTGATTTAAAAAAAATACTGCCCGCCACAAAACGAACTGGTAACACAATGGCAGACGGGTAGCAACGTCAAAAGAAGGATGATACTCCACAAAAAGGATCATTACGCCTGTGTCACTCGAACTCGATCCGCACGTTCAACTAACTCGCATGCAATACACACACGCACACCTTCACATACTGAGTCACTCAAGCTGCCGTAAGAAGCACGTGCCCCACGCCTCTGATTTTTACCTCTCACTTTACCCCCCCCCCCCCCCTCACCCTGCCTTACCTGTCGAGATAATCTTCGCGGACAATGCAATTACGCTGGCACTCGACGCTTCCCGTTTCGGAGCCCGACGAGCGTAGGGCCCAATAAAACTTTTACTCCTCGAAAGGGGTGAAAGGGGTTGAAAATCGAAAGTTTTGGAAAAGGGCGGGAGGAGAGGGGGGAGGGGGGGGCAGAAGACGATCCTGGCTTACCGAGGTTATAACAGGATAATCCGCAGGCTCTCGCCGAATCACGCACCGTACTCCACCCTCGACGCTTCCTTCACGGAGGTAAAGGATTAAGGGCGGAAAAAACGGCGGCGGGAGAGGGATGAGCGGGGCAGGAGAAAAAAAAAAGGAGCGAGGAAGTATCGTAAAGTGAAATTCGTGCCATAAAGGTGGGCCCCCGCAACCCTTTACCGGAGACAATTTTCGCCCGTCGATTCCTTCCGCCCTTAGGGCCCGCACTCTCAACCCTTTCGGGCCGGTCAATGTTTTTCACCCGATTTTTTTTTCGCACCATCCCCTCCCCCCTCTCCCGCTTTTCCACGGGACGGATTCTCGTTTGCACTCGCTTAGGACCGAGCGTTTTTTTCTCCCCCCCCCCTCTCTCCCTCTCTACTGTCCAACCCCTAAACTCTCTGTCTGGGGAGGGAAAATGTTTTTCGAGCGTGTCGCGACCCAACAACGACGCCGTTGATCTTTCTGAGCTATTTAAGGCATTGTAACTCACGCTTCGAGTGTCTCGGAACCTTCGCAGGACGTCTGTGTGCGGCACTGTCTGTGTCGAATGACAGATTTTTTGCTGCACTTAGGTCGCTTGCGTGCCAAGTATATGGGCCAGTGAACGTCGGAAGGTCGATATTAATTATGCGATCTTTCAGCAGCGTAAGCCAGTATAAATGTTTATCCTTCGGTATTTACATCGCGTTACACGCGTACTGCTTGCACTCTTATTCTTTCAAATTTGAATTGCGCCCGTTGGAAGGATACGGCCCATCAGGTGAGAAAAGTTTGAACGCCTTCTACGCGGGATGATTTCATTTTCGAGCCTAGGTCGCGTCGCTTTCTAGAGGCCCAGAAACTCGAACTGGCTCCAATATCCGAGCCATCCATCCATACCTCTCTGCAACCCTTTTTTCTGTCACTTTTTTTCGGCCCTGTTGTACCAACAACGTCGTTGCTCTTTCGGAGTAAGCCAGCAATAGACTTTATAACTCGCACTCCATTCGCGTCCCGCTACTCTCCCATTGGACAACGACACTTCACCGTTTTTTCCCCTCCCTCCCTCCCTCCCTCTCTCTCTCTCTCTCTCTCTCTCTCCCTCTCTCTTTCTTTCGCTCTTTCTCCCACTCTCCCCTTCCACTCTTTCGCTCTCGACGTTCTCGGCCGAGTGGAAGCACGGATATGCCTGATTTTCGGGGTCCGAGGCAAAAAATGTCTACCTCTCGCACGTTGGGCCCCATAATGACTAGACGAAATGCGCCTCTGTAAATCCGAGCCGGCAAGAACTCGACAATCACGGAAACTGTACATCATTCTTCCCCGTGCGTACCGTTAAGGAAATAGTTGATATCCGCGCGAAATCCTGAACGTGGCCGACCTCTAATGACCCTTTCAATAAACGTTTGCTTATTGGTCTACTAGTTGCTGATGCAAATGACGAAATATGCAACGAGGTCGGGGGCGTAAATTTTGGTTGCAAACTGTGTAAACTTGGAAGTGGAATTCAAAGGATAATTTGTGCGAGAATTAGACGTAAATAATTTAAATGTCATCGTGTTAAACATAAACGTATTACATAATACGTGTACGTGATATAAAGCACTGAGAAGTGAAGAATTGAGAATAAGAATAAGAATCTACTTTAAGGACAATTTTCTAAACACATCTTCCTAGATATAAATACAATAAATTGAAATGATGGAACGCGGTGAAGATTCTAAATAATTAGAGAAAAATTTGAACTGTCTCACAAATCAAACAATACACTATATTAAACACGTTACCTAATACATGTACATGGGCAACGTTCAGTAAACGCGCAACATCTCCACTTTCGAAAATCCATAAATTCAGGAGCGCGTACAGCCGAAGCACAGCCGGGCGGCGCGAGTAAAAGAGTAACTATGAACAATTCATATTTGCAGGCTTTAAGTGCGATTTACATAGAGCCACGAGTGGGCGTGCTCGCGTGTGCGTGCGCGCGCCCCGTCGCATGCACGTCCGTCGAAGCGCATACATAATCAATCGGCGGGAGCGCAATCCTTCATTGCTGAATTTAATATCTAAATATACCCCGGGCCCGTATAAATCCGAACCGCACGAATTAATAAACGCTTAACTAACCGTCCAAACATCTCCGCTTCCAAATTTGCGCATACGTAAACGCATATTCGGCGCTAAACGTACGGCCGCGCGTATCTACATATGACAACACGCAAAACTAATATTTGCATATTCGAGACGCGGGTACGTACACGATGCCCCGCCGTACACGCTCAAACACGCTACCACGTCCCTACGAACCCATACTGACCCGACCACCCATACACCTACGGACGGACAACGTCATGATTCACGCGTTCCACGATTTGATCAATTCCGAAAGTTAATTTCCTCGGCTAGAAGCGCGTGTGATCTATCAGCGACCCTCACGAGTCAACGATCGTTGATCACAGCTGATTCCGGAGGGAGGGGAGGGTGAGGTGCGTCAAGGGAGAAAGAGAGGAGGCTTTCGGCGTTTCTCAATAACACGGCTACCGGGTGTCACGAATTCGAAAGGAGCCAGGCCCCGCTACGCTTTGACGCGCGTCCCTAATTCGTCCGGTTCGTGCTGCGGGGGCTGGCGGTTAAAAAAAAAATGAGAGTGAAGGAGACGGCGGGAAGGAGAGGAACGAGAGCGAGGGAGAAGCCGGCAGGAGGGAAATGGAAGTGAGAGGAGAGTCGGGATGGGAGTGACACGGGACGCGCGAGGAAAGATAGAATGAAGAATGGGAAAGAAAGGCAGAAACCGTAGCGAAGTAAAAAGAGCGAACTTGATAAGACAGAGACGGGATGCATAAGGAAAAGATACTGATAACCGAATTTCGACTTTATATGTACCAAAATCATTTCTACCAGCCATGAAAGACAGGTGGGAGAGTAAAGGCAGGTCGAACTAACCAAAAAGCAAGAAACTGTCATATAAAGGGGACAAACACAGGGCAGTTAAGGAAGAACAGAGGGACAATGAGAAAAGGCGCGTGGAATGAAAATAATTTGTAGAAGAGCAGCATGAGACCGACAGAATGAAACTATCTATCTCAGTTGCGTGTTTCTTGTTGAGGGTGTCGAGCCGTGACTGTGTCTCATGCACGAAAATTCTTCACTTTTCCCTGAACAAAGCCGAAGTAAGAGTGGCCCGCCTTTCTCCTGCCTCTCCCTCTCTCTCTCTCTCTCTCTCTCTTTCTTTCTCTCTCCCTCATTCCCCCCTGAGTTTTGTCGACCTTTTCGTAAAGCGTGTCGTGGAGCCAATTTCGTCTCGGGCTCACGGCCGCAGTTCGACATCGGACAGAATGCTTTTTTTTTTTATTATTCGCTCGATGCCGTTTATTCACTGCCGCGAGCTGTTCGGAGACATTTCTATGAACCTGGCGCGTTGACTTGCATCGCTCGTACCGTTCCTGATATGCGTAGAAAGCGGCTGGCACAGCGCATGCGCGGAGTGGCCGCTCGTTTTGCCCGGTAAATATTTGCGGGTATATGAATTATCGCCTTACGCCGGGCTGCGCGAATCTTGAATGTCTTAATTGGCGCGGGGTTGAACTTTGAAAAATTTTCGACTCTTTGTCTAGGGATAGCAGTTTTGTGCAATTCTGACGGAAGTCTTCAGATTGATAAAAGAAACTGGGAGATGGTCGGTCTATGTATCGGTACTTAAATGTTCTTTTTAATATGGATGTTTTTGAATTGTCTCTCTGTGATTCGATTTTGTTGTAATATGTAAGTAGTATAAATTTATTCGTGTGCAATAAATATTATTTTTATATCATCAATGATTATCATCGCTATTTTATCGCAAATATATAGTTTGTTTGAAGTACATAAAATATTCTGTGGGTAGCATATGTAAAAAACTTGTAGCTCTAGAAACCAACCCACACGACATTCCAAAACCTATTTGATTAAAACATATTTATATTTTCGCAGTCACATTATATTATCGGCGAATGCCATACACCATCGTTTAATTACGTAAACACATCACCCTGCCACACATTTCCCTGCGCAAAAAAGAGTCCAAAGTAAAATATCTATTTCGATTCCAAGTGGGGAACTTCTACGGGCCCGACAAAGCTTGAAAATATTCACTTATGAACCCATCGGAAAGGCCGAGCACAAAAAACCAGAAAAACGGCCAATACCGAGATAAGTACGCACGTTCCCCAAAGAATGACACTCGCTCAAGCATCCTGCGAATCACCCTATGGCAAGCAGCACGTGCTCGTCATCGGGATCCAGCGATCCAACGGCTCCTTTTTCATTACCGACTCGCCACCCCAAAACGACTCCGCCAAAAAAAAACCGTCGAAAAAATCCCCCCAGCGCGGGAAAAAAATCGTCGCGGTCAACGGATCGAAATCACGTCAAGGTAGAGGACGGCCGATCATAACGATCGGTCAGTTCTCGGCAACGGCGAGAAGGGCGCGCCCTTCTTTTTGCCATTTGACTTTTTTTTTGGCCGCCTCGCACTCGAAGAGGGTCAGCGCGCGAGGGAAAAAACCGGATTTTCCTTGCGCGCTCGTTGTCCTCGGCGCGGAGCATCTGTGCTCGATCTGCATATGGTCCGAACCTCGTGTAAGCTCACTCTTCCCCTTCCTCGCACCCCACCCCTCGCCAGATTTTCCCTCTTCCTCCGCTCGCCTATCCGCATTGTGCGTTACAACGATTTTCTTCGCGTCCTCGTCTCTCCTTTCGGCCCTCGCCGTTGGTTCCTCAAACTGTCCAAGTTCTTATATGCCCGTTATGGTCTCTATACGCACGAGTTTTCATTCGATCGTGTCCCAATTTTCTGCGAGACCGCATCGTAGCACGTTCATCTTCCGACTTGTTTTTGCTTCATTCTTTTGGGCAGTTTGCGCTTTGACTGTGACCACTTTTTTTAGTTTCGTTGCTCACAAGTTGGTAAACGCCCTTCATTCACTATGAACTCTATTTTTTGTTCGTTGTATAGATATGGACTGTTTATTTTGAAAGCGGTGTAGGGTCATTTTTTTTAAATAAGACACCATATAAATAAAAACTTTACACTAAATTGATCAGAAATTATGTGATATATAATTTTTACAAAAAAATTGACTTGCACTGCTTTAAAAAGAACGGTCCACACGTGTTTGACAAAAATAACATAGGGTCCGTAGTGAGAAATGAGGAATCACACACACAAAAAATTTACATAAAATGAAATCACAAATTATGTGATATTTCATTAAAAAAAAAATGGACTCTCACCAGTTTAAAAATAAACGGTCCATATAATAATGTCATACAATTGTATTTGCAACGGGTAGCCATTGTTTTTTGCCATGTGCCCCTTTTTGTCTCATATGCCACTTCTTCTACGCTCCATTGTCCCGTCCTCTCTACCCCTGCCCGCACTCTTTGCATACGCTTCTTTCTATTTGCTTACTTATCTCTCCTCTTCCCAACTTTCTTTCCCAGCTTCTCACCCCCCTGCTTTGTCTCCGTCTCCTTCCCCCGTTCCCCCCGAAGCAGCGCCAGCCTGCTTTTTCTCCCGTTCAACTCCTAGAAGTGACTACCACTTGCCCAGGGTCGATAGTCGGCCGGAGGGGAGGTAATCAGGTGGGGTAAGGTCGCCCTAATTTCAACCGTCCGCGGAGTCGTTTGAATAACAATGATCGCCCCTGGAGCCCTTCGAGCTCAAGACGAATTTTCCGTACGGATTCGCAGTCTATCCGTCTTCCTCCCGATTCTCTCTCACCCATTCGGATCATTCCGGCGCATCGTCTACCTGCGTATTTACATTTATAAACTGCTAAACACGTCTAAACTCGGATCGCCCGATAGATTTATGTTCGCACGTCCGCTCACGGCTGTCTACGGTTACGTGCGCGTTCGTTCGACTGGTCCATGCGCTTATTTGCATATCCGTACGGACGGTACGCTCGCGTATTTGCACTGCGAAAGTTAATGCCTAAGCGGTTTAGATAATGATAATGACGGTCTGTTTGCGAAAGCGGATTCCTTCTCGCCGCCTCTCGTCCGGCATTTACATTCTTTTCGGCGGAATCATTGTTGGTGATGTGAGAAATATCGGGACGATGAATCGTAAATTTCGGCATTTGGAATTAATTGGGGGAAATTATAGGCTTAACGTAGATAAGTACGTACCTACGTTCTGCGCAAACTGTTTACCAATATCAATATCCAAAAATCTTGAATAGTGTCTGAACTTAAATCTTACATTTATTTAGACGCTATATTGAATATTTTACTGTGTCGCCAAACTGCACTCGTTCAAAGTCAAATGCTTGTACAATCTAAACATTGTCCAACATTTCCTAGCCTAATACGTTAAACAATTCTTTCGGTCTCATTTCGTAAAAACCTGCAAACATTTATAGTTCCTTACAATCTCAACAGACGATAATTACTACCTCCGCAACCCGCTTTCCAGGTATGGTTTTTTCTCACGCATCAAGACGGCCAGAAACCTCATCATCCAAAAATCTTGCATAACTGACAAACGCAATATCCTTTAACGCCAACGTAAAGTACATTCCCACCCCGAGCTCGAACCTCGAAAACACCCACCACCTCAAGCGTCCCCTCGTTAACAGACGAGAAACAAGAAGAAATCTCTATCAACAATTCGTTAAAACTCTCCGATCTCGGCGGTCCTCGGAACGAGTCGGCGGCGGCGGCGGTGGCGGCGGTGGGAAAAAAGTTCGATTAAACTCGATAATTGAACGGTTCCCTTCCGAACTTCCGTCCGCGCAACGGCGCCAAAAGAAAGCCACGAAAAAACATTCGCCGAGGACCCGGGGCTCTGCCTTAATTTCATTCGCCCCGATTTTCTCAACCCTCTCGCCTCGGCCGGCGATCGATCAAACTTCGCCGACGATGACGATCGTTCTCGTCCGCTGCAACCCGATATGCAAATATTTCCCGACGAGCCACTCCACTTAAGGGTGGAGATTAATGACGCCTGCGGTCCGCTCGCGAGGAAAGCGGATTCTTTTGTCGCGGGCAGATCGTTTGCGAGCCGCCGATTTTCGACACTCACCCCGCGCCGAGACTTAATTCGCGATTTTTCTCCGGGCCCTGCTCCTGCTGGCCCAACCCCGTGGGACCCGGTCGAACCTTGGGACGAGCTGGAACGCAAGTGGCTTGCCAGAACGCATTTGGTGCGAGTTACATTTGTCTTCGGCACGAAATCGCTTGAGAAAGTTATGCTTCAAATTGATGGGACGCAGACTTTGAGATGTAGGTATGCTGGAGAATGTTGTAGCTTTTCGTTAGGTACATGGATTGAGTCTGTGCGAATGTGAGAATTAGAGTAACGTACGCAGTCCAGATTGGAATTAATTTTCTGTTTTTACTGTTAATTTTTGAACTGAGCAAGTAGAACGTCAGTTAGCTGTTTGGGTATTTTTTTGCATCTAACTGTGAGTTTCAAATATATAATTCGTACTGTCTTATGGATACTATTGTTAACAGGAATTTGATGTGAATGACAGTTGATATGTTTAGTACGAATTAATACAGGAATTAATATAATAATTGACGCGTCTCGTTCTTCTTAACCTGGAATCTAGAATTTACAATGCAACAGTTTCCTAAGAATTACAGTCGCGTTCTATCCCCCCTTCATCTCCTCGACGTCATCGACGTTGGCAACAACTCTTGGAAGTTACACTGATCACTTGCGAAAGATTCGAGCTATGGAATGAGCGCGTGAATGACGAAAGTTTCACGGATTAATATTGCGCTACCCAACGGAAGCCATAAGTACTTTGAATGTCACAATAATTAAACAATCACCTCCAAACATCATCCAACCATCATCGATATACCAAAAAAGCAAACGCTCCCCACTCGTGCCAAAGCACCTGCTTCACACCTTAACACACACCGCCCCATCCGTCGCATTCCGTCTCATAACGTCGACTTTACGCGATTCCTGGACAAGACTCAATTATCATCACCTTCACAATCCGAGCCACGCACACAGTCGCGACCGGGCAAGCGGAACCAGAAGAACTCATACACAGTTGCACTCTCGGCATCTCATTGTTCGACATCCCGTTTTTGCGGCCGACAATCAGACGTTTTTGCCTCCTCTTTCACCGGCAGTACGAAGGCAGTCCGAAGGCAGTACGGAGCCACTCCGATCGCTCTCTTATTCTCGATTACTCACGCACGAGCGCGGCATTGAATGGCGGAAAAGCAGGGGAACGATGGCGGCCAGTCGAACGAATCGTCCGTATCACCTCGTAGATTTCACCGGTCATTATTGGCCGGCACGTACGAGAAACGCGCCGCGGGGTTACGCGGCCGAGAGTCCAGATCGGAGACAATGATCCGTGATCGCTCGATCGCGGCCACGTAGATCCTTTCCTGGGGCACGAAGACAAAACGGCCGCGAGCCACGCTCCGCTGCCTTTTCGGTTATTGGAAGTGAGGTTAGGCGACCGGGGAATGGCCTGCCTCGCTGTCTGTCGCAGCCACGCTTGGTTGCTCCTAATCATAATAAAACGCGAGGTACCTACTTGCGCGGACACCTTAAAGCCGATTTCTATCTCTCGCCGGGGAGGGGAAAAAAGGACGGCGGAGAGTGGCTCATTTTTTTTATCCACCTTTTTCACGATTCCGCGCCTGCCGTCGAAGGAAGGACCGATGCCTCGGATATTTCCACGGGACGTCTCGGGGTGGTACGAATTTCGAGTGCGAGCTTGGACAGTCTTCTTCAGACTTACCGTGCGAAATTGGGGGAATTCGAATGTCGAGACTCGTCATTTTGTGTCTCGCTGAGAAGTGAGTGTAGACGGCCTGTCGATTCCGAAATGTAACTCTGCCCGATAGTCTTTCTCATGTATTCTTTCATACCGGACTCTGATTTATCATTCTTTAGTACTTAAATCAGTGAGTAAATATTACTTTTAACCTATTTCTAAAATCAACGTTTTTGATAAACAGTTGAAGAAATAATTTTGCCGATTTCCTTAAAATAGTTTAAAGTACATTATTTCTGCAATAAAATTGTTATTTTACCCATATAAACAACCTAATATTTATTATACAGTTAATGCAATTATTTGAATATATAATTATTCGAGCTACATTACTGACGAGTCGCACTTACCATAAAGCGCAAGCGAGTAGAATTGGAAACTCCTGCTCGAGCGATCCAAATTCGGATTTCGCCGAATTCTCCAAGGTGTTACAACCGCATTTTCCCTAAGAGCTCGTAGATATTACGCGAGATTACGTTTTTCGCGCAGATATCACGGAACGATAAACCGGCATAAAGTGGGAGCCCCTTGCATCTTGCCGATCGTTCATCTGCGATCCGTTTCCCTTTTCTGAAGGTCTGAAAGGTGTCCCGGCGCGAAAATGTTTGGAAACGGTGCGGGCATATGGCAAACGTGAACGCCAGGCTCCTCTTCCGCTCGACTAGCTTCCCGAGGAGCTCATTTCCGAAAATCATTCTCTCGCCCTCTTTTCTCTCCATTCTTCGAGGCTGCGACTCGTAACTCGCGCGAACGGTCAGATAATTATCGTTCGGAACGGACGTGCGCTTTCGTGTCTTCTCGGAAGAATGGCTTCTCGCACGCAGTTGACACTGAGCTCGACTAACTCGACCTATTTTTGTCGGCCGACTTTGGAAATAACGTTGCTTTGCGTTCGTTTGTTGATAAGAGAACGGTATCTTCCGCGATGACTGTATAAAAATAATTACAATGAATATATTTAAATTTGTCTGATTGGAGTAACAATGGTTAGCAATTCTATAGTTTTAAAATTTATTTAGGTGTCTGCTGCAATTAATAACAGAAGTTGGTAACATAGAGACAATAACTGATTCATGTTTCCAAACAATTGCGTGTTCTTTGATAATGCGAACCTTACCCTACCTCGCAACTTACCCAACACATAGTTTCATTCCAAAGAATAGATCCAGATTACGTCACGTCCGAACCATGAGATACCAAGAAAGACATTCTTATTTCATAAATAGGTCCGCCCGCGACCGAAGCCTTTCGGTAACAAACGATTTTCACTTGCACAATCGTCCATCTGAATATGCCGGGGAAAAAAGAGGAAAGGATCAATATCCCGTAGAATTCCATGCCCGATACGGGCCTAACGGACTAATCCCGAGCACGAACGAATGCAGCCTCGCCTTCGCCTTTATCGGCCCGCCATAAATTGCCCGGCGAGCATCTTAATAGCGAAGAAAATTGCAAACTATCATCATCGAACGAGCGCGGGTGTAAAACTTCTCGTCACGCGAACGACCCGCATTATGTAAAAGTGTATCGATGGCGACAAGGGCCGACGCCGACGTTAATTAACCGCCGCTTCTTTCTCTCTGCTCCCCCTCCGCCCCCTACCTCCCTTCTCTTCACCAGCACCACCCTCCTCGCCGCCGCGCCGCGCAATAAATAGCGGGCCGTGTTCCAGCGGGATAAATCAGAAAACGCGCGCTCGGGACCTGGAGTCAGGGCATAAATTTCGCACTGACGGCAGTGACTTACCAATCGAGCCCGAACTTCCCGACAACGATTTTTATCTCCCTTTATAGAAGGCAAACGCCGCTGCTCTCCCTATCCTATCAGCCTCTTTATCGCCTACTCTCTCACTCCGGCGGTCTGTCTATCGGCCTGTCTTCTCTCTCTCTCTCTCTCTCTCTCTCACTATTGCGCACTCTTTTACTCTCCTCCACTTATTCTCCATTGCGCATGTTGTCGGTGAGCCACGTTCCGTGACACCCCTTGCCACGAGAGTTCGTAAATACCGACGAAAACGGGAGGGGGGAGGGTGGTAAGGGGCGGATGGGGCAGAAAGGCGCAGGAGGGGTAGAAAACGCAGTTGGGAGATAGGGACAACAACGGGTCAGCGCGACATTGCAAAAAAGTCGGTCAACCGCAAATAGAGATCCTCGGAATAGGTTTGAGAGGGAGAGAGAGAGAGAGGGGGTGAGAGGAGGGCGAGAAAATGGGGGAAAAAGTGGAAAAAAGTAGCGGCGAGCAAGACGAATTGAGTCATCGCGCGTTCGGATGGGGGACAAAAAGTGGAAGAAGCGAACGAGTGCCTCTAGTTTTTCTCAATGGCGCCCGAACGTTTTTTTTTTCGGGAAGAAGTGTTGTGAGCCGCCTTTGGCCCTTCACTTTTTACGTATGGATATGGCGTTTTCGGATGTAATAGGAAGGTGATTTGGGTTTAATCGGTCTAATGCTGCGGTTGATTTATCGAAAATGCTTTATGGGACGAAGAAGGACCTGTTTTTCACTGATTTATTGTCATACATATAGGTGAAAGTATGTGTAATTTAAGACCCAGCGTAGTCGTTAAGTTTACACCTTAGATACTCGCCATGTCGTTTATGCATGCAACAAGGTTACATATAGAGAGTCATCAAACGATCATAGTTGATATTGATGTACCTATATATCAATATCTCATGTCATCTCCTTCCGTGCGATTGCAATCCTTAGTAAGATTCCAATTGGAACTTGGCTGACACCAGTTTCATTTATCAGCTCACCTTTTTTGTTTAGCGCCTCCGACATGAGGTTATAACACCACTGTGATTCTCAAAGGATCCTTAAAGGATCCCATTGTAACCCCGTGCACACAAAAAAGTGTGGCGGTGCAAAAACCAGAAGCACTACCGAGTCACTCCTGGCTCGTGTTAGGCTATTGGCAAAAAATCTAGCAGAAAGGAGAGATCATGGGAGGGAATTCAAAAGAGGGAGAAAGTGAAACGCTGACAAACACTGCCTATAAGCCAAGTCAAAATTATATGATCCTACTTGACTCCTCTTGTTCCAATCTCCTTTCTACCTGCAACGGAAACCATGTCAAACCTCCTAATTCAATTAACAAGTATCAAAAATAGTACTTTTCGAACAAACAACTCTTCATCGAAATACTTGCGTAGTAAACCCTCACTGCCACCCACTGAATCAATCAATTCTTCCCGTCCTTGAAAACAATACGAATCCAAACAACTCTACGACCAACCGAGCCAATCCCATAAACCAAAACTGTCACACGTTTTCGCAATCTCTCCAACCAGCTCGATTTCGATCCTTTGACAATCTGCGGTCGCCTAAAAACCAAAACCACTCGTACCTTCTCAACGAGCGGTCGAAAAAAGGAGACAGAGTCATACGCAATCCGTCAAGTACGGGAATCGGCTCGTACAAAGAGGGAGCCGACCTAGACGAGAATGAGACGGCGTAACGAAAAAAAAGGAAACTTTTATGAAGACGTTACACGGCTCCGTGGGCTTTTGACAAATTTCCTCTTTTCATCGACAGTCGCGTGCTCGGGCTCTCGACAGAAAGATTACGATGCTCGTTGCGTTCGTCGACAGACGGCGATAGGTGGAGGTTGGCGACTGTTCGGGCCCCAACGACTGGGACTCACGGTCCGGACTCTCGAAAGAGGACTGGTAGCTTCTAAGGAAAACGATGCGTCACTTTGCACCCGGGACGGATTTTCGGAAGGTGCCGAATTTGTCGGCTGGCGCGGTGGGAGATGAGGAGGAGGTGGAAGGGGAGAGAGACGGTTGGGCAACAGAAGGCGGCCGTCTATGACGCGGCAGCTTTTTTTTTCTCTCCTCCTCGATCGAGCGGCGTGGAAACAATCCGTGGTAGACGGCTGCGTGAAACTGTGCTCCTCTGAGATCTTCGCCGATCCGCCGGCGTGAAATCATCGGACCCGCTGATGGCTTCGGGCGGCGCTGAGTTATGAACCGTGCACGGCGGGTTCCTTAATTCGAAATTCGTATGCGCCATGGCGTCGGATCGTTTGTCAGAATTTAATTGAACCTAGGACTCGGCCGGCGACCGGGAGGATGCGCGCGCTTGATTGAGAGCTGGAGCAAGTGCCCGCGCTTTCTGTCGGTCGGTGTTGTGATGTCCTCGGTTGATCTTTGGCAGAATTTTGGATTCTGGGCAGTAGGTTAGGTGGAGCGGGAATTGATGTTCGTCAGGGGAATTTTTGAATATTTTGATCGAGCTGCCATTATACAAACATTTATTAAGAATTCCCGAATATATCATATCTTTATTACTTAATAATCATTATTAGCAATAATGTGTTTAAAATCTTATTAATTAATGATGTATTTACATAACATATATTTAATTATATTACATGATACATATATATATATATATATATTATAATTATTATATATGTGTATAATAATAATAATATATTCAAATTGTTATTTTAATTATAAATAGTTGCTGAAAAATGTTCTTCAGATACTAATGAGAATTCTAATATTTACCGATAATTATAATTACAAGCCATTATTGTTTTTGAATAGAAAATACTTAAAACCGAACAAATATTTGTAATCCATCGTCAATGTGTAAGCTACTACCGCAGGATGCTCCTGAGGACGTTCGCGAAGCTTTCATCCTAGACATGGAAGAAATGAACAACAGCCACCGTAATTTCATAAGTCCCACCATACCTTCTCACGTTTTAATTCACAGCAAGCGCATCCCTCGCATCTCAAAGACCTTATATCAAACAACCCCCGCCTACATTCTTAAGATCGAACTATCACAACTCGCATCATCCCCGGATCATCATGAGGCGGATGGCAAATGAAATCTATTAAGTCTACCTCCCGCTCGCATCGACGCTCGCATGCCGGACTGCCTAATTTTACGATCCTCGCCGGCAGACATTTTCTTACGATTAGCCGCAAGACGAGCGTGCCTCCCGTTTAATTACCGAACCATTCATATCCCTCGGACTCCGCTTGTCCGACTGGGCAGTGCGCGCGCGCGCACGCGCCCTCACGTCCGCCCCCGTTAGATGCAAATTAATAACGCAAATTGGAAAGTGCCGTCCTCATTTTAATGCGTCGCTCCCGCTGCATGCGCCGCTCGTAAAGCTCAGCTCGGACTTAAAAATTGTCCGTCCGGCAGGCCGGGGAAGAGGGTACGCCGGGATGCGAAAAAACGAGCGAGAGGGGGGCCCCCGGGGCAATCCGTAAGACCCTCGGCACGCACGAGGGTCATTAGAATCTTGTTGCATCGAAAATCTTGTAAACGAGCTGCCGTGCTCGCCGGCGAAATAAAAAATGAGGCGGGCAGCCGCGGCGCAAGGGAGGGGGATGATACTCGGAGTTGAGTGAAGAGAGAGAGAGAGAGAGAGAGAGAGAGGTCGAACGAGTCGAAATGCACATTTGCTGGCAGAAATGAGGTGAGGGAGGGGTTTCTTCTGGGTGCACAATGAGAGAATGGAGGCGCGAATTTCGATCGACGAACGGACGTTTCAGTTGAATTTTGACGTTCGATGGTGAAGATCGTGAGCCTTTTGATGCATCAGGAACACAGATTTGGAAAGCGGGTTGGGATAATAATTGTGTCGGCGTGTTAAAGAACTAAAAGTGAACGTCTTAGAGAACTATATGCGAGTATTTATGAAACATCGAGATTAAAATATTGTTTTAGTACTGTACATTGGGCTGACAAGAATTTGACAACGGATGATGAGAAATTTATATTGTTAAATTCGTACAAACATTTTTCAACGAGAGTCAAACGGAACATTTGGATTGTACAAGCATTTGGCTTTCAACGCAAACAGTTTGATGGAAAAATAAAATATTTAATGTAGAAGCTGTGGGAACTTTAATAGGTAACAGAAAAAGGGGTCGTATAGAGAACGGGTAAGGTTTAAGCTGGGAGACTATCTAAATTACGGAGAAGTATCAAAATGAGAATCTGGAAAGACATATGCGACGTGTTATGTGGGTACCTGACAAATTTCAACGCGCCACAATGAGGTCTGGGAGCATTTGTGCGCAGTTTGATGTATGGGAAAGCGGAATATTCGAGATAGAAAATGTACGGACGGGAACGGTTGGTATTAGAAACAGTAAATATGTGGCCCATACATAACTAAAGTTCCAATCTTAAGGCGCACTAATGAGTATTCGCAAACAATCCGCATTATACAAGAATTGCGTACATTTAACCGTATAAGTATAAATATAATTAAAAATACACGATGAACGATAACGAAGAAACTATTTAATACCGACTAACCGAAAATTAAATTTGGACAAAATAGTGTAACTATTTAAACAATAAACTGTACATTATTTTCGGGTGGGGCTCGATGATTGGAAAGATAAGAACAATGAAACCGACGATGAAAGTCCACGCATTGGTTGCGTGCAAATTGCGTCCGTTCGCGCCGTTCATGAATTTATACCGTCCGCCGTTATTACATTATACGAGTTTGGCTAGATGAGGTAAAGTTCACATTCCGTCGACCGCGAAAAACAGGTTTCTCGGTGTCCTTAACTTTGGCTAGGTTGAATAAAGAAAAAGTGCATTCGCGGCCGGACGGCGGCAGGACGAACGAGCCGCGGGACTCACGTTCAGCTGCCTTCGACGCAGTCGATTTCTGATCATATTGTCAAGGAACGTCTTCCTGGAACTAGTAATCGCATCCTACATATTTAAATATAAGCAAGAGACAACATTAATCGGCCTCAGAAAACAAACCAGATGCACATACGTTAACTAAATATAACTTCGAAAACTAAATATTAATCGACCATCCCCATAGTCTGCGATCTAAAACAAGAACTATTATACTGTACCACTACAACTTATACAATATAACGCTCTGAAGATGCTTCTGAAGAGCCATCCCAATCCGAAGGCGCAAAGCACATGTAAATCCGCCGCATTGACACGCATATGCTTGCCGAAAACTAGACTTACACCTTCTCGAGCGACGATGATCCGTCGAAACTGAAATAAAGGATGACGCTACGGGTAAGAAATAACTGACTGTCATACATAGAGATTTAGCATCGCGCCGTAAATACGCTCCCCGTAATTGAATTATACTTTAAAAGCTAGAGAAAATAAAGACGGAATGGGTCGGTACTGCTAGGCTAGGGTGGAGGGGCGGGAGGGTAGGGAGAGGAAAGGCGCGGGAAACGATGAAGTACGCGGTATGCCCGTTTAATTAACCCCCTCGCCTTCAGCTACCCCCTAGACCCCCCTCGCCCCGAAGCCACCCATCAGCAACCCCCTCGAGCGGCGGCCAACCCGTCACCGCGGAACGCTTTTGTTTAAGCAGTATCAATTTTACCAGAGGCAGGATCTCGAGAGCTAATATTGGCCGTAACCGTCTCCGTTTCTTTTTACACCGTCGCGGCGGACAACAGCCGCCGAAACGCGACTCCGACGTTCATTATATCGAAATGGCCCTGCCATATGGACGGTGATTTAAACGGGCGCCGAGCGCGATGCGGGGGACACGCTAATGAATTAAATACCCATACGCGGGCAGAGTGGCTCACGTGATTGCGCGCCTATAGATCGATCGGCGGCCATCGACTGCCTTGCCGACGCTAATTTTATGGCAAATGACGATGCAACAGGTTGGGCCGGGAGAAAAATCCTAACGTTTGTTGTTGACGAACGTATGCTCTTGTGTTGCGCTTTTGTTATGGTGCGGAGGGGTTGACGGAGGGACAGTGTGGGGTGAGTTTTACTTGATGATTGTATGATAGTAATACAATGGATAAATAAGGATATGCTACAATTTCGGATTTGAAGACAATTGACTATTTCCTATTTTGTGTGAAGGTACTGTATTTAAATTGCGCTCTGTAATTTGTATTGACGTTGAGTGGTTTTCGAACAAAGCTATTTCCATTTTTCGCAATGAAGCTTGTGTAATAGAAGCGGGAACAGGATAGGATTACAAAGAATCTAATTCGTCGTAAAATTCTCACTGTTAACCTCTAAATACGAAAAACTCAGTTTACCGTACGCACGCGCCCGAATGAGAACAACAAATCTGACTGTGACACGGTAGAATTTAGCCATACATAGTTCAGCCGAACGATCTGTCAAAGAGACGGGTAATGAACGCAGAGCACTCCGCCGTCCGCACAATAGTCCGGTATCATGTCCAAACCAACATTCGGCCATGTTCAAATATCCCTCCGCAAGGATCACAGTCGACAATTTCCTCCAACTTCTCAATCAAAGAAAGCAAGAAAAAGCGAAAACCAAACAATTCCATCCATCTCTACATACTGATCATCGCCAGCGTCCGAACGAAAAAGCAGTGTCCCGCCGCGGCTCCAGTCGATTTTCGCCGATTTCATCGCGGACAACGGAAACCTTGCACCCGGATCAAATAGTACAAGCTAGCTGCTGAAAGAGGCGTAGAAGGTTGAACGAGGACGGCTAGATGTACGGCGAGTGCGAGCGGGAGATAGAGTGGCCGGAGCAAGACGGATAACAGTAAGGCTTGGTGGGGATCGCCGGCGCGAGAGCGAGCGAGAAGCAGAGGGAGCGAGAGAGTGCGAGTGAGAGGGAGGGAGTGAGAAGAGGAGAGGACGCGATATGCCCGCTTAATTATCCCTCTGCGCCCCTCTCACGTATGCGCCTAGTCTCTATCTACCTCGCCCCCTCCCCTGTTGTTCTTTCGCTCGGCAAGTCTCTCTCCTTCCCTCTCGCTCGCGCCTTCATTCGTAGGGAGTGAAGCGTCCGCCGCAGGGTGGGGGGCACGGGCCGGAGAGAGGGAGACGGTGCCGGCCGTCGGTCGGAGCGAGAGGGAGCACTCGGTTTAGTCGGCGCGGAGTGGGGGTAGTGCACGCTCCAGCCGCTCCGAGGGCCGCCACGGCGGCGCAAAACATTCAGTCGGCAAAAAGTAGCCAAGGGGTGAGCATCACCCTGAGCTACTGCGGGAGTGACCGAGAGAGAATCGAAGGAGCGAGAGAAGGAGACGCGGCGAGAGACTCAGTTACGAGTGGAACGAAGATACGCGGTCGCAAGACGGGAATCCCTTTTGCCCGGACTATCCCTGCTTTACGATCCTCGCGCCACTGACACATTGTCGCCTCGCAAAAAGCGAGTGGGACCCCGCCGGCGAGCGTTCTCGCGCGAATAAGTACGGCCGCGGGCCTCGCGCTCGTCTTTCGCTCGAGGGCCAGAAGTGTCCCGCTGGAGAGCACATAGAAAAAAAAAGAGATCTAGAAAGAAGGAGATTTCCCGCTGGGGGAGAAAGTGTCGTGGAGTCTGTTTTCGAGTTCTTCGGTAAGGATCCGAGGTGTGCTCGCGATTAATTAGACGGGCTGCGTACCAGCGTCGCGAGTGTTTCGAATTGCGTTGTTTCCGAATATTCGGGAGGTGCGTTTTCGACCGAGTGAGAGGGTACGCGGTGGGAGAGAGAGAGAGAGAGGAATCCTGCACACGAGGTATGAGCGCAGGACCGGCCGTACGAAGGGCACGAGTCTCGATCTGCCGGCGATGACAGGAGTCGACGTCGTCGATCAGCCGTCAATGTTCGATCGAAGGTGAGAAAGAGAGAGAAAGAGCGAACGAGAGAGAGAGAGAGAGAGAGAGAGCAAAAAAAGTGAAAGGGTACAGAGAAGGAATCAAGGTACTTTGTGCTAATTCTCGACCCTCTCACCCTTACCTCTCCCGAATCGAAACTCAATTTTTTCACCGGCTCTAACGAAAAAACGTGAAGAATAAAGCAGCACGGCTACCTGCCGTTCTTCACTCCGTCGAATCTTGAGAAAAAAAGCGTTGCAGTACGCGACGAGATATCGATCAACGCTCATCGACCGTTCCGATCCATTCAACCTGCCGAGGCGGCGAACATTATCAAACTCCTGCTGCCTCTTCTCCGCAAGGCTCCCAATTGTCAAATGCTCTCGCGCCGAATCTCTACCCAACGATCGTCTCGCCGCACATGAACGCCCGACAACAAGGTCGCCACTGAGAGAGACGGAGACAGAGACAGAGACTTTCGAGCGGGAGACAAACGAGAAGCGGGACGCGCCAGATATCCGAGCACGGACAGAGTGAGAGAGAGAGAGAGAGAGAGAGAGAGAGAGAGAGAGGGAGAAGGATTTCAAGGTCAAGCCACGGTGTGCCACCGCGCTTTACGCCCGCCAAGAGTGTTCCATCGACGTTCGCGACGGCGGTTCCGAAAATCGTCGACCGTAAGGTGGAAGGACGGCGGAAGGAAGGTGTACGGAAGGCCGGAGGAAGGTGGCCGAAGGTGGAAGAGAAGCGGAGGGCGGTCGCGAAGCTGGCGAGGTGGGAGAACGTTCGTGTGATCGAGCAAGCCGCGGACATATCGTGCGCAGGATACTGATAGAGGCGAGGATCGGTACGGCGATTGTGATCGAAGGGTCGAAGGGATGGAGGTGCGGGCAATGGAGTATCGTCCCGTGGTGCCCACGGGGGTGATACCTACGGGACTCCAGGACTATCACGCGGCCATACCGGACCTGAGCCCGCCCAGGAGCCAGGGCTCATCCACTGGAGGCGCATCCTCCATCGGTGAATACGCGCCACGCATGTACACGCCACCCACGCCGCCCACGCCGCACGATGACGACAAGGTAAACGACCATCTTCCACTATCGCTTCCAGATTCGCTCGAGCCCGATCTGGGACCGTCCGCGAATCGGTATCGAGGATGCGAGGCTACGTTTTGACTTCGCTCGCGATTCTTTGGGGTGGGGGAGTTTTGGTCTGTCGGCTGGATGGGGGGGAATATCGATTGTGTAAGGATCGATTGATCTTCGCGTGCTGCGAGGAGTTTCGGAAGGCGGTTGAAGGTTGGGGATGGTTCGGGATGATCGGTTGAGTGTAGGAAGTTATGGAAGTTTTAGGTAATTAGGAGGCTCATTGGATAGACTTGGTGGGAGGGATGTAGAAGTTTTTAATTGTCGTGTAATGTGTCTGTACGTGGAGACTGGATTTTGGAGGCAGAGTTGAATTTCGGAAATAGGTCTGATTGTGTTTGTGAATGTGTAAAAGTTTAGTAGCGCACATTTAAGTATCTTTGCGGCATAATCAGCTGATAGTTGAGGTAGGATTTCTGATTACCCCAGTTTATTTGATCGAAGCGATCGATTTTGGCAAGGGTGATGGTCAAAGTTTTAGGTGAGGAAGTTTTGATGACCGGACGGACAGTTTGACGGATTTTAGTGACTGATGATAGTCGATAGTCGCAGAACAGGTTTTTTTTTATGTGCTCCTAATTAGGTCGGCCGAGCATCGGTCTCATCAGAGAACCGATAGACGATTAATTTTAATGGGGTCCCGCATCAATTTTCGCGGCTCAAACGCGAGAAAAAGGATTTTTCAACTTAACAGTAAAGTAGCGGTAGAAGTTTCAAATTTATGGTTTCCTAACTATATAGTTCGACCAGTGGCTCAGAGAGCAATTATATTTGAAGACCACACTTGGAAGTTGAAAAAATACGGCGTTAAAGTTGAAAATTGTAATCGGACGAAACTCGTTTCAAAAATTTAATATTGACCATTTGCAAATTAAAATTTATGCGATTGCACTCGACAAAGCGAACAGTAGTAAATGTGGGGGTCAAAAATGTACTACTGTATGCGCAAAGTAGTAAAACGCAAAATTGTACGACTTTTCGAAGAAACACATAAACGTTTTATAAAACCTTTTTCTATCATAATATATGTCTGCTACGCAAGCACTCAAATTTTTTATATAAAAATCAAAATGTTTCCACTTATACCTCTAGTACCTAACATCAGATTTATAAAAACGGTGTTCCTGTCACCGATATGACCATTTCTATCGAATGTTGTTCACATCACATTGCATTAGCAATATTATATCTTATATATAAGATATATAAATATATACGTTGAACTTGAACTAATTCTCAGAGCAAACCACGTCTTATCATATTCTTATCCGTATCATGCCCTGAGTTGAGCATCAAACGGCAAACTTTTCAGCTGTCAAAGTTGTAAAATATGGCGGCCGTCGCTGTTCACTGATCACGCGACGTTCAAAACTCGATTCGTTCGATTGGCGCGAATCGGCAGACGAATTTTCGACCGAATCCTCGCCTGAGTTTGCCGTACTTTTTAGTTGGCCAAACTGTGTGCACGAAGCTGTTTAGGGTGTTTTCAAGTGGCGCGCACACGTGCGCCCATCTCGAGGGCCATACAGTGGCCTTTATAAACTGAGCATCCTCCAAAAGCGATTCGGAAACTTCTCGGGACGCCTTCATGGGAAAGTGGATGGCGGGCGGAAACAGAATTTTGGATCTGACTTAAAGACGAGACGAGCGTATTTTTAAAACTGACGGAAATTCACGATCGATAATCGGCCTCCTTCGTCGGGGCATTCAACGAACTGTATAAGATGCGTATAAGTATGAGTATGAGAAGCATTTATTTATCCTCTCTAGTATTGTCTACAAATGAGCAATTAAATATTCATCAACTCATTTAAGAATCGATTATCAGTTGTCCGCATAGTGAGTGCAAGTTTATTATTGCAAATTTTAATTTTTTTTATCCACAACTAGTTAATATTAATTACACGTTGTTGATGGGGTAATAAATCTAACAATTTCTTCTCGTTACGTCTGCTTTCACACTTTATACGCTTCTTTTCATAATGTGTACAATACTCGTATTCAAAATTGTATAACGTCAGCCATTTAGACAATTCATTTCCGGTCGCTTTATATACTTTTGCTCGAATTTAGTGAATTCTCGCTTCTATGAACAGAAATAATACTTTTTCCCTCGAAACGTTGCATACCGTCTCATCCGTCCTCTCGTAAGACACGTCGGAATTCACCGCAAGGATTCACAGGATTCGCAGGATTCGCTGCTCGCGCAACAGTTCGCGATTCGTCGAATTTTTCTCGCGCCCACTCCTAAGCACGTCGGTCGCAATTCACATAATCTTTCCTCTTAAAGATCTCGTTAACCTTTAGCTACCTATCCGCTACCTCCTCCTCTCCTGCACCTGCGCGCGCGCGCGCTCTCGCGCACCACGTTTTTTCCTTCACACAACTCGCGAAGCTCCGTCCGAACTTTCTTTATAAGACTCCTCGCTTGCTCGAAAAACATTTTTTCCCTCACGCGAAAATTTCAACTATCCCCCATTCCCTCAACGTTCCGCCGGATGTTAACCTCTCGAGATTTCCAGCTCCCTGTCGAATAAAATTCTGTTCCTTCGTTGAACGTGGCTGAATTCTTGCTCGTCGAGACACGTCTAAACCTGCCTAACCGTTCCAGTGCTATGCAAATCGATCGTGCTGTTCACGTATTATGCAAAAATGTCGCAGTGCATCTGTGTGAAGCGTGCAGTTCAAAATGACTTTGATCGCGTCGCGACGCAGTATCACTATATCACCATGACCACTAAAATTGTTTTAATGTCCTCCGCTAAACAGGTCAGAAATAATGATACATGTAATCAGTGTCCTATGTACGCAGCATTTACAGTACAGTAATGTAGCATTTCAACTATTGTCTATTCCTATCACATTATAGGCACTTCGAGAATTATTATTGTTACATCGTCAGCTATGTCACTTTTCCACAGTATTATTTGCAAATAATTGTGTCTATTTTCAATATCCGATGAACCAATCCGACACACCTCACTATCGCATCTAGAAGTAATGTATGAAATACTATTAACATTAAAATCGTTTCAATGACTTCAGTAAAACCATCGACTTGCACGGCCGTCACTTTTCCCGAACATTACTTCAAAATTCATCTCTACTCCCCGCGCGTTTTTTCATCATGTTCCCAACCCCCGACACTCAACTCTTACCAGTAAGCAATCTCTTCGACTGCCTTGAAGGTCCGAGCTGACTCCCGTCCGACGCTCGGGCCAATTCCTTTCCAGGCGACTCTTACCTTCGCTTCGCAGTCGGCCACGAGGATGCTCTTCGAATATTCGTACCGAACTCGGCGTAGCATCGAACTCTATCTCGGTTCGAATGCGTTTAGCGAAACCGGCGCAGTGACCACGAATGGAGATACAGAGACGATAATCAGAGCGGCGAGCCGTTAAAAGAATCGCTCGTGTAATCCTGCCTACCTCTCCTTCCTTCTCACCTTCTTTCTTACCTTCTTTCTCACCTTTTTTCTTTCCTTCTTTCTTACCTTCTTTCTGACCTTCTTTCTTACCTTCTTTCTCTCCCTTCTACCGCTTCTTGCACGGGCTCCCCACTGACAGCCGCGCTTCTTCGAATTTGATATGGTAATTGGTGCCAATTAACGTATTGCGAATCCCCGTTCGAACATTATTTTCGCTAGAATCTGTGCATCGAATTGAGCTGCTTTGAGAGTGTCAGTGTTGAGGTTGCAGTTTTGAGCGCTGTTTGGTACTGGATAGTTGATTTGACGTGTGATAGATCGGGAAATGTGTGGTGCGTGTCGTTATCAAGTGTTTCGAGAGTTGATGATAAAAGTCCGTCGGAGTTGCTCCTGTAGAGAGATGATTTTGTAACGTTTCAAGAGATTTTAATCGCAGACTATTTTTCGTCTCGTCAACAGCTGTAAATATAGTCTTGTTGTCCTTGGAGAAATTTAAATCGTTAAGTACTTGCAGTATACTATTTTAAACCAAGGAGTGGATAACTTGAATGTAACAGTAGTAGTACTAACACTATGATTTGATGTATTATAACAGTTTAAATAGCTGGATGTCAACTTGTGAATAAGACAATTCTATTATTACAAGATTTTTCTGCAAAATATAATTTGTTATTTCTATTCTGCTCATGAAAAAGTATCTAACGGATTGATAGAAAGTGATGCGGTCGTACACCTACAATACACTTGAAACAAAAAGTAGGTGACATGAATGTTACATTCTACACTAGCGTACCACAATGAAAAGAGTCAAAATAGCAAGATTTCGATTCTCGAATAGGATCCTGGTTTTCCCCACTCAATGTCGAACCGAAAACGCCTCCTTTCGCGGACAATCACTCGCCTTTCTTTTTTCTCAGCAGCAAGAAATGCGCGAACTGACTCGATTTTTCTCGCGGCAACTTGGCAAGGGCGCGCGCGCGCGCGCCTTTGCTCTTCCTTTATCGTCCTCCTCTCTGCCGCTTCTCTTCCTGTTCTATCTCACTTCCTTTTACTCCCCTCTTACTCGTTACGACGCGAAAACTTTACCTCGCACCAATCGAGTTGCAACTTCGGATTCGATTCGGAATTCAGAGTGACTCTCATTACGTCGACGGGAGAATGCGCGCGCGCGCGCGCGCAGGAGCGCGATTTCTTTCTTGCCGAATGTGTGTCTGTTTCTTCGCACGGTTCTGGTTGAGTGCGGAAGGGTTGAGCTTGAGGGGCACGATCTAGAGGGTGGAAATCAGAGATTTGTTACAATAGTAAACGAGCATAGACACGACTCACTGAATTTACCCCCAAAAAATTCCGATCGTTTCAAACCTATTTACAGGGACACTTGTCACCTGTCAAATCGATTCTAGCGAATCTTTTCGCAACTACACATTGAAATTCATTTAATCTCTCGTTAATTTTGCATTACAGCACTCTTTTACATTATTTATACTGTTGTAAAGATACATGTCTGAGAAACGTATAACAGAAAATTCGTATTCTACGTCACAATACCGTTACTACAAACAGATATACTTCCGTAAATTCGAAAAGCCCGTACACCCACTACGAACGACAATTATCTCTACTGCAATTATATATCTTCGCCCATACGTTCGATACTTCGATTCGAAAACACGCATCATTCAAAAGCCCGCAAATAATCCCGGACAAAGCACCTACGGCCACATCGCTAACAGCTCAAACGACATAATTCCGTTTCATCGAGACTCATAATTAACCGTTAACTCGATTCAGCCGTCCCGCTCGGCATTATTCCGCCATGTCGATATGGCGCGATCGCCATTGGTCGAAAAGAGTTGCCACTTCCCACGCATCGTCCCGAAGTTGAAATAACTTCGTTCGAACTCCGCCGGCGACGGATCCTTCGCAATTTTCCCGTCGGATCCCGAGCATCGGACTTCTGGGATCAACTGCGGACGGATCCCTTGCGAAACGAGAACGGGACGAACTGGCGCTCAAGGAAGAAAGGGGGGGGGAGGAGAAGGGGGAAGAGGAAAGGAATACGGTAGATTCAGAGAGGATCGACTGACCCCGCGTTCTTAAGAGTGCATTCATCGTGCGCAATTTTCCAGAAGTGGACGACAATGTCGCTGTCACAATAAGGACTCTGCGCAAGAAGGAGTACGGCAGGCTGAAAGGGAGGATAGGAGGTGGGGGGGGGGGGGGGGAGAAGAAATAATCGGCTGGTCCACGGGACAGAAATAAACGATACAATCGACTCCCGTCGATACGTCTCTCCTTTCCGTCCTTCGGACTATCTCGCTCTCGCACTCGTCCCTTTTCCCGTGCCTTCGGGACAAATTCTGAATGGCGAATTCTTTGGACAGAGAGAATGAGGGGGGGCAGGGTGGTGAGACGGCGGAGGCGTGCTCGTGTAGGGACTGTAAAAAGAGACCGGGGAGAAGAGGCTGTTGCTTGACGAGTAATTCCATTTATGCGTCAGTGAAATTCTGTAACTGGACCTGTTAAAAAGTCCTTCGACCGTCTCCGTGTCCTGTGACGCCCGTAAGAAAACCGCCGCTCGCGCTTGTTCTCCGGCAGTGGCTGCGGAGATAGGACGACAAATCGTCGGCTTTTGTTGCCGACCGTCAATGCGGAACTATCGCGCCGAGAGCGGGAGATAATGTTCTTTTAACGCTCGAACGATGGACGCGATTAAATCGAGTGTGCGTTTAGTATATTGTACGGGCAGGTGAAAGATCGGATCCGCAGTGGCTGAATGATGGAAACAGATATCGGTTGAGAAACTGGAACTTTCGAAACTCCGGCCATTGCTGCATACGCGATTGGCGGTGTGACGCAATAATTGCGTTAGGCATTAATCGTGGGGGATGCGGCAGGGTAGAGAGATGTGAAATTCGCGTCTAAGGGTAATAACTGTTAAATTCAACTTATAAAATTGTTGAAATGAATACTATGATGCAACTGAACCCCGAAATTTCGTTGATTTTATGCTAAAATCAAAGCCGCGGCTTGAAATATTATAACGCAAGCTAACCCGAAAATTCGTTAATTTTACGCTAAAATCAAATTCGCCGTTCGAGATATTGTCATGGAAACAATTTACTTAACGTTTGTGCATCATGGATACGTCGCTCCGGGTACATTGCCCATCCACTCAAGCAATATTCATCAACCTACACTAAAAAACGCATAAGAAAAATGTAACACATGAAAAAAATCGCGCACGAACCAGATCCCACCAAGCTGAACTAAATTCTGCGTCACCGTCTGATTACTCAAAATTCCGAAATGGTTGACACTTCGCGCACATTCGATCGTCACATTCGTCCGAATAATCGGAACAATGACCCTCGAACTTCGCTGTTCGTCCGACAATCGCCTTTTCCAGCTAATCCCCGCCGATCTAACGGCGCACCTTTGTAAATCAGCGTCGGCATTCATTAATCTCATCGGACGTACGCGCGCAACGACAGCGAATGGCAAGAAGCAGGTGAAATATTTATCCCGAGTGCGTGGGCGTTTCCAAATAGCCTGCTCCCCCGTATGGACGCCGAGGCAGTACAGAAAGCATTTTATTAACTTTTCAAATTACTCGCCCGACGTGGATGCGTGCGTGTAAGAGAGGAACGCGAGCAAAGGGGGAGCGCACGGGAAAAGAAGGCCGGGGGGAGGGGGGGAGAGAGAAAGAGAGAGAGAGAGAGCGTGTTGTTGGGGAAGGGGGGGGGGATACAGAGAAGGGGAGCGGAAAAAGACAGAGACGCACGTGCGGAAAGCGGTATGAAAAGAGAGGTAGTGCTCGGGAGACAGAGGGAAAAGAGAGACGGCGAACATAGAAACATTGTTAATCCTCACCCGTAGTTTGTTTTAATAACTCTTTCGTTGCGGGCTAGTTTCGTTTCGTTTCGTTTGGTACCCGGCCCCGGAGATCGTGTAACTCGATGCGTCGGAAAATCCTTTTGTCCCCCTGGCGAGCGAGCGCGGAAGAGGGAAAGTGTGCGCGAGGGAGAGAGAAGGGTGACTGAGGGAAGGGAGGCAACGTGCCACTGTCGCGTTTTCATTGTAGCAGAAACGACAACGAGAGTAGAATGGAAAAAACTCGAGGCAGTCTCGACGCTTTGTCCCGCGTCAAGCGCGGAGCTGGAAGACTCCGCTGGTGAAAATGTTAAAAAGCGGAAGGACCGCGTCGATGTTCGACCCCGATAACGGGCGTACATTGATTTCAACCCCCGGGGATGAAATCGTATCTTAGATGGAACGGGTCGGGATTTTTGCGGTCGCGCGGTCGGACGAGATGGTCTTTGGATTGCGACCAATAGCGGAAGGATCGTTGGCAAAATAGTGTTAAGTTGATACTGGAGGTTTGTGAAGAATTAGGGGTTGGTGAGAGGATGGGGTTTTTTTTTGTTTATAAGTGTCGTTGACACGGTCTCGGGAGAAAAACAGACGCGGCGCGTGTGTCAAATTCGGCTGTCGGACAATTGCTTATCGCCGGAACCTGAATGGCGTGACTTTTTCGAGGAAAGACACGGGCCACCCGGTAGTCACACGTGCTTTTCTAACAAAGACCTTCAGACCCGGCGCGTGCTCGCAGAAATTCAGTCTGTCCAGCGGACGGCTTTGAATGTTGAAGCTATCAGATCGTGGTACGTTATTACACGGGCCGTAACTACGCATATTTTGTAATGAAGAAGTGTTGCATCACTGGACACTGTTAACTAATTCTGCTTCTTTGTAGAAATTAGGCATCGTACCTAATTATCTGCTCGTACTTAATAACAGACGCTGCGCGATGCTCTTAAAAATAGACGCAGGCTCTTCAAAAATGTTTCCATTGAGAGGCGAAGGATCGAGGATCCGTGCCGTATGGGCCTAAAATAATTTTAAGGGGGGTAGATCGGTACGTGCCCGAAATCCTATTCTCCTCTTAATGGCGCACCGTACCCCGATATTTCTCCCATCGGTTCATAAAAAAGTGCCCCGAAGGGGGAGGCAAAAAAATGGAAGATGTTCCATGCGCGTCTATTTTCGGCGGCGTGCCATTCGGTTATGGTTATGGGAGAGAGAGAAGAAAAAAAACGCCTCCTGCGGGAAGGAAGTAGCCTTGACGAGACTCAAATGGAATTATTGCCGCATTAAACTCGACTCGCGCTCGTTTTCTATGACGAAACGCAGGATGTCGGAGGCGACATAAGACCTGAAATTCCCTTCGCTTCATATTTTTAATTGCATCTCGGAATTCAATCGCCGGCAAAAATTCTCTCTCACATCGCTTCGGGTCAAAACTTACATTTAATTACAAACATTACGCTCCTACTTCGCAATCTCTGCACGCACTCCTCATCGGGTGAAATCTAACGCAAAATTCTCCCGGTCTACAGAGTTTGAAAATCGCTTCACGCAAGGGAATTAAATTAATTTCTTTAAATCCGAACCACCGAAAATGGCCACCACTCCTCCACTATCTCCACCCTTCACCCCGCATCGCTTCAGTCCACTTACGCGCTCGCGTGTTAGCTCGCGTTTATCTAAGACCCTCGTTTTATGTACAGGGTGGCCGACGCAAAAGGATCCTCGCGAAATACGAGTCTCCCCCCTTCCCCCCTCTCTGTCTCTCTTCCTCTCTCCCTCTCTCTCCCGCACGGGACGCTTCGGCTTTCATTAAGGAATCGTTAGCGTCGTCCTCATCAGCATCCTCTCCCCCCACTCCCCCTCCCGCCCACCTCCCCTCCACCCTACTCCCCCATCCTCATCCTGGCTCCACACTCTCCCTCCCACTTCATTTTCTTCTTTCCTCTTGACGAATATCAGCGAGCAGTTTTCTCGGTTTATTTCCCTCCCGTTCGTCGGCTCCTCCCTACCTTCCCTTCTTCCTCCTCTTCCTTCTCCCCCTCCCCCTCCGTTCTCTACGTACGTATTTCCCTCTTTTCCCTCTTGATCGCACGTACACGCATGCGCCGCTCTACGCGGATTCACGTACGTTTCCCCCCCTTCCCTCCTGGGCAGCGACTCGATGTTTCCCATTCCTTTCCCCCGTGCGCCCCCCTCCCCCTCCCACCCGACTTTTTTTCCTCCTCACGCGCTCGCGTCGTTTCTTTATGCCGCGCGGACGCGTATTTGCATTTTCGTTTCTTTGTCAGATGTCCGGTATTACTGTTATGCCGCGTGATACTGTTAGCGTGGATGTTCGAACGGCTCAGGGATAGGGTGTTGGTTGTCTGTCTTCAGATACAGATCGGCGTGTCTTAAAACTGGAACTATCTGTCAATATTGCTGGTGTGACCCTATGTTAATAACGATTTTTCCGTCGCGAAATATTTTATTTCTTGAAATGTTCTTCAGCGCTCGTAGAGGTAGGTAAGTGACCGATTGTTTTCCATTTTGTGAGGTCAAATTAATTCGTATTATTCCGGGAAGTTAAATGAAAGTTTAAGCAGAACTGTCGATAGGTCTAGTGTTAGTCCGAGTTGAGTTGAGTCTTTTTGATCCGGTTGAAACTCGCCTTGGCAGAGGAGCATTACTTTGCGGACATGTAGGCTTCGAAGGGTTTATTTTAATGAAATTCTGAGGATGTGTACTGCGATTGTATGGGATGTATCAGTCAGATGAATTTGAAACGAGTCAGTTTTATGCGGGATTATGCCTAGATCGGTTTTGTAATAGTCGGAATGATATAAGACTTTTTCTGGATCGCACGTGAACGTTTTATATTCAAACGTATGTGAGAAAGGAAATAGGAAGAACGACTGAACAATAATTGTTACTTACTTCCACAAGTATTTTTTTGTTTTTTTGATTATGATAATTTCCGGGGATAAATATATTTGCTTGGGCGAATTAAAATAATGTTGAATTTACAAGAAAATGTGTACATGTTAATTGAACATTGAGTGCGGGAATTTGTATTAACATTTTCTTGTAACTTTAAATCCATAGTCGATGTGAAATAACCGCTCCTGACTTAATTCAACATTGTCGCTATATTGGATAATATAGTCCTTAGACGCGCGCAAAGTACTTCGGATATTTTTATTTGTTAAACTGAGCTGTATTGGAACAGTCGCTGGAATAAATTATAGTAAATATACGGTACTTATAATCGCAACGCTTGTACCAGTTAAGTAACAGATTACAGACACCTAGCGTCGTGCGTATACAAATTCGATTAATAAAATTGACACATCGAGTAATACTAATTATATTTGTAGATACAGGATAGTTTTTATGATTATGATTTTATGAAAGTAAACATGAAATTGATTGCCACTGTAACATTTGCTTAGGGTATTGGTGTCGTCTTCAAGCATGGAATAGACATCTTCCCCACGCCCTCGTAAATCATTCCTAGAACAAAAGTAATTATCCTATTATTAACAAGTATGGTCACACTATAGCTAAATAGAATGCGGGAATGTGCGGATAAAAGTTTACCTCGCAGCTGTCCGCAATGTACGTAATTCAGGGTAACACGCAATTGCTAAGCACAGTTCTCTTGATTAGTCACAATACACCTTTTCTGAATGCCAGAACTGTGTCTTCTCGTTCATTCATACGATTCTCAAAGCGACTGCAACTCGCACACCCTCTCTTATATACCTACAAACAAATCATCCCCCGTCTTCAATTAACTTAAATTTTGCCACATATCCATGAGCGTGCACGCGACTGAAAAGCAGACGTTAACACGCAAAAAATGATTTGTATGTACCACGAACAGGTTTCCATAAATTGAATTTTATCGGAATAAAATTCCTTATTCCAACCCGCGTCACATACCGAACATACGGTATCTAATATCACATAATTGTTCCTTCAAACGTCAGGAATCTCTCTCGTACTCATACCTTCAGAAAAAAGGAGGACAATTTTTCCCTCTCATTACACACATATGCGCACCATCCCCGTCCATCGAGCCTCAAACATTGCACACGAACGCGCGTACGGTAGGAGAAAAAAATGGAACACTTAACCGTTCCACATGCTGAAATCGTACTCTCCCATATTCTCAGACCGGACTTCAGAAAAACAGAATTTTTTCCTTCTCGTACATATGCGCAGCATCCCCCACCCCTCCCCATTCTCGTCCTCACATCGACGTACTTCCTTCCTCGTCGAGCCCCTCTCGAAGCCTTCTCTCTCTCCCTCCCTCGCTCCCTCCCTCTCTATCTATCTCTCTCTCTCTCTCTCTCTCTCTCTCTCTCTCTCTCTCTCTCTCTCTCTCTCCTGCCGGCGACTTCTCCGTTTCCTTCCTTCTTTTTGCCACGCTCCCCGCGAGTTCTCCTTTCACCGATTACGCACGTGCCATTCACCTGCTGCGGCTCTCGATCGGTGCTCGATTCGTTCGACTCAGACCTGCACTCCTTCCCCTCCCCTTGCCACCCCCTTTTTATTACCCCCCTCCTCGCCGAACCCTTTTTCTTCTTTCAAGCGCGCGCGCGCGCGCCCGCTCGCGTCGACAGCAGCCGCGCGAATTTTTCAGACAGACATCTTTGGCATGGGCAATTTCGATAATTATTCTGATAATGACGACGCGTGATTGAGGATGAGTACAGATTTGCAATGGTCGCTTTCGGAGGATGGCGGACGGGATGTGAGGGATTACGTGTGAGCAAGAGAGGGGAGATCGGATGTAGATTTTTGTGCAAGCTGTCGATACGTTGTGTGGAGTCGATTGTTAGCGGCAGCAATTATGGGTAAATGTTTAAAGCGGTTAGGTTCCAGTTTTGTTGCTTTCCTGATGATACGGGTGGAGTAGGCAGGCTTTGGGAAGATAGTTGGCGGTTGAATTTGTTCATTTTCTGGCAGCTAACATCGACGTTGTCTGGAGTTTGCAGACTTTTGAAAGTTTGAGCATTCTGGCGGGATTAAAATAGAGCAGATCAACTATTGTTGTCAGACTGTAGAAGGAACGATTTTCAGAAGTCTCGGTGATCGGAGCGTACAATTTTACTTCACTCGAAATGGTAGTAGCTATGCTTACTCGACAAAACAACGGATTAGTGACTGTTATTGCGCCGATTGTTTACCGCATTCCGCTTTTAACACCAAATCTCCATATCTAAGACAAAATAATCCTATCCATTCGTTCCCTGACAGAAATGTCGTTTCTAAGACGAGATAGTACGAATTCAGCCGAGCCACCGACAATTTTAACTCCGTCATCTCTTTCAAAATCGAATATCGCATAACCGTCCGTCACGGCGTTCGTTAATGAGCTCCAACCAAATTCACCGAAGCTCCCTCGAGAACCGACGTGGCATTATCCAAATTAGCCCCCCCTATCCCTCCTCAACGAAGAGAGTTCCCTCATCAACGTCATCCCCAAAAAATTCGCCGCCCAACCCGGAGGCCTCCCGAAACAAAACGCGTCAATTACGACCCGTGATTCGTGACTTCGAAAGGAAAAATCGTGCGTTTCGTGGAAACCGTTAAAGTATTTCGGCCGACCGGAAGGGGCAGATGGCCGTTTTTGTCCGTCATTTTCCGTCGAAGCCCCCCCCCCCCCCCTTTCTCCCCCCTTATCGGGGTGAGCGTCGTTGAGCGCGTTGGTTAAAAAAAATCCTCCCCTAGCTAGGGGACAGTATCGTTCTGGGCCGCCATCGCGAAAACTACCCCCCTACCATCAACTGTCCCCTTATTCGAGCCACCCCTTCACGATTCAGTCGCAGGGGTACGCCGCGAGGAGGTGGTGCCAGTGTTTGCAGTCGGGGGCTGGCAACAACCCCCTTCGCGTCGTTAAAAATTTGCTCCCGAGCGAGAAAGTTCGCGTTCGGCGTCCATTTTTTTTTTTTTGTCCTCCACGCGAACGTAAAATTTTCGTCGGCTTGCACGGATTACTTCTCTTCGGATTCTCTTCGGATATTCGACGTACGTTTTGCCGTTCGGCAATTGGAGGGGTGAAAAGTGAATTTGCGTGGATGCCTTTTTTTCTCCGGATATCTTTCGAGCGTCGTAAGTTGTCGAGTGGCGTCGCGCGTGTCGGGGAAATGTTTGAAGTGGCTCGTTCCCATGCCAAGTATTTGACTTTCGTCGAATGGTAAATGAGTCGGGACAGTGAGAGTAGTTCGGGTTCGTCGAGACTTTTCAAGGTACGTACGTGTGTGAGCGTGCAGTGCGCGCAAAGTCGAGCGACGTGCAATGATTTGCCATGCGCGCGCGCGCACACACACACACACAGACAGTCACTTTAGCCCTGCATTATGCGAGGGATTACATATTCCGATTTTTTGTTCCTTAATTTATTCGGGAAGCCGACTTTATTGTCTTCCCATTGGCGCATGCCTTTTACAGATGCTAATTGGCAGGGCGAATCTTCCGATTCGAAGAGTTGTGATTAATGTGATTACCAAAGATGTTAATCGCTCGCTATATTTCGTCCCATTTATTTTTCTAACGTTCGGACAAAAAGAGATTGTTGCGTGCGAGTCATTTTACTTTGCGACGGACGTTTTTAGCTTCGTAACGAATTACTGTAGGTCCGGTAGATGGGAGATATTACGCGAGCTGTCACGAGTTCGCTGGATGCTTTAGTGTCTGTACGGCGAATGGGAAAAAGATTGGATTACGGGAAGGAGAGGGAAAGAGAGTTCGATTCGCGGTTAATTCGTCAATCCGAAGAATATCGCTCGCGCTATCGGCGATTAAGAGAATGAAGAGAGGAAGCGAAGGACCGCAAAAGCGAGCAGAAGGCATTATCGGTTTCGCGCACGAATTCTCGCATTCTTCTTCCCGTCCCCGGAGCTTTTTGTTACGCTTCTTTCTCGTCGCGCTTTTTTGAAGTGCCGCCGGCGTACTTCGCAAAAAGCGACGCCCGTAATTGAGGCTTTAACGAGTAAAAATTTATTGTCTTGCTGCCTTCCTCTCCCTCTCGCCATCTCTTTCACATCTCCCTTCCTCCCTTCCTCCCTTCCTCCTCTCTCTACCCTGTCTTTGGACGCATCACCTTCTTTATGCCCTTCAATTTATGCATAGATAAAGTACGCATTTTACGTGTTCTCGCGAAACTAATTTGATACGCAGTGACGTCAGCAAGCTCGGACAGAGAACAGACGCTACGGCGATACATAAAGCTGAAGGAAAGAATGCATACACGTACCCATTCTTGCACTCATCCGTAACAACCCTTTCGAAAAAGTAGTCTGCTAAGACTTTCGGTTAACCTACAAGAGCAAGCAACGCCAAACATAAATCATGGCACGCATTCGAGCTATCGCAAAATTTGAGCCTCTCAAGACACGAGACTTATCACCGATCGAAAAACGGTCAAGATCGAAGAATCGAAAGTGCTCTCTATCGTCGTACGTGGCCAATTCTCGGAAGTGTTACGTGACGCCGAACGTAACGATAACTCAGAAGCATTAAAAGGGCTGGAAACGGACTCGGTTACCGGTCCGACGCGGTTAAAGAACCGGCCTGGCCCGATTAAGGATGATCGCTTTATAATTTCAGAGCAATTTCCGTCGGCGAGCTGGGGTGGGGAGGGATGAGACGGGCGAGTAGAGGAGGTGGGGGGGAGGGAGATTTTCGACTTCCACTTGGACGAATGGGGAATGGCTCTCGCAGAAAGGACGCCGCTCCTTCCGATTTACGCTCGCGATAAGTACACTCCCGACGGGAGCCACCCCTTCTCACCCCGCGACCCCTCATTCCACCCCTTTGCCGGCGACCCACTCCCCCCCGTCTCACCCCTTGAGACCACTCTTCCTTCTTACGCTCACGCTGACACTTCGTTTGTCTCGGGCTGAAAGTGGGTCCCCGTGTACTGGTGAGGGATGGGGGTGGGCGGGGTAGGGAAGGGCTGCTGAATTGTGAAGTGGAAGAGGGAGTAATTGGGAAACGCAACGTAGGGAAACGGATAGGTGCGGAGAGATGGGTGGCGAGGAAAGTGTGGATGCTTTGATCATGAAAATTGTTGGAATAATTAAAAATAGAGAAAATACTAAATGAGGAAACTCGTAAACTTTATTGGAAATGAAGAGCACTTAAGAGGGTGACGAAGATTCTGAAGTTACTGAGTAAGAGTCAGTGCGTATGAAAAACGTAAAAAGTATTCGCGTTGATCACGGAAATGATTGGAGAGGCACTTAAAAACAGAGAAAAATTTCGAAAATACTGAAGGGGATCATAAACTTTGTTGAAAGCAAGGAGCACTTGGAAGCGGGCCAAAGATTTCGAAACTATTGAATAAGTGGCAGTGCACATGAAAAGTGTAAAAAAATATTCATGTGTATCGGCGAGGAAAAATCAATGAAACGCTGATATGCGAGCGGGCAAGTAAAGCACGTTGAGATCGAAACAGAGTGTGCTAGAGTCGCACTAAGGAAGAGATGACGAAAGGAACGGGAAGAGAATTACAGGGATGGGGGAGAGAGGTGCGCGAGGGGAGGAGAACCGGGTGGGTAACTAAAAAAACATACAGGAGCGTAGATGGAAATGGTAGGAGGACGTGATAGAGAAGCGAAACCGAAAAAGGAACAGAGGGGGGGGGGGGGGACGAAATAGAAATGGCGCGGCTGGGGTGGGAGGGAAGTGAAAAAAATGCCGCTTTATATATCAATCTCGAGCGGAACAGCCGAAAGCGAAAAGGTGAGGGAGAGGACTGCGTTTACGATGGGTAATTGTTGTACTCGAATGCATTCCTGCAGCGACGGGAGTCGTTCCGCGGAAACGCTCGGGAAAAATGTTCCCACCCCATCCCCCGGCACCCTCACTCCCCTTTTTCACTCTTCCTGTCCGCACTTCGCGCCCTTCCCTCTCCCACTTTTCCATTCTCCTCTTCGCTGCCGCTGTCTTTTCGCTGCAATTTTTTTTTCACATCCTCGTTGTTGCCTCCGTCTATATCGAAGAACTTGCCTGACTGTCAGACGAGTACACATTTCTTCATATTCACGGATCGTTGCATTCGAAATCACGGAATCTCAACTATTCTACCTTTCGCGAACAGTGAAAAATCTTTGAGTGTGATAGTATCGTTCGTATATTGCAAAACGTAATTATTCTTTACTTCTAACCGATTTGTATACTACAATACACTAGCTTTACACAGATAAACAAAACTGGTGCGATCCTTTATCCTACGTTCTGCAACTCGACCGTAACCTTAACCTTGTTCAACGTCTGTGAAGTGTTCGCATCCGAGCCACCGTCGATGTTCCGCAAAAGCAAGCCAACTAGTTCAGCTCTCGAGAGGAAGTGATCCTAGCAGCCGACGAGTGTGAACTCCGCGAAAAGCGCATAGGCCGGTTAAAGAGCCATAATCCAAAGAAGCGAGCGGAAGGGAAAAAGTGTCTGTGACGTTGCTCGTTAATCTCCCACCTCCTTCTCGTCTCTCTCTCTCTCTCTCTCTCTCTCTCCCCCTCTTTGTTCCTTGCTTCGCGACTTCCCTCCGCTCTTCTCACTTTTTTCCCCGTCTCTCGCGATCGCGGAGGCTCCGTTCGTAGGAAAACGGCGCGATAATGAATGGCGAGAATGGCTCGCGCGTTCCGCCGTGCTTAAACTCGATCCACAGGTGCAGACGCCGTTTATACTCGCATTTAGAACCCGGCGTTTATACCGGCGTTTATACTCGCCATACGTCGGATGCGCGGCTCGCCGCGAAAAAACATTTTCATGCTTTACTTAAATCAGCCCTTAGCGCGCAATTCGTTTCGCTGCGAGGTGGCCGAGTATGATTCAGATCTCTTCGACGTACCTCACTCGCTGGCATAAAGGGTTGGGTCGAAAGTTTGCCAAAAGTGACGGAGAGACGCGATAAGTCAGGAAGTAGATCCCATTGAAGTGCTGTATGAAACATCAGTAAATATTTCGTGTTAGTCCAGTTTCCGAGGCTGGGAAGATCCTCTCCCACGATGAGTCTTGATGTCCGCAGTTAGAATCATTCAACATCTCCTCAGGCTATCCTCTTATTTTCCCATTCGTTCTCAATGTTCTATTTTCATGATCAAGATCGTTCGTTCTCGCTCCTTTGGATTGATAAGTAAGGTTAGCAATTCCGCAACATCCGAGGTACCTAATACAAGCTTACAAATTACAAGGGAGGATGGTAGTGAAAGCTGCCGAACCTCCGGCAATTCCCGTTCGAAAGTGCGACTAAGTAGAAATTAAGAAGTCCCCGAAGAAGTGGGAAGTTCGCGTAAATTGCAGAGCGACTCTCGCTAAATGTCTGACCATGCGAGTCTCCGCCGGCTCGTCGCGACTCGCGGGACTCTAATGTGATCTTCAATTATGAAGTTTGCGTATAAATGACCAGTTTTGCCCGGGCGCTGTTCAGTTATACCTCGGCCGTAGCGAGTACGCAGGTACCCACCGGCTTGCAGCTTTAATGAATGGCGGTTTCGCGGGCAGCCGTCGGCCAGCTTAAGCCCGATTCACGCTCACCACAGATTGCCGCTTCTGGGCTTGAAATTCTAATTCCCGCGCCTCCGCGGTGGTCGTCAAGACATTTTTCTTCTCCTTTTGCGGAAACGCGCAATTCTCCCGCGGAACGTCAATTCTTGCATGGCTATGTAGGACAATTGCATTTGCAACAAAAATGAGATATGAGAAGAAAATAAGAGAAAACGATAGGAATAAATAAAAAGTTTACACCAAACTAAACACAATGTGATATCTATATTTTTTTTCATTTAATTTTCAAAGAAAAGGGTCTACATTGATTTTGTGACGTAGTTAGGTACGTACTGTTTAAATACCGTGGGACAAAAGCGGAAGTGTGGGCTTAAAGTTTTTGAATATGACACAATTACTATGTAAACTGTTACGGTAGTACCGATAACTACGAAAAACAAAGAAATATCAAGTACCGCTACGTTTGCGTTGAACCAAAAATGGATTAAATTGTTCGGCGTTTTCACCGGCGAATCTCGAACGGACCTCACGTTTTGCGTATGTAAATGAAGTGCTTTTTGGTCATACAACGCCCGCATAATCTCCCCAAATAATACAATTCCTGCAAACGGTCTACTACCTCGTTGTTAGACTTTCCTAGGAAAAAAGTTAAGAAACCGCATTACGAAGAGGATTAACTCTTTACAAGTTCCCAGCTTACACCCAGAGCGAGACAAAACCAATTAAACATCGCACGGAAACAATCTAATCATTGCTACGTATTCAAAATTACAGAAAAGCAACGCAAAGTCCTTTTATATCCCAAACGAAATATTTGTTGACCGTCAATTACGAATTCAAATTCCCATAATGACTCCGATACTCTGCCGACCGCGTCGAAAAATTGGGCGAAAAAAATCCGTCGGCCAAAACTCAGCGAAACCGTGAGAAAATTACAACACGCACCCGACACGCACCCCGCAACAAAGTAACAGAAGTTAAACAAGCCCACGAAAGAAGGCCCGCGCGGCACGAAGCCTTAAGAGCTCTGCGGAGGTGAGACTAAAAGGAAGACGGTACGCGAAGGGAGCGGCGGGGCAGGGAGGGGAGGTAGCGCTCAATCGAGTAGGAAGATGGAAGGGGAGGGGGGGTCGAACAAGAAGCGGGAGAGGAAAGAATTCTGACGCGTGGACGTTGCGCAGGACTATGCGCAGGAGTTGGTAGTCACGAAGTTGGCGCGAAGTGGAATCTACTCTGGGCCCGTTATCCTTCTTCCTTTTTCGTTGGGGTGGTCGAACGGTCGGCCAATTAGAAGGGGGATTGTATAATTGAGGAGATAAAGAATCGGCCGGATTCTCTCCCAGGCACCTACCAGCTGCCGTGCGTGGACGAGATGAGATGGGACGCACGGTGGATTACGAAAGGGAAAGGGCAGGTACCGGGGCCCTCTTAGACTGATAGGATCGAATCATCATCATCATCATTACCATCGTCATCATCATTATTGGCACCGCCCGACCTACCCGTCATCGTCTACAGTTTTCTAATCATTATCGCCGATGGATTTTCTAGTCGTCATCGTCGCGTATTTTGCGATTGAATCTGTGGCACTCTTCTTCTTGGTACTTCTCTCGCTTGTCAGTGGGATGTACGTTGTCATTGTTCTATTTGGCTGTGTAGACGTTGGCGACGTTTGTAGATGTAGCGTTGCGTTTGTCGGTACTGTCTATTGTGCGGCGGTCATGTTTAACGCTCGGCGGACGTCTTTGTCGGCATATCAAAGTGGATTATAGGCGTTGTTATTTGCATTGCGTCAATCGATATGCCATTATTAATGTCCGGCCGCTAAAATAATCTGCCGCCCTGAAGACATTATTAGTTTTGGACATCTGGTGCACGCAGGCGCGCGAATATAGTAATTTTCATTATTATCATTACTCCTACAGTGGCAGTCATTATCGTTAAGCGCATCGTCTTCGGGTTTATGGTCGCTGTCATTATCATTAATACTTTCTTCCCCGATATAAAGACGTTGCCATCACCATCAAGCTTTATAATGATCGCCGTTCTCCTTACACCGTGATCAGCGAGTGTCATCATTACGGCTACCGTTATTATTGTTATCATAATTTTGTCATTGCGCAAGTAACTCTAGCCGAACTATTCATTACGGTTAAATATCGGTGTAATCCTCGATGTCCTGACACGCGCTGACATTTTTCCGGCTTTTTCTGCCTTTCCCTGCGGTCGCGAACAGAATGTCATACGCGCTTCTCTACATTGCGCTGCGTATCGTTGATCATTATTAGTATCACTCTTATTACTTCTGCCATAATTTTGCCATCGCGTATATAAACGAGACGTAACTCTTCACTAGCGAAAAATATTGCCAGCGACGCAGGACTCGCTGTACGTTACAGTCAAAAGTAGCCAACGCGTGCAACCGGTCCGACATGTTGTACATCGTTGATCATTATTACTATTACTTTTATTATCGGCGGCGCAACTTTGTCTTCGCTTGAGTGAACACTGACGAGCTTCATTGGGAAATATTATAGCGTTACGTTGCCATTTGCGACGCGGCCTGTCAATATTTACGCACAACAATTTTTCATTTTATATGAAAAATTTCACCGTATCCAAAATGCAACTCTACTCCTTCGTTACACAATTATAGATCCTTTTAGTCTGAATTGTTGTACGTCGAAAAACTATAACCTAAACAACCAACTAACTGTAACAAACAAACTGCAATCCTCATATTTCATCAAAAACTGATTCAAACCTACGAAAAACATTTTGTTACAACCCGTAACAGCATAACATACATAATTTAATTATCCAGACTCCATTATCACACTTTCACCCACCCACACACTTTAAGTACCATAATTAACGCATCTCATTCCTTGCATACGAAAAAATCACTCTCTACTGCAAATTCTTCTTCCGATTCGTCTGCTTCTCATCTATCTAAGCTGAAGAATCGCCCAAAAATCTTTCCCGCTAAAAGCTGGCCACATCAGACTTTATCCTCTGTCGATAAATATCCCCCAGCTCGCGGTTTAATTTCACAGCCTAATCAGCGTTTAACCAAGCCGCGACAAATCTCGGCACCTGCCCCCCCCCCCCCCCCCCCCTATTTCGTCCCGTTGCTTGACGGTCAGCAATCAGGATCGAGCATAGGCCGAACGAATGGATATAGCCCGTGGTCGTTTTCGATCGACGGTCACTCATCCCTGATTTCACGCGTTCGCGGCGTCGCGACGATTCGAAACGCGTCCAAAGCCCCTTTCGTTCGGCCTTTTGATCGCTCATGAGCCCGAGACGGACATCGAAATTGTGCAACGGAACGTTGAACTTCGTCCGTTCTGGCCGAAGCTGAAGCATTTTTCGTTCCGGACACCCGGTTTTGGTCTGTACGGTAATTGTATAACTCGGGAGTTTTCGGTTCAAAATGGTGAAGGAAGCAAGTGGAATATAAGTGTTGATTTGTGATTGTCGATGGAATTATGTACATGCATACTTATGAATCACTTTGTTTCAAGCGTCGCTTAGAGACGGAGAGGGTACTTCAGAGATATATACTGTAACTGCGTAACATATGTATAGAGTACAGTGCAAGCGTACACACATACGATTCTTTCAAACGAAAATAATTATGATGAGTATTATAAGCTATTGTCTCTAATATCTTTCTTTCTCATAAGTTTTAATGCGTGAAAAAAATGCGTTTACCCCCTCTTTTCATTCCAACGCTCAATGGCGCTATAAATAGAACCACTGTGATATTACATTCTACGATAGAATCCATAGACCTCACAATCTACTCCAATTCAGTACATCGATATCCGCCACGCGCATCTTTCACGCCTAGCGTACGCATACCGAACCCAAACTCCCACACCATTCTCCAATGAAATATTCAGCGTATAACGTAAAACGATGACCGCCGCGCGTTGCATCGTTTATAAAACGGCCACCTAATTCGATTGCAACGGTCGTTTGATACGACCATAAATCAGACGATAGGGAGAGACCGGTGGCGAGCGGCAGTTTATCTATCATTCATTCTGCCACGCGAACGATCGCCAGATCTCTGATCGCGATGATGAGCACGGATAGAGTTTACCTTCCCCGACGGCAAGAGCCACAAAGAGTCGCCGCAGAATCGGGATGCGATCTCTATTTACACTCGCTCGTCCTTTTCTTCGTCTGCGGGTAGGTAGGACAGAGAGGCGAAGGTCGACAGACCCTTTTACCATTTTTCGTGCACACGTGGGTCCCCAAGGGTTCTCGGAGCCGGCGCTCTCGAGGCAAAGGGTGAGAAAGGAGGGCAGGCAGACGGGGGGTGGGGGGGGGGGACCCGAAACGTGTGCACTTTCCTAGGACAATCGTGCTCGGGCAGGACTCGCGGGACGGAAAATCAAGTGGTCCTTGTCGCACGATTATTATGCGCGATTATTATTGTAGGGCACGTCACGGGAGCGTACGAGGAGGGGGACTGCAATAATTGTGGGACGCTGAGAACTGAGAAGGTCGTCCATCGCGACGATTAGACCCGTGGCATGAATTAAGTAACGTCTTTAGAGTGACGTACTACGAGCTTCCGTTGACATCCGAACTATAAGGGGTCAGAATTCTAAGCGCATAGAGAACAATGCATTTACGATATTGTACTGTTTCAAAGTATAACGTATTCGTCTAACGTACAGCTCATTGCTACTTACGTTGATCCGACAATTCTTGCACTGCTCCCACGATAATCGTATTCAGCGTCTAGGCACCATCCGCTCGTATCGGACTGTTCGTTAGAATTTTGCCGACCGTCAACGTACCTTAGATCACCCCAGCGAGATCCGTTCAATCCATTAATCGAATCCCCAGCGATTCCGCAAAGCGCTCGGCTTCCAGGCCGTGCATAACGAATACACTGACGGACACACGCACACACATACACACGGACACTGGTTGCCTCGGGAAAAGGCGAGAGCACGCAGCTAACGCAATGCCAAATTAGTTTCGCCTCTCGCGGCTGCCCGACGCATTTTACGCGCTCTGCATTCTTTCAATCGTAATTAGCCAGCGGCCGCGGACGTTTCACTCTCGCCGCGCATTATAATAACGGGTGGGACGTGCGCGCGCACGCGCTCTGGCCAGTTTCGAAGGTTTCGCGCGCGATCGTTCGGCAATCGTCGGCAGGGTCGGTCGCCGATGGCTTTGCAAAACCTGTCAACCGCGACACGTGGCTCGAATTACGCAACCGCTTCGCTCCGGCCTCCGCGGGACAAGAATTCGCTTAGTCAGATTCCTTTTATCCGGATAAATGTTTCCCCGAACAAAGCTGCCCCCGGACGGTATCCGCGCGCGGTCCGGGGCGAGGGATAATTGCGACTGCGCTTTGACGAGAGCCGAGGCCGGGAAGTGAAGTGCGATATCAGGTTGTGTTTGCCGCCAGCGAATTTTGGCGCTTAGGGAGACTTGGCCGGTTTGCAACATCGGTAATCAGCCTTACGCGACTTTAACACTAGAACTGTCGGCGATTTCTATCGATATTTTCCGTTTATTTGTCGGAATGATAGAGATCTGTGTTTCGATTTACAGGATGGAAAATGATTAATTGTTTACCTACCTCAATGACGCGCGATAGACTATTTCAGGGAATAAAATGTTTTATGCGAAAACAGTCATTACTAAAATTAAAATTATCGACGATTTTCTATCCATATTTTCATTTAACTTCCAGTTATGATATAAGTCTATGTTTGAATGTACATAATGGAAAACAATTAATCATTTACCTATCTCGAGGACTATTACAAAGTAGTTAAGAGTATAAAATATTTAATGAGGAAAAAGTCATTATCAACACTAGAACTACCGGCGATTTTCGATTCATATATTCACTTAAGTTGTCGGAACAATGCAAGTCTGTGTGTTTAAAAATACAAAATGGAAAACGTTTAATTATTTATCCATATTGAGGACACGCTAAAAAAAATGCTTTACAAGAGAAAAATCATTGTTAAGATAAAGTCAGAGTAGTAATATTGACATGTCGGTAGTTTCAGTGATAAAGTAGCGTTGATGTACGTAGGTGTCCGTTTCATCAACAAACTTCATAATCGTTTCGAGGTAACTAACAAGTTTTTTTCTGTCGATTACCTACTCGAACCCGAGAAAACACATTCATAATTTGAGTCCTTATTACTATCTATCACTGCTGTGACTCACCGGTTACGAATGAAACTATTACGCGGCACTGTTACATGCAACGTATACAGGCACCGAAAGTTGAGCAGTTACGAACTTCATATTTAGGAGTTAACTTCAATTACCTATGTCCTTTCGCACCTACGAAAGCTGCACTGCGGCAGGCAGAAAAACGATTCTAACAATTACACAGATTTCACGCGCGACATCCGCACTCACTCTACCACCGACGTCCATTGTCTACGAATTAACGTCGCAACTCATCGCAATGTATTAAACGGCAGCCAAACAGCGCGCGCGGTCTGAAAACAGCAAAAACCGGCCATTATTTGCGCACGTTCAATAACGCGAAATTAATCGACCTGGAGTCCCACGTCCGAGAATCATGCGCGCACGATTCATAAAGTGCTCACGGCGCGTAAATCGGACAATGAACATATGTGTACACAGCGTGCGCGATTATGCACTCGCCGCTCCGGGGGAAGGAAGAAAGAAAAAAAAAGGAAAATATCGAGCGAAAGAAGGCATCGATCGTCGGCGGAGATTTTCGTTTTTTCGAAGGATCCTTGTTTACGAAACGTGCCCGGATTCTTCGTCCTTTCATCGGCGGCAGCTCGAGTCTTGCGTCGGGCAAGCTGGATGACGGATGGCGGAGCGGGTTTACGGGGGTAGGGAGCGTGTAAGTGCCTTTTTGAATTTTGGTCCGTCGGCCTGAATGGGGCCCCCAGAGATCCCGGTAATCTGTGATTCTTCGTGCACGGCGTATATGGGACTGAACTATCGCCAATTTCCCGGCTAAGCGGAGGGCCCTTTCACCATACTGGGCCTCGTCTCGTTGGGCCACCCCTAATCCACTCTGACGTAAAAACCTTTCTCGGCCCTTCCTTCTGTCGAGACACGTGGCGTTTCTCGCTTCGGATCGCAGGATCGAAGTCGAAATCCGGAAATGCCGCGGAGTGGATGAAATCTGGATCTTCGGTGAATGGGGGTGGGAGACTGACAATATGTGCGATTTTGGGGCAAAAAGTAGTGGGAGTACTACAGTTGACCATCAGTAATGTTGTTTGTGATAACTGAAAAAAAATTGAAAATTGGAAGCTCACAGTTATGATGACCAAATGTATATGGAAAAAGTCGTTAAAAGCGAAAACAGATCAAGTAGAAAGTAGAAGAGATGAAATCACTTTGGCAACATCAGCATTTATGGAATTAATCATTAAACGTGGGTAGGACTGGCCAAAATTATTGTATTATAGCAAAGCATGTACGAAAACACCGTTAGCGATAATAATTAATAACATAGAAAATAGAAGGAATGAAACTGCGGTATGGGTAATATTACTTGAATCTGCAAAATTAATTATTGACTGTTAGTGTCCGAAGTATTGGCATTAATAACAACCACGCAGTTCGATTGCTGCGGATAAATAAATTCTGATATTCCGATAATTCTAACGCAGTAGCAAATAATTAACCGCTGAATACGTTATTGTTTGTTAAACGTAATCAAATGGAGGTCGCAGCCATTACGAGAAAGCAGTTTGTTACATGATGAACGGGAAGCAGCCAGGATTGCTACTGACAAGGCAGCGGTATAAATTCACGGATCACCCGGGTAAGGAACCGTTGGGAAAAACGTTCTTGAGGCCGATTTTGACTCGCTCTCACTTTCAGTTTCACGTTCACGGGGACGACCTTAGATACCGAGAGCGAGTCGGGCGTATTAGAAATTTATCTGCCATCGTTCGTGCCCAGAAGGTCTCCGGCGCCAGATTAGACTCACTCTCCGTCCCGTGCGTGTGCGCACGCACTGAAACTCGTCCGAACAATTTACATCCCGCCACTCCGCGCTTACGTAACGCGCAGAAGCCTCCAGCCTTACCCCGATAATAAGCATGATATACGTCGAGCAGAAAGTGGTCAAGACTCAACATTCATCTTCCGCGACTAATCGCCTTCCCACAAATCAATACGATCTTCGCCCGAAACTTCGAATTAACGGACGGTACTTTACACGCACGGTGTCCTGAAAAATCCATAACGAACTACGCCGCACGCGGAACGCCGCACACGAAACTGTCGAAACGTCCAAAAATCTAAACACTCCCCCTCGATGTTGTTCGCGCAGGTGCAGGTCAGCTTGACCGTGGGGCAGAGTCGTAAACGATATTCGTCAGTTCCATTTCGGGCAATTACGCGGTTCGTTCGTGCGGGCAGCTCGAGCGAGCGGTTGATTTCCCGCAAACGACGTTCGTTTAAAACGACACGTCTCCCGCGAGCGTTGACGCGATTATCGCGCTCTGATTGGCTGCCCGGCCGGGCGATCTATTCGCGAACGCTGCTGCACGCGCCAGGCCGAAATTCTATCAACAGGTTGTCACCCCGGTGGCCGGACGTGCGCCGGCGATTTTCCTGTCAGAATTTGTTCCCGTCCGTCGGCCTCTATTATTCGCCAAAAACGATCGCCCCGATTGGCCATGCGTGTCTACGACAAAGGATCGCGCGCCGCCCGCGGACGCGTGTGTTTGCACGGTTTAACACTTTTTCCCGTGGGGAGGGGAGGGTGGGGGACGTGAACGGTGATGGATTGATGCCTCGCGATCGAAATTAAGCGCTCGCGCTGGGACGGGAAACGAAAATTAATATGCGCGCTTTATTTTGCGTCCGGGGGTGGGCCAGCTTTGAATATCGATGATTTTGCGGACAGTGGCGAGGTTGGTTTTGCCATTTGACGGCGGGAATTTGATGTGAGAATTTTGGGTTACGTCACTGTTTTTGAGGATCGTTACGATATTTGGAGGTAGTCAATGAGAATTATGTAGGATTTGGAGTATGAGGACATGAAATTATTAAGTGGTTCTTATAGTTTATCGTTCTTATCGTTTATTCTTTCCGATCTTTGATTACGTACCTATCTTCGACAAAGTATAAACATTATTTGGTACTGTATAATAATACTCACTGAAAAACGTAAAATCATTCATCATACTCGGCGCTACAAGGTCAGTTTCACAAACATCGGAAAGCGACATTTGTACTTCTAAACTTAAAACTACTGGAAAATTATGATTACATAATTCTCTGGCTGAAATACCTAACTATCCATCATATCAAATTAAATATCTTATTCCCTACTGTCTATTATTCGGTAATATTTGTCAGTAGACTGTCGATATCCCAAAGCTTCGCTAGATTAAAAGCATAAGAAGCCGAGAAGCGTCGCGACTGCTTAAACGAAATAAATTCGTAATAATGAACGGCGACGTTCTCCCACCCCCTTCGTCGCGGGCTTTTTTATCGAAATCCTTCATCGCGCTTGTCAGCCGGCGCAAAAAGGAGTCGGACAAATTTAATGGCGGACTCAAAATGGCGTCCGAGACGCATCGATTGGCTCGCGTCAAACGGTTCATTACCGCTATTCGCTCGTCTTATTATCGTCCTAAGACACTGCGTCGTGCATATCGATACGTTCAATTATATCACTGACCTTAAACGTCCCGGGCTTGGAATAATTTAACATTAACGTCGATCGCCGCGGCGAATCGTATTATCCGGCGCGTAAATGCGATTATCCGATTAATTAGACCGCTTACCGTTATCAGGCCGCTTGCCGCTGATAGACCTTAATCAATTCGATCGGGCCGATCGTCAAAAATCAACTTAACCGCGATTGGCCACGACGGACGCGTCCCCCTCCCATTATCTTTCGCGCAGCTTGCGATCCTTCAACGACGCGTCGTCGAGATTTTCCCTGTCAACTTTGGCAGGAATCGCATAATCATTCCTGCGCGTGTAAACGCCTCGAAGTAAACGCACGACAGAACTTTCCCCCGGAATTCTCTTTGCGCGAGCGGGTAACGCGAAAGTTGCACTGAATTTCCCGGATTTGCGAGTTGGCAACAAACGTTATGAATTCCTAATTCGAATGTATCAAGCCGAAACTCCGAGTTCCCGCTCCGTGGAACTGGAAATTGTTTCGTTCCATTAAAAGATGAGGCACTAATTAATTAACGCAACGTGCCGAAGCATTATCATTTGAATAGGGCAACAACGTTCTAAGTAATTAATTTTGTCTGTAAATTCTCTGCCTAAAACTTGTTCACCCGCTCCTCCGCAAGCCGTCCGTACAAGGTACACGTGAAGGAGTTATGCGCTAATTACCTGCTGCTGAACCGAAGACGGTCAAATTGTGCAAGTACGAGTAGTCGAAAATAAGAAAAAGAGGCTGTAACCCTCTCATACGTTTTATCTCCTCTCTCTCTTTCTCTCTCCCGTTGACTATATCCTTCTGTCATCTTATCTCGTTTTCTCTCCGACTCTTCCTTCTTTTTTCTACTCTCCCATTATCGGAGAGAGAATATGACCCTGACTCGACTACCGTGCGTTCGCTGGCTGACGGACGGTCATTAAGGTCGAATATTTAAATTGAATTTACGAGTCCTGGCCCCGGGGGCTTCACCAGGAAACCAGACGTCGAATCTACGAAGGATTCGGCCGCCTTCGGTCTCCGACGAAGACGAGAAATAAAGAGAGAGGAGTAAAAAGTAGAAGTCGGCTGAAAAAAGTCACGGTGTCGTTGCACCACCGAAGCGTTCGCCACTCCGATTTTTCGGCATGTCCTTTAAACGTTAATTTACTCCCGACCGATGTCGCTACACTGTAAAACATTTATGATCCCCGCGTCAAATCGATTGACGACGAACCTCTCACGGATGGAAGTCCGGTAAGTTCGTGAAAGTTGAGAAAATTAAAATGACTGATGAGAGCGGGGCTACGGACGTGTCGTAACGGCATCGTACTTACACTGAGCCCTCGGACGATATTAATTATGGTACTGACGCGTTGTCCGACGGCCCTGCTCGTATAGGCCAGAATGTATTTCGTCATTTCGTACGATGTCCCGAAAAAGATGCGTCTCACAGCGCGAGAATGAGGAAAGAATAATGACGTTCCACGTGGGTCGAGATACAAAAGCGGCCCCGCGAACGAAATTGAATCTATACCTGCCACCGTCGCTACGTCGAAACAAACGAAAAAACTACCGACGGCCAGCGCTCAGAGTCGGACGACGGCCTCGAACGACATTTTGGAGGCAGAAGGCACCGTTACGGCGGCCGTCAATAGCCACGGTGCCGTAAATATTCATCAGACGCATAGAATGTGGCTCAAACGTCCGTAAAGTTTTGCGTCCTCAAGGGAACTCCGAAAGACGAGGGATCGGGCAACGACGAAGGCAGAAATCTTCATTACCGGCAGCAATGCCCGCCGATCGCCGCTCCTAATTTCTCTGCCGATCTTCGGGAGCGAAAGAGAAGAGAATAAGGAAGGTAAAGAGAGAGAGAGAGAGGGAGAGAAGGAAAGAAAGAAAGAGAGAGAGAGCATGCGAACGAAGCCGGAGGAGGAGATTTACGGTTTGTATCCAAGGATCGGACGGTGAACGTACTAATCTCGACGTCGTTCGAGCATTACCTAAGTAAATCGATGTCGATTAATCAGAGATCAGGGCGGAGGGGCACGGAAGGTGGGAGGGAGAGAGAGGGAGGGAGACAGCGTCCGTGAGCGGAACGACGAAAGGAGCGAGACAGAGGGTCCTGAGGCGTGCCTCGAGGCGTTCGGTCGATCATCAGTCGCTTTCGCAATTAAAAGTGTTAATTTTCGCATTCCTGCGCTCCGCGCGTCATTTCGACGGATTTATCGCCGTTATTATTTCGCCGTTTTTTTTTTCTTCCTCTCCGCTCTCTTTCTCTCTCTCTCTCTCTCTCTCTCTCTCACACACTCTTTCTCCCTCTCTATTTCTCTGTGTCTTAGGCTGTCTTTCTTCGTCTTATGGCGCAGGCATCTCGGAACTGTTGCCAGTTTAATTCTGCTGGCCCCGTCCGGTGGATCCCGCGGACTCTCGCGAGGCCGGCAGGATCCTCAGGAACCGCAAGGATCAATCCTTCAACATCGCGGCGCACGCGCGATGAGGAATTACGCGGCTCGGCGAAATTGAGGATTAAGTGCGCTTTGGCGAATCAATTTGTTTTCTTTCGCCGGGGCCAAATGACGCTCGTGCGTAGTAAAATGTTGAAAGATGGGCGAGCCGGGGGTGGGGGGGAATTTATGATGCTGCGCATCGAGTTCACGGTACCAAATTACGCGCAAAATTTACTTTCGTAATCCTCGTGCGCGGGCCACGGATGAAAAAAGAGCGCTCGTTACTGCCATCCTTCGGCATAGGCCGTAAAGAGATACGCTTAAACGACGCTAACGTAAGACGTTGTCCAAATAATCAAAATATTTTGCCGCAGGACTCGGCGAAACTCTTGCGTCGACTCAACTCTTACCTTTAATCACCGGCGTCAGCCGATCGACCGCACTTCCGCGATCGCACGCACGCCGTCGCAATTTCTTTCCACAAATTTGCATTAAAAATTCCGCGAGCGCCCAGAATGTGTACAATTCCCCCCGTAAAGTCGTAAAAGTTGGCTGTCATTATCGAGGATTCGCGCGAGCGAAGTTTCGTAACTCGAGCGGAGAAAGGGAGAAAGGAACGAGGAAAAGGACTCGAAAAAAGGAGAAAAATGGTAAAAAAAAGATCGGGGAATCGACAGTTAGGAACATTAATGCCTCCATTAACATGTTCGGTGTGTAGTGGCGCAGGACACGGATTCACGGTAAAATTGCAAATTTTGTCTCGATTACTGGCGGCTCGTGCATCGGGCATTTTTTGTTCCCGATTCGATCGCGAGATCCATTCTCGCACTGCTTCTCGCGGTATGGCCGACTCTCTCTATCTCTTTCTTTCTCTCTATCTGTCTCTCTCTCCGCTATCTGTCTCTCTCTCTCCCTCTCTCTCTCTTCCTCTCTCTCTCAGAAGGCCGCCGCGGCGGAAATTACAAGGGAGACCCCGATCGAGCAGCGAATTATCCGATTCGCGTAATGACCTCCGTTCTCCACCTGTCCCGTAATGCATGCGACGTTCGCCAAGGATCGAAACACACGAATTTGCCTTACGATCTATTGCCCTTTAAACATCTCACCAGCGTTCGTCCGTTTCGACGCCGATCTGCATGTCGGTTCTCATTCTCATTACTCACATTCGACCCCGAGGAAGCTCAAATACGCCCTACGTGTCTGCGTCGAGAAAGGCGCAATGTCTCTATGATTTTATCCTGAAGCAATCCGTACTCGCGAATGTTGTTGAGAATATTCTCTGCTGGTGCAAAATTATTGAAACGCCTGGAAGAGGATTGCCTGCTGTTGCAACGAAATTGGCAGGAATTAATCATATTGCTCAATGCGTCGTATTACAAATTAGACGTCGCATTTTGTTTGATTAATAGTTCGGCGCTTGTAAATCGCGAGTAAGACGCATTACGCGCCTGCGGTCCATATTGTAATTGGTCTGATCAAGTGGATTTCACAATGATGCGAAAGCAGCAACTTACAGGCTTGTGATCTTCATTTTTAGATTTGGCATCGTTTCCGGTTCTCTCGCTCTCTCTCTCTCTTTCTCTCTGCCTCTCTCTTTACTCGCAGTCTGAACACGTACCATTTAATTCGACACGTTGACTGATTCGCGAGCACTCTCTCGAGCGTTAAAAAACCATTTGCCGGTCAGAAATTCGGCGGGTCGTGATTCGTTCTGCGCCGCGAATTAGTCGATTCGCGAGATTTCGCCGGGCCATTTGTACAGTTCGCCCTAATCTCGGCCGATACACCCGCCGCCAGGAACAAAAAAGGCCGGAGCCTAATTTCGGAATGATCGCAGACGCGGAAGAAAGTTCGGCTTCAATTTGGAACCGAGAGCCAGGACGAAGACGTCGACGTCGACTCCGAGTGGCGAGCATTCGCCATGGCCGAACGGTTATCGAAATTATATAACACGGATACGCTCCGTTGATATGTTGCTCTTGACAGTATATTTTAGCGAGTCGATGGAAACGTCTCTTTGAGATCGGCCGGGCGCTCGACGTGACGAGCTTGGAATCCTTCACAACTCGCCATGTATAACTGTTCCATAGGACGCTTTAGAATCCTGTAAGCAACATGGTACAGTAGATTCTAAAATCAAATTTCTCCTAGCATTATTCGTACTTGACCTCGACTAACGAATCTTTTCAAATCTACAGCACGGTCAATTCTCTATAGTCTCATATAACTGTCTCATACGAAGCTTTACGGACTATTTTCCTGATAAAGCCCAATTTCTCGCTACATTCTTCGGATGAAAAAATCGACCGATGACTTCTTAATCGGTTGAGTTCCAGGGGTCATTGGAAAAAAAGTCGAAAATTGGCGAACAGCGCGATAGTATTTGTCTTAATCGATTGAGAAGAGAACGAAGCGACGTGATAGCGGTCGTCTTATTTTGTGTCAAAAAATGCCATTTTAACGGTTGCATTCATTTACATTATATGTTCATAAGGTACAAAATATTTTTAATTTGTAATCTGTTATATGCGTAAAAAAAAGTTGAGCACACTACTTCGACCGTGAGTACACCGTCAGTTGACCGATAGCATCCAAATGCACTGTGTCTTTTCGGCACAAAATCTAAACCGCACCATTAAGTCCCATGGGATTCAAAAGGTTACATACAAGAGCAACTGCTCAGCCGAAAACTTTACCATCCGAGCAATAATCGAACAGCTTCACCCCCCTCGGCCACCGAAACGGTAGACTCCATCGAAACATTACCGAGCGCTTGCTGCGAATCCGAGCTCGGCGTGCCATTAATAAATAATTACGGCGAGTGTCACGTCGCAAACGAGCCGCGCCATTAAACGAATCCGAACGTACGGCGCGCGCGCCATTACTTTCCTCGCGAAATGTCTCATTGCGACAGGTGCCCGCGTCTTCGGCGGGCGAGAAAAAAGTCGTCTGGCCAGAATGACGGCGCCGAATCGTTTCGTGCCCGGCCGCGAATTATCAGTGTCTCAGTTCGTGAGAGGCGGCCGCCGTTGGCCGACGACGAGGTTCCCCTATCAATTAAAATTGTCAATTTGTATACGGCCGACGCGCCATTTGCATCGGAACCTTGGACGGACTAATCGCTCATCCCGGCATACTCGATAATCCGAGCGAGAAGGCTCGTGCCTCGCTCGTTCGAAACGAAAATATTCGCCGAACGCGGAACTTGACGTGGCCAACAGGTATGCCGCGTTAATGTCAGACATTGCGATGAGTCGGCTGCCCGATCGACGAATCCGGAGAGTGCAGAATCTTCGCAGATACGATCTCGAAAGGCTCTGCGTGGATCGTCGCTGATCGCTGCCTGGACATTGATTGGCCATTGTCTGTGGGGTGTAGCTAGCTTCGTGTATTAATTGACGGCGTTTTGTAGCGAAGACAGTGACACTGTACTGCGAACTGTGTGCTGGATGACAGGAACACGGGTAGTCGAATGTACTCTGCTGTTGGTAAGGATAGGAAGATGTTAGATACGCGGGAGAGGATAATTCAAACCTACGATTACATGATTCGGAACAGAAGTATACAATATTTACCGGTCTGTTTGGATATTACTTCGTACAATGATCTTTGAGCTTCTATAACAATATTATTGCACAATTATTACAGCTTACACTTTACTCTAGCCAAGTAACAGCTAGTACAGTAGCTGAAAATACGATATACGTAAATCCCACTTGAGCCTCAGAGCTCCCTTTAGTAAAAAAAATCTCAAAACTAGCAACACCGAAATTAGAACGTTTCCCGGTAATTACCCAAAATCGCGAGGACAAAAGCTGAGAAACGGTGACTGCCAGCGAGTCGGGAACGATCCATTCCGAGCGGGGGTCTCCTCAGACCCGTCGGAGAATCGATCCCAGAGCCAATCATCCCAAATTCGAATTACGTTCGTAGACGTAATTAGAAGTCTGTGGTTCTTCTGCGAAGGATCATTCGTGCGCCCGCTCCTCGATCCTTCCAATTGTCCCTGGGACTCCGAAGCTGCCACCTTCGCTCTTCGGCCGAAGGAAAGGATAGGCGTAAGCAGCGATCGGGAAAGAGAGGCCTCGACGCCGCCTGCTGAAGAGAGACGGAAGCCGACTATCGCGTTACGTGGGCCGAGTGCGAACTTGACACCGGCAAGGACGCGTTTCGAAAGGAGGAAATAAAAAATAGCGCCGGACTCTCGAAGTTAAAAGGACGTGCCGAGTCAGCTGTTGCTGGAACCGTGCACGATCTCCGATCGGCCGATTTCCATCGATAAATTCGCCGCGATGATGGAAAAGGAACGCTACATAGGGGAGGGGCTAAGAGGGAAAGTGATTTTTCGCGACAGCCTTGGGTGGGCATGAATCACTTTGCCGAACGTTCGCGTTGATGTCGAAGGCTGGCCTCATCGTAAAACGATCGAAAGCGGTGGCAAAAAATTGGCGAGGTAATTCAATTAAGTCCGGCGCAAGTATTATCGTTGCCGGGGCCGAGTTAATGACGGCGGCCGTCGACTTTTACCGGACTTCGCCAGAAAATCTCGAACGGTTTATCTCGAACGACGCCGCGGGCATCGTTAATGATTCAGCTGATCGATGCTGATTTATCGATCGCGGCTGATCGAACGTGAGGGAGTCATTCTTTTGTCGCGAGGTCTCGCGGATTTTACTGCCCCTCGTCGAAAGTTGAAAATAGACGAGGAAGTCGAGAGGATTGAAGCATAATCTAAGATCGATCGATAGTGAAGTGACGAGTTCGAAATTATAGTGGAGTGAGCGAAAGAGGATCTTACGGTAATAGATGTTCGCGAAAATACTCACACGAGGATGAGGAATTAGAACGACGTTATTAGACGTCGATAATAGAAGCGTTGTATTGTTTGGGGTCAAATTGTATCGGTTGTTATTTAAAATTTTATTTCTGTACGAGTGACGTACGCGGATGCGTTACGTCAAGCTATTGACAAAATTAGAGTGTTACATCTTACTCCGAGGACTTCTCGGAGATAATGTGTCATTGGTAGACATTCTGGTCGCACTGCGTCAATATTTAAGAATCGAAAACCGGTTGTGCGTATAAACTGTGTGCCGCGTTAAGAAACAGTAAAATAAACCTCACGATTTTTGACCGAAAAATCGGTCTTCTAATACGATAAAGGCTATTCTTATTTGAATAGCAGACAGGTAATTGACAATTTGCACAAATCAGAGAATACAATAAATTCTTAGTCCTTAAACTCTTTTGTCCTTAAAAATGAGTATTATAGAATTCTCATCGAAAATGTTGACCTATACCAGAAAACATCGCATTACTCTTTTATTCCGATAAAAAGCGTGACACCGTTAAACGTTCTTCAGAAGGAAGTGGGTAGTCAGTTCGTAAGTAGATTGCAGAACACATTCGCTAACAGCCTGTTCGACCAAATACAAAGTCGTAGAATTGGCGCGGATCGCAGAGATCAAAGATGACGCTCCTTCTCTCGAGCGCATCACGGTCTTGTCCAAGGATTTCTTCCGTCTTTCGCCATGTTTTTCACGGAAGACAGACTCACAATCCCTTCGATCCGCGGACGATAGATCCTCGACTTCCTCCTGGATCCCCGGGCGTGGCACTGAACCGAGAAAGGTGCCGGCGGCTTGTTCTTCGTTATTTTACGTAATCGATGTACGCTCTCTCGACCGACACACCGAACCACTCTGATGATTAACAATCGACGTCCATCCGGAATTCGTCAAAACGAAGGGCCAGTAATCGTAGAAGCGCTCTGTCCCATATTAGAAAGGGCCGTCATCTAGTAAGTGGTCCGCGGTCGAGCTTGGAATTCAGTTCAGTCAGTTTCCATTACATCCCACACAGTCTGCTAAAATTCGCCCACATCTCTCAACTTACCACAAACCAAATACAATTAATTGATCACGTTATTTTAAAAGTGACCTAAGTCTGTTTTCCGTATAGAAACACATATTATTCACTTAACAATTATTATCATTTTTATAGGAATTGTAAATTTAATTCTTTTAAATACGCTTAAGTACTGTGTTACATAGGTATCCTATACGTATATTTTTAAATTCATCGACACGCATCCTCTAAAATATCTCAATTTAAACATAAACGGACTTAGGTCACTTTCAAAATAACCGGCTCAATTGTAATACATCCATACCAACATGCTTCGTTCGAACACCTCTCTAATCACTCTAACTCATCACACATCATGTTGTACGCGCGTTTAATGCACTCTGAGCACCCTAATCCGAAACTTCGCTTTATGCGCGCCGTTAACCAGCCGAGAAGCCAACATTCCGGGCATCTTAAGACATCTCGTAAGGCTTCGCTTTGCCGACAGCGTCCTCAGGTCGAATAAGTCCATAATAATAGCCCGCTGCCATCCAGAAGCTCGCTACATCCGAAAGCGTCGACGATAGAGCGCAAAGTACGTCGTTGGCAATAAGTCTCGTACGTACGTACGGTCCACTTTCTTGCTCGGCAAACTGGCCGAACTACCTGGCCAGGAACGTTCGCGTGTCCAGGATCGTTTCCTCTCCTCACGGACGCGTCGTTCGCGGTGCCATATCCTGCGCGAACGATTTCAGGGCTCCTGCCTGCTTTCCGAGAACGCGGGACCTCCGCTCACGTACTCACGTACGTCCGAGTGCGTACTCGATTGTGTTCACGAATCTCGTGACTGCGGCGAATTATTCGACATGCGTCGCTGACGAGGGCACGACTATCGTCCGACGTTCCTCGCTACCTGACTAATTAGTTCTAGGCTGCTCTCGGGACTGGTAGAAATTTTCTTAACGGTATAAACGCCGGACTACGTGAGGAGCGGGTAATAATGTGTGATCGGGTTCTTTTTGGTGCCGGCAGTAATCGTGGATATCCTTGGTGGGTTTCATGTTCTAATGTCGACGTAGGAGCTTTGTTTGAGAATTAGGAGAGATTTGTTCCAGGTTCGTCTCCGGACGATAGAAATTTGATTAACTGTGTAATTAGTAGGGCATATGGATCTTTTATTTCTAAAGTGCTGCGAGCCCATTTTTTTCAATTATATATCACAGAAATAAAACTAAATTAATCTCAAATGGAATTGCGTCACTCAAAATAAACGATCCATATGAGAATTGAATTGTAATATGATGTTTTGATTTTGATATAAGAACATTCAATGAAAACATATAATATTGGAATCTTTTACATCGATCACATATAATACGACAAAGTAACCATACGTACATATTATGCACTCGCAATACTGCCCGGAGTATGAAACGACAGCGATAAACCGATACGTTTCTGAATGATCATAAAAACGCGAAAATTCAGCACTTTCCCCGAAGCCTCGCGAAATATAAGATGATCGCGATAAAACGACATATCCCCTTGCATCTAGATCGCCGGGCAGCGATATACGCGAGAAATCAGACGGCGACCTTCCGGAAAAGCCCGCTCTCCCCCAATTGACATCCTAGACCGGCTGGATAAGATGACCGCGATAGAACGATGCGTCCGAGAGTCTCGCGAATCGGCGAACTCCTCCTTCCCCGACCGACGTTCTCGGAACTTGGAAAGACAGAGGAAATGGCGAAATGAAGATCTTATCCATTATCGCGCATAAAGTCATTTAGGACTCCGCCAGTCTGAGAAACCGCCTCGCCGAGAGCGACGAGGAACGAGGAAGTGAGGGAGAGGGGGGGAACAGGTAGAGAGAGAGGCGAGTTTCTAAGAGTTGAGAAGGACGAGGAGGCGGAGGGGAGGAACGGAGAGATGGAGGGAGAGAGCGAGAGAGAAGACCTCTATGCGGTAGCTAGAGCCAGTCAGTCAGGTAAGCCCCGAGGCTAGGCCGTGATAGACAAGGTCAGCCTCTCCCCGCTTTTGTACGCACACTCCTGGCTACTGCCTACCTGACTGCCTTCCAGCTCGACCGGCCGCCTCCTCCTCCGGCCTCGTTTGCATTTGTTTATTTATAAGTGCGCGTAACGAGCCTGTCGATTATACGCGGAAACTGGGATGACGAGCTGAATCCTGATAGAGGGGAAATGAGCAGGCGGCGATGAAAATGAGATCGGCCGAGATTGGATCGGACTTTGATGTCGACGGTCCATGTTTAGCGACCCGAAAACACGACACTCTTGCTCGTCAGGGATATACGAAGGCGTTGCGCGGTTCGAAGGTAGACTTTGGCTGCCCGCCGATTTCCGCCTGTTCCTTCGACGGTCAGATCCTGCAGGCCGACACACCTTTCTTGGGCACGGACACATTTCGCTTTTGCGCGCCATGTAAACGGTGCGTCGGTGCAAAGTACGGCTCGACATATTTCAGTGTTACCGATGCAGTAGGCTACAGTACAGAATACCGAGTTTAATTTCCGGTTACATACAGACGATGCAACTTTCGAGAAACATGCTCGATAGGCTATACTGAATATTGAACAAAAGCGTCGAAACTTAACTTAAAAAGCCTCCGCTATAATATAAAATCTATATACATGAATAAAAGCGTCACACGTGCGTAAGAGAACGCATCATTTTTACTGACCGTCCGCACGTGCATCAGTCAGCTAACGTCCCCGCTCACCTTCCTGTTTCAGATCTTCGGCAGCAAGGCGGACCTGCAGCTCCACACGCAGATCCACATGCGCGAGGCGAAGCCGTACAAGTGCACCCAGTGCTCGAAGGCGTTCGCGAACTCGTCGTACCTGTCGCAGCATACACGCATCCACCTCGGCATCAAGCCATACCGCTGCGAGATCTGCCAGCGGAAGTTCACGCAGCTGAGCCACCTACAGCAGCACATCCGCACGCACACCGGCGACAAGCCGTACAAGTGCCGGCATCCCGGCTGCACGAAGGCGTTCAGCCAGCTGAGCAACCTTCAGAGCCACTCCCGGTGCCACCAAACCGACAAGCCGTACAAGTGCAACTCGTGCTACAAGTGCTTCTCGGACGAGCCCAGCCTCCTCGAGCACATACCGAAGCACAAGGAGTCGAAGCACCTCAAGACGCACATCTGCCAGTACTGCGGCAAGAGTTACACGCAGGAGACCTATCTGTCGAAGCACATGCAGAAGCACGCCGAGAGGACTGACAAGCGGCCGCCGATCATCGGGACCGGCCTGAGGCCGTCGATTCACGCGATGGCCACCGCTCATCATCAGGACCACTACTGGCCGAAGGTCAGCCCGGACTCGGTCATCAGCGACCTTCACGAGCGGCTGCCGCACCATCACGCCGAGTACCATCAGAATCAGAATCCGGAGATGCTGCTGCCCGGCCACGGGCATCGGGAGTCGCTGGAGAACGATTCCAGGCAGCAGACACCTCAGCCGGGTGGTAATCATCATCCGAACAGCAGTTCGGCCTTCACGCCGATATCCTCGATCTCGATCAACTCGATCTCCTCGATGCAACATCCGCTCAATCCCCTCAATCACTTGCACTACCCGGGCAGCCATCATCCGGCGTCAAGGCCGTACCTCTACGAGGCGTTCAACTCGACGCAGAAGTCGTCGCCGACGTCCTCGTCCGGCGTCACGCCCGGGACTGCCAGCAATCAGAACGCGACCTCCTTCCCGAATCAGCTGATCAGCCTGCACCAGATCAGGAACTACGCTCATCAGCCGAACCTCGGCAACCTCGGCAATCTCGGGAATCTAGGGAATCTCAGCAATCTGAGCAACCTTAGTGCCACCATGGAGAGTCACGCGCTGCTCGGCGGTCTCAAGGACAAACAGTAACTTTCCTCGGACTAGTTTCGTATGAGCGATTAGACCGGCCATGACGACGACGATGATCACGATCACGATGATGATGATGATGATGACGGTGACGTTGATGATGATGATGATAAAGATGATGATAAAGATGATGATGATGATGATGGCGATTAATACGTTGATGGTTAATAGCTGTGGTCTTGCGATCTGGACCCCGTATAGTTACTGCTCCTACCGCCGTTACTATTACTATTACCACTACTACTATTACTACTACGACAAAGCAACTATTACTACTACTACCACTATTACTATTACTACTATTACTATTACCTACTACTACTATTCCTACCTATTACCACAACTACCGTTTCTTCTAATTCTTCATTCGCCCAGATCCTTCCTTTCATTTGTGGCCTCTTCTTTGATTATCTTCTTTTTTTGTTCTCGTTGCTTCCTTCTTCTTCCCTCTCTTCTACAGTCTCCCTGTCCAGCGGTCCCCGAATGCTACTCTACTTTTTCGTTTCGACGATCGTGAACCTTAGGCTATTGAGCTATTGAGCTTACGAAGTGCTTTCTTCTTTTCTTGCCTATGTTTTTTTGTTCTTTGACACTCGCCAAAACGTTTCCGTGTCTAACATTTCGCGCATTTGAATAGAAGAGGAGTTAAAGTCCGGTTCACAAACGAAGTATTTTGTTCCTACCGTAAGATTTTTCAATAGTCGATATTGAGATCCGTCGAAAGGGTACAGTAATCAGAAACTTCAGAACGTTTTTACTTTGTTGCGCCATGATAGGTGCGCTATAGATGGAAAACAAGAAAAGAATTTGCCAGTCAGCAATTTGGTCGGCTCGACATTTCTCCGGCGAACGAAAGAAATTCGTTGTGCGCTGAGAAATGCGGCGGTCCATTTTACGTCTATCGCAAATTTCGTAAGGCTCAGCGCTGTCTACTTAAGTCTATCACCCCCCCCCCCCCCACCCATCCCAATCCACCCCTTTTGCGCACAGACCGCACGATCTCTTAGCCACGTCGCTCTCTACGTATCACTTCCTTTTAGCGAAAATTCTCTACTAGTTTCGAGGGGACGCCCTCCTCTGTCTCGAAGGGATCGACCTTGAGCCGATTCCACGCGGTACATTTCAGTCGCAGATCTCCCTAGGAATAGTTATTTAATCGACCCCCGCGACTCCCACTTTCTCGCCCGGGCCACCCCTTCCGTTTCCACTCGCCTTCACCCCTTCTTTCCCGCCCTTTAGGTTCGTTTCGTTATTTCGTCGTGCGTCGAATCCTGTCGCGAGACAAATCGAGCGAGCACGACGCTAGAGTGCACAGGTCGTTGCATGTCAGTTTTTTTTTTCCCCCCGTTGACTGAACGCCCGCTTTTTCGTTTTCTCGAAGAGAGACCCGCGCCATTCTTCGGCAAAAAGTTTTAAGCGCGCTTCACGAGGAGCAGATTAGAGCAAACGGAAGAAAGAGTCGCGCGCATCTCATCGAGCGGAATTACAAGGCGCGCTCTCGTGTTCAACGAGACAATTAGTCGAAAAAGTGGCATGCACTCCAACGATGAATAATAAGGAATCCACACGTACACATTACGAGGGCACAAATTGCGTGAATCGTTTTGCGGAGAGAGAGAGAGAGAGAGAGAGAGAGGAGAGAGAGAGTGAATGAGATGTAAGATTGTGGAGGTGTATGTGTGATTATACAGCGAAAATAAAAAAAACTGAGACAATTTAGCGTAGGTCGACAGTGCCACGAATAATACTGCGAAAGTAACGAGGATAGAGAGATAAAGAGTAAAATATAGGAGAAGCGGATAGGGGAGAAACGAGGGGTGGCGATAGAGAGTGAGAGGAGGCGATATGCTGAGGAAAGAAGAGATAGTTAGATAGACGGTGAGAGAGAGAGAGAGAGAAAGAGGGGAAGAGAAGTGGGTTAAACTGCGAAATACGAAATTGATAACGCGAAGTAGAGATACTAAGATGGCGTTGCGCGCACACAAAGAGGAGAGCGGTACGGAGGACCTCCTTGTACATAGCTATTATATAAATATATATATATAAATAAATAAATGAATATTATATATTATTATTAATTAATTGAGTAATTAATTAATTGATATTTGGTAGGTGTGTAAGGTAAAAAAGAAGAATATAGACTTTACTGATGATATTCTAAGTACCTTGTCTAACGAGAAAGAAAGCGAGAGAGAGAGAGAGAGAGAGAATGTGTGTGAACGAGTGTTTGCAGTGTGATAGGCGAGAAAGACAGAGAGAATGGGGGAGGGGGAGGAAAGTAGGGAGGGACGTGATCGTGTGAAAGAAAAATAGGAAATTTTCATTTTCCTTCGACACACCCTCTCAAAACGCCGGAAGGACGTTCTCGAGGTAGAAAATGGCGATCGATCTCGGCGAGAGTACGAAACACCCCGAAATTCTCGTTTCTTTCTCTCCGCTCGGCCGGACCACGACCTCAACATCCCCCCCTCCCCCCTCCCTCTCTCTATCAAACCTCACTCCCTCAGTTCGCCCTCTGAAAATATTTTCTCTCGCCGAACGTGTACTTCTTTCCTTGTCGACGTCGGTCGCCGTCGTCTGAGAGGATCGCCGGATGAAAAAAAAAAAAGTAAACTGGAGGGGGGGTGGGGTAAAAAGAAGCGCCGACGATCAAAGGGAAGAGTCCGCGTGCGCGTCTAACGGAGAAAATGGGGTAGGAGCGAACGGCAGAGAATGAAAATGAGTGCGAGAGCGGGAGAGAGTGATTAGATAGGGAATGCGCGGTGAACGCGTAGAAGAGGGAGGGGAGAGAGGGGCAGTGTACGAAAAGAAAAAAGAGAAAGAGCGGGACAGAGACGGACATAGAGAGAAGGAGAGAGAGGGACACGAAGAGGTGGTGGGAGAGTGAGATAGAGCATTAACTATGTACGAAACATTGTAGATAATTTCTTGTTACGGCCGCGGACGCGTTTCAAGGAGATTCCCTCCACCCTTGAATCGGCACGTATAACGAACCCTTCGACACGAATCGGCGGACGCCTACTTCGTTTCTTCGATATTTCGGCCGCGAGACTATCGGAGCGGAAGGTGAAATTTCTGGCGGCGAATTCGGTGAAGGTGAGGGAGGGGAGGAGGTGTAGATTGATCGGGAAGAGTAAAGAAATTAAATCCTTGCAGAGAGAGGGGGAGAGAGAGAGAGAGACGCGACCGAGAAATTTCTCCGACGGAAGTTCACCTTTCACGACGAGTATTGCCTTCCTTTCCTCTCCATTTTGTCGGCGATCGAATAAGGAAAAGAAACAATTGCGACCGAAATCCGGAACGAGGGCCGTGCCCCGCGAAATACGGCGAGTGTTGGCCAATTGCCGCCCACGCCACGCTCATCTTCCATATTGAAAATATGAAAGGTCGGCATTCGCGCGCGGAGCTGCGAAGATGGCGACCGCGCGGATCGTGAACTTGCGTGGAGAGGAGGGAGGAGGGGAAAGGGGACGGGGGTAGGGAGATGCGTCCGCGCCTCACCTGTGCTCAAGTTGTTTATTAAAACTATTAGTTTGTTATTAAGCTGACGAGCGAGAGAGTGAGAGAAAATGTGCGAGAGAGAGAGAGAGAGACAAAAGTGGGCGCGATTGATGACAAGGGTTGAAAGTAATTCCGTTGGCTCCTGATACGAACAATTCGGCGTAGGTTCAAATTTTTGTCTTTCCTGAACGTTTATCTTCGCCAGGAGCTACGGACAAGTGAACGAAACGTGCGAGCGAGAAAGAGGAAAAGAGTGAAAGAGAGTGAATGCATGTGTATGTGCGCGTGTGTCTGCGTGGGTGTTTGAAGGCAGTAAGGTGGCAATAAGAGGAAGGCGGAGGAGTTAAATTCAAGGGGGTTGCTTTAGAGGTATAGAGGGTGAGAGCGATTGAGAGAGAGAGAGAGAGAGAGAGAGAAAATGATAGAATGAGAGGGTGAGAAGGGGTTGCCGGAGCCAAGAACCCCGCGCTTTAATTGTGATTTTTTTCTGTCTATTTTTAGTTTCATTGATTATTTTATTATTATTATTATATTATTATTTTATTATTAATATTATTATTATTATTATAATTATGATTTCGTTTAATAAACTGTCACGTTAAAAGAAAATAAGGGAAGATGAAAACGTGATTTCTCTTTGTTTTTATTCAAACCCGCATATCTGACTTTAGTTACACTCTTACGTTCGAATCCGACCCACCTACGTTTCCCACTCGCGAAAGTTACCTTCTTCTCTTTTAGGCCGAGGATTATCGTGCAATGCGACTTTGTAGCTCGCACTCAGCGAGCCACGTATCTTTTCCTACGCGCGTTAAAGAAAAACAAGCAAACGTTGATTACGGTTACGCAAGATGAGACTGTAAAAACGTTAGCTCTTTTCCCCGTCTACAGTCATCGCATACGTCCATAGCCGCCTTTCGCAAACGTACGTCGCTCCTGCATCGAAAGAAAGTCTACCGAATCGGCCGTCGAAAGTTCACGGACGAAAAACATTCTCGCGGATTCGTCAGCTTTCCGCCACATCGCCCTTCGTTACTCGAGTCACCCCCCTACGCGATTTCCCACTTCCCCTTAACCTTCCTCAACTCCCCTCCCCCTTCCACCTCTCTTAATATTTCGAGCCAGCCTCTCTCGCCGATCGTCGCGCGAAAGTCGAGTAGCGCGCAATTCTGGTCGGCGGATCCTCCTTTTGCGGTGCGCGCGCGCGCGCGCACGGGCGCACGAGAGGGCCGCACAGAGGCGAGTACCGTGACAGACACTCGCAAAGAAGACAGATGCCGTCCACTGCGCTCTCGATCGGGATCGATAGAGATCGCGTCCTTTCGGTTTCGTTTTCGCCAATCGAGCCGCCGCCGCGCGCCGAGGAAGGAAAGTCGGCCCCGATCGAGGACGAGGATCCATGGATCCGCCGGGTCGCCATGCCGCCTGATTAATCGAGAATAAATTGCGTCCGTTCTGAAATGCGCGCCGAATGCCCCCTTTCCTTTTTATTGCGCGGACAGTTTCCTCGCCGAAGGACATATTGCTTACCGCCGTGCACCCAGGACCAATGAAGCCTATCGATTGTCCTCCAAAACGAGAGCCGCCTGACTTGCCGCGGCCGCTGCTCTTATTGCGAATCGTCGAATCGCTTCTCTCCGCACTCGGACGGCCGACAGTGGCCTTACGGTAACGTTGGATAAGGTTGTATCGAATGAGTACCGGCGGCGATTCTTTGTTCGAGAGGTACCGAGAGTCTAGCGTACGCTTACCGCGTAATGGTTCATTTCAATATTGCGACTAGGCGATGGTTCCGTAGTTACCTCCAACGGTTTTCGTTTGTTATATCACGTTCGCGGATATTGTTCAGATTTTTACGCGTTAAACTCGTTCGACTTTGAATATTTAAGATTATAAATGCGAAAATGTAAAGAGATTGTTTTGTCGTTGCTTCGGAATCTAATTGTGAGAAATTATTTAGTTGAACTCAATATCAACCCAGATATTAACTGATCATTGAAGAAAGATCGCCAACCTTGCAATAAAACCTTTTCAAGTCCTTGCTAAAGCAATGACCAGGCAGAAAAATTCAAACGACGCGCGAAACGCTGCCTGCATCGGACCATAAACAACCGAGTCCGTCGACAACGAAAAAATCGTAAAATTCCGAAACAGCCCGTCGCATCGTCGATTATTAAGCGCGCGAAAAAAGGTAGACGAAAAACGACACCGCCCTTATCCGAAGCAGCGGCCGCGTCGGTCGCGCATGATTTTCCGCGAACGACGATAAATTACTCGGCGGTTAATCATCGTCATTTCATTATTCCGCTCTGTCCGTTTGCTCCCGATCCTCGCGTCGCACGTCGCTTTCCGATGAATGGAAAATGGAGGGAAAAAACATGCGCAGCGCCGGGCGTCTCTTCTATTTTTCGAATATTTCGAGTCGCGTCCTCGCGCGGCACAGTACGCTTTCATTCGGTAATAACGAATAATGGCCATCGCGCTTAAGGGACGCGGACGTTAAAGGAATATTTCTGCGAGCCAGGCGACGTATCGCGGCTGCTAATTGGATCGGACGGTTAGGGAGGGTGACACATTCGCATGAACGTTCGTGTGCATGAAGATTGTGATGAGCGTGAGAAAGAGTTTTAGGGGGATAAGAGAAGGATCGAAATAGTGCGACGGAGGAAATTGCGGGAAGAGGCGAGTGCGAGAGTGAGAGAGAGACAGAGAGAGAGAGAGAATGAGCGTGTGTGTATGTTAGAGAGAGAGAATCACATAGGCAACGTAAGGAACAATATAATTGATTATTGCGTGGTACGAACAGAACTGTGATATTTTATTGTATAAATTCGCGGCAGATGAATATGAGAGAAGATGAAAAAAAAATGGAGGAGAAGACGAAGATATGATGAAAAAAAGTCTTTAAGGGATATTATTACTAGCGTAGAGAGCGGGATATTAACTGTATTTTACAAAGAAGTGCATCCTTAAGCGATTAAAAATGCAATTCAACGAAACGCGCGTAGCCGGGTGTTCCCTTTAAAGTTCGTCAGGGTCGAGCCTGTTTCTTCCTCCGGCGAAATGAGGCAAGCTTCCGGCCGTCGGACATCGATTTGCGACGAAAAAGGAGAATTTTGCGCTCGAGTTTTGACATGAAAATTGACGGACGTTGCGGCTTTAAAGGGAAGACTCGTTGTTCTCGGGCCGATTGCCCAATCACCCCCCTCCCCCCACCCGAAAACCATCCTCCCCAAATCGCCCACCGATGTCAGATCATTTCCTGTTTGTAAAGCATATATAAATATATATATATAAATATATATAGATATATAAACCAAAAAAAAATCTAAATGTTTCGTAAAGGAAGGAAAGGACATTACGGTAAATGAGAATGGAAGGAAGAGAGAGAGAGAGAGAGAGAGAGAGAGAGAGAGTGAGAAAGGTCTCATATTCACACACGAATACTCGCCCACCGACACGCACACACAATGATACATATACACGACACTTATTGGAAACAATTTTAAGAGGCAGTAATAGATAGCGTAAGCGTATTGTGTCTGTAAACTTTTAAAAATGAAGAGCACCTTCGCCCCCTCGATCCATCCACATCCCTTATGCCCTTAGACACGTTCTCCTTACCACCTTCAGTCTCCCCTGACAAGCCCCTCCAACCCCCCGGCCCGATTTCCATTATCCACCGTCATCGAATCCAACCCCCACCCCCTCTGCATGAATGCGGAAAAACAAGAAAATGTCACTGGCGCGGCACAACGACGAGAAAAGAGGGGAGGAAAAGCAGTGAAGGAGAATACTTTCGAAGATTGTACTGAATTTTGATCGACAACCGAAGCGACGAGCGTCGGTAATCGAATTGTGTACACACATACGACACCGAGCCGATAATATGAAAGAGAGAGGGGGGGAGAGAGAGAGAGAGAGACAGAAAGAGAGTGTGTATGAGAGTGCGATGAATGGAAGTGAGAATTTTAATACGGACGGCACAAGAGCGATGAAAATTACTACAGTTAGGCGTTACTATACATAATGTAGGAGAGAAAAAAATATAATAGCGAGCGGATCGGCGACTTATCGTCGGACGACGATCGACGATCACCGGTGCCTAATTGCCAGATCATTGATCCCCGATCGAAAATAGTTTTCTGCCGTGGCATCGCGATGTCGGCCGAGAGAAATATTATCCTGCCCCGTCGATTCGTTACGTTCCGCAGCCAAAACGTTCAAGTACGTTACTTTCTTCCCACTGCTACGCGCGTGCCGAGTTTCAATTTGACAGAATCGTGATCCAGATCGAGATGAAGCTTCTCACGTTTGACAAGACTGAACGTGCGGTTCAATCGATTGATTAAGGGATCGAATGAGTTCCACGCGAACTTTCAGGCTTCAAAGCCACGACTGTATATAACTTCGTAACGATCTGTGCTCAAACTCGCTCTGGATCATCGATAATCGAGTCCCGATCTGCGCGTCTCGATCCCAACAACGACTGTGTACCTTGCCATCGTCGCAAGACAGTGATCGTCGCCGAATCGGCAAGTCGCGATCGCCACATCTATGGTACTAGATTATCCTAGTTGTATTAAACACGAGCTCGTCTTTGGATGTCGTTTAAGTAGGACACGCAATATTTTCCGAGTATCGCCCGATCCACGAAAGAGACAGGCCCGTCGAATGGTCGCACCCACGTCAATATAGATACGAGCACACGTACACGAGACATATACAGAGACACCGAGAGCGGACGTACGCGTGCGAACAGATGCGAACACATCCAGCCACGGCGATACACGTACACACACACTGACACGAGCGCGGAGAAAAAAGACGTCCCACGCGCACAATGTCACGCCTGTTTGAGAGAGGGGCGATTTTTTTCCGGCGGATTATTAAGGGAGACGGATCTGCAGGATTTGCATTTCCGAAACGATCGCTAGACGGACGAAAGCTCGCTTTCGGACGGACGTTGAAAGAACGGACGCGAGGATCATCGTTTGACGCATCCGAGTCGAATATAAGAATTGAGCTTGGCCGGACATCGTTGCCATTCCTCTCTTCTCTGCCTTCGTAAATCCTCCTCGTTTTCGAACAGCGCAGTCGAATGTCCGATTCGCGGACTTCCGTCGCCGAACGATCAATCTTTGAAGTTATTTGTACGCACGCAAGACGCATTATACCTGGACCCGAACATTTTTGCAAGGCTGAAATCGATCTGAACAATTTCACGTACTATCACCCGATACGGTAAAAGCGTACAGAAACTAGAGGGAAGTTCGTCAACTTACATTCGATCCCGTATCTGACAACGGCATAAACTCAAAAGTCATTATCACTCGAACCGCGTACGAACAATGAAAAGATACTATCATTCGTTCGCCTGCTTCTCCCGTTTACCGAACGGCAGTCGAGCCGGCGAAATAAATGAACAGCAAGCGCAGAGAATGAGCGGGAAGCGGCGATGGCCACTGCTCCGATAGGGGAGCAAAAAAAAAAGAATCGGAAAAAAAGGAGAGTCCGAGAAAGAGAAAAAAGGCTCAGAACGGGATGAGTCCGATATCGTCCTTCCATCCGATTTTTCTCCGATGACGAGAGAGACGCGGCAGTTCGCGCTCGTCAAGCTCACGTCCTCGCCGGTGTGTAGGAACTTTTTTAAAAACGCGAGCACAACAACGTACAAAGTATAATGGCGGCGGGCGGAGAGTGCGGGTAAAGTCGAGCCTCCGCCGCCGGCGCGAAATTCGTGATCGGATCGGAGTCCGCTCGAGAACGTCGAATCCTTTCCCGAAGGACGCTCGCGCGAAGGACTCATTCGCGAGCGAGACTGACTCGCTCGAGTCAAAGGACGAGCCCCAATGAGACGCGCACGAATTTCGCGCCACCCGGCCGTGAAATTTACTTAGTTCACGCGAACTCTGCGAAAAGCGCGACAAACAAAAAAAAAAAGATGAAAAATGAAAGGGACGATTCTCGCGACGGGAGAGAGGCGTTTCCCTTTTTTTTTCGACGAGAAGGCGCTCCGAGGGAAATTCGGCTCAGCCACCCCCTACCACCCCCCTCCCCCACCTCTCTCAGACGCATTTTCCTAATGGCCCCCCTGCCGACTGTTTCCCGTAACGACGGTTAACGCGCGGCAAGTTTTCGCTCGAAGCTGAAGAGAAGGTAGTCGAGCTGAGGAATCTCGGTGACTGTCGTGAACTTCTGTCTCTTCAGCTGCTGCGAGGTCCGGATCGGAAGCCAGCGAGAGCGCGCGCGCAATGTCGCGACAACGATTGTCTATTTTGCGGCAAATACGGTTACGCTTGCGGGCACAATACTCTGGCGAAAGGGTTCTTACGTGCGTTTTAAATAGTTTTAAGACGATCGCCGCGGGGTGGAGGGAGAGGGGGAGGAAGCATTCCTCGGGGCGCCATCGTTCGAGCGTAATGCGGAGTTCGAATACTTGTAAGCGTCGATCCACTTGTACTCAAGATCAATTCTCGAAGTTTTGTGACCGTCTTTTGATTCTCTACGTCCCGCACACGACCCCGTGATGAAACAACGACCCCTGCCCCTCCACCCCTCCCCCCTAACCTCATCCGTAAGTCCCCTCCCACCAAGAACCCGTCATCGACACTAACTGTTCGTCCTTTTTAACAAATATAACAGAACTTACGTCTTAATTGGCGTTGGCGGCGCGAAAAGTTGAAAGGTTCTCGTTGCGTTTCGCCTGAGAATGAGTTTGATTGGAGAAAAGTGCGAGTAACGCTTCGAGGGCACTTCGTCTTTGGTGCATTGTTCTTTATCACCTTTCCATGGAAGAGAATGGAAGCAATGATGATTGAAGGGAGGCATCGTATCGGCGACTGGAAGAGCAACCGATCGTCTTAGGATTTGATTGGAATGTACAGTGTTTGAATATTGTATGTTTATATTGAAAGATTCTGTGGGTTGAACGTTTGTTTCCTTTCAAATTGATATATTTTGTGAGGTGTAAGTCGGAAATGGAGCAGCGTAAAAGAAGCAGCAGCAGTATTGGATATTATAAGTTTGGTGGTTCGAATTAAAAGTTTTAAACAAAGTTGAAAATTCATATAGGAAAGTTTTTAAGTATTTTAATTATTCCGCTATGTAGTGTCGCCTTTTGTTGTAAGAGATTAATAATCAGAGAAAGTTTACTCTTTACCACACGTTTTGACACATATTCAATAAAAAGTCAATATGAAAAAGCATAAGCGTCATTGGAATCACTGTAAGAAGCGTAATCGACATTTACTTTAACATGATGCATTCGAAAATGTTTGATTCAGCTTATCCGTAATGATACTGAACGGTATAGAATGTACCTATTATTATATTTTACGCAAAGATTTTGCAGCTAGTTTGCGATGAACAACTTCTTGCAAATTTTAGTATGCTATACACTGCATTCAGTATTGGCAATAGCAGTCCTGAAAAAACGTATTATATATGATTTCTGAGTTACTAAGCACCGCACAGAATTATTAAATCTCCGTCAGTTAAGATTTTGGAAGTCTAAACAAAATCACAATTTAACAATGTTACAATGAGAAGAAATTACACTCAGTTAATCAATTAACACCGTTCCCACGAAAGCCAACAATACAATTCTTTGATTCGATAAAATTATTCAGAACCATGCCTAAAATTTATATTATTTTACTTTTGATCCTGTCTGATGGCGCCACGTACCGAACGCACCATAGGCGCCATCTAACGAGAAAACCCCGTACTGGAATTTCAATGGGAGCGCAGACAATGGGTAAGAAATCGCGTAAAGAATCGCGGCCTCCTCACCGATTTGCATGAAACTTCGTGTAATGGTAAATTTTTGCATAAACATAAGATCTGTAAAAGCCAAAAAGCCCGCTCGCGTCTAATTAAAAAGTTATTAAGCGTTAAAGTTTAGTTATACAACCTGCCTTACCGGCAGCGCGGACGGCATCTGCGCACGCGCACTGATGTCTGCGCATGCGTTCTGACGTCTGCGCATGCGCACGGACAAGTTTGCAGGTAAAGTGCGCGTATTTGAAATGAAATAATATTCAATTGGCGAAGGCTGGGTGTGGGCAAGGCTTTCATTTTCATAATGTTTAAACGTTTTCGATCAAACAATGGTCAGAGTGGAGGTTTGGGTTATATTTTAATTGCCAAAAGTGCAACAGGCTTTTGCACACCTTATTTTTATGCAAAAATTGATATTCCTGCAAAGTTTCATGCAAATCGGTGAGGATGCCGGGATTCTTTACCTTTACCTTTATATAAGTTTCGTGGTCACGCATATGTCATTCACATGCTATTCAAATTATTGTTTTGTAAACAAATATGTAAATAATACAGCAAGCATTAATTGTATAGTATCGCTAGAGTCAATCTGTATGTTAATAGTAGTTTCTACTTTCACCAACGTACAGTGCTGTTCGTTCCTGTCTGTTTTCAAACAACGTCGGTACTTCAGTTTGGGAATCACTAACTCCCATAAGATGATAGGTCTACCCATATTATGACCGTGGTCAGAATCCCGTGTTGCGTTATGACGTCTAAATTAATAATTAAACTAAACTATGTAACTGATTTAATCGTAGCGACCGCGTGTGGAAATGTATGTAAATAACTGATTGCCGATTTACCTTGTGTTCTTCAGAGAATTTTCGTATCATCGAGAGGGCGTATGCGTGGAACTTTAGCTGTCAAAGTCAGATAATCGTCGGGCGAACATTTGCAACGCTTCGAATCCCCCAGCGATTACAGTGCTTTGCCACAAATGTTTCAAGAGGGATACTCCCATATCTTATTCCATGGGGTTCGTTAACTCGTTTCTTAAATGATGTTTTAGCAGAAATCAACTACATGCAAACATAACCTTAATGTATATCATTGAATACTTTATTTGACATTTGTTGCAGTGGCGACGCTTTAATTTTTTCGACCTCAAAAAGGAGGTTGACTATGGAAAGATTGCCGAGGCTCTTGAGGTAGGTTATTGCGCAATCGTCCTTTAATCCAAATATAGGTTTCAATCTGAGAATGTCATAGGTTATGATTGTGTTATAAGTAGTCATTATGTCAAGATGTTTGTTTTTCTCGTTTACACCCATTTTACGATTTTTTATATCATTGAATAGTTTGCGTATATATATTTTCCTAACAAATTATTTAAATTGCATTACCATACTCACTTCTGTTATGCATATAACATTATTTATTGATTTCACAAAATTATCAGACTTTATTTAACATTAAAAATGTTTTTAGGATGCTCAAGTTACTGCAGCAACCAGTGGAAATGGAAATTTAGTTTTTGGTGACAATCGGGGGAATGTGCATTTAGTAGACAGATCGAATGATGTGACAACATTCAGAGCATATGAAATTACATTGACTTTAGCTCAACAAATACAACATTCCACGTTCTTATTCACAATTGGCGTTAGTATGATAATAATGTCAACTTTAAGTAAAATAATTAACTTTACTAAACTGACGTAAATAAACTCTGTCAGGAAGATGAGCCAGGTTGCAATCCAACTATAAAAGTCTGGAATCTCGCAAAGCCAGATAAAAGACGTAATCCAACATGTGTGCGTATAAGTAGAGCCATACCAAGCTACAGAGCAGTTCCTGCAACTGCTCTGTGTGTACATAGTAGTCTTACATTAATGGCTGTTGGATTCGGAGATGGATCTATTATGCTATATAGGTGAAAAATTAACAGCAAAAATTATTAATATAAATAGTAGAATAAGGCATAGAATGCAAGAAAACAAAACATTAGTTTACTTGTTGCTATTTCATAAATAGCAAATCGTGTTCAACTGTTTGTCCATCTCTAGAGGTGACTTAACAAGGCAGAAGAAGAATAAAATAAAAGTTCTTAAGGATACCAGCAATGCTATAACAGGCCTGGCAATAAAAACAACTGGCAAACAGAATCACCTGTTTGTTGCAACAGCTAATAGCGTTATTTTGTATAATATCACGATTAAGGATAAAGAAACTAAATCTACATTAGATGATATGGGCTGTGCACCAAGATGCAGTGTTCTTGCCGAAAACATACAAGATAGTCATTTTATGATCGGCCGGGATGACGTAAGAATTAAAGTGATTTCTTATTACACCGGATACTATATAAGATATGAATATAAGTAACAGATATACGTTTAGGCAATATATTGTTACACACCGGACGGCCGAGGACCTTGTTACGCAGTGGATGACCAGAAAATAATGCTAGTATGGTTTAGAACTTATTTAGTAATAGTAGCAAAAGAACCAGCGAACACTTCTAGAACAGTGGCAACTATTTCTGCGAGACCAAGGTATTTAATTACTGTTTCAATTTTTTGTATACTTTAAAATTACAAAGGTACTTAAAATATACTGTCTGTTTACTCTACTAAATTACTGAAAATTTTAGCACTATAGAATTAATACCACCGGGTGTGGATAAACATGTGATTACGGTTCTTGATATTCAGAACAAGTTCATCGTATTTTCCGCACCAATGTTATCCGTGCAGGCGGTCTTGTCAGAATGGGGTGGGCTTTTCATTCTCAGTGGCGACAACAAATTGTATTACCTGGACGAGATAGATCTACAATCAAAATTGGCTTTACTTTTCAAGAAGAATTTCTACGATGTCGCCATTAGAATGGCCAAGAACCAGCAGTACGACGGCGAAGGTCTCGTTGACATATTCCGACAATATGGAGACCATCTGTATTCTAAAGGAGATCATAATGGTGCTATAGAACAATATATAAAAACCATTGGAAAGCTTGAACCATCGTACGTAATAAGAAAGTTCTTAGACTCACAGCATATCGACAATTTAACCAGGTACTTGCAAGCCTTACATAAAAACGGCCAAGCTACGGAGGATCACACAACTCTGTTATTGAATTGTTACACTAAACTGAATCAAACGGACAAATTGAAAGAATTTATAATGACGAAGGATAGAGAAGTTGACTTTGACGTTGAAATCGCTATAAAAGTTTGTCGACAAGCGTCCCCAGAAGATGCTTTGTTGCTGGCACAAAAACATGAGAAACACGAGTGGTATCTGCGCATTCAGATCGAAGATAAGCAAGAATACAAGAAAGCGCTTGAATATATAGCGACACTAGAATTCGATGAAGCAGAATCCAACATGAAAAAGTACGGTAACATTCTAATCGAAAATGTGCCAAATGAATCAACGCAGTTTTTAAAACTACTCTGTACAAACTATCGACCTTCGAACAAGCCGTTAGTCGATCAAAGTGCGTTAGACGGCACTGTTAGTCAGCATGTCGATCGTGCCAATCCAGAAGACTATATCCATTTATTCTTAAACAATTCCGAGCGATTAGTTGAGTTCTTAGAACATTTGATTAAGTCTGACACCAAGTGGAGCACGTTAGTTTACAATACCCTGGTAGAGCATTATTTGCACGTGTGGTCTGCGCTAGACACAGAATTAGCTAAGGTGCAATACGAACAAAAAATCGTACGGCTGTTACAAAGTTCCGAAGCCTGTTACGACAAGGATCAAATCTTAATCTTATGCAACCAGCATAACTTTCGACGTGGCCTACTCTTTCTCTACGAGGAGAGTAAACTTTATCAAGAGATACTGCGGTTTCATCTAAGAGAAAATGACAGCGAACAAATTTTAGCCACCTGCAAGAGATTTGATCATCAGAATCCAAACTTGTGGGTTCAAGCGTTATGGAGCGTGGCGAGGAATAAAGACGCGCCGACAAAGCTGCTCTCTGATATTCTAACGTCTATAGCACAAGGAAAGCTTATGTCACCGTTAATGGTTATAGACGCGATATCGACTTCGTTGTCTTGCACATTGGGTGATGTTAGAAGCTATCTATATAGCGTACTGAAAACGGAACACGATCAAACGCAGGCAGATGCTGAACTTACGGAGAAGTACAGGGCGGATACCCTTAAATTGCGAGAACAAATTGAGACGATAAAGAGTAGCACCATCATCTTCCAAAGTTCGCGATGCAGTGCGTGCCATCATCAGCTAGAGTTACCTTCTGTGCACTTCATGTGTCAACATTCGTATCATCAACATTGCTTCCAAAGTTTTTCGGAGAACGAGAACGAGTGCCCTGCTTGTCTGCCCAATAACAAGAAGCTTTTAGATATTATAAGGGCACAGGAACAATCGAAGGATCTGCACGAAACGTTCCACAGTTTACTCGATCGAGCCGAGGATCCGTTTTCTTTGGTTGCCGAATATTTTGGGAGAGGAGTATTTAAGAAGCTCACTGTCATCACTGACACGGATAAAACGTTGCCTACGATGACGAAGGTGGAGGAGCCGCCGAAACCAAACTATGGGCCAGGTGCAGAGGCTAGGATTAGACTGACAGAAGGCAAAAATTCTACTTTAGGTACGAGTTATTTATTATGATGTTATCAAGTACTAGTACCGCATCTGATACGAGATGTCTCTTATCATCATTTCATCAAACGAATTTGATTTCCAAGTCATTAAAACAATGATCTCGTAGGCCATTGAATGCATGATTAACGTTGATGTAAATTCATTTTTGTGCAATGTCTCATAATAGAAGTTTTCAGAATAACAGTCGAGGCAAGTAATCATATGTACGCATAATTGACATTAAAAAATTACGTACCCGAGCTCCAAGATCGTTTGCCTGTTCATAACTAGACAGACGAATTAATTTTGAATGTATAAGAATTAAGGATTTGCTTCTGCATTAATCATTATTTGTACAGGGTCTACCATTTAACGTGCAAACGCTCGCTTGCGAGAAAACGCTAAATGGCAACAGCGCTAGACGCGATACACGCGCCGCCGGGGACAGTGCGCCGGCGCTACCGCTTACCGGTTACCGGTTACTACTACTTTAACGTTTTCCCGCAAGCGATCGTTTGCACGTTCAGTGGTATGTACCTTCGTATTTTCGCAAAAGTTTTCATATCTCAAAAAAATTCATAGCGCGTGTGTTAATTGCAGGAAAGACTGATACCCGGCGATTAGGTGGCGACAATTATATGAATATGAATTCAGTAGTGCCGGACGACCGACTGCGGGCCTTCGCAAAATCAGACCTTTACTCATCATCGCTGGAAGCGAATGTTTCTGGAACTGGAAGCGGTGTATCCACGCCTCGAGGAAATTCGAGAAAAACCTCACCTGTACCGATACGGGAGGCACGCATCTTGAATAACAGTACTCCAAAATCATCGCCCATTAACAAATTATTCGCTCAAAAGGCGCCCGTTCCGCCACCAAATCCGTTTGAAACGGACGATGGAGAGTATGACGAATCGAAAAATCCGTTTGCCGAAGACAACGATGATGACGATGATCCTTCCAAAGACGATTACGAAGAATACGATAGAAACTTGAATCCGTTCTGTAGATAAACTGATATGTTGCAATACGCGGTTTTAGCTATGAAGACGCCGGGCATGAGAATTTCTCGGAGAAGCTGTTGGGAAAGTAACTGCGCTAAAGACGCTCTTTCGTTTGTAAAGCTTTATATTCAAAAGTCAAACTTGTAGACTGTAATTAGTCCACATGTATGGCAATGTTACTATAAATAGTTGACTTGAACCCAGCATCAAGTATTATATAACACTGGTATATTCATAAATAATTCGTTATATAATTTATTCAATACTTCATCATATTATAAAAAATGCTTTATATAAAAAAAATCTTGTATATGCCTACTAAAGTCACCCATTTTCCAAGTAGCACGAAATAAATATTTCATACCTTATGTGTCAATGTTCCAGTTACTTGGTATAACAACAGTATCAAAGAGATAAATAGAAATAGTTGTTTTAGGTAAATGTCAGTCAATTCTTTTTTGTACTAATCTTCATTATCCATACTTTCTTTCCACTGGGATAATTTTTGATGTATCCTAAATGCATTCCAGTTATTTTGCATTTCTGGAACTCGGGGCTTTACAGATACTGGCATGCAATACTCTTCAAGAGATTCAGGCATAAAGAAGTCTGACAGTTTTGGAGCTACGTCCTTCTCTCTCGGCTCAGGATCTTTACTTCGCATTACTCTACCAGTGAATTGTTTCTCATCTATTGTCAGATCAACCAAGTTTCTAAACACACTTTCTTCAAACGGAAAATCCAATGTTGTTGATATCTATAACCAAATATTTGTATTGTTGATTGTGTTATTGCATTTCTTTGTATTCTGGATGACTGTAAATATGAAATCTAATGGTGAACATACCTTTCGATTTATTAAATCTTTGTAAGTACTTGGCAAATGATCAATATCCAAAACTACCCTTTCCTTTTTGATGTCATTAAGTTTATTAATCGTACACATTATAGAATTGTATTTTGGCTTTGATAATCTTTCAGATGAAATGGACGATTGTACAGATTTTAATTTGACTGCATCTGGAACTGCTTTTTCATGTATTACACCAGGGCCAACACAGGGTTTTATGTCTTTACCGATAATATCTCTAACAATTAATTTTTTCACCGGTGAAACTTTCACTTTTGAAACAACTTTTTTATATTTGTGACATGGCATCACAGTATTAACAGTTTTTGTACTCTGATTTTTAGAAACAGGTTTTATAGCACCAGAAGGCTTTGGTTCCTTCATGCTTCTAACAGATGAACATGAAGCATTTGTCGACAGTATGGTAGATATTTTTCCTTTTGCACATGATTTACTATTTACTCTTTGTACTCGTTCAGTTAACAATGCCTTTTCTTTGTTTGGCCCTTTATTCTCTTTTCCTCTTTGCACTTTGTACTTAGTATCATTCTTAATATTTGCATTATTATTTTGAGATGATGTTGCTTTTTTCGTAAGTGTAGGTGATTTCAATGGCCCAGATGCTTTTTGCAATTTTTTATCTTGTATTTCAGGAGGTATCAACGGTGGAACGAGTGCTTTATGCTGTCGCGAATTGTTATGCGATGATTTTGTAGTTTCTTGGTCACTACTATTTTGTTTCGCCACATTATTAGCGTTTGATAAAGCTGTCTTATTATCTACATCAATCAAATGAGGAATTGTTGGTTCTTGACACGTTTTCTTAAAAACTGCGTTTTGTCTTAATTGTACAGTTTCCGTCCCATCTTCTCTGTGATGCACATTTTGATTTTTTGCGCCGGAATCCGGACGCACGATTTTTATCGGCGTGTTAATGGTTACAACACTTGTAATCTTCGGTTTATTCGCATTTGACGTAGTTTTTTCCTCTAATAATTTCTTCCCATCATTCTCACTGAATCTAACTTTTGGTCTAACGAACGATTTGCTATCCTGCGACATGTTAGAGGAGGCAACAAAAATAATCGGGCAAATGTCATTGACGCTGAGCAGGTATTCTCACTTAACCCAACGACAGGTGCCGCATCGACATTGTGAGCGTTTAAATGAACTGACAGACACCTTCCCCAGGAAGGCAATGTTTTTCACATGTCAACTACGAGTATAGCCGATTGAAAAGTGAGAGCGGTTTATATCTCGTTGTGTTCACAGATACGATCTCAAGTGGGTGAGGTTAATCCAGGTTAATCCTTAAACTCGACGTTTCTTCAAAGTGTACATGGTCTTGTCATTGCAAGTCAACTTGTTTTATAAGCATTCTCTTCCTGTTACTGCTAGTCAGTAATAATTTTCATTTTTTATGACGGGAAATGTATCGGACAACAGTATGGAACCGTTCGAGGTAATTCTTTTTCGTTCGTTGACTCTTTTAATCGCTCCATGTGGTATTATCGAGTTATTAAGACAGGTTAGAGATATGTCAAAAAATGGTGCAATGAACCTCTTTGATTTGTTAGAATCCTGACCTTCTGCCTTTGGAGGATTTAAAACTAAAAATCAAAAGCGATGGAGTTGCCCAGATGATCAATGCTTTGGTGAGACACAAACTTCTAATGTCAACGTTTTTATTCTTATGTAAACATATTTTTTGTTTCAAGTATTGCTGTACATATGTACATTATCTCAAATTGTGTCAACAAACTTGAAATACTTGCAAATAACTTTCATAAAATCTTATAAAGTTGTATACTTTATGTTATACCGAAATAATATTTGATTCCTGATGTAGAAATATTTGGATATGTACTAATGTTTAGAAAAATGTAGATAATCTGTTCTAATATATTTATATTTCAGAATGAAAGGTGGGCAGATGTTCGTTATTTCCTACATTATGAAGCACCTGTTATATACAACGAAGATGAATCAGAAATTAGTGGGGCTAAAGAACGCTGGATGGAAATTGTTGGATACATAATTGATGATTTGAAATGGTTATTGGGTCTTCCTTTTTATCGGTACGTTTTGCTTACATACCTTAACATAAATTATGGAAGAGTAATATAATGGATTTGCAATGCATGTAGTAATAATAACTATTCTGGAAATATAAGTGCTAATGGTGACTGACATCATATAAAATTATTAGATACTTATAATGAAAAGACAATATAGTCATTACATAATAATTGCTGCAAAGCGTTTAGTATTTTGTGAAAGCCTCCAAGCACAGAGTCACAAAGCATTTTAAGTTTAAAGAATTAATACACTAGTACATTTTGTTATAACTGATACCATTGTGAACATTATTGCATTCTTTTCTTTCTTTAGGTTCTGGTCCAATGTTGTATATAATACATCGATACTGGACACATTGGTATCTTTCCTGCAAGAAGCGCCACCATTTTATGCGCTAGAAAATTTTCCTAATATTCCAGAAATGCTGGAACTTCTAGAAACTCTTCGGCGTTATGTACTAGTGCTATTTGCGCGTTTAATAACGAACAAACAGAGTGCAGCTGAATACATGAGCCGTGAATTTCTCGGCAAACTATTATATGATAATTATATATTTACCGTACCTATCATTTTTGATCTATGTCAACTGTATGGTAGGGAGAATGAAAAAACAGTAGAAAAGATTTTGCAAAGTTTATTTACATTACAACCACTTTATCACGATGACCTTGAAAAATCAGTTCCGTGTCTGGTAGAGGTGAAGTAATTCAGTTTACCAAAAAATAATACGCTGTTTGTAGTGAGTATGATAAACTAATAATTAGATATATACTTCACAATTCCAGGCTCTCAGAAATGTTGAACAAAGGTTTGAAGATTACCCTATGCATCAGTTGGGCGAAGCTGTGCCACTTTCCGACCATCCTGTTGTAGAAATAACATTACCTGTGTTGGAGGATATGTTAATATATGTCTTGGATGTGGCCTCAACTGTGTCAACACTATTAAAACTCTATCCTGCTGCAGGAAATGCATTTCATAAAGAAGCTTTTATGACCAAGTAAGATCATATGCATTGCATCAACATGTGAAATCATGTGACAAGTCCTTAAAATGTAGTTTTATTTTAATCGAACTGTAGGATAGTAATGGTATATGAAAGTACAATACCAGAAATGTACAAGAGGTTGAACCAATTAGCTTATAATGATGATTGTCTGCCGAAGTATACAGAACTAAAACATCGTCTGGATGTGACCAGGATAGAGTTGTTACGACTATTCCGAACTATCATTTATCACCCAATCAAAGCAATGGATGAAAAAATGTAAGTTTCAGAGTTTAGCCTAATCGCACTTTTGCTTAGCATATTGTAAGAGAACGGCTGTTTTCTATATCGCTTTTATAATGGCTCGTGTTTCTGAATACTCAGGGAACGTTTTACAGAGGAGGAGATAAAGAGAACCGTTGATGATTATTTGACGATTTTAAGTAACGCCACGGCAGAAAAAGAATTTATCACGGATTATCATCAATTTTATCCGGTGGATTGCGATCTCGATAATATATCGAAATACTGCCCGGAGGTGTATCCTTTTTTTTTGCTAATTAAAGCTTCCATCATTTTAATCACCATTCTGTTACTAGATTTTCTTCTACATAAAGATTTGTTAGTGATACGATCAAATGCGACTATATTTTGCAGTTAGTCTTTGCAACTATTGTTGATAATAAAGTTCCAGCCGCCGGTGCCAACTATAAATCCGCTAGTTCAATTGTACGTACGAAGGTAATATTAGTACTGTTAGTAATAATAATATTAATGGCTACGTTGAATTGATAGGATGCTGTCGCTGGGCCTAGCGACGTTGAATATAATAACGCAGTAGCAAGTTCCACCAACTCAGGTTCTGAAGTCCGCATAAAGGCTACAGCTCCGAAGACTTCGGTTGAGGTAGCTTCTCTAGTTTCCGAAGTAAAGGATATATTGTACGGCCTGGGCGAAGGTTTTATTGAGGTAAACATCAAAGTGTATATACGCAATTATGGAATTGATTGAATTAATTGTGATTTATATTAATAGATGTGCTTAAAACATTACAACTACGATACTGCGTCTGTGATAAACGCTGTCCTGGAAGGATCGTTACCGCCTAATCTAAAGGAAGTAGATCAAACGTTACCACATATACCACCGGACGAAAAGGTAAACGTTACTTGGAATGAAAGAATACCGAAAAATATATATCTACATATAATAATATTGCACTAAACCTTTTTGTAGGAAAAGTCAGCGGAAGTAGATAAAGCTCTTGGTTCCGAGCGGCTGAATGTATTCGACGACGATGAATTTGATATCATGACTCGGGACAATATCGACATGTCGAGAGTCTACTTAGGCAAAAAGTTCGTATGCCCGCTTATACTAAATGAAACGTTTTGGTACAACCGTTCTAAACAACACTACAGTTTTATGAAAATATTTATTTACAAATAATAACAATTGTGAGCGTAACATTGATAAACATATACAATCCAACATAACAAAGTATTTGCAATGCTTTGCGTACCTTGAAATATTGGCGTGCGATTAACGTCGATACAGTTTATGTTCTCTAAGCACGGAGCGTATCAAAATGGGAAGGAACAAATAGTTTAACCCCTTTTCATTTATATGAAACTGCTTGATCATATCTTGTGACATATTTAACTGTGAATATTATTTTTAGAAGACACAAGTATAAAAATATCAATGAGCTGCTAAATGATAAGACGGATGTTAAGAAAGCGGGGGACATTTATACAAAATTCAGTCATGTCACAGACGATTACGATGACGAATATGATGACACATACGATAGTCTCGATGTCGGTGGCACTGCGCAAGATGACGCCGTTGAAACGGACGCCAAAAGTTTTGTTACACCGAGAGTTAGTAAAAGCCTTGCCTAAACGGTGCTTCTTAAATCTTAGACACAGCGCTGATTATCAAACAATGTCTTTTAGGTACTAGCAGCGAGACGTAAAACTGCTGCTGAATCTGAAAGCGATTCAGAAAGCGAAGAGGAAACTCCTCAAAATGAGCAAAACGGAAGGGATTGTTTCGTACAAAACCCAGCTGATATTCGTGCTAAATCTGAACAGCGGAGGCAAGCTATGCAAAAGGGAAAGGCACATAACGTAACTGGTGAGTTACTAGATTTTCGGACAGTTTTACGAATATGTGCAAAACGGAAATATACAAAATTATTTACACTCTAACGAGGATGGAATGTTAAAAGAGTACAGAGTGGAGAAGGACGTCAGAATCTTCCAAAATAGGAAGAGAACTAAACAGCACTGCTGACAATTCAAAAACTAATAATAATGAGAAAGATATGTACGTAGGCTGAATAGCAACATTAAGCTCTGTTTTTTGTTACAGGTAAGCCGAAGGGTCACGGGCAAGAGAAAGAAGTAATTATTAGCAGAGATCAGAAAAATACGCATAAAGCAACACGGGCCAACAACAATCGTCGTTCAGGTGCTCAATGGAAGAGACGACAAGGAATGATTCCGTCTTAGAACCATGCCCATATGTATTTCAAGTTCCGTGGTAAAGCTCCACGGTTTCACAATGTAAATACTGCCAAGATGATGTATGCATACGATAGTTGAGTAATAGTGCCTACTTTCTAAAAAAGACTTCATTTTTTTTTAATACCTTTAAACCCAACCGGCAACGTGTCTAACAATATGACGAACTTTGTAAGTTCAATCATGTTTGAAAATAATTCTGTTTTTTCTGCGTTATTATTAATTCGATAACCTACTTTAGTTTACCGTTTGTTGATATCAGTGAAACGCCGATAATCAGTGATCTTTTACTATTGTTAAAGCTCTTATCCTACTAATTTGGTTGTTTAGTGACTGCTGGTACTCTTCTTCTTTCCCAAAATTATTACCCAATTCTAATGAACTTTGACTCGGAATAAGTTGTGTAAAGAGATGTGTGGTGCTGCCGTAGTAGTCCAATTGTATCATGATGAGAGCGTGAATACTCGGTTTAATGTACTCCAGTCTTTTTTCAAGAAACATCGGCAGATCTAATAATAATTGAGCGTGTACAGTCTTCAGGTCCTTTGCGGCTGCTTCCTCCGTTCTTCGTTCTCTTTCTAATTTAGCGATGTGGTTAGCGGTTCTATCTCTCTTTTCCTGCAGTTTTTTTACACGATTATAAGTGTATTTCCAAGTTGTCACTAATTCCTCACGTTTTGCAATAGCAGCTGCTATTAAAGCAAATTCGTCTCTTAATTTCTTTAGGGGTTCTATAAAAGTTTTGGTGCATATAGTTGCCATATCCTGCACTGTCTTTCCAACCTATTAATTATAAGCAGAGGGATTAATATTATATACACATTGATATATTAACAAAAGAAAGTCATTACATGAGTTAGCAATACCTGTGTTGTAACAGAATGATATTCCTCTATTATTCTTCGGAATTCATCATTCATATATGCAAGACCACATGTAGTTAAATTTAAACTCAGCCGTTGGTCAGCGCGGTCTAAGTTAACAATAGCTTCTACATATTTCTTCATTTCCTTTGTCAGCTTTCTAATAGTATCTTCCACACTATAAAAAGATCGCTACATGACACATGGTTCATTTCCTGATGTCATATTTCTTTTATGTATTGTTGTCAAAAATTATGAGTTGCTTTTTCTTGGACATGTAACAAATATAACCAATTCTTGCTTATGCAATCTATATTTGTACACAAAGACCCAACACTACATGTAATTAACATTATGCACAAAGCGAAAGTCTGTATAACATACAGCAGGTCTACATTAAAAAAAGAGTATAATTACTGTATAAGACGTTGCACAGCAACATCCAGCTCCTTGTCTTCTGCATGTGATAGCAAAGGAGGTGCTGGTGTTGGCCTCTGAGTTAGGTGATTCCTCTTCAAGGGATTCCTGACATAAACATTACATGAATTACGTAAATGTGACACTGTTATTGAGGTTAAAAGCTAGAATTTCGACACAAGCGAAATTGAAATAATACTTACCACGTCATGTTATATCACGTATAAACGAAGCTGTCATAATAAAATCTTCCTTAAATAGTGATCTACTGCATGTATTGATCGGCCAATATATCTCGTACAGTATAGTTCGACATTTATGAGACGTTATCGCACTCTTATCTCGGACACAGAGAGATAGCTTTTTCGATAATACCGTCAGCGCACATTAGTATTTCGATGCACGTACTGCATCGATTTTTCACGCATGTTCAAACGATCTGTATTTAACGTAGGACTTCCGTGACGTATCGCTGTTGGACAACGTTTAAACTCCTGACGTAATCTGACGTAGAATTCCTAACCTGTTGCAAGATGTCTTGGGAATTTCAACACTGTAGAAATTAGCGCATGCGCCGCGTGAATAACCACAGATTGAATGTGTTAAAATGAAAAATTTATTGAAGTATTTTTTCTATTAGGTATTTTAAATACATTATATTATTAATGCTAGGATATAATTACAGAGATGCCATTCACATTGTTGTCATATATAATATTCTCATATAATATTCATTCAAATGATTAAAGAACAGTAAAAATTCGATAACCTATAATTTATTTGTAAGGAAACTTAATGGTCTATTATAATCAATTCATCAATGCCCCAATCCTCATAACTGTTGTCTGGTAAATATCTTCGAATGACTATGGGTATTTTCCGCTGCTTCAGTTCCTTCATAGCAATTTGCAATGGATCGGTCTCACCTTCTAATTCCACCATTACAGGTGCACACATTGCTATTTGTAATGCTCTAGTCCCTAAAACTCTTGCTCTTTCGTACCTGCAGGAAAACGTTATTTAAACGATTGCATTTTTTCAATAGCAGCAGTAGTTCAAACCATTTTACTCACTTTGTCATATACCTAGTTGTTATCCTTTTTGATCTCTGTACACCACCACTGGCTTCACCGGCGGCTAATAATTCAATATTTTCTCCATCTTCTTCTTGCGGTTCTAATTCTATGTTGTCATCATCGTCTACATCGTCGAAGTCGTCGGCAACCCTTTTTGTTTTAGGTTAGAATAGGTTAGATTTTATTTTTGGAGAAAAGTGCCCATTATATCTCAATGATGAGGTATAGTCGTAACATATATACATGCGCATAAAGATACCGAAACTTACTCATCTCCATCAAAGTCATCATCCGCCATTACGACTTAATTATTTAGCAACGATGATGAACCAAAACAGAGTGTTTTGAATGTCAACTTAATATGATCACAGTTTGCGCAAACCTTACAATACCACTTGAAAGTGACAATGAATTGAGGGGTGTCGAACAGTTAAAAGATAAAAGCCCTAGGGAAAATGTCCCCAATATCACTCAGTCGATAACGTATAATGTAGTTCATTTTATTAACCCTCCGTGAATACGTAAACTGGTCTTTTGCAGGCAAAGAGATTGAACTTAGTGTTAAAAAAGTTATTACAATTTTCATATATATAAATAAAAACATCGAGATTTTGTATATATTGTCAATCGCCGAATCTTTATACAAGATGTGACAAGATGGAAAGTATTCTCTATGTATAGGTAGTGTAGGTGTTATAAATTATAAAAAAGATATTGAACTGGTTAATACCGGGTTTTTATAAGAAGTTAATGTAATTACAGATAAAATATACGTACAAATTTAACAGTATCATATACTTAACAGATTCTTAGATATGTATTAATCAGTCGAAAGGCTTAAATGCAGTAAATATTTAAGCACAAAATAAGTGTTATACGACCGAACGATTCTGATCATGTGACCACGCGTTTTCACTGCGCGCGCAGTATGAGTTTGGACTTACTACTCATACAGCATGCGTTTTTAAATCTACTCTTTGGCCCCGTTTTGAGTTCATAAAATAGGCACCTAATATTTCGAGAGAAAATGTAATGACAAATTCTTTAGTTCCTTTGTGGACTCGGTGAGATAGATACCGTCAAGGCTATCTACATTTTAGTCACCTAGTAGACTGAACGTACGATCAAAATCACTCAGTTGCGCTATAGTAATCGCTTGCAGAGATGCATGTCAACTTCTACAAAGTTGATTTCGCGTAAGATCTTGATGTCTGCACATTCACAGCTTCTAGCACTTATGCATTTGGATGCGTTTACAAAATTGTATACAAATGACGTCACATGTTATTATAAAACATTGTTACATATATTTACACATTAACGCTTTATTTGTACTGAGAATTATTTTGTTATACGACCGGACCTAAGTTACGATAGTCTTTCCCCTGAACCCTTCCTCTATTTCAAGTTTCTTCCTTCCGAGTGTTTCTGGCAATCCAATGAGAATAAAAACCACCGTGATTAGCGAGAGACCGCAAAACATGTAGATCGCAGCGTACTGTTCATTCTTAACGATCGCTGGGTATACTTGGATTATAATAAAGCTGATCAAAGCCGCGGTGCACGTCGTCATGGATCCTAAAATACTAATGTATTTCGTAGGATAGATCTCACCGATCAATGACCATGGTACGATCGCAATACCGCATGATCCACTGGCCTGTAATGCAACATCAAAGCTTAAGCTAAGGCTTTCACGGTTTCCACACGCTATTATGTCGTAGTAAGATACTAATTTGGTTCTTTCCTTGATAATAAGTCTATAACTAATTGTACGGAAACAGACGCGTGTGTTTATAATAACGATGAAGCCTATTCATTCAATATTACTATTCTTTGCAGATATTTCAGCACTGTAATGTCTAACACTTAGACTTATATAACAAATTTATATATGTTATTTATTGTATGGTCTTGCAACAGTGTTTGTAAAAGTGAACAACAATGATGTCGTACTTACCACGAAAATGAAAATGCAAGCCATTGGCAGACCTGGGACTAAGCTGTCTTTGAAGAGATGTAGGTGTAATATGAGGACACCTAAGGAAAGGAACATACAAGTGGCTGATGCCATTGACAACGGTCGTCGGCCAATTCTGCAATAAAATAAAGATAGGTTCTTTAAGTACTGTGTGAAAAATTATTATCTTGTCATTTAGAAGTTGAGACAAAAACGAAGAAAACATCAGCTATCCCTGTACGTATATTCCCTGTACGTATTTTCTAAAATATGCTTCATACAAATATAAGTGTGCTGAATTTAAGCCTGCTCTAGAAGTCATCGTTCCCGCAAGGTCTTCATCGTTTTTCAACGTTTAGCAATATTAATAATTATTTTGTAATACTGTATCTCAACATTTGTGTCATATTCGAAAAATATTGTCAATGCGGTTAAATGGGCTAGTTACCTGGTCGATATCAGTATGTGAAACAAGCCACCCACAACCTGTATTACTCCAAGTATGACTGTCATTAGATAAGGTTCGGTTGCCGAAACGGTACTATTAATTATGTCGACAGCGTAAATGGGCAACACGTAAATTCCAGTAAAGTACATAAAGAAGAAGTAGGTGTTTATAATAATGAGTGGCTTCCATACTTCCGGTAACCTTGCTACGTTTAAAATATATTTTATCTTGGCCCAAACAAGTGCAGCTACGTCCTTCGACTTGTTGTTTTCGAAATCGTCGAGATCCAAAGATTCAACACGACCGCTTACTTCGATGTAACGCGCAATTTCCTTGAACTCTTCTTGAAATTCAGCCGTTTCGTGGCGGAGACCGCGTATTCGCATAAGAGCTTTCTTCGCATCTTCCGCCCGGCCCTTGAGAAGTAGATATCTTGGGCTTTCCGGTATTATGAATATTGCGCTCAATATGGAGATAGCCGCTGGTATGATACAAATTCCTGACAAGAGTTTCCAGTCATCCTAATTAATGGTAGGATCACGGTATTTTAGTTATATACATTCTAATTCATATGTGATAAAAAGCTCACGCGCTATATCTGACTATACAGTCAGCTTAATTGATTTTGTCACTTTTATGCTTGCATCTTAAGCAAAATCTACGTGTGATTTTAACATTATGCTAGCGGGTACACTTGTCAAATATATGTTTAGTTATTCTTTTCAAGTAATAACGTATACTTGCCCGATTAAAAAATCCCAGGACATACACCAATACCATGCCTATGTAAATAAAGACACTGCTGAAAGATGTCAATAACGCTCTCCATCGAGGCCTAGCAATTTCTCCCAAATATGCGGTGCAAGGTAATGAACACATACCAATTGACAGTCCTGCAAATTGTAAAGACAATAGCTCTTAAAAAATTAATTTGTAAATATCCATTTAATTAGTGTTATCTATTCGCCTATATATTCGAGTGTTGAGCATACTTATGCTTAACACGTGAAATACCTGTTAGAATTCTACCAACAAATATTTGGGTCAAACTCCAACTGGTCGCCATAACAATCCATCCCAATCCGCCCATAAAACTGCCGCTTCCTATTGCGAATCGTCTGCCAAATTTCATTGTAAGGAGAGTGAGAAGCGAACCAACGATTTGTGATATCAATGGCAAGGAAGCTGTTGTACAGGTAATAGATTATGAGTATTTCATGATTTTCCAGTTTTGCGCGCTATATACCCGGTACATAATAGTAAATTATTGTTTTACCAAACCACGCTTCAGCTTCGCTGTTTAGAATAACGTCACTTGTGTTTCCTCTTAAAGCCGGCAGGGCAACTCCAGGAAATGCCATAATCATTCCTGGTCCTATCATTCCTGTTGCCATTAAGAAGGAAATTACGAACTGTGAACAAAGATTTTTTTAAGATTGTTGTAAGATATCTATATTACATGTGCCGATAAATGTGAATGTGCATTAAATTTTTATATTTGACATTCCATCAATGAGGAAGCTTGAAATAAACAATTGATTTGAGTTTCGCAAATTTTAGAGTTAGACAACCTTATAAGTATCGGAACAAATATGTATATAAATGTATTATCAGAGACTAACGCACACAAGTGTAACTAGAAGAAGAAATAGTAGAAGAAATAATTACCAGAACGACTGCTTCACGACTAATAATAAAGATAGTCATCCTTTCGTTGTTTTTGTTACTTTGACATTCAAAACTGATCTGACCTTTTCCGAGGTTCTAAGATGACACTGAACTCCTGAAAAATGAGTGTGTTAGTATGTATCGTAGTAGGGACGTTGTCGGCACATTTGCAATGTAAATATGCATTTTACTTATAATACTGTAATTTTTGTGCAATGTGGTTTGATAGAATTGTCGTCCGCATATACTTATGATAGCGGTGCTTAAATAAGTTCTATGCAATCGGTAAAAGGTAAATATTCTGTAAGGAACAGTCCAGTTAACAACATGGTGACCAAATACTTAAGCAATACCAGTATTTTATACGCAGGTAATCGATGGTATTTAATATATTAAATAACGTTGCAAATATTTCAACTTCACTAATATGAGCATATTAAACATTGTTTTTAATATTACTGTAGTAGATTAACAATAATTGCATAACAACATGGGTGCAGATTTGTGATCCATCAAAGTGACGAAAAGTAAGCAATTGAAACTATAAACAATATTGAAGAAGAAACATAAAATCTACAACTGAAACGTTGATTTTCGAAAGTGCTATAAGCGTATTGTGGAAAAAAAACAAATTAATTGTAATTTCAGTGAGTTGTATTGGTGTTTATAAACATACACCTCTTTTGTGTTTAACATAGTGTATAATGTACACTTTCATCGTAAAAAAAGTAAAACTGTAAAGTTGTTAAGTTAAGAATTTTCTTCGAAGCGGATTAAGTCCATTAAGTACTTTGATTTGATAAATTACGACTTTAGCGTGTACCGACAGGACCAAAATGTAAAGTGTTCATTGACGTGGTTAGGAATTGTTAATAGTGCGCAGTAACATGATTAAACATACATTTTTTATTACAGGCTTATAATTTAAATTACATTATTTATGTTGCTTTTTAATGGCGTAAAACAAGAAGAATTACATATATACTTAAAAGTAGTATAATCTAATAAAGAATTGCCGACAAAAAACAAAATCCTGGCATAAGTCTATTTTTAAGCAAAATCCCGTTTATTTTTGTTAACAGCCCTACAATTTAAAAAACATTACTTAATGTGATTTACCATTGCTGTATATTTGTTTTTAAACACCAACACTTATAAATCCCAATATACGAATAGTTGGTCTTTTATTCTTTTTTAAATAGAACAAAAATATCGGTACTCAACTAGCTCGATTCGCATTCAAAATGAGAAAGTTTGAAAAACTTACGTTCGGAAATAGAACTTCTGATCTTCAAGTTGTGTTTCGGACAATAAAATGTATGTGAATAATGTAAGTTAAAATTAGATTCTTCACATAAAATACTGCGTATTCCAACAGATTTTAAACGGTAAACTATAGACACAGCGTCACACTTGAAAGAGAATTAAAAGAAGAATATTCAGCTGCAACCGATAACGAAGATCTTCAAAAAACTCAAATTATCATGCACTCAGAACCATTTCCCTTCCGATGATTTCAGCATTTTACTGAGAACAAGTCAACATTACAACTTGCACTAAACTTGGTCTCATCTGGCTCCGATAACAATCATGAAAATCAGTTCTTATAGCAGTATCGCAGCATAAACTATTATTTTCAACTTGTTAAAACGTTACTTTCTACAAGCTTTCACACATTGAACCTGATCTTTGGAAGTAGTCATTCAGTGTTAATATCAGTTTTGAAACGGAAGCAAGAGAAGCAAGTTCGGCGATCGACGATGCAAGTGTTTGGAATATGATCGATAAATTATATATAGGGTGGCGCTTCTATCTTCAGACCCTGTCCAAATGAAAAGCAGACGTTATTGCGACCCGTACCTTTCCTCGACTGACGAGGATGACTCTGCCGTGGCAACTCTGCCGTTTAACACGTCGGTGTCTAATGAATGCACGTGCAATCGTATTTGCGGACTCACCGCGATATCTGCTTAAAAATGGGAGGGCACACTTTTAACGTGACAGTTCAATGCAAACATTCGTCAAGACATATTGTACGCAATTACGAAGATGGAATTCTTCCGAAGAAACGGAAATGCGAGCAGTAGTCCAATACTAATGTCTACGTATCGATAATCTAGGATGACACTTGTGTCTTTGCGAAAAAAGGGTTTTTGGATTTCTTCGTAAGTTTATTATTTTTTTTACATTGCTTGATATATGTAAGCAACACGTTAATGAAAATTGATTTACTGTGAAAGGAAATAAATTCTATGAACGAAATATACTTTATCCGTTAGACTTCCATGTTTGCTTCTTAAAGTGGCTGTGAGCGAATTAGCCGCTTCCGCAAATTTATTGTAACAGTTAAGTCGTTCGGCGACTGTTTGTTAATGCGAAGAGCTGAGTCAGCATTAGCAACAAGATGCCGATTATCGGTAGGTGACAAACGAAGGTGTGACACTAATGGATTTCCGGTAAATCCTCAACAGATAAAGTTAGAAACCTCTACTATAATTTTTTCTTACAACATATTTGATTTACGCTTATTACGTTAAGTACTAAACTTTATTTCTTGTGACCTAGATTTGACGTGTACATGAGAATTCTGTTTGACAGACGCTTTCCGCATTTCTTACATTGGTATGAAAGGTAACGTCAAATCTTCATTCTTCAATGACTAACGGGCATAAGTATTAGAAGTGTTTAAAACTGTGATAGTGAACGCATTATAGCTGATTATTACGCAAAAGGCGTTGAATCCTATTTCGATACGCAGAGATCAGTGTCAGCTTTTATCTTTGTCATATTTGCCGTGCCTAAGGAAAACTAAACACTGGTAAATCCTGAATTTAGTGAGGAAGGAACGGAATGATAACGATGAAGAATTTTGTCGTCGTCCGCAAGACAAAGACAATTGTGCTTAATTATCTTGAGCAGCTGCAGTATAAAATTACAGCGAAAATTTGTTTTAATCAGAGTGAATTCTTATAGTATTGATGGAAGCATAGACGGTATGTCATGCACGTCAGAATCTTGGATGTAGCTCTAGAGCATAGTAAACAAATACTGATGTAGCAACTTCTGTATTACAGGTGTCTAATTAAGCTAAATGTACATAAATAAGAAGAGAATAAGTTATGCAGCACCATATTTTGTATATATAAATATATAAGATATATAGATTTAATTTTATTAATAATAATTAGTATTATTATGACTAAATAATACTTAATTAGTATTTTTTATTAATAATCATTAAATTGTTTGACAATTTGTTATTATATATTATAATATATAATCACTGAGATAAATAGTATGTAGTAATACAAACAATATTAACTATTGATAATGAGAATTGATTGATATTATGAGGATGGTGGAATGTTATACACGATTCAATTATTTGTTTAATTTATTAATAACCTTTATTGAAACCACATACAATTTTGTTATATCCAGTTGTTTATCGCAAGTAAACATAGAATTCAACGACAGTAACTTTGATAAGACAAGCAACCGCTGAGTATGGTGAAGATGAGTAGTATTTGTATGGATATTACATGGTCAGTAGTGGGGCATATACGATTTCATTGGTTTTATGACCGCAACCTAGAAACTCATTGAAAGGCACATAAAAGAATATGAGAAAAAATATTCAGCATTTGTATTATATTTTATGGACGTGTTCTGAGTAATAAAGAAAATGAGTTTCTGATAATTTTTTATAAACACTACTAAATAAAGTTATGCTATTTTAATTACAGTAGTGTATAGGAGTAAAGGACAATTGGTGCATACATGATAAGAAAACATGCGTGGGAAAAATACTATTTGCCTACGAGATGCAAATATTATGACAGTTTCAGTTTTATGAGCGATTCAATTTGTGGAATCTGATATTTTAATTATTTATCTGATATTTTTAGTTAATTGAACCGTAGTACTATTATTGTTACATTACATATAATCTAAGAGAAGCGGAAAAAACCAAGTTTGATAACAATGTAAGTACGCTATATATCTATTCGTTACTTTATACACTTTCCTTATTCACACGAATGTGTAAATGCAACATCTGCGTGCAAACGTAAATTCTCTAATTACAGGTAATAGATGAAAAGTGCTCCATTAAATATTGCGCACATTGAACGACTCCTTATTTGCACCGTAGCTTCGTGTAACACGTACTATTATGTAATAAATATCTTTTTCGTATTTAAAGGAAATTTAATTAAGTAACATGCGCATGCTCCTAATTCACATGTGAATAGTGATAAGAATGAATTTTATTGAATTTATTACATATTCTACGTCGTTTTCATCGATTATGATTAATTACAGCCGTGAATACGATTCTTTATTTGTTGAGCTATTTTTAGACATTCTTATAAACGTTTAGTAAATTATGTGATGCGACAAGTTGTAATTCAGTGTATTTAACGCCATATGAACGAACTTGTGCCGAAGAACGTAAATGTTTTTATTTTCACATTCCGTATCAGGAACAATTCCGAACGTGCACTCATAGCAAAAGGTAGATAACATACGCTGTCATATTCGACAAACAATTATTATTTGCTCATATGTCATTACTTGAACACGCACCAAAAAGGTTAAGAAGTATGCTCATGGATGAAAAAAGTAAATATTACCTAAACCTTAATACAAGAGAATTATTTCTGACTTTACTCGAAAGTGAGTACAAGTATAAGTTACAAATATTAATATTTATAACATCTATATACTTTCTTAAACGCAATCGCAAAAATGTGAAAAATAATGTTACCATAACAAAGAATATTTACTCTCCAATGTGACGTAAAAAATATATTAGCCTAACGCGTTAATTCCTTGTAAAAGTTCTACCTGTCACAGATTCTGTATTAGAACAATGTGCCTGAGCAAATAATCAGATCCAACGACGTTTTCACCGAATGTCCAAAAATAATGTTCCCGATCAGAGATGTTTAGTGAAAATCATCCCTCCGAGCATCGACGTTACTCGACAGCCCACGTAACGAGCCAGCGTCCGCGCCTGTCATCGGACAGCTGAGTCAGCGATCATTTTTTCAGGAAGTTTCTTACGCCATCGGTAAACTGTTTGATCTGCTTAAGTCGGGCGACGAGAGTTTGCCCGATAACGTGCCTGCTCCTCATTCTATACTCTTCTCGAGTCGACTAAGGCCTTTTGATCCGCCGTTAATCCGCCGACGGACGGATCGTTTTTTCCAGCGGCACATACGCAAGCGCATGCAGACATACGCAGGGATATGCAGGCATATGCAACTGCATGCGCTCGGAGGTGAAGAAAAGGTTGCAGCATCCCTGTCGAACAATAACTCGGCTCATGGTCGGCGAATAACAAAGAGGGCAAAATCCGCTTGTTCCGGCTCGGATGAAAATTCCACTGCAATCGAGTGTCGTCTAAATCGCGAGCCAGTCGTCCTTTGACACGACTCATGACGAATCTCGTTACACAATCGATAGGCGCATCCGCAAGGATAATGTGCGGGTGAGTAATATGTTGTCGGTATCTAATTAATTTTCAGGCCTACGGCATAGGTGTATCGCCTTTTGCTGAGCACTGGTTTTGATTAATGTTTGAAAGAACGTATATCAAGACTGAGAGTTGACTATTGTCCTTTACGAATTGTTTGATTGTTATTGTAACGTTATGGTATGTGCGGGAGCGTTGTTTAAATCGTAATAAATATTGAATCTGGTACTGTAACATGACCTCAATAGTGAAACGTACTTAAGTTAAAAGTGTGTATCTTTTTGAATTCGATTTGAAGCTCTCTTTGAATATGAATGAAATTTGCATTTTGTCTTAATCTATCTATAGCTGGATGAAATCAAGTGTGTTGATCATGCTCCGTTATAATTACGCATTGGATTAAGTTATGTTGAGAAAGACATTTGGTAGAACTCCTTTCAGAGTGCACCTGTTAACACAGCGCGTATAAATCACGAAGAATTTCATCCGCGGTAGCAAGTTTTGAAACTGTCTGGTCACTATATATCACAGTTTATATTCCCTGCGAAATCGTAAAGGAAACATGCGAGCGAAGAAAGTTCAAGCGCGTAAAATTTATAAAATCTCTATTACGCAGGTTTACTCTTTATTCGAATCACTGCCTCTTCAAAATAATTATATTTAACCTATTAGCTATTTACGTAATATTCTCTCATCCCCATTCCCCTATTAACATAGAATCGCTAATTTGCAATCGTTACACAAGACATCTTCGAAGCCGTCCAAGAAGAATAGTTGCCCGCCTTGATGATCGTTTATATAACTACCTACTACTATATCCTATAGTTCTGAATTCCAACATTCTAACGCATGCAATTCTCACAAAAAAGTCTACAGAAATGAAACCACCCCTTTTCACTTCCTCCACCCAACCCTAACTTGATATCGAACTCTTCCCACCGCGAAGATCTTTAACACGATCATCCCCATTCGCCGATGCCCTTTCGAATCGAACTGACAAGTTCAAACATAGACTCCGTAAGGAGCCGAGCTTATCTATTGACTTTCTACCGACGGAATCCCTCATTTTACAATCATTGCACAAGGCACGCCATTATCGCCGACGGCCGAGACGTCTTCTGCCTGAATGATCCTTTACGTAACGATCTCCCTTTATCGTCAAAAACAAACGAGCGCGATGCCTGCGGTCTCGCCGTATGTGAATGGGACCTAACGATCGAGCGAGCGGTGAAATATAGTAGTCTCCGCGTGGCAGATAAAACCGGACCCGCTTACACAGTCGATATCGAGTCTCTCAATGGTGCTCGTCGGTCGTGCAAGTCCGTCGCAACTTGCAGCAAAGTCGGTCGCCAGTCGTTAGCTCGGAGCGGGGATCAACGGAGATCGACGAAGATCTACGGGGATCTACGGGGATCGACGGGAATCGACGGGGATCGACGGGGATCCATGGCAAGGAGGCACGGCGTTTCAATGTTGGCGGGTAGTCGGTGAAGCTCGCGACACTTTTGACATTGTCGAGAAGCGCGACGGCGCAGTGCGGTTCGAGAAGAGGAAGAGTTGAGAGACATTTCGAAAATTCGCGGTCAGAAGCTTGAAGGAGTGCGGAGGGAAGTTTAAGTGCGGAGTACCTGGAAACTGGAAGACATCGTTTCGATCGAGAGTAAATGAAAGATTATGAAGATATTTGGTAGAAAGTTGCGAACGGGGGGTGCTGTATATTGTTTGAGATAATACGTGTAATCCGATAAAATTGAGCGCGTGGGATAATCTTGTTAATGTAATTTGTCTTGGATGTCAGAGGAGCGTTCGAGCTGAGGCGGCGAGTGTGAACTGTTTGAGATACCGATGAAATACTCGGAAAGACCGATTCAAAGTTGTGCCTTAGAAATAGTTCATATATAGAACATTCATAAATGTTAATTTAAGCAGTCGCGGCAGATTGTGTTGAAATTTTTAATGTTTTTATAAATATTCGTCAAACGTTCGTACAAAGAGGACTCATCTGCTGTTATTGAGTCATCAAAGAATAGTTATCAATCTGATTTGGAACGGTGGTTCGATCTGTTAATGACTTATTGGGAGAAATTAATCAGAAACCCCGAGCACTACTAGAAAGCAACAAGAACAGCTTATGCTAGCCAACATATGCATAAGGGAATCGTGATACATTTAACACCAAACTTCGACTTTAACACACACATAGCAGTTTGCACAGCGCAGTACCGAAATAGTTTAGGATACTTAACAAACACTCTAATTTCGAAGTAGACGACGTCCGATAGAATTTGCAAAACAAAAATATGTTATGACAGACGTAAGGATTATCAGATCAATGACGTTGGGAGCAAACGGAAGATACTGGCCATTATCGGAAAAAATGGCATGATCGCTTATGCACAGAACGCGTCGTACCGTAGGTGCTTATGTGAGAAGCATTCATGAGAAACTGGGTAAACTACATCCGAGTCTCGCGGAAAGAGAAAGGAGCCGACGTTATTAACATTCTCAACATTATATCCGCCGCCAGAAAGGAACCACTGGCAGGATTCACGAATTAGTAGTTCGAAGCGAAATTCGACGGACAAAGTCGACGGTTCGTCAAGAAGGAAGAGGAAAAAGTCAACAGCTGTATCGGAATATCGCAATACTCTCTTATTGCCATAACTCTCCATCTATTTGTAGAAAGTATTTTCTTGAGCAAACAAATTATGTAACTTGTGCCTCGACGTCTAGGAAAAAAATCGGAAAATCAGCGTTATTCGTTTTACTTAAAACAAATATTAACAGAGACGGAACAAAAGCAACCAAAAAATTATCTTAAATTCTGTACGCAGAAGGCTGCATTTAGCGAAGGATGAAAAGATAGAATTCGCGGGAAACGAACCACGTGAGAAATTGTTGAAGCCACAGAGCGTGCTGACGTATAGTACAGTCTTTCGTTGAGATAAAAGAGAGTTTCGAAAGAATCTAGTGGTCGTGAAAGCTGCTGAAGCTTTTAAAGAGACGCACCGTATAAAAGGAAAACTGCAGTTTGATTTGAATGACTATTCACCCGCGCAAATTCTGTGAGGATCGTGAGAAATCAATGACCTCTGGAAAATTTTCTCGCTTATTGGCATTCGGAGTGCGATAATAATTCTAGACGATTCTTCAAGTTGGGTAGCAGCTTGACAAGAAAGGCTTAAGTGCAATCTAATCGACGCTTTTACGAGGATTTCAGCGTGTTGCGAACTGAAGAACAATGGCGAAGACGGACGATATAGAAGTAATGATGAACGGAGTGAACGGAGTGAACGGAATGAACGGAATGAACGGAACAAACGGCATAAATGGTCATAACGGACTTAACGGAATGAACGAAAATGTTGAAGCTGCTGAATTTAAGGTAATGAAACTTTTTATATAGATTCTTATGTTTTTTTTGTTAACACGTTTACGTTGAGAATAAAGTTTCTCGATAGCATTGGTACAGATTTCAATGTAGCATTTATTAAAATTAGTAGATGTTAGACTGTGCTCCAGCCATTGATCTTCGATAGACTCTTGTGTAACTTCTTATCGTTCTCAGTTACGTCATCTTTTCAGTAATATTGTTTTTACAGCCCTGATATGAACTATATGTGAGAGTTAATTTTGTTTCATCAATTTGATGGGGGTCTACTTCAATTCGGTACGAATGTTCTTAATTTTACGCTCCGCGCAAACGCCTTTCGTTACTCAAGAGCAGTCATCAAATTGTACGCTCAATTGTGGTTTAAATCTTTTGGGGGCAGGATGCTGGTAAAAATAACACATAAATGCGTGGAGTCGCAAAAGTAACAGCGACAATAATGTCGGTCGATAACTGTCAAAACTTGCGCGATGTCATACTTAATGACTCATCAATTGCGGTAGATAACATATATATCCATTTAGCATTCGTGCAGATTATGTAATAATATTGGTTGGGATCAGTGTTATAAGATAGTTCAAAAAGTGTATTATCGAAGATCTTGTCAATTTCACCAGTGCTTTATCACAGTTGAAGTTTGAGCGTTAGAATTTGCGGAAATAGCCTCTTGACACATAAATATACTATGAAAAAAATGATTTTTTGCGTTATAACCGAGAAATTCGTATTTTGAATTTTTATCTTCACCACGTATGTTAATAATCAGGTTACTTATGAATTATATGAGATATTCGCTTTCTTCTTCATGTTTACTTTTCCATTTATTTTTAAATATATGTGAAATAAATTTTTGATCCGGTGCTTATTTTTACTCCTTTTCACAATCACACTATTGTGTACCGATATTAATTTTTTTACCTTGTTTACTGCCATTGATTATTAAACTTCGCAAGATATTTTACTAATTAAACGAATAATGCAACATACTTTTCATATACAAAATGATATCAAGAAACTTTTTCGAACAAAAATCATCGATGTAAGATTTTGCTGTACTTATGCCAAATTGTACGATGTATGGCAAAAAACTCATTTTATTTCATGTTTTTTCATGTGTTTACGATGGATTCGTTTTCTGTATTCAATGTTCGGCAAAAGGTTATCTTGTTTAATGATTTGTACGTGTTTTATCGAGGGTTAGGTATCAACTTAAACATCGACTAAGATTCGTCAGTGTATGATTTAGGTAAAACATTCAGGAAACATAACATAAGCCGCACTTCGTTTAATCACTTTTACGTATTCACGACGAATCTTTCTTTAATATTCCATGCAACGAACCGAATGATTTAATACAATTTACATATTGCACAACGCATAAGTGTCGAGGGTTTGCGTATCGAGTAGAATTCGCCAACGTACGATTTTAGTCGAACAATCGGGAAGCATGACTAACATCTTATTTTGTTTAATGATTCCTACGTGTTTACTACAGATCCCTCCTCTACATTCGATGTACCGAACGGAATGATTCAGTACAATTATAATATTGCTTAACAAACAAGTATCGAGGGGTTGCGCATCGTGCAGAATTCGTCAGCGTGTGATTTTAACCCAATACATAATCGGAAAGCATGACCGACAGCTAATTTTGTTTAATGATCGCTACATGTTTACGGCAGATCCCTCTTCTAAATTCCATACACTGAAGGGAATGATTCAGTATAATTAAAATATTGCATAACGAACGAGTATCGAGGGGTTGCGCATCGAGCAGAATTCGTCAGCATACGATTTTAGTCCAACAATCGGGAAGCGTGACCAATATCTAATTTTGTTTAATGATTCCTACATGTTTACGACAGATCCCTCTTTCACATTTCGTGCAACGAACCGAATGATTCAGTACAATTCTAATATTACATAACAAACGATCATCGAGGGGGCTGCGCATCAAGCGGAATTCGTCAGCGTGCGATTTTGGCATAACATTCGGGAAACATGACGAGCAGCTCATTTTATTCAACGCCTTCCACGTGTTTACGATGAATTCGGCGGCGATAGCCCTACAATTTCATCAGAACGAGCTCATTGTCGCGATTAATGAGTTCAACGAGGTCAAGTGCGACCGCGCAAAAGTACAGGGCGTCGAAAAGAAGTGCCTCCGGGTCCCGATGCTTTTATCATCGCGGACTCTCTCATTAGTACCTCGAACCCGCGACACGCCAATTAGCAGGACAAGTCGTTTGCGCCAGCGAACGATAACGTGCGGCAACTTTATTGTCGCTTATCGCGCACACTCCCGATGTCCGCTCCGAGAACTGTGCGAATATCTAAACAAGATGTTCTCTCTCTCTCTTTGTTCGCAGATCGAGAAAGAGGGGATGGATGCTGGGAGGCGCGAAAGGAAGGGCATCGTTTATCAAGTAAGAATTTATGGCTACTCAGTGTAATTACGATAATGCGCCTTAAGGACAATTTTCGCCCGAATCTATAATCGCTCGCAATAGCCTCGTTACGGAATGTTGACCATGAATTCGTGACGGCCAATTTCCTGGCGATTAGAGTGTTAGCGTTTTGTGACGCGTCGCTTTTCAAGTATGCTACCACTGAGGGATGCGGTAAGTTACTGCGAGCAAATGTGGGCTTCTGGAAACGATGAGAATCGTAGCGATTATCGTTCGGGAAAACTCTGCTATTGTATTGCGTAGTTTATTGTCTAATAGATAAACAATTCTACTCACAAAATTGTGTTTATGTACAGCCGTTTCTTGTTTTTTTCGCACTGCGAGTGTATAAGTATAATTTACTAACAATTTTTGGATTGTGATATTGTTTGGTCTACTTGAGATCTTATATCTTAAGGGAAGTTTTCGTTTAAATGAAGAATTTAAAAGTGACATGTTGGAAAAAATTAATTCTCTAAAGGTGTACGTTCTTGCGCTGGAGGAATGAACGTTTCAATGCAGGAACAATTGTATACAGTCGCAAATTGACTGGCGATGAGAAACATATTTTACTAGCGCAGACGTACGCAAAGTGCTGAAATTGATTACCAACAATTAATGTTTATCGCAACATAACATCTCTCAATTCTGGAAAACAGATACTTACATGCATATCTAACAAAGCTCTCAAGCTTAACGTCCAATCATTTAAGTATTCAGATGTATACCGATCAATCCCATAAATTGATTTTACGTCTAGCAAAACGAACTTTATATCTCAGATAATCATTGAAAAAAAAACCTGTTTTATAACGACATACAAGAAGCAAACAATAAAAAGTTGTTCTATTCTCTACTCATCTTTCAGCTACTGCTCATGAACTGAAACTAACTTGTGAAACACTCCGCGTTCTGCACATTTATGACCTCCAGACAAGACGACCGGCGCTTTAAACATTTGCAGACAAATGCAGATATACATAAGTTCCGCTAAATTAATTTTGCGAAAGTTGTCGTAACGATCTTTACTTCAGATCTTTTACCGTGAATTCTTTGGATACTTATCACCGTGCAAATTAGTACGCAGATTCGAGCCGTCATTCTTCCTTCTGTCATCTTTCGTCGCCTTTCTACTGTCACGTCAATGTCTCCGGAAAGTATTTTTAATCACAATTGGATATTTTCGCGCGAAACCAAAAGATTCGAAACAATTCTGACAATTCGCAGATCGTTAAGTACGATAAAGAGATTGTTTGTCTTCGATATGCATATATCGCGTAGATGTATCGAGACGTACGACTCGAAGGTTGATACTAGATATGACGGACCTTGAATGTTTGAGTATCTGGTAGATCGGATGATTAGAAATCGGTAATCCGCGAGTTTTGTGGGTGAAGCTGGCGTGACTTTCAAGCTTTGCACTCGAAATTTGAGAAAGTTGCTCGGTGCGTTTCAAAGATTGTGAGTATCTGAAAAATTATGAGATAAATATGATATTTCATGGACGAAAAGTATGCAATCGATTTACGATCGAGGGGATTCCTCTTTAGATGGAAATACACTTCAGATAAGTGTAGGCGCAATATGTGTTTAGTAAGATTGTCAGGAGTGTGTTAGAAAAGAAAATGTGTTAACTTTACATTGAAAGGGCACTTCAATCTATCCAATTTCTAGAGATACCTAAGTATGATTCTATGGAACATTGGCCTCTAATCCTGTTCAAGCTAAATGTGATTAGGTGAAAAGGGAGTAGCAGCAATTGAAAAAATCGAAAAGGTCATTAATATTGATTTCTTACTGACATACATTTAATACTATATGTAGAACTTGATGGCGACTGACTGATATGTTTGTAGTATAAGAAATCTGCTTGCACTTTCTTGGCTGCGTTTGAACTAAAGGCGAAGCGTATACAAGGTGACACACATTTGCAATCACTAATTTCACATTTACAAATATCCAGAAATAAAAAGTGAATGTTTATAGAAAGTTGCTAATAGGTTTCCTATAAAGCTTAATTTAAATACGTCAGCTTCTCATTTAATTTTTGTGTCATTTTTGCCACTCGAACTGGTAGTTTCCTATTACTGTTGTTTTTATCCGCGCGACACTTCACGCCTTTACGTGACGACTTAATTTGAGTCTGGGACATTAAAATATCTCCCAAAGTAAGCGTAATATCGCGAAATTCTTCCGACCATCGTAAATAACCTGTGAGCATGTTTGTGTTTAGTAATGAGCAACACGTGTGTAGGTTAATCGCAGTGAAAGTTTCCTATTTGTTTTGTCAAGTGCGACAGTTTATCAGAACGGTACGAATTTCGTCTACACGTCAGTAGAGCGACAGAATTTTCCAATCTTTTATTGTCAATCCTCTTTAGCATTTAATCGCGCGTTTACACGCCAGATAGGAATGACCATTTGGTAAACAAAAGAAAAAAACAATGTCATTGTGCTATGCAGTATTCCGATACGTTCAATATGAATTAAACAGATTAAATCTTTGACTGTAATATTGAATTGTTAAATGATATTTAATTGATGTTGGAGTTAACAGTTTAACACTTCAACTCTAACAACAATAGTTACAATTTGTCTTTCGTTATGCTTTCTATCGATACAATCGATAACGAGTAGATTTGATTCTAGTGCGCAATTTGATTAGGGGAACGTTACGTTCCGCGAACAAATATTATCTAGCACATTAGATTATGGAAAATTACAGAGTGATTGCTTAGATTAGAAACTGGAAAGGCATAGCCCTGTCTATACACGTACGACCTAATCATGCATGCACATTCACGTTTTCACATGAACTTTCTGCTCTTGTCGATCATAAAATTTAGATCTTCAGACTATAATTTAAAAATACATTACTGCAAAAACATTCATTTATAACAGAGTGCAAAAATTGAGTAAATTTGTTGGAATATGGGTATTCGCCGGTCTAATTGAATAATTCTTATATACTCTCATCCTTCTTATCATACGTAAATAAACTCTCTCGGTCATGAGAGATTTTCTCGTTGGCAGTTTGTAATCGGATGTGAAGAATAATGTTTCCTTCTAGTAAGCGAGCAGGTTAACAAAGATTTTCCGTAGAAGAATGGTCGTTGTTGTGCTGTTACAATGTGATGAATATATGATCGGTTAATGTCTCGTTGGCTTACACGTCCAATGATTAATGTCGCTAATGTGAAAAGGCAATTTAGTCTTTCTTTTTTGCGAACTGAAGTATTTGAGTGAGTAAACAAGCGATGTTTGTAGAATCATTTGCCGCGTTGAACGATTCACGGAAATTATTTTCACAAATAACTGTTATTTGCTACTGGGTATTATTAGAATCTCATTACTGTACCTCAAAGTAAGTTCAATACTCTCCAGTGTTGATAGCGTATGAAATGAAAAAGTGAGGTTCAAAGGCATGAAAAATGAATGTGTTTGAATATAATAACAGGCGTATCTGGCATGTAACACGTGTAGAGAGTCATTCTGTGCGTATGCATGCATAAAATACTGTAACTTCACCTAAAAGAATATATCCAAAAATCAACACACAACCGTGTATCTATATACAAACTCAGAATATCTACCTTTTGAGAAAAATTCTCAAAGTTCGGTAATAAGTATTTTCAGTTAAGGATAATGGTGTAGAAATTGATCAAGTAACATATGGAAAGCCGCTGATCTTTACATACCTCTATCAGAGGTTAGAGATTAACAATTGAATTGGAGGTCGAACAACATTGACGGTTCAACGGTTCAATGTGGTCCGAACAATGTTTGCAATAATTTTTTCGTCATCGCGCAAACATGTGATTCGCCCTTGCACGATGGATTTGCATAAGCCGAGATTTTATCGTAATTCAATAACGATTTACGCAAATCCACCCGTCTCCTGTTCCGTCAGCGACCTTTCATGCCGTCAGACTGTGTTATAATTGTAATTGATTAGCCATGTAGGGAAACTGACAGAGGTCGCGATAAGGGGGTTATGTATAAAACAGTTTCGTTTAAGTGCTGATACGAGATTGTGACGAAAGCTGACGTATTGTAAACTTTTACTGACGCCAAGATACGTTTTTTTTTTTTTGTAAATAACAAGCAATTTTAGCTTTCGTATATTTCACTTAGCAGGTACGGAGGAAATGACTGAACTGGTAGGCTTTAGAAATAAAGGCAGTTAAAGTACCTTTTATCATTTTTACTGATCGATTGTGAGTTTAATATTGTGATGAAAATTCTAGAGGTTACATTGTACCGAGAGAGTATTCGTAGTTTTTTTCGGCTATTTTGTTTGTAATTTTTGTGTTAAGAAGCGTCACATAATCTATACAGTTCGAATACAAGCATACGTACTTCAAATGTAGAAAAAGAGTAGCGATCAACGCGGCCGGTTTAAAAGTTACGTTCGTCTGAAAAAGCAAACGGTCAATGGTGAAAAAAAATACCATCGATTCAAAAAATAAAGTCTCTCAGATGTCATATTGAAAGTTTGTTACGTTCACTATGCACACACTGTATAGTCGAAAGTAATTCACTAATGTAACATTTTCTTGACAGTAATATACTTTATCTGGTACATGTAAAGATGCGACTGTATACATCGGTATATTGACGAGTACATATTCTTCACAAGAACAACAATACGATGATCCAGCACGTATAAAGTAATTCACGGCGTCACTTTCACTTGAAAATCCGACTTGAGCTAGTGATTTACAGCACAGGTTGTTAACAGCGCACACTTAACACTCTCGACGCCACCAGTTTCGGAAAAATTTCATTCTGGCCGTAACACTTTCCTTGCACATTGTCACACATATTTCAATGGAAGAACACTCACTTTCCATACGAACCACCCGTTACAAAACATCCTGCAAGTACGTAATTTTAATCAGATAGTAAATAAGATTCAGATAGGACCCGATGAGACAATGACAAAATCAACATACTCGTCAACTCCTGACAGATTACGCGAAAACGGTAGCAAATTTTAGCCGAACTCTCTTACCTGGAGCTTCTTCTTGCCGACGATCCTCGTCGACCTGAACTCTCCTTATATCGTAGTTGCTTCCATGACAGTGATGATGTCGCGAATGCACTTTGCGGGCGTCATAAATTTTTATATCCTCTAACAGTACGGTAATCGGTGGTTCTTCATTATCTCCGACGAAACTTTTTCGCGAAGATACCGACCATCCGGACTTTGCATAGATATTGCAATTCGATTACTCGCCGTCGAAATTATATAACCCACTCGGTGAGTTACGAGAGTTGTGCCCCTTTCCTTTTTCATTATCGACCCTGACCGAGCGATAAGCTTCGCTCGACGATCGAATGATGACTGGTACATTATCTTCCGATCGCTTTCGGCTTCTAGTTTTTGCCGGTTATCTCGACGAGTCGCGGAATATTCCCTTTTGGCAGTTCGACGTTGAAAAGTTGACAGCCGGCGATACGACGGATAGATACGTCAGTGACGAAAACGCCAGGGTGAAATCGATGATTTGAACAATGGCTCTATCGATTCGAATCTAGATGATGTCAAAATTCCACGGAACGGTCAATGCAGACGTCGTCTGGATGTTTCGAAGATTACCAGATGCGCGAAGGCAGAATTGATACTAAACTATATCTTTCCGAGATTTTAGTCTTTCATACCTTGACTCATCTTCCGTCATCAACGCTCGAGTGATTTGTTTATAATAGATATTTGATCGCTTCATAAGCTTCGCTCGACGATCGAATGATGACTGGTACATTATCTTTTGATCGCTTTCGGCTTCTAGTTTTTGCCGGTTATCTCGACGAGTCGCGGAATATTCCCTTTTGGCAGTTCGATGTTGAAAAGTTGACAGCCGGCGATACGACGGATAGCGAGAACGTCAGTGACGAAAATGCCAGGGTGAAATCGATGATTTGAACAATGGCTCTATCGATTCGAATCTTTATGATGTCAAAATTCCACGGAACGGTCAATGCAGACGTCGTCTGAAAATTTCGAAGATTACCAGATGCGCGAAGGCAGAATTGATACTAAACTGTATCTTTCCGAGATTTCGGTCTTTCATACCTTGACTCATCTTCCGTCATCAACGCTCGAGTGATTTGTTTATAATAGATATTTGATCGCTTGTCTCGCTGGGTGATAAAACCAAAATTACCGGATTGGTTGGGATCGATGTCTCCTATCTGCTGTATTTATTCTTCTTGTTCGAATTACAGCTGAACTTGGTACTGCCTACCTTTACAGTTATGGACATACACAATGTTAAATGTGTGTTTTTTGCAAGTGGATACATCCATGTACCATTTTGGAAGTGGTACATCCCGACTAATGATATCAGTTAACGACACGAATGATGTTTTGATAAACTCAAAATACCTTTTTGGAAAAGCAAGAATGTTGTCAAAAAATCGAAAATTTTGTCAAATTTCAATCATGTAATAAACTCATGTACTTACAATTAATTTTATATTAATATTACTGAAGTTCACTCTTTCAGCTAGAATTTAAGTAAAATAAAGATACATTAGGTAATTATCAGTGACCCAAAATAATAGTTACGTTAGTCGGCCGTAACATCGCTTTTTCATTCAAATATTACAATACTGTATTCTTATAAGTTGTCGTTATTAAAATGTTACGCAAGATTTTAAAAAGATCTGTTGTGAATTTTGCAGATTTTGATGAGCCTATGTGCAAATGTGTCCGTTTTGGGTCCAGCAATGGGTTTCGGATACAGTGCTGTCGCGTTGGGTCCTTTAATGTCGCCGACAAGCGATCTCAAAATTGACGAACATCAGGCAAATTGGATCGGTAAGTGATAAAATATACTTTTACCTGAGTATACGATGAAATAATATAATGATTTAATGGTTAATATGTTCCGTTACGCTAATTTGCCAAAATACGATGCACAAGCTTGATTTAAAAATTGACTATTTTTTGGATCGGAAAAATGACCTGGCAACTGATTTCATTTTATTCCATCATTTCAAACGTATCTAAACCAGGTAATTGTTACACGACCTGTCAAACAAATCAATTTCCATATTTCTTTATTAATATCGCAAAAGCAGCCTCACCTTTCGTAACACCTATCAGCAATAGATATCATAAAACAATAATATTAAAAGTCAATAAATATCTTTAATCATTCAATCACATCACGCGTTTCTCTCTAAGAATGTTAAATAAGCACTAAACCCACTACACATCTTGCTCGATTACTTGCTTACGCAAATCTACGGAATACCAACAAGTAAAAAAGAAGTACATCAATTGCACCCCTCACAGCAACCTCCAATAAATGGCCCGTTTAATTTGACTAGTACAGGTTCAGTTTTTCACAATTAAATATCACATCAATGAAAAGTTTACACTAAATTAACCACAAATTTTAAACGGGCTAATATTTAAAATGGTACACTTCTCATTTGTGTGATATATAATTAAAAAAAAATGAACTTACACAATTTTAAAAAGAAACAGTCCAAATATTCTCAACCACCCCCAAGCTTCAACCAACAACATTCAAGCTAAGAATCGTAAACAATCTTGACCCATTTTGGCCCTCTTGCGCAAATCTACGCGAGGAAATTAGAAGGGAGACAAAAAGGTGGGAAACGATCGCCGACGTACCGGTTTGCCAGTTATACAACAAACTCGCTCGCGTTATACAACAAACCGGCAAGTTCCATCGATCGAGTGCCTTCCGAATGGAATTCGATGGTCGATCTTGCCGGCCATAATCGAGCACTCGAACATGACAACCGGTCCTCCGTACGTAATTTCCTTAGAACCCGTGAATCGTCAACCTTGCGTCGGACCAGTTGGTACGAAGAAAAAATGAACTGAATGTCCTTCTGCTTCTGCAGCGACGGCAGCTGCTTTAGGCACGCCGATTGGTTGCGTGATGTCGAGCTTCGTCATGAGAAGAGGAAGAAGGATAAGCCTGGTGGTGACCTCGGTTCTCTCGATCGTCGGATGGCTCACCATTTACATGTCCGACAATTACGAGGAGATCATCGTCGGACGAGTGATATCCGGCATTGCGACCGGATTAGCATCTGTTCCGGCAACTGTTTACTCGGCGGAAGTGGCGGGACCAAAATGGCGCGGGACCATGGTCACGTGGACGAGCATATCGATTGCGCTTGGGGTGCTGATCGTTTATGTCTTTGGATATATATTCAAGGTGGGTTGGTCTGCTTGGTGTAGCAATGCTTTGTTTGAGGTATCAGAGTTGTGTTGTCGGGATGTTTTAACGTACGTTTATTTTAGGAACGGATTAATTTCTTGTAAGTACGGTTAGAATTGATTCCGAGCGTGTTATACTTTCAAATATGAGTCGTCTTACGAAAGTCATAATGTAGATTTTATGGTTAAAGTACGATTGATTGAATTTTACATTTTCTGTATTCATTGTGGTGGACATTGAAGGTTGTACATTTACGTATCATACACTTCTTCTATTTATAAATACTTGCTCATTATCAAAGAAGTCATACATACAATATCATACCCCGATCGTGTTCAAAGATATTAACATTACATTGCTTCGTTGAACTCGTTATCTAAACTTATCCGCTAAACGACCGGCTAATATTAATTTTGTTCACTCCAACAAATAAACTCAACAAGCCAACGACTGAGCAATTCTTAAAAACACAGTCTTACTCAAATTCCTTAATTTTAACTGATTGATTATGCCATCACATTCAGAGCTGCTGACCTAACCCTACACTTTCTTAAGCTTTTCGCACTCTAACAAATCCGTCTGCGACATATATAATACAACTCATTTTTGTTTCCACAGGACAACTGGCGGCTGGTTGCCTTGATGTGCACAATTTTCCCACTTCTTTCGATCGCCCTAACGTTGATCGTAATGCCCGAATCTCCGATCTGGCTTCGAGATCGTGGTCGCATCGACGAAGCAACCGTTGTCCTCAAGAAATTCCGTGGCATTCCCCTAGAATGCGAACCCACAGCAGACGTCCTTCTGGAACTCCGTCCGCGTCATCAGCGAAAGAAGCAAAATGTCCTCAAGCATCTTCGCCGTAGAAACGCAGTCATACCGTTCGTCATAATGCTCAGCTACTTCTTCTTCCAACAGTTCTCCGGCATCTTCGTGGTCGTCTACTATGCCGTGGACATAATCGAGAGTGCCGGCATAACGATAGATCCGTATTTGGGCGCAGTGTTGATCGGCCTGACGCGATTAGTCGGCAGCTTCTTGGTTGCCGGAGTCTCGAGCAAATATGGCCGACGCATTCCATCGATCGTCTCTGGCGCCGGCATGACGATCTTCATGGGACTCCTGTCGATCTATCTCATAGCGGAGGACAGAGGTCATGACATTCATGATGGCGGAATCGTGCCGGTGATTTGCGTACTGGCCTACATCTTCATGAGCACCATCGGCTTCCTCGTCATCCCGTTCGCGATGATTGGCGAGATTTATCCGACCAAGGTCAAGGATCTGTTGACCGGGATGACGACCTGCATCGGCTACGTGTTCAGTTCGATCACGGTGAAGACGTACAACGACATGCTGGAGGCGATGGGCAAGCATGGGGTGTTCTTCTTCTACGCGATCGTGTCCTTGGCGGGGACTATTTTTGTCGCTCTATGTCTGCCGGAAACGAAAGGAAAGACGCTGCACGAGATTGAGGATATGTTCGGGAAGAAGAGGAAGCCGGAAGATGGCGGCCAGAAGGAAATGGTTGCTTTGAAGGACGCATGCGAGTCGTGAAGAAATAGAAAGTGTAGTAAAGAAGTTAAAAGAATTTTGTTATCGTTGAAATTTGCTAAAATGTTACCAATCGTTGCGTACGATCAGAAGAGCAAAGTAGGACTAATGACAAGTACGATGTGAAGGATTAGGTGTGATTCGTTATGAGAAAAGCCGGATAGAATGTTCAAAACTGTTTTGACACGCAAGGTTTTGTTTACGGATAACTTTGAGTACTGTAACATGCTGTACAGACAACTAACACATTTTTAATGTTCTTTTTTTTCGAAAATAATGGTTTACATAAGAATTGGTTGTTGCTTGAGTCTGACTTACGTTTAATAGGATGATGTTTTTTTATATTAGGGTATTTTATACAACAGTTTTTTTACAATTCTGTAGGAACAGTCAGAGTATGTTTAATGGTATGGGAGATGAGGGGTGATTGTCTTCAAGAAACGTTTAGTATTCAAATGATAGCATCAGAAAATAATGACGAAAGGGGGACTTCCAAGATATTCTTGCGCCGAAAGAAGGAAATAGAACTTCTTCGAGAATAAATCTAAGACATCGGCGATATAATCTCGGATGTGTATATCTTCGAAGTTGACCTTGTCAGACAAAAAAAAGATCGACAGGACCGAAATAAGGGAACAAAATATTTCGACTGAAGTTAATTATAACAGATTTATGCTAATTAAATCTAGACCTTCGCACAATTAGTCGGCAACGAATATGTTTCGCTTTGTTTCGATAAGTATGCCCGAAGATAATCAAATTCAGATGTTTATCTGCTTTAAGGACATTTTGGTCGAAAATTGACAGATTAGGAACTTCGCTCGAAGAAGAATTGAATTTATCACACGTAATTCAAGGCACAAATGCTTCTTGTTGAGGTAGTCTCTAGAACTTAGATATGATAATTCCGACACGAATGAATGTATCTGTGTGTAAATATATCATTGTATACCATTGTTCAGATTGTATTCGAAAGGAAGAAGTATGTCAACGATAAAAGTAGAAACTAAATTATTTAGTGACATCTTTTCTGTTAAACTAGATTGCAACGAAGTACTAACGAATTGACAATATTTATAAATTGGCTAAGCGACAAGGAAGATAACTATTAAGATAATTTTGTACATGTTATAGAATTAAGTAGATTTGATGAAAATTTGGAAGTTTTTTGTTATTGTTTATTATAACGGAAGTTTGAAAAGACTATATGCAGAAACATCTTGTACTTTTTAGACGATTATACTGGACCGTTTCATACGTAAATGATCTCAAACGAAACAGGGTTGTCTAATTACTTAAGTTTTGCTACTAAACTTTTACCTAAAAGAAGAAAGTGATTTTGTAATTACTGCAGACGAACAAAAAATATAAATACTCGCTTAATACAGATACAAAGAATCGGCGATCGTAGATTTGTAGCCTCTTTTATATTCAAATAGCAGTATTTTTACGCTCGAATTACTTTGTTATAATAGTAGAAAGGCCAGATACAGTTTATATAGTCTATAATGTTAATTTCTATTGCCGAGTTTGTTTTAAAAATGTCTATAACGTACGTACTAGTTTTTACAAATAGACCTGCAAAGAATTAAAAATGCAAACATGTAATAAAAGATTCAACCGACGATTAGACAATTTTCGTTTGCCTACAAAACAATCGCAACAAAATTCTTTCCGTTTAATAGTAAGTTAATTATAATATTTCTGGCTATTGCCAGTTTTCAGATATATCAATTTTAGGTTTTTAGCGAACTGCTTTACAGAGTTTAAGATATGAATCAATTTCACCGATACGTAAAGAAAGAATGAAACGACGATGAGAAAATATTTGATTTGTCTATAGTATCGATGCGACGAGTGATTCCACTCGTCCGAGAGCACCGAGAAAGAAAAAGAATTGAACGACTGGCCCGATAACGATCAAGTGCTGTGACTGATAAAGAGCGTACAATGAATGACTACTTGAGTCCAGTGCTCGCGTGTCGTTGATAGCGATATTTGTTTGTAGCTCGAGTACGCTCAAATTCTTCGGCAGCTGTAACTTCGGATTACGACCAATTGGCCTTTCAACTCGGACGGTCAACAAATTCTTCATGGCGATGAGCGCGATGGGCACCATAGCTTTTCTCGATTGATGGGAGAATGTCTAATTGAAGCTAATGTAACGATTCGATCATTCAAGAATTTTCTCAGATTATTAGAATCTGAGCTAAGTCACTACTTAAGAATTACGTTGTTTTCCAATATATTATGTAAACCGTTACAATAAGAAATGTTTTCTCTTTGTGATCGTCAATTGTAATGTTACCAAAAGAGTACTTGCTAAGTTAACGATTTAGTCCCATGCGGCTTACTATAGTAGAAAGTGTAAAAATACCCAGTGTCTTATAACAAAGACTATGTTTCATCAAACTTTTCGAAAGTTTTGAAAGAGACAGTAAAATTGTCACTGTTAACTGAGGAGGTAAAGGACTTAAAAGAGTGAGAAAACCCAATGACAGAATAATCTTGACTCGTGTTTTATTATTAAAATCTTAAATAATAAATTAACAAATGGCGTAACAATCACGATAATTAAATAACAAACACAAAATAATGTACAATTTACGAGATGAAATTGGGGGGTAAGGTGGGACTCGGGGATGAATAATGATGGAGCAGAGTTCGGAATGAGCGATGAATATGATAACTATGACTACTAGTAATAGTGATGATAATTGTAGTAAGCGATAATAATAATAATATTAATAATAATAATAATATAATAGAATATTGTAATAGAATAATAACGTGATCGAAGTCGCTCGTTACTAAAAATAAATTATATCCCGTTAGACGGCATTTTCATGGAGCTTCCCTGTCGACCGCGAAGCGTTAAATGTCTTCCTTAAATGTAACTATAAATGTCGAGACTCCATTAACGAACCCTAACTGTACAACCTTTTGCATGGCACATTCGCGATCTTTGTCAGTCGATAGGGAAGATCCGATTTCGTTGGCGCCGACTTGCCTACTCATCCGAATCATCGATTCTCGCGGCGAAGAATAATTGGCGAGGTACTTGCGTAATATATTTCTCTCGAACGCTAAAGGTTAGGCGAATGGCAACGGACAGCCAATGCCGATTCTTCGGATTCCCGCACTGACACTCGAACGAGCGCAGATTCGATTCGTCGCAATCTACACCGTTCGCTTTGGTTCAGCATAATCGCATCCCTGCCAAACGAAATTCGAACAATCGGCAACGTTCTGCCGAGACCGGAAGGAAGCTTCCTTTGAGAGGCGGACGAAACCGTAACAAAGAGGGTGGGGAGAGAAAAAAAATAGAAACTTTAAGACAAGCTCGTCCGCAAGACGGAAGTTTCCCTCTTCGTCTCGTCCGTTCTTCGTTCTATCGAAAAAACCGTACGAATAGACCTCCAGACTTGCCTCTCTCGAGGGAAATACGCTTGGGAAGAATTCCCCTCCGTCAACAACACGTTAATATAACGTTAACTGTATATACACGTATATGTATATCTTTATATGTATATGTGCGTAGGTATGTAGCTCAGTGATTCTTTCCTTCCGCCTGTTTCCCGCCGCTAATTTCGTGTCACGTTACGAATTTCCGTATCGTTAATAAATGCTTTCGTGCCACACCTCGAATGCTAACAAAATAACATACTAACGTAAACGAGAATTATGATCATTTCAATAGGTCGAATTCGTCAAATGTTTGGATCGAAGCTTTGGTAAAAAAACGATTATTTTCGACGCGAGATTTAAATATAAAACAAGGGGAAAAACCATTACTCCGGATGCAATTAAAGTTCGGAAGGGGCCTAAGGAGAGTAAAGAAATTGGCGAGACCCTGTCCGCCTAATTGTGAAAGTTGTCCATCTGCCTGCTCGCATCGTCAGTGACGTTTCTCGACAATGGGGAATAGTCGTGCGTCGAGGAACGCGCTAATTGGCTATCTTAATGATCTAGTAATGTCAATAAAGCTCATTTGGGCGATGGCAAAGAATTGACCTTGCCCGAAGAAAATCTTCCCTCTGGTCGTTCCTACCTAATACCAATAAAATTGTGATTGGCAATCGATAAACGATTCGCCGACCGGCTCGTCTACTCCGATTTAACCTCAGATCGGCAAAAACGGTGGGATTGTGGAATTCTTCGCGGCGAATGCTTTCAGCCCCCGTCGCGTTCTGTCGTTCTTTAATGTCAAGTCGATCGTTGAACAGAGCTTTGAATTGAAATCCCTCAAAAAATCCTCAGAGTGTTACTTGGCGCGTAAATAACTTTCGGTCAATTAGTGATATTCTTTCGAATTACCTAAGCAAATTACCGACACTTTCGTGAATGAGACAACTTGTCCTGAGACAGATTAATTCCGCACACACGGATTACAGAATAATTTCTCATTGTACGTGTCTCATTGCAATATCATTTTGCTCATCTGACGATTCATTCTAAGCTTGAAGAATAAATGCTTTACCGTTAAACGTTTCACAGTCTCTGCACAACGATCGCTTTCAACAACTGTCACCTTACATTATCTATCCCTGAATCGATCGATCCAGAGAAACATCCTCAACTACCTTTCAGTTTCTGATTCGCGAGAGACGTCAATTAGATAACGTCTAATCTTTCTCTCACTTTTAAAGAAACGTCGACTCCTTTCAGTCGTCGAATGTTTCACCCGTTTTTACATTTGTTCCGGCCAAAAAGATCGGAACATTCGTACTCTTTCTCCCTCTCTGTCCCTCTGAAGATTTCAGTTCGAATATGTTTTCTCTCTAACACTTTCCTTACTGTCGACTGCCTACCGCTTCTCGAACCGGAAGTTGAAAGTGTTTTCCGGCAAGGCAAGGTTGCCGATGGGCACTTTGTAGCTCTCGTTCTCGATCGCGTGGACGTTGAAGTTCTTCAGGATCGTGGCTATCGTCGAGAAGCTGATATACTGAACCATTTTGTATCCCATGCACGACCTTCGGCCACCGCCGAATGGCAGGAAGTGTTCTGGCTTTAGCAATCTGCCTTCTTGGACGAATCGCTCGGGTATGAATTCCTCCGGCGACGTCCAAAGTTCCTCCGACATGTTCAGATCGTAGTTGTTCAGGAATATGAACGTATCCTTCTCAATACGATATCCTGCAAGAAGAAATATCGAATTTGTCAAATAAAAAAGTCATAAAAGGCTGCATTTTGTCATAAGAACTTAATTGAACCACATATTTCGTTACTCATAATGTAAGTAAGTACTATAAATATATTTCTGTGCAATCGAGTTGGTAGACTTGTAAAACACATAAAATAAAATGTAACAAATAAATGATTTATGAAATCAATTTTAACAGTTGATAATAAGCTATGCATGCTGACTCAGAATCGATTGTTGCTAACACGCGCATCTCTAACAGTTGTCTTACAATTAGACTTTAACCGCTTCGTGCTCGAGAACAATTCAAGCTTGAAACTCACCAGCAATGGAACTGTCTTGATTCGCGACGTGTGGCACGATCGGACTGGCAATCAATCTAATGGCCTCCAGTACGATGGCTTCGGTGTAGGGCATGAGCCCTCTGTTCTCCAGGCCAACGTAGGGTCCCACAATTTCAATGGCATCGATCTCTTGTTGTGCAGTCCTCTGCACGTGCGGCCTCGTGGCTAGGAATCCCAAGACCTTCACCAGCAAATTCCCGACAGCCGAGTGCCCGCCTATAATGTCCTCCAGTGCGAACATGGCCGTGTCCCAGGACATCTTCGGCTCGGCGTCCGTTTTCACGTGATTGATCAAGCAGTCCGCGTAGTCATCCTCCGGCACCGTTCCTTTCCAGGAGTCCAGTCTGTCACCGATGATGTTCTCGTCGACGAACTTTCGAATCTCATGGCTCCAGTTCGCCATTCGCGACATGTTTCTCTGATGCAGCGGCATGAGGAAGGGCATGAAGTCGGCGGCGTAACCCTGGTTGACCTCGTAGAAGACCTTGTCGAAGTTCTCGATCATGGCGCGGAACGGCTCGTGGCCGAGCTTGAAGCTGCGCGAGCAGAAGTAGCGGATGAAGACGTTCGCGCAGGCGTGAAGGATCAGCGGCTTGGCGTGGACCTTCATGTTGGCGATCGAGGACAGATGGTCGACCAGCGAGTCCATCTCCGCGCCGATGATGCCGTTCAGCTGATTGTATCGGGACGTGAAGGCTCGGGGGAAGGTGTGCGCGCGCAGCATCTCGCGCCGCGTCTTTTGAACTTCGGACCAGTCGCAGAAAGCCAGTGCTGTAACAAGGGAGATCATTTGTTAGGCTGGCGATGTCGGCAGTTACCCCAGTATAATTATTAGGTATATAGATCGCTGTAGTGTTTGCGTCATTTATATGGGAATGGAGAAAAGGTAGAAGAGAGTGGTTTTTGCGATTGTTATAGTGCCAACTTTTTCTGCGGGTTATGTTTGGCAATTGTCCGGCGTAACGCATCTGCAGTTGTAATTATTTAGTGCGAAATAGTTTTCGTTTCTAACGCTACCGTTCCAAACTGTTTTTGCATATTTGACTTTAAGTAACAAGGAGTGAACATTACAGTAATTCGTTATAAAATATTCTGAACTGAGTATGTTATTCAAAGTGCTTCTTATAGTCTACGAAACAGCATACCGTAACGCGGTCAGTTTGAAAACAGTCAAAACACTATGCCTCTCTATTGCCAGCTGTAATGTCATCGATCACGTCATATTTGCAGGACCGACCACTACAAAATTCGCCTGTCGCGTTGCACTTGACCTTAAGCGCGTCTTGCCGAGTGGACAGAAACGGAAATCGAAATATTCGCGCGTCCTTGCCGGATTCGGCGGAGTGCGCATTTTTCGGCATCGTTTCTGCTACTCGGCACGCGCCTCGATCGATCGAACGAAGACGCAGACGGAAGTGCAAAGTCGGCGAAGAGGAAGGGAGGGCCGGCGGTCGTCGAAAGATCGAGCCGAGTCGGCGGAAAAATCGATTTATCGGACGCGGCGATCGCCTCTCGCTCGATTTGAAATCGAAGCGGCGCACGGCAGGCGGGAGAGGAGACTTCAACAGGAAGTGACCCGGTTTCTCGACTCGCTCATCGAGCCTCTCTTGCCTTAGACGAGCTTCGGCTGCGAAAACGAGAATTTGCGGACTTTTCCTAGGCGACATCGAGGATCGCTCGCTGTTGCGGGAATCGAAACGATGCTAAAGTTTTGGGCACTGCACGGATGAAGCATGAGAAAGAATTTGAGATACGATATTTTGTCTGTTGTACGTGCGATAAGGAACGTGCATGAACAGAATGTATTCTATGTAAGCCGGTAAGATTATTCAAAGTGTTCAAAACGAGTTTTGAAAAGTAATATTGAATTTCCGACAATTGTAGTAGATTTAAAGATGAAAAACTTTATACGGTACGAAGATTAACGACATCAAAAAGCAAAAGCTCATAGATAACAACGTCATGTATCAAAATCTACTTCAACGTAACACTAACGTTCTCAATTTTCTAATCATTGGTCCAACGACAAACCATACAACGTCCCACAAAAATCCTGCCACCCTTATACAAAGACTCTCATCAGCAAAACACCGAACTCTACCCGAAGCTCAACATTCACTTCACGCCGTTCCGTCTAATACCAGCCAACCAATCTACCCGGCGTCCGCGAAATTCGCAACGAGGAAGTCGCGAGGCCCTTCAACGTCATCCTCACCCCGCCCCCCTCCCCTCAAGCATCCTCTCGGTCGGCGTCTGTCAGAAAAAGGCCCGACGGCAAGAAGCGAGGCTCGCAAACGGTCAACCTTGATCCTGTTTTGTCGGCGGGCTGCCGGTAAGGCGGCAGGCGTGTGGAACGCGTGAAAGTGGTACCCGTGACCTTTGCGCGTGCACTTGGTACCGCTTCGGCGTTGACCTTAGCACGAGTTTCGGCTGTGCCCCGGACGATCACGGCGGCGAGACGACCGTCAGGCGAAAAATAAGCTCATGCCGAGCTCGGGCCTGCCCGGCTGCCCGTCTTCTTCTCCCGGCACGCTCACACACGTGCATTCGTGCCTTGGCCGGATCGGCGCTCACGTGTCGCGCGAGACAGCAAGGTCGTTAGCATGAGGAACGAGTTTCGTGGGGGCCTACCCTTCCTTCTCGCGCGGCAGCTCGCGTCAATTTTGACAACTGCTCGCCGCTCAGCATTACCGCCGACTGTTACGGAATGCTCTTCGATGAAGGTGTAAGAAGAATGGAGGATGGCAGTTAATTCATAGTGGGAATTAGCACTGGTCTTTGATGTTGGAGTGAAAGATGGCGAATGGCTGCCAAATTATGCGGGAAATGGGGATTGATGTTCAATGAAGATTTGTGAGATGGATGGAGAATGGCTTCAAAATTATGATGGAAATGAGCACTGCTTTTGCGGTTGATATAGGCTTTGATATGAGAGAGTAAGTACGGGAGAGAGGGAGTAATTAATATTTAAGGAGAACTTTGGAACTGGTGGAGGATTTCTGTGAAATTTGGAAAGATTCAGTGGTTTACAAGGATTTTCGAATGGTTGGATAGTGTTTCACGAAGCATAATGAAAGCGTGTGATTTAGTGTGGCATGAAAAATATGGAGAAGTTCGAATAGTCAAGTTTTTTTGACGGATTTAAACTTTGAACGGAAATTTTGGAAGGATTTCACAGATTTGAAAGATCAATAGGCGACAGTGTTAACAAACACGTGTCTTCGAAGAGAAAATGGAGCAAGAACTGAAATACGATTCCGTGCTGTCGATCTATGCCGATACTTCGAAAATTGCGAGGCATCGAATTGTGCTTCGCAAGCAGAAAAGTACAAGCAACGCGAACACATACAAGAGTAACAGAGTAACGAAGGGAGATCCTCAAAAAGATTGTAATCTCAAGATTGACACCCATAAAAACATAATCACCGAAAAAAAAGTAAAAAATACAACAATAAAATCAATAATCCAAACCACACATAAAACGAACAACGAACGCTGTCTAGTACATTCCAATATTAAGCAAACGAACGAAATCGCCCAGATCAAAAAGTGCGCAGGGAACAAGATCGAACTAAATCGAATTAAACTTGATGGAAGAGAAAAACGTGCGGCACGACGAAAAAGAATGTCCGACAAAGCCGAGACTACCGCAACGCTGACAGAAATTCTGAGCGACAGACGCCGGCCGAACGTTGAAGAAAGTGACGCGAATGGAGAAAAATCGCGGCGAAACAGGGTCAGTAGGTGCAAAGCGTGGCTTACGTACAATTCTCCTTGTTGCCGCAGAAGAGCAGGTGGTATCTGATGAAGTTCGGCCGGGAATCGAAGTGCGGCCCCTTGGTGACGAGCACTTCCTTGATGTTCTCCAATCCGTTAACGACGACACACGGCACGGAGCCCATGCGCAGCTTGATTACTTGACTGTCGTACACCCTGACGAGATCGGCGAAGGCCTTGTAGGGCACGTCGTATCTTCCGAGAATGTGAAGAGAGCCGAGCACCGGCCAAGGCTTCGGTCCGGGCGGATCCGGCAGTGCCGGCTCCTCGCTGTCGAAGATCTTCCTCGCCGCCGACTTCCTCGAGCGCGCCTGATCCACCAGGATCAGGATCAGGGTCACCAGCGTGACGGCTATCAGGAAGTACGTCGTGACGCTGAGGGATATCATCTTGACGTCTGACGCTGCTCGAACCGCGCTGACGAATGTAGACAGAGACCATGCACTCGCGTCACTGATTTTAAAAAACGCCTCCTTCCTTCAGGTTCACTGCCTTAGCCGGTAACGATCGCTGCGCCCGTCCCAGGACCCGACGATTCGATCTGATCGACTCTGATCTCGACGAGGAGTAGTCCTCTGGCCTGCCACTCGATCCCGGAAGATCTCGATTTTTTCCCAACTATCGAGCCGCTAGACTCCTTTCGGCTGACCCGCTTCCCGAACCCCGCGACTATCCGGATTCCGATGACAGTGCAATGACAGTCCCTCTCCCCGACACTTGCACCCGCTCTCCGACTCCTCGTCGCAGGAAGATCCTTCGCAGGACGATCGTCGCGAACTCGCGGAGTCCGCGGACTCTCGAATTGAATGAAAGTCGCGCCTCGTACCCCGATTATCAGTCGCCTAATCCTTCCTCGCCTAATCCCTCCTCAGCTACCTTCCTCGAGTCCGGCGCAAAAGTTCGCAGCACTGTCGTGCACCGAAACGGCACCGTGATCGATGGATCAACCTGGCTGGTTGTTCTCCTGGGTAGCCCGTCTGTGAACGGTCTGCCGATCTGGCTCGGTCTGTGGGGATAGGATGGTTGCCCGGCTATCTTATATAGCGGCGTAATGTAGTCAGCACATTTGCGTCGCCCGTGCGCTCTCAACCCCATACATATGGATTCGTGTTGGGACGCGCGGCGCGACGAGGTGGAGAAGGAGGAGGAGAACGAGGAGGAGAAGGAGGAGGAGGAAGAGGAGGAGGTGGAGGTGACGGAGAAGAGGTGGAGAACGACCACGACGACGACGACGACGACGACGACGAGGAGGAGGAGAAGGAGGAGGAGGAGGAGGAGGAGGAGGAGAGGCGTACACCGGTGGATTGTGCCGGGTACTCAGGCAGAGAGAGACGAATTTCAAGAAAGACTCGAGAGTGCGCGCGAATGGAAAAAGGGCTGCACTCGCGGCGGAGAGAGGTAGAGGTGGAGGAAGAGAAGGAGGAGGAAGAGCTGGAGGAGGGGAGGGAGGGGGAGGCGAAGGGACGCAGGAAGGGCCTAAGGGGGGGATGGGTCGGATGACGGGACCGAGACAGAGGGGGCAGTAGGACCCAAGTCAGGCCCGGCATCGGCAACTAAGGGACGCTTCTTGCCCTTGACTTCTCTCCTTAAGGTGCCATCGGGTTTTCTGGCAAGGTGGTGGTGTCTCTCGCGTCTCCTCGTCTCGCGCTACCTGTCTCCGTGCGCACGCGAGGGTAGGGAGGGGAGGGCAACGCAGGGGAGGGGGAGGGTGATGGGGAGAGGTGGGGAGGGGCTGCGGGAGGGAGGGAGGGAGAGTAGCTCGCACATGCTCGTTAGCTGTCAACTCGTCGCCGGATACCTCGTTACCGGATCGATCCTGCCGATTCGTAAGAGAGGCACGAATCGTTATTGCACGCGAGAGACCGATCGGGAGAGGATGCCATCCGGGCACGCGAGGAGCGCAGACGACGGACTCGGGTTGAGGGAAAAAATGAAGAGTCGTGGGAATGGCCGTTTGTTCGTTTGTTTTCGTACTCCGGGGCGCGCAGGTGCCTCGCTATTTTTTTTCCCCTTTTTTCGGAACACCGGAGACTTTCCGCTCGGAGCGGGCCCGATATGACATCACGGGCGGATCGTTGATGGTCTCGATCGCGCGAGAAGGAGGAGGGGGAGGGTGCGACGAGGGGGTGGGGGGGCACTGTAACAACGAAAGTGACAAATGGATGAGGAACTTTCTGTTTTCACCGTTCCACTCTAATAACCCTCTCGTGCGATGTTTTCGAATCCCATTCAATATCTGACGCACGATGTTGACCGTGGTACGGTCTGCATACAATTTACGGGATGGCTATCTAGATGCTTTTGCCAGTGGTGGAATATTGCTTTCAAATGATTCTGTCTTTCATACGGTAAGGAAAACGAGTCTCTATCTTGTCAGATAAAACCAGGCAATTCGGATTGTAATAAGACTCACATGGGCAATTATTTGATTGACACTTCGTCAATTTAATTTTAAATTTTTTTCAATTCTTGTGTTAAGAAATACTATTATTAGGTGCCGTAAAACAAATGCACCTACTTGTTTAACTTTGTCTGGAAACACGAGCATTCGTCCGAGATCAAATTTAATTAATAGCAACGCACTTTTTAAATTTTATATTAAGAAATAGTATTACCTGCTGTAAGAAAAAATTCACCTAGCTTCGTTGAACTTCGTCTGGAAGCGCGAGCGTCGAAGATCGAATGGAGGACGAACCATCGGCCAGGATGTGATTGTCGACGATTTTACAGCGTGGCCAGGTTCGATGGAGGAAACGAACGCTCGCCGCTGTCGAAATTATGCCGGGCGCAAAGGGTTAAACGATACGGACCGGTGGTACCAAGCTTCAAACGAGAATCGGTTTTTCGTCCGGCGAGTCGACCCGGCCCAATGGGAGTTTTCGATTCGACAGCGCACTCGACGAACGAGGAGGGAGCAGAGGGCAAGAACGAGATTTCCCTTTTCGATGGACGCCAGGACGCACCTGGAGTCCGAAATTGAAGAGGGCGGCGCGGAAAAACGAACCTCCGGGCTTACTCGCTAACGCTCCGAGCGATTCGCGTAGATAAGAAGTCGTCCGAAAACGGTTGCTAGTTGTTGGTTTAAGGTGCCCTTCGCATACGTACGGGTCGGCAGGCCGAAAAAATTGTACAGTGAATCCTCATAAAATTCGGATTGTTGCCATGCGCCAAGGATATTCTGAGAACTTTTTTTTATACATCAATTACGGTAGCTGTATGATAAAAAGTGGGAATTTCAGAGGCATATATAGAAATTGACAATTATCGTGACAATGGTTGTCTCAGATATATTATTTACGCGTATTTTGCGCCGGGCGAGAAAAATTTTTGTATAACGTACATGTGACACATTTATTCACACTGCCAAATGACATGATACTAGCATCGACATCTCGTGCAGTCGTGTAATATGGTGTTCTATCGGACCGAAGATTTGTATGGTTATTCCGGTTAAATTGGATATTACCAGTTTACGTCTATGTCAAGTCTGAAAGCGTGCAGGCGCCGTCTGGAAGTTCACAGATTAGGAACGCCATTTTCGATCATTAAGATCGTTCCGCGGGGTTATTTTTGTTTGCATACTTGGCACATTGCCAATTAAGTATCACTCCCTCTAAGAATACTTGGTGACAGTGTTGTGCGATAATTCGATCCACTTGCAATTCGATCCACCTGTAATTTAATCCGCCGCGCGCTTGCTCCTAATTGTCTTTAACACGTTGTCTATGGATTGCGAACATTATGCGTCACCCTGTGATTCTAATTTCGATCTGACCAATTACCATTCGTTTGAATAGCGTGTTTCGCGATCAAAAATCAAAGGCCAAAGTTGCAAAATTAGCAACGCAGGACCGGAGATATTCTAATGTACGGCGATAATTGACAATTCAGCAATGACGATTCTCGTTCTCGGTGGAAATTGCATTCATTCATACATTCATTCATTCGTTCATCCCTCAAATTGCTCAATATAGAACCAAGGTCGCTCCCCGTATAAAAAGAGACTCATCCGAATGGGTTGAATGAATGTCAACAATGTTTACGTCTGGAAACTTTGTCTCGACGTCCCGCGTGACTTTTCTACTACGGCTCGCGATCCGAGAAAATCGAACGATCTTGAATCCGAAATATATCGCAGCAGGATGTTGAATGGATTACGCAACAACCGTGAGATACGTGGGGCGTTGATGACGCAAGCGAATGCGTTTTCGACGTCTGAATAATTTCATTGACAATTCAATTCGAGTATGAATAAGAAAAATGTTGCTCTGCGTCGACATTCCAACATACGCGGCAGGTTGACTAATTTGATGTAAGGGACGAAAGTAAAGACTTGTCTCGCGCAATGTATTAATAGACGTATTTCCACTGTCTACTGCCTGCGAGATCAATTGGAGGATCATCGTGGAAGACATTTGTAAATAAAATGTGAATCTTTTCGGAATGTTGATACAGCGTTCTGAATGGCATTAGCAATTTCCTATGCAACTCTCATCAGACATGACGAGACGCGTTCATAGAAACAAATGTAAAGCACATGAAGCAGGTTTAGTGCAATATGGAACATGTAAATTAAATTCTCCCTGCATTTTGTAATAAACTTTAATATAATGAACTGAAAATTCTGCTGAACGATCTCCAGTTAGACTTACTAAAAGGAAACAGAACAGGTGTTTGTCCAAATATATACAAAAAGTACGATCACCGTATGTACAAGTCGAAGAATACATCATTTGGTGTTTTCCAATTACTGATGACCAATGATTGTCAGGTTGAACCGTTCCACGCAAGTATCAGATAAAACCCCCTAAAAAGTATCACACTGTCAAACATTTGATTGACACAAACACTGTCCAGATAGAGGATAGGCATGGGATAAGGTAGAAAAATTGAACAGAAACCAATTTGCAAGTCGAAGTTTGGCAAATGTATCTCGACGCATAAGACAATGCACGTTCGAAGTACGACTTCAAAGTCGTTAACCAGAAAATGTTTATGTTACTGAGCTCGATCGGCGCCTACGATCGTGACGAGACTAGCAACAATCAGGGAACGTCGTTCGCAAATTTTGCTGCTGCGATCATTGTCGCGGAGATACGAGGTGTTCCGACCACTTTGACATTTCAGCGAATCGCCAAAGATATGACTAACTTGTTTTTTACTACGCGGACGTTGAATGGTAACTTCATTGTCACCGATCCAAGTCCCAGTCTTTATAGTATAAGATTTCAATGTGATTGCTGCGACTACGATAATGGTTTACAAAACAGTTACTCGTCATGATGCTATGTCATGCCATCATTATGTAGATAATTCAATGAATTTTATGAATTGTCGGAATTTTAGATAATCGTTTTAAGCGAACGAATATATCAAAGTAGACAATTGACCAATGCTTACTCTTTCCGATAAGATTTAATTTGCTGTGATAATCTCTGCTATTCCCCGTTTCTATCTGGGAATTGTCAGTCTCTAACCATCGGGAAGGTTTCTTCGAGCTGGCCGAGAATTCAATCGCTACGGATAGATTCCCATCGTTCGACGTGCATTGGCAAAAACTAGGCAGACACTGAGCAATCGAAAAGAAGTGAGCTGCGGACGATGGCGTGTAGGCGCATCGGGCTAATTTCCATTTTTCACTACTTATCCGTCCCGGAGGGCGGATAATGGAAGCACCGACCCTCCCTCGATAGACCAGTCAACCCTTCAGGGTCGCCGAAAACAATAGGGCAAAACGTGCGCCAGGGCCAGCCGAGTGAACCTCACCGGTCATACCAGATGCATCGTATGTCGATGCGATAGGAATAAATGTTTCCGCAAGACAGTTTTTGATCCTTGCCAAGTAGGCGAGTCTACGGGGACCCCGCCGCTCGTACAAACGGAATCTACTTTCGGCCGAACGACAAAATCGCCTCTCACGACTGTCAACCCCGGGCGTGCACTGTTCTATATTAATGGAGATAAGAGGGAATATTGGATCAATTTTTCGGGAGTTTGTACCAGAAGAAGTTAAGTCTGATGAAATGCTAAGTTTGGATTTGTCAATGGTATTTATTGCTATGTGTGGTTACAATTTTCGTTGACGGAGATTACGCTTAATTAATATATGGTTTACTCATGTATTTTGGTTTAAGGTGAATGCCATTGCACTTGGTAGTTTTAATATAATGTTGTCTTTTATCCTTTTTGTGAAATGTTTATTTCAGTGCAGATAATTTGAAAGCTTTGTTATGCTGCAATACATATGTAGTGAACATGTAAGTATATTGAAAGAACACGATTAACTTTGGCAGCAATAACTATTTTTTGCTGTGCATTTTCGAAATTCCATTACTTCGCCTGTTTATAGTGCAATATACCCTGTGTCAGTTGTACACGATTGTTATCTGAAACTTACAAAATAAAAGCCGGGATCAGTCAACTATTTGCATGATGAAGCGAATCATAGTTTCTCTGCCGGATTCTTCACTTGGCGTTATCAAAAATATCTTAATCGATTCACCGAGAATAATTGAACATTAACGGTAACCACAACCAACTTTTCTTACATTACATTTTATCAAATATTTACATAGAAATTACCACTTCATTATTTACCACCATCCTTATTTTAATTGTGTCACACTTAATGTATTGTTGTAAACATGGACGATTTTGAAAAAATATGCTTAAATTATTTTAATATTAATTAAGTACAATATTTCCAAGCCCATTCATTAGTTGTAGCATGGAAATCTGCGATAAACAGAAAACAAACACATTCACTACACTTTTGTACCACGATATTTAAATATTTTCTCGCCAAACCTCAACGCAAATCAATGAAACAACGTACATGCTCCAGTCCCAACACACCCCGAAAAACCGCCCCAACTCTCCATCATCCACTCAAACTCATCAGTTACCAAAATTCCTAAAAACGAAAGTATGAAACCGCGCACCTTGAACAACTCCGAAAACAAGCCGCTATTAATCTGAGAAACATTTCTATAATCTTCTGTAAAAAATCAGAAATTTGTCGCGATCCCCCCCCCCCCCCGCCCTTCCTCCCGAACTCTTCGATCATCCGAAGGAAGCAACGAGTGACGAGAAGGACGCTGCAAAAGTCGATCCATCCCGCGAGGAGGAAGGGCTGGCCGAAGGCGCGAGACTCGAATTCGTCCGAAGCGATGAATAAAAGATGAAGGCGCGCAGGTCGGTGTGTGCGTGTCCCGCCCCTTCCCCATCTTCGTCTCACCTTCCTCTCCCAATCTGTCCCTCCAGCTCGTCCGTCGACGACAACGACAACGACAGCGACGAAGACGAAGACGAAGCCGACGACTAAGACTCGCGAGCGTGCCTCGATCGAGCCCCCCCGAGCAGTGCTTTTTTTCCCTCTCACTCGCGACAGAGTAGAGAGATTACTTCATCCGTATCGAGAGGCATTATCGAGAGTCGATTTCTGGGAAACTAGCGGTACACACTGGCCACTCTGCGCCCGGGACTCGAAATCGGCTTAGAGACGCGCGGCGTATATAACGGGAAAGCTCTCCTCCGGCGAGAGCCGGGGCAGGAATCCTCCACTTGGGGAGAGAGGGGGGAGAGTGACGGTGAGAGAGAGAGAGAGAGAGAGATTCTTCGGCGACCGATCGAGATGGGAATTCGCGCTGCGTTTTCTCGCTTTCGCTTTCGGGACACTCGGCGAACGATAATTGTCATCGAGCCGGGCAAGAGACCGATGCGGCTTCAGGCGCGTTGATGACTCGGATTTTTTGGGGGAAGAGGTGGGTTTGATTGGAGAAGTCGTAGGGGAATGCTGCGATTGGCGGTTTATGGATTCTGCGTGGGTTTGAAGAGTTTCGCGAATACGTGAGGTGTGATTCTTTGACGTAGTTTGGGGTTGTGAGATAGGGTTGAAAGGCGAATTTGTTTATGCATTTCGGCAGTTGATAATTGTGTCAGTCAAAATTGGTAACTGTGCTGAAATGAAGAATGCAAACAATCTTTGAATTAAGTACACGGATTTACTGGAGTTGATTTGATGTCTATTCGTTTTTAGACAAACAACCGTTGGAAGAAGTTTTAAACTTGAGGCTTTGCAGATAAAATTATTACAATTGCTCACTTCTGGATTTTCATCGCAATTTGGACGATGAATTTGGAAGGCTTATTTTATGTAGTTCGGAAATTAGTAATTGTATAGGTGAAATTTTGTTGCTCTCTTGAAATGAAGAAGGCGGATACTCTTTTTCTTATTTAGATGTATTAAAATGGATTTTGTGTCTTTTTGTTGGCAAATGATGTTTAGAAACCGCTACTTGCTAGATACAGTTTACAGCCCCTCGTTGTTAATGCAAATTACAATGCCATAGTGTAACCATTGTACATTAATAGACACTTGCATAAAAGTTTATTCATTTTCTGTATTATACTTTATTTCTCCGGTGTCTAAGGTAAATAATAATAAGACTATAAAATCTGCGTAGTAAGAAAAAAAATTTCGGTCGATTTCTCACCGGTGGTGCAACTTTTATTCCGATACGGAACGATCAGCTTTGGATCATTTTTACGTGACACTGACTATCAAGGATTTACCGTCAAGTACATGACGGAAAGAATACAATGCTAATAGATGTTTCGAAGTATGTCAAGGATGAATGTTGCTCCGGTATCAATTTGCAACTATGCCAACGCGATCAAAATCAAGAGGGATGAAATAAGGTACTTTGACTGGACTCTATGCAGCCGTTAATCTATTCATAGAATCACAAACGACCACTACAGCCAATATAACAGCATTACAAAACAGTATCGGTAGTAAAGTTTTCAGACAAGACCTGATAAAAAACAAGTAACTCAGTGATCAAAACTGGAAAACCACAAAATCTGTCATTGAGTTCACTTATTAATAGAAAATATAAATAAATTCATTTCAACGTTATCCATGTATGTACATTACACACAATGTTCGACTTCATCACATTTTAATCCAATACTTCATTATTCACAAAACATCTACACATATATAAACAGAATTTTTTTCTAAATACACATGCACAGATGTCGTTCATTTAAAGTGGATTTTTCTCCAACATTTAGTCAATCAACAATCTCCCTGAAGAATGTATTAATCATTTACCAATCAATCATTAAATGGAAGTTACGTAAGTATTCCCAAAAGCAAAGATAAAAGAAACCTACAGTTAAACAACACCTTTATTAAAAGCGTCACAACAAAGGTCAAAAGTACGTCCGTTGCCACGTTCAATCCGGCCGTCGTAGCAAAAAGCATGAATCGCGCCGAGGGAAAGGAGTTGGTTAAATTCGTAGAATACGAGTTGGATTTCGTGCGATCTCGCCTTGTTTCTGGGTAAGGAGAGGAACGCCTTGGCGAGCGGAATCTCAAGATCGCGAGATCGTCGCGAGAGCTGTGAGAGTACAGACGGGCAAGCAGGCAAGTGAGCGAGCAGGCAAGCAGGCAGGTAAGTAGGCAGGCAAGCAGACAGGCAATCTCGAGGGATGCGAGAGAGAATTGAGTGCGTTTCGATTACGAAGCGGAGCCTCCAGACTTCACGAAGGTCCCTCGAGCCAAAATCAAGGCTGTCGATTAGCAATGAAACGGTAGTCGGATGTCTTCTCCGGATACTTTAGCGGACTTCTCTCGGGGAGCGCAGTTTCAACGTACGTGAAGAACGCAGGATGCTATCCATCGTTTAACAAGGATTTATTTATAACGCAAAAGTTTGTGAAATTATTGTGAAAAGGTAATTGCACAGATTTAATTTGTGTCGTAGAGTTAATAGATTAAAATAATGTTGTGGTGACACCGAAATTATTCATACAAAGTTCTGAATTTTGATCCGGTTTCATTTGATCACAAATTGCTTCCGATGATTTTGTAAGAAATATAAAAATCTGTAATACGAGCAACAACATTGATTACATTATGCAAATGAGGCTCCATATTTGATTTAACTAGCATCACAAATGCACCCTGCCTTCTCTTGCAGGATGATTCATAATTTGTCTATTTATCAAGCTGCAGACAGACAGATGGGAGAATATTCAAATGATTTTATTGGGCCTTAGCGCTCGCCGCCGTTTGCCATCACCTTGAAAAAAAAGAGGACCGTAAAACTCGAGGGCACAAAATGTCACGGAAAAGTACGAAGGCAAATTCGAGTTCTATTTTGAGCAGATTTCGGACTGGACGGTGTCGATATTGGTGATGGCACCGGCCCGGTTGCCATAGATAGATAGCGATGATAACGAGAAGCGTCTCGTCGATATTCCGAGTCGCGCGACTATCGAGATGCGAGCAGCCGAAAATCAAGGTTGCCGAATTAGCAATGAATAAGGTCTGCCGTCGGTCTCAGACATCTAGCCGGTCTTGCAATTTCCCATGTACTTTCGCACGCGGTTTCTACGATCTTAGATAAAAATTATAGCAATATCACGAATGATCGAAATTGAATCTGATTAGTACGCAAGAATATGAAAAAATTAAACGATCAAATATTATCGGTCATGAATATCTGAACATTAAAACGTTATGGTTTTATAAGAGGACAATGAGAGATGGTAAGTAATAGGACTGCATATTTCTTATTGTTATTGTTACTCTACTCCGAAATAGCAGTTACAACAAAGTATGAAATACAGATGTCTGCAACAACGTAAGCGGTGTATGAAACAGAGTTCTTCCTTGAAAAAAATTCCATTTAATATTAAACAATATTCTGTAATTATGTGCCTTTACTGTCCTTGAACGCACTACTACCAACTTCCATTAATTCCCCTCATCTTCTATTATTTAAGCACATATCAATTATATACCTCGAATGAAGAAGCCGCCCAAATCTTCTATTACAAGAAGACTGAACAATTTTAACAAAATGCATTACTTTACTCAACCTCCAAACATAGCAATAAACGTATTAATCTTGCCCCCGTGACAGTCGTCCATCTACTAAAGCACTTTGAACGCTTCCAAACACGTCGTACGCAGCCAGAACTGATTATTCCCCATTCGTCCCGGATTCATCGTCGAGGAGTGCGAAATCGGTCCCTGTTCCGCCTTGCCGCGATTACATCAGAAATTATTGAAAATGTAACGGCCCGTTGCTACCTCCCCCCACCCCTTTCTCTCTCTCTCTCTCTCTCTCTCTCTCTCTCTCACTCATCGCCCTCGAGCGACGAGAGGCGAGGCGAGACGATCCACAGTGACGTTAATCTGCATCTAGCGGTTTGCACCGAGCTCTAACGGTCAGAAGCACCTTTTACATAAGCACCATAAGCACATACATAAGCCAGACGACGAACGGGAACAGATATCTCGGGCCGAGTCGGCGAGGAATATGTCGGGCGAAATTCACGACCGGCGCTCATCGTCGATACATTTTGAGATTGGCGATGGACGAGCATGATGAGAATTCAGTCGGCGAGAATGCAACATTGATCATCGACTGTTAAATCGGCGCTTCTTATGGTTAACCATCCACAGCTTCCACTGATGCCATGGTATATATGGTAACGATTTTGAATCGCGTACGTTTATTATTTTCATAAACAAGCGTCACTGAAGCACTAGCCTAGACGCGTTCTAGATCTTGACTTGTATCGATAACTTATTTGGATATTTTTCACTTTTTGAGATTTTGATTCTTGTTCGTGTAGCAGCGAACAGCAACTTATGATCACTGAAATGACGTCTTCAGTAATCGTAGCAGTGGCTAACATTAAAACTATAATCGATCTATGTACGAACTTTTTCCTTCAGACGTAATTACGTAACAGGACGCAACCTCAAAATCGCGAATAGGAATACGGACGCTTCCCGTAGTGGCGATGGTAGTGGAGATCTCACCTTAACGGGCTCGGAGCCGTTCGCGAATGAGAAAAACGATTCTCGACGGAGGGGGATGGTTACGAGCGCGGTCAGACATGCTGATGCCGATCGAAGGTAAAAGTTTTTTCTGTCTAACGCGAGACGCATGCGGCTGGCCGCGAGGGCAAGCGAGCGAATTATGACTGAACGAATCGAGAAATCGTTCGACTGGCGGGAATACGTTGACCGTTCGCCGCATTATGGTCGCGACGACGATTTCGGAATTCAGAATCGGCCGATCGCCGAGTCTAGGCCGATCTCGTACTTCGTGAGAAAGGATCGCGGTTGGCTTAATATCTAGGGTAAATTGTACGGTGGTTTTTGCGGCACAGGTAGCAAATATATAAATCTCATTTGACGAACCGGTTAGCTCCACAAAATATAAAGTAGAGTATACTGATAAATGAATGGAATCCAACATTAATTACGTGTCTCACATCTGCATCCCTGCTGCATATTTGCAATTTTTTATCATAATTACGATAGATTAAGCAGTTCAATTTATCTTTAAGAAGAATAAGTGTAATTTTTGAATATATTTATCCTTACGTTCGTACATGGATCTCTGACAATCCTCCGTCAAAATTGAGTACCAATACATCGATAAATAAATCTCAGCGTTGTAACATGCGCTGTACGCTGATAATAAAGCGTGCGCAATTAAAGGACATCATAATGGGAAAGGAAAAAGATTCGACATATTAACCTGGTATGTTACAACCCCGTGCGGCAAGAAACTGCTCATTGAGAGTCTCGTAGTGCTCGACTCGGTCCACGTTGCGCAATGAACGTGCAAGGAAAGAGATTTCTGTGCTGCTGCATAAGACATGCATGTGATGTACACCTTGTGCCCGGGATCGTGCCGAATAATCGTAACCGAGATCAGATCTATTTTGCCATCATCCGATCGGAAGAGATCAGCCCAGTTCGTTGCAACTGGCTGAAACGGGGCTTAACGAGGAAAAACGGGGTTAGACGTCGAAAGTAACTGCATGACTGATACGATTTAGAACATTTAAACAGGTTCGCGGTGCCGCCGTTAACGGGACAATCGCCATATAACTTATCGGTTACATTGCGGTGTCCGTCTAGCGATGTTCGAAATGTAAAACATTAAATTCGCAACGATCGACAGCAATTATCAGGTCTGAAATTACAATGTCACTGAACACTACGCCAGGTGAGCACGAAAGTAATTTCGGTTTTATAATGTGAAACAAATCTCAGGTTTCTATGCAAATAATAAACTTTAATCAACAATAAAGTGTCAAATGGAAAATATTTGAACACTGACGGAAGTTCTTCAATGAAATTTCAATGCTGTCTATGTATGAAAATCGAAAAATCTTGGCAACACAATACTTACAACCTCGAACGTTCTCTTTTACTTTAATGTTGTTTCCTGGTATATATACTGGTCACTAAATCAACACTATACTCACCTCTAATACAAACCTTCATCCCACCTACTAATACCGAACAACAGCACCTAACACGCTTAACACGTTCGCGGACAGTAAAAGTTTCGGCGAGGTACAAAACTTGACAGTCGTTTTATTCTTAAATTGGTTGTGATATCCGAAATTTGATTAGCCACAGTTTATAAGGGTAGTCAGATTATCGTATTTTAATTGTTATATACAATGAATGCTATAGCATTCACGTCCGCGAACGTGTTAACGACCAGTTCATATTGGTCCGTTCAACTCGCATCCGAATCGTAGCCATCAGCAACATCGGGCGGCAAATTCGAAGAAGAAGGAAAGAAGGAAGTAGTCCTTTCGGACTCGACGATCATGCGAGAAGACTCGAGCAGCGTACGAAAGGAAACCGAGGTGTCACTTTCAGGCACACTCTCGTCGATTCTCGCACTCGGCCGCCATGCAATTACGGACTCCTCCGGCGCTCGAAACGGCGAGGCATTTGGTTCTAGATCGGCAGCAACGAAAATTAGCATCGGCGTAACGGGGGTTCGAACTTCGCCGGCCGCGAATGGGAGCGAGAAAAAGTGACAGCGGCAAAAAGTAGTCCATGCACCTCGCTGCGCCGGCCGGCCGGCTTGCTTCCTTCTTCTTTCTCTCCTCTCTCTCTTCCTCTCTCTCTCTCTCTCTCTCTCTCTCTCCCGGTCTCTCTTTCCCTCTCTGTCTCTCCTCTCTCCTGCCTTCTTCTCATCTCACCGCGGATCCCTTTTGCCAGGCGAGAATGTCGATTTGCGCCTCCTACCCGACGCGAAGCTTGCCGCGGTCTCAGCGTTGGCTTCAGGCCAACATGTGACCGGTTGACTCATGCTCGCGATTAGTGTAGGGGACGCGAATAATTTGACGGAATCCAGTACGCGGAAGATTCGCGGAAAGGCTTTGGACTCGTCTGGATTCTCAAAGTTATGCCTCACGAGAGTCTTGTCGGTATCGTACAGCACCAGGTTTCGTTTAACTGAACGTAGAGCTACTGTGCGGTTGTCTGGTTGTGATTTGAAAGTGGGGTGGATGTGTACTTTTGGTGAGTGCTGAGGAGGTGGAAGATGATGCTCGTGTGCGGTTTAGATGGAAGTATGGTGCAGTGATAGCCGCTTTGGAGTGTATAGTAGATGAAGATCTACTGATGAGTGCTTCGTCGGATCCGGAACGAAACGTTTTATTTCGACCGAACGAGGGCCGTAAACTCACATTTTGTCCTAATATTGTCGGTAGTAAAATAAAAATCTTCACGAAGAACGCCTATGTTCGGAAATTATGTTATATGGATATTACAACGTTGAAGCCTACCTGTCCATAATAGAATACCAATTTTTCGCCATTCTTTCAAGTTGTGAACATCGCTATTGCGAAAGAAGAAACAGTGTTTAAACTATTACCAAATACTGTTGCCCTTATCAATCCCTGATGCAAAACATTTTCGCACTAACTCGCCGGGTAAATTGAAACTCGACTCGTTTAAAGTCAAATGCAGGGAAAGAGGGAGGTCGAGCGTGTAAAAGGGGAAAAAGTGAAGTACGAGGGAACGGCTACGGGTCGCAGATGGAACGAGAGGAAGGGAGAGAAGTGCATACTTGCACCTGCGTCATCCACCACGTGGGGTGCCACGGTACCTAGGCCCTGATTACGACACTCTTCCGCGTCGATTTATCTTGAGCCGGTCAGTCGACAACGACGACGACGACGAGCGAGCGAGATTCTAGAAACCGGTTTTCGGTGCCTCGCACGTTTGAATGTCGCGCTGTTTAATTTCACCCGAGGACGAACTTTCGCGCGAACATCCCGATTATCGCGCCCTGCGCATCCTCGCGCATGCGCGCGCGCGCATCGCCCAACCGTCCCGACGGAACGTGGGGTTGGTTTCAATTTTTCTGCCGGGCGCGCTTTCGACACTCGAAAATCGAAAGTGAGACGTGCCAAATGCTCCACTTTTGTCGTTTGGTAACGCTGGACGCTAGTTGCGAAACGGCGCGAGGAATAGAAACTGCTTAGACGGGGCAGGAGTAATGGTTTACACAAGTTAAACGTTCCAAGCCGAACACTTTGTTTGCATAATTGCTTTCATCGTTGAAAGCTAAAACTCAATATGACGAAAAAGTGTTCATTTTTTCCCCTCACATGTGCTTTTGACTCGACTAGCGTCCGCTTTGGGAGGAAGTGACATCTCGAACATTATTCCCTGTGGCTAATTTAGGAGAACTGGGTCTAGGCGTGAGAAAAGTTGGAGGCATGTAGGCGCCTATTTGGTAACGTTCGAGAACCGGACCTGCTTTACGTAAACCGACTTTTCGACAGCGGGAGCGTTTCGATAGAGGCAATAAAATCGACCGGGTAAAGCTTTGAAGTCAAACACGTTACGCGTGTACGCGTCAACCGTCGTCAAGGTTAACGAGTCTTCCTCCGAAACCTAGGACAAGCTGAACCAGTACCGCGAGTATCACCGTCTATCGACCAATCCGAGGTCACGAATGTACTTAGACTAAACTAGGCGGACTGGTCTTCCACCTTCTAGGCCTTCTAGCTAAGCGGATCATCAACAAAAAGGTCCCACTCGCACTGAACAGGTCGCACTGCTCGAGTGAGTATCGTTGCTGAAGTGCAAGGGGAACGATGGAAGGGTTAGTACGAGGTAAACATTGTTCAACCACCGCAGTAAATAGTTTATAGCACGTATAACCTATAACAAGTTCGAGTGCGCTCGTGGTATTCAAAAACTGCAATACGTATTTTGTAAGAGGTAGAGTGTAGGTAATTGTCATTAAAGTGAGAGAAAAGTGATTGACGAATTAAAAGACTGTATGTACATTGACTAACTAAGGATATTACAAAGAACGTTATTTTGTTATAACAGTAAGATTTACGTAGCAGTCTTGATATAAATATTGAGAAGAATTTAAGAAAGAATAAAGGGAAAGTTTAGGCGCATCTTTTACTATAATAATTTACTATATTCTATTCTGTCTATTTATTATAATAATTTACTATAATAATTTACTATAATAATTTACTATATTCTATTCTGTCTATTTATTACAGTTATATTATATAGCATGATATCCTATCATATATCCTCATTTCATTTTATTAATTTATCTTGTAGATTACATTGTAACAAACCATCAAACTTATCGTACATCAATATTGAATACTAGCGCATTTTACTTTTCAATCTCTGAATACCTATGACTACTGCTCTTTCCAGTCCAGTCCAAACTAACAAGTATACGAATTTCCGCAGTGCAATAGAAATGATCATTACCATAAGGGGTATTTCTAATAGCCCAAAGAGCAATCGTCATCAATCAACATCTAAACTATTACCCTACTACTATTACTAAAAAAAAAGCCTATCACCGTAATCGACTGAAATCAGTCGTCATCAATATCTCCACTCTTATCAATAATGCTCATTTAATTGTTATGCCAATCAATATCTAAACTATTACTCAAAAAAAGCCTATCACCATAATCGACTGAAATCAGTCGTCATCAATATCTCCACTCTTATCAATAATGCTCATTTAATTGTTATGCCAATCAATATCTAAACTATTACCCTAGTACTATTACTCAAAAAAAGCCTATCACCGTAATCGACTGAAGTCAGTCGTCATCAATATCTCCACTCTCATCAATAATGCTCATTTAATTGTTATGTCCATCTAGGCAAAATAATTTCAACCAAATGTTCAATGAACCATCACCGTCACCTTCCAGCGTACACCCTACAATCAGTCCCATAATCTAACTCCGCTCCTCAAGGCACACGTCCCGCAATCGGCAGGTAGAATCTCCCAATTCGATTTCCCAACGCGCAGGTTAATTCGACGGTCGGTAGTGAAAAAGAGGCCCGAGACGACCTCAGGGCACGAAGCGAAGAAATGAGAAGGGGCCCGACGCGGAATCTATTAGCGAAATCGTCCGATTTCTCGGTCCGCGGCCGCGGCGTGTCCTTTCGCCTCAAGGTGCCGGCTTCCTCCAAAACCTACGACAAGCAAAATCTTCATTGCCGGTTGTCCATATTCGGCCCGCGGCTGGCCGAGGTCAGCCGCGAGAAGGGTACCGAGTCTACGCAATTCGAGACGGAGCCGAATCGAGTCCGACTCGCCAAGGTGCTCGGCATAATCCACGATACCGACTTCCAGCATCCTCGATCGAGCATTCCCGATCCCGAGATCTCGCTCGTCATTTCCACATTGCACGCGCCACTTTTGTCGCAGGACACCCGGGGGAGACGAACAAAAAAAAAAAAAAACTCGCGCCGACCAGCGCGGAGGAGAAGAAAAAAAGTGGGCAAGGTGACGGCGGCAGGAGGAGGGCGGGTTGGGGGGGGGGGGGGGGGGGGGGAGCTCGAAAATTTATTCGCGGACAGTCTCGATGCAATCGAGAGAGGGAGAGAGATGGATTTGGATTTCAAATTGATGGCCCGGGTGCATCTGCCTAACTTTCGGAGGCTCCTAGCCCCGAATCTTTCGAATATCGAGCGTTGTTTTTGTAGACGCGACAGTGCGAAATCGACGTTGCATCGACGGATGGAAATTCGGGGATGGCGCGTGTTGCCCGATGTCCGACGTCTCTTCACGATGCCACGAGCCGCGGCTGAAATCTTTTGATCTTAATGCTTAATACGATGGAACTTCGCGCGAGGCTTCGGCCGAAGTTGGGATAATGCGGATCGAAGGATTTTCGGACGTCAGATCGATGCCTCGCGTCGGGTTGGCCGGTTTTGTCATTTTTCATGGAATACGTATCACGTTTGGTTTGGTATCCCTGTTCAGTTGTGATGGTATTTGGGTCTAACTCTGTCCTGGGTTTGGCAGTATTGAAAATTCTAACAGTAGAATATTCATAACAATATATACATCAAAAGTTCGGGAAGAGTATGTCATTCTATTCCGGGTTGGTATTACATTTATATAACAAAAACAGAAAAATAAGAAAATAGTTCATTAATTGATATATAAGGACTTGTTCAGTTGAAACATTATGAAGATGTAAAATTTTGTTTAAATCTGTAAAGTAAGAAATCTTAATGTTAGAATACCTATATCGTTATTATCAGCTATCCCGTTATGATGTACTTTAACCCTAAACTAAGCCAAATAAATTGATCACTTGTATACGTGAAGAAGAATGCATGCAACAATTGCGTGAAAGTTATATTAGAATAGAATACCGACACAAGTCACACCGAATAATTACGTGTAACCAATTCTAATATTATAACACGCCCACAGTTCACATCAGATAGATCCAGTACAAAAATAGAACATTGCATCATTCTAACCCCTAATTTTCTACGCTTAACAAGAATAAAAAGTAAATAAGACCCATACACTGCAAGCCGTAGAATTTACCACCTGCCTATTAAAAAAATATCATTAACCCTACATACCCCCACGATACAATACATAAATACAATTTTTTTTTAATAATGAAGATGCAAGCTTGGATATATTACATCGCTCGATGAATTTTCATCTAGCCACCCTCTACTAACTTTCTAAACCGTCATCCGCTTTCCACAAAGACAAACATCAAAAATTCCGGAATTACCATCAGGAAGCGTTCTATCCTCATCCGAGACGGCATAGAAATAACTTCAACCTCTGCCTCCACGCATCCTCGCATAATTTGTCTGCTGAACTATCGGCACTTCTCGATTGGCCACGAAGGACACTCTGTACGACGTGGGTGCCAGATGAAGTGTCGCGATAGGTCGCGATGCACTGTCCCGATAATGCAGAATTTTGACTGGCAACGACGCCCACCCGAGCGCCACCGGCGAGAACATCAAGGATGCACATAAATCGGCGGGTCCTGATGCGCGGGAGGCTGAATCTGAATTTCAGGATAAGAGCCTCTAAACGCCGAGTCGGCGAACGGGCCGATGCAAAATGGCATCTGGCTTCGGGCGGCGAGCGGTGAATTTCGAATTTGCGCATTTCGAATTTCGGGTAGATCGATCTGACCCCGCTGACGCGACCCGGTATAAAGAAAAGGAGTTCAGACGCGTGCGCCGATCGATGAGCGGGAAGATCCTGATCCTCGTGCCGCCTGTCCTCGATCCTCGGACAGCACGCCGTGTCTGGATGCTCGAGTTTATCGGAGAGTCGAGAGAGTGAGTCTTATTTGCTGTTTTGGTCTGTCGGCGAAATTCGATTTTTAAGCTCGCCAACGATTCCTTATGGTCACTCTGACGTCTGATCACAACTGACATATGTAGTTGACGAGTATGGGTTCATCTGTATGAAGCTCGACGTATGGATTCCTGATTAGCCATTTTGGATCTGGAAGCAGGTTTGCTAATTAGATTAAAACCGATTTTGCTATGTTAAGATTCTGTTTGGAAAATCACGACTGTTAATGTCATGTCAATATAACGCCATTGCATGCAACAACAGTAATGTTAGTGTCAATATTTATAACTTTGATTGGTATTAAGACGCGTGTTACAATTATGCGTACATTTATACGTACGCGTAGCGTTCGTTACAAAATTCTGCTGGAACAATGCAAAAACATTTTGTTTCCCACGCCACTTTTCTCGCGTAACGAATGAAACGAGCCAAGGATCCGCAGTCCGACATTGAATTTACCTGATCCCAATAATCACACCACACTTCGCGAGCCATGCATCCCATTATGGCGGCCGTTATTGCTTCAAATTATCGGTACCACGAAAATGAGATTCCTACAACTACACTCTTTGGATAGATTCCAGGGAAACGTTACTCCAGTTCAAATTATTTCCCCACGTATTACACGGAATGTGCTGGTAGTCCTCGAAAAATTCGCTTAATGAAAAATCGTGTTATTCGTTATACAAGATATGAAATGCAATTAGGCGTGATTTAAATATGCTGACGTTAGGAATGTATATTGAAAAAAAAAATCTGGAGAATAATATTTCGATTTATCACAGGCTACTTACTAAATTTAAATAACAGTCTAAATATTGATCTCATTATGTTAACTTAAAATGTTCTCATAATAAAACAGTATAATGATATACAGGGTGATTCTAGTAACTGGGCCAAGCGATAACTCTTTTTTAAATAAATTTAGAACAAAATCGTAGAGGAAAAGTTTGTATTAGGTGAAAAGCTCTATCATCCTATGCACCGACTTTTTTCCCAAGTGCATTGGTGCATGTGCAAAGTGCAGTTGCACTGTTTTTTTAAATGGAACCACCCATTTTTTTTTACATAAACACGTTCCTTAAGCCATTCTGCAATAAAAACGTATAAGGGAAATCATCGAAAAAGCAATAGTTTACGAGATATTTCACTTTATTCAAACTCTTATAACAGATACTCGAACGTTTCACCGTTAGCTTGCAAACATTTTTTAATACGTTTCTTGGTGTTTTTCATTACACTACTGAGTTGTGCAGTAGTTATGAGTGAACAGTGATGTCTAATTCTTTCCTTCAAATCGTCGACAGAAACAAAAGGTTGCGCGTACACTTTATTTTTTAAATATCCCCATAGGAAAAAATCAAGAGGATTCAAGTCTGGCGAACGGGGCGGCCAAGACGTTGGGCTGTGGGTACCAAACCAATTTTGCCCATACGTTGCTGTTAAAAATGTGGTAACTAATCGGGCGTTATGTGCAGGTGCTCCGTCTTGCTGGTAATGGTAAAGATGTTAGTAAACATGATTGGAACGTAACTCTGACCAAAAACGTTTAGATAATGCGATAGTGAACGGTTTGGGCATCTGTTATAAGAGTTTGAATAAAGTGAAATATCTCGTAAACTATTGTTTTTTCGATGATTTCCCTTATACGTTTTTATTGCAGAATGGCTTAAGGAACGTGTTTATGTAAAAAAAAATGGGTGGTTCCATTTAAAAAAACAGTGCAACTGCACTTTGCACATGCACCAATGCACTTGGGAAAAAAGTCGGTGCATAGGATGATAGAGCTTTTCACCTAATACAAACTTTTCCTCTACGATTTTGTTCTAAATTTATTTAAAAAAGAGTTATCGCTTGGCCCAGTTACTAGAATCACCCTGTATATGCTGCTCTGATAACTTATATTTAAACATAACCTAACAAGTTTAATTCTGGTTCTAAATCTAACATAATTCCAAACAACACCGTTAATAGCAATAATAGATAATACTGCTCGTTGGGTATTTTTACAGTATTGATAATAATTGCTTAGATTGTTAAAACATTTTACAAAACGTGCAGTTTTACGATATTACGGATTATCGTGTAATTTAAGTACCGTGTTATCCGGGGGTTGCCTGCGACTCGTCGGAGGAACGTTTATTTCTCCAAGTTTTATTCTCTCGACAGAGTCGTGCATGTGGCAGGGGAGCTACGCATCTAGTCGCCTAGGAGCACCACTTAGGAATCCAGTCTACAGGCTGGAATACTAGATACGATTCGTCCCTATGATAGCACGACTGCTAGCCTGTACAATTTCCGTCGCGAGTGGCGTATTAACTTTTCTACTACGCAGAGAATCGAAGCGTTTCACCGATAAATTCCTTTCCCGTACTTCTTTACGTGACTGCTCTTTGCTACCTGTACTGGTTTTATTGAATTTTCTTTCCTTTTCGTAGAATCATTTGTCATGATTATTACGTTCGACTGGTTCTGTCAAGGGATGCGATTTGGTATATTCTGATGTTGGCAACATCTGAAATAAACGTTTTTGCAACAAAATTTCTGAGCGTGTATACATCGGAGCACGCGGCGGATGCGTACAGCGTGTACAAAGTTTACAAACAATGGATTTGCAGCACAGTATAAAATTTATTTATATTAAAGTAAAGTAACACTAGAAAATCTATTTTACTGTGCAGGACTGCATTCGGCAACAGTTCATTTGTTAATACAAGACAGAAAATTAAAATAAAAAAAATAATATCTAAATAAAATGCAAGTTGTATTATACATAGTTGGATTATCTGCGTTGCGTGCAATTTCCACTGTAAGTCGTTTAATCTGAAAATGTAATGGCTTACCCAATTGAACTTGATATGCTCACATTACTTCAGTTACGTAACATTTGACTGACATTTGCATTAACCGCAATAGCACCGTAACTTTTAATTATCCCTTACTATGCAGTAAATAAATTTTGCTCACTTAAACAGTTACACCGCCATCACACAATATAATAAACAACCCCGTAAATCTGTATTTCAGCATTACATAACAAATACAAAGGATCCTTAAAAGCCCTTGCAACCCCCCGTAACATTCCCCAAATTCGTTTGATCGCCCCAACCTCCGCCACAAGGTCAACATTCACATTTCCCCCGAAGTCATCAGCAGCCCACACCGACCTTCCGAGAAGAGAACTTAAGACTCAACATTGTTTCCGTTATGTCCTGCGCCGTAGTGAAAAAATGATCAACTCGGTCCGTGGCAAAGGAATTATTCTAACAGTACAAGCTCCCGCCCGATCGACAGCACGTTTCCCTGTCCTCTTACACGTGTTTGCAGCACGATCCGATCTGCTTCCGCGTGTGACCGACTTTCCTAATTCGCATGGCCGAATAAACTTTACGCGCGACTTCTCGGAAGAATCGGGAGAAGTTCCGTCTCTGTCAATTTCCTTCGCAAGTCGAATCGCGCGCCCTCGATCGCCATATCTGCCGCTCGAAATCACTCCACGCTCCTTGCTGCCGATTGTCGTGCAGAAAGAAGGAGACAGAGAGAGAGAGAGAGAGACAGACAGACAGAGAGAGAGACAGATGGAGAAGAACACACTCCGGAGTGTCGAGCGCGTTGCGCATTCTCGAATTTTCCGCGAACTCGTGCTAATTCTTTTTCGGCGCAGCACAGAATTGTGCGACTCGATCTGGAAGATCGAGAGTCGAGAAATGTCGGCGACCGCATTTCGACTAAAGCGGAGACTCTTCGGGAACGTCTTGGGTGACGGCCAACTGTTGCATCATTTAATCGAGGAAGGACTGTATGTGTGTGTGTGTGACAGAGAGAGAGAGGGAGAGAGAGAGAAAGAGAAAGGAAGAGGGGAGGGATAGAGGAATTGGCTTTGATCGCGATGAATCACTACCGGATTCCCCTGCCGGGTCATGGCACACCTGGAATGTTTTGGGACATCGACATAGATCGTGACGTACTTCTTTCTTCCTCTGGCGTCTCACCCCTTTCTCTTTCTACTTCTTTTCTATCGTTCGAACTCGTTCTAGGCGAGCTTCGTCCTTCTTCGTTTCACGCTACTCTCGACTATTCGATCGTGCCTCTGTTTGTTTCTCTTCTTCGTGTTGTCGGTGCCTTCTGTTCGTCCTCATTGTGAATCCGAATGCGACTGTGCCCGTGAATGCGGTCAGTATAATACAAGAATTGTTTTGACCGCTTGTCTTGTCAGAGTAAACAGCTTCTAATGGATTCTAGCGCCGTTTGTAAAATTCGTGCGTGTCTGTCATTTACATAGAGGATACAAGGTATACTGACGTAAACAATGTAATGAAAATTGTACGGTCACGTAACCTCTTATCTTACAGGAACACAGGTAGAGTAAATCTATGTTTAACACATTAAGGAATGTTTTCCTCGTTCCAATATCTTCATAGAGAATGGCGCGGAAAGATCGAGACATTGACCTAGAGCAATATTCAGTTCCGAGAACCCCACTCCGGAATACGTTGAAAATATTAATCCTTATCGGCCGTGTGTATCTACCGTTCGGGTGACGCAAGAGGGCATTAAACCATCTCTACGCGCCACAATTCATTCGACGCACACTTTTACTCCAATCTAGCATTACGCGCATGATAGGGTAACAGTGAGAACCTCCCAACCATAAACCATGGAAACCATAAACTCCATTGCACCAACCTGCGCCATAGAGAGTATTAAATCGCCGTCTTTCATACGCGCGTTCTACGAAATGAAACATTTAAAATGTACGATCGCATCTGGCATCAAGCGCTTTGAACAAGCATTCACTTATTCATTCATTTTCCTTTTTCCCTCTCTCTCTCTCTCTCTCTCTCTCTCTCTTTCTCTCTCTTGCACGCTTGCTCGCTCAGTGGCCAGCGCTCTTCCTCTCTTTTGTGACCGTACGACTTTCGTCCTGGCGCACTTTTGTTTTTCATCGAGAGAGCCGAGGGGCCCACAAGAGAACTCTCTTCCGGGGTAATGGCCGCCAGCCAATGGGAACGACGGCGCTGGCCTTGACGTTCGTCGTGTACTCCTCTTGCATGAGGCCCCGGTGTTACATCTACACCGGACGAATGCTCTTGATGAGGCTGTAACGACAAATGGCACCGATGCTGGGAGGTCACGTTTATCATCGCTCACTGATAAGGTACGAAAATATGCTTCCGTGAATTTCGGCTAAAATCGTGGGGGAAATCTAGTCTTGTTGGCAAGTATGAGGAGCCTGAGCGGTCAATATTTGGTGAACTTGGACCAGTTGCTTGAATTGGGCACTATGACTTGCTGTACGTCAAACATCAGAAGATTTTTTCATTATTTTGCGACCGAACGCCTTTATTATCATGGTTCCCATCATTTTTTAGTAGAAGAATGAGATACAAATATTAGTAGTTTCAGAGGAATTATTCGAATTACAATCTGTCTTCTTATTAATATACTTTATCTGGACATGTATATCTGTGGAAAACATTTTGTTAGATGTGATAAGATCTAAGTCGATAGTTTATTAGGTACATGGTATATAATACCTTGAAGTTAATCGGAAACATGCAAGCATTGTTATTATAGGAGTTCTTTGATACAATGTGGAACGGCAGCAATGAAAATATGTAAGACGTTACGTATGTAATACGGTGCACTTTTACTTATCATAACTTCCGTTCGTTAAAACGAATAGATTAATCTATTATAATATTACGTCATACCGTGTAACAAAAGGTTGAAAATTAACAAGGGTTAGTAAAAGTTAAATTATTGCGTCTTGCAGGTGGTCAAATTATTCATTCCTATGAAGTCGTCCAATTTTCTGCAAATTGTGCATACTACAAAAATTGCAAATAATATTTTCACATCGAAAATGCGCTACATTGACAATTTTTTCACGTCCTCGAGAACCTACCATACAATGCACTTGTTTCAGACTAAAGAATCTCTATCCTGCTATTTCAAATAAGTTTTCCTAGTAACCACGCAGATAAGACACTGTTAAGAAATTGCCTTCAGCAAAACAAACTCATACATTCTCATAAACGGTTCTTCGATTATAAACTCTGCCAAACTTTGCTTTCCATCATTAATCATCGTAATTATACGAGCTACTCAACGTATGTCGCATGTAGCAAAAAGCGTTTTTTGCCGAAAATGCCCAGATCGTTTATCTAAGAGAAGAAGAGTCCCACCTTATCAGGCAATTCGTGCAAAGATATCAGAGGATCGCGAGGAGTGGAGCATGGAGCCTTCTGTTGCATTAAAGCGACCGACTAGCCGTGCCAGGAATGCCACTCCCAGGACGAAAGGCGAGGATAAGTCGAAGAACCGTCTTCCGACACTCGTTCCAAGAGTGGCAAGAACGCTAATCTATCTCTACACTCTCGCACGCACACACATAGGCACGTGCACGCCGGCGTGCAATACGTTTTTGCGTGATAAGTGAATGAAACCGAGTGCAAAAACGACTAACGAGATGCGGGAGATGATGTTGGCCTTGACCGACCAGGAAGGAAGGGTAGGGATGAACGAGTCCCGATCGTCTGGGTCAAGCAGCCTTTCAGAAACTTCCTCGCCAAAGTTTGCCACCGTTCGCCAGCAAATCATTCCCGTTTCCTCGATCTTTGCTTGTTAACGCGCTGTTTTTCGAGAGTAGATTTCGACGATGCCAATGCAGAGGGTGCTATGTTTAGATTATTGATACTTTTGTAAAGTGGATTCAGAACAACTAGGGATATGCTCTACAAGCTTTTATTTAGCCTGTTATGTTAAAAGTGGTTGGTGCATTTGTTACGATTTTATAGTATGTTTATGTTATGATTTTATAGGATTATATGAATGAAATGTAGCTGGCGAATAAATGAACTTCACATAGGTGCATTGTTTGTTCATTTAATATATTTATATATAACAGTAATTTAATATAACTAACATATCAGTGTAAGTATTACACATTTATCTAAACATATCTACCCCCTTAACAACGAACAATACAATTCCGATGTACCTACCACACCCAAACAGTAAAATGTAGTCGATAATCAATTTTAGCCGATCTTCGCTACACAGTCATCCTTATAACATTTCAACGACATCATAACGTTCGATCATACCATCCTTATTCTCCCGCACGTCAGCAAACCGACAAATAACTCCTGATCATCGATTCCTGAAGGAATCTTCTGCCTTCCGTGAAGGAAGCGGACGACGTCCGCGCAAAAAGTGCTCGCCGAGAGAGGAAAAGCCCCGCTCGCCAATGAACTCTTCATGAAAATTGATGCCGACGAAGCAGCGAGAGTCAACGACATCCGAATGACGCCCGGGCCCGGCTGCATCGTTGTCAGTCATCAGGATCAGCGGCAAGATCAGCAGTGAGCGACAGCAAGCAGCAACGAGGAGCTCGAGCAACAGCAGCAGTAAACCTGTCTCCATCGGCTGGCATAACAGGTTTCGGTGAAATTCGAACCAACACACGATCGTTCGCCGGGAGGCAACGGGCGATACATCATAACACGCGCAACCGAACAGAGAGGAAATCCACCCGTGAACGACCTGGAAGCGAATTACGTCAGGCTCGACCTGGGGTCCAACGAACCCAGATTCCATTCCGTTCGTTTACTGCCTTTCCGGACGCGTATCGCGGCAACTGAAGAAAGTAATGACCCGAAGAACAGAAGAGGAAAGTAATAAAGCCAGATGGACCTGGCCCTGCCGGGGGAGGGGGTGCCATTCTTGCGGGGGAACTGAGGAAGTCGGGGAATTGAGTTACGAGCCGCTTCGCAATTAAGATCCTGTACGGTTCTCCGGTCCTTGAGCTCTTCCGATTGGACGCTGCTTGCCGGAATGATTCGCTTTCCGATCACATAAGGGTGGATTTTTATTATGCTACGATACTCGAACGTTTGGTTGTAATAATGGAAATGTAGGTTAAGGGTTTGTTTCGTTTGGAAATATCGGCTTGGAGGATTAGTATTAAGAAGGAGGAAAAACTGTATGAGGGCATGTCGCGTACAATAATTTTATAAGCAAGATATTTGTCGGTAGTATTGCGAATTTTACTTTGAATAGGCCTGTGTAGATGTGTGGGCCAAAATATGCTTTGCATCGTTTATTTATAATGCTGTATGATTTGATGTATTTGAAGGAACGAATGTGCTTACAGGCAGGACTGTCATAGAACTTACCATAACTTGTCGTAATAGCCACGTCGAAGTTACTAGAAGAATCGTTGACAACGTGACTAAGAACGTTATTTTAAGTAATAGCGTAACAGTTTGCTGTCGGGCTGTTTCATCAGCGAAAGTCCTGAGTCATCGAACGTGGTCGTCAACCTTAGTGCGACGTGTAGGATGCGGATGCAAAAGTAATACAAATCCAAATAAACCGTTTAACACATTTTAGCACCAATTTTCCTTGCTTGGTGTCAAGAATAGGATGTATTATTGCGTAAGAAAAATATTATCGGACGATACAATTCCTGCATAAAAAGAAGAAAAGACAAATATTTGAGTCACATCTGCGTAGTTCTCGTATTTTTCTCTTATTTTCATTAACACGTATCTGCTTGCCCCCGTCATTCCCTTTTATTTATTCTGCATATCACTTTCGTATCCTGACGCTTAAATTTATTATCCTCCGTCACAGCAAAACCTTTCCACACGTCCAACTTCCTCTTTTGCCAATTTCGTCGCACTTGTCGTAGCATCCATTTACACCCACTTATTCGTTCCACTACCACTTGTCCCAACTTACCTTTTCTACATTCTCAATTCATTCATACTGCTCTTCTCATCCTCTAACCTCCTCCCTTCCCGTCACAGAACCTACATTCATACCTTCACATTCCTAAACGCTGACGTCCGTATCGCATCCCTCGACATTGCCTAATCCTCCTCCTCCTACACGATCCCCAACCCCTCAGACGTAACCTACGTCAAGTCCATTCCCACGGCCGTCGCGTCATTCGATTCCGTTCGCCAAAACGTTTCGCGAACGTACGCGAGCAAGCTCGCCGATCCTCGCGACGTAACATTCGAGAATCGAACGTGAATGCACCGTTCGATTCCAGGAATCGGACGCGACAAACGGTCGCGGCTGCGATGACGCTTTTCGCGGGGCTAATTTGAGAGTGCCCGGGGAAGGTTGGTAGGACCTAGAAAGCAGTCGTTGTTCTTTGCCCCCGAAGGCGGACCGCGCGTACGTCAACGAGTACGTGCCCGATCGCGAGAGATCGCCAATGATTCCTTAGCGCCGTTCCACTTTTGGATGTCGGTGTAACGCGATCGACGTCACGTTCGCCGTTCATCCGGGCCGATTCGGGCGTCGTACGCGAAGCGACGCGGGCCGACGCCCGGCGACGTGGACCGAGTGCAACGGCGACGATTTACATTCGACTCTCGTTAACCTCTCGTGAGCAGCACGTACGCCAACCGCGGTTCATTAGAAACTCTTACTCGGAATACGTTTTCCTGTCGTTTGCTGGACGTTATTCTTGTCGCGATGATGACGCAATAGAGTCGCGGTAAAAGAATGCTGCTTTTGGGAGATTAGTGGCGGAGAAGTACGTATTAGATTGGCGAAGGGATGAGAAGTGGATTTGTTCCATTTGTTCGATTTTATTTCGTTGAGCAAGGAATTATGTATCTATGTTACGGTAAATGTGGACTATTCCCGTGATTATATGTAATTGAGGGTTACTATTGAAGATGCTAGATAGAATGCTCCTGGTGCTGAAGAAGAATTCTACCAGACTTTGGGAGGAAGACCCCATAACTCCCTTTGGTGCATCCTTTTCATGAGAAGCATAAATCATCCTTATCACCTATCTGTCTGTATAGGGACTAAAATATGCTTATATGGTTTATTTCGAATGAAATATAAGCAAACAAAGAAGATAATGATAAAATTCATGATACTGAGAAAATTAATGTAACCATTGTTTAATTAAGAAAGAAGTCAAAAAATGTGGTGAGGAAATATTACCGCAATTATAAATAATGACCACTAAATTTGATAAATGTGATGAATTCATGTATATTTTTCAAATTTATCGGTAATTATACATAATCACAGGTTAGTCACATATACCGTAACATTTATATTCGTAACGGCAATATTGCAATTTACTTCGTAAAAATCATTTGCAGCTTCGCAAAGATCAAAGTATACAATGTTTTTTTATTTCAACAACTAAATCAATTCAAGTCAGCAATTAATTGCTCATTCATTTCAATACATACAAATTAATGGGAACAAATTGTTTATGACAGACATATGGTTTTTTCGGTGTTACTCGATTCACGATTGAGGAAATCTTGACCGACTGAATTATTGGCCGATGAGGGTAGAACGTGTTCATATGTGCGCAGGGAATATACCTACGTAGGAATCACATTCTTCCGCCATTACTCTTACGTCAGATGACATCAGAATTCTGGGTGTTCTTCTGAAATGTGATTTCATATTCGAATATCATATTTTTCAATTCGGACATGATATAACTGGATGATGCACAGATCTAAAATAAGGTCGCATGTATAATACAATATTTTAACTCTATTTGTGGACGCTCCCGAAAGTCTATATCTGTGTACAAGGTATTGGAAGACGCATATATATTTAATTAAATAATATAAATAAATTACACAATTGCAAACACATAGGTATTCCCATGTGTGCACTTCATCGTATATTTTGCGTAACGAGTGGTGTACAATTTTGATAGAACAAAATAATTTGGTTCACAAATTACATATAATGATATACTAAGGGTAAAAAGCGACATTTGAAAGGGAGAAGGAAAATGTCAACAGACATGAGTCATATTGGTATCTGTGCAAGAGGAAAATAGGGTAAAAAAATGCCATGCGAAAGTGAATGTTATTTTCTATGATCTCAGTTAGTAAATATGGTCTCTTGCTTTACGTATGTAATACGTTGTTCAGCTTGCCTGCCTTTCTAAAGAAACAAACATTTATTACACATCATGTGATAAGGTTTCATATCACTCACCACCACCAAACATTCGTATCAAGTAATATTCCAACATATCACCTACTTACGCTTAGGAAAATTTTTTCGTTGTTACCTTCTATATTCTATCTTCTATAAAACATAGAAATTATAACAACAGAACCCATAAAAGAAATGCAGGCAAAAGGTGTATAATGAACCCTTAGGCATCTACATTTAAAAATATAATTTTGTAAATCAAATAAGTAAATTTGCAATATAAAAAAGTATGCAATATAACTACATTGAACAATTCGATAAAACGTAAACATATTTAATCAGATTGAAAATCGTTTTTATCTTTCCTTACCACTTAAGAGCCACCTTTGGCTACATCATTACATCCAAAATCTCTACTCGCAGTTCAGCGAGTACCACTCGAAGAAGGCTAAACAAGCAAAGTGATGCACAGTTTCTAGCTCGATTTAAAAAAAGACAAAATAAATTCAATTAATCCCTATCACTTCCGTATCCCAAGAGGAAACTGCGCGAAGGTGCATACAAATGACTAGTATTGTAAGTGGCTGGTGCCGGGGCCAGCAAAAGGAATAAGATTCTCTTTATCGAAGCGTACGGCGAGCATAAGGAAGCTGACTTTATTTTTCCACTCGCCATCGGCGTACATTCGAGATCGTATTGAACTCTTACTATCCCTTTTTTATCGGCCGACGGTGAATCGGCCTGCCGTATCTCCGATCGACATATTCGCACATACTTAATGTGAGAAAACATCGGTCGTCACTGGCGCAGATTATGCTGACATCACAGAGTGTGAATGAAGAAAGCGAGTCGTTCGTTGATAGGTCCTTTCCTGTTGTCACTGTCAGCGGGCGGGAATATGTTATTCGTGTGTGGCAGGTTACAGTAGTGTGACCTTACCCCACATTCGCCTCGACAAATTCCTGGATGCGCCAGGAAGTGATGCGCTGCAGTGTCACGGCGGAAGTGAATTAGAAAACGAAGTTGCACGATAAAGCTTTTGATAAATGACGGTCAGATAACGTTCTCGATTCGGTGGATGACGCGAGGCAGCATTTACCATATGTGATTTTTCATGGTTGCCTTGTGATGTACTGAGGAACGTGTTAAGTGTTGGTAACGATTTAGGTACTGTCTTGATCCATTGCAACATAACCCACAGAAATTGAAACTTAAAATGGTGTAAAGATTTCAATACCGTATTTGTTCCTTTAATTTTGTCAATAAATTTACTTTGTTTGTGTTGCAGTAATAACTGTTGTGTTTGTTAATAAAACTAAATTACTATTATTTACTTATACGCGCTGTTTGTTAACAAAGTTATGTTAAGATTATTTACATAGGTCTTTGTTAAGATTTCGGAATATTAAATTAATATTTGTTATGTAAAGATTTGTTAAGATCTATATATTGTGAAACGTATTGTAAAGATATTGTAGTTCTGACTATCGATTTGTTTCAATCGTTTATTTCATAAACTAAATGTTAACATAACAATCGGAAAATGTGACAATAATATGCAAAAATTTAAAAAATTTGGAAGTAAATTCGTCTTAAATAAGACATCACATAATTATTGATTAATTTTGTGTAAACTTTTTATTTATATATTTCATTTAAAAAAAAAATGTACTTAAATCACTTTCAAAATAAGCGACCCATATAAAAAAATCAGTTTGACTCAACATACCAACATAATTATTACCAATCCTTCATGTACGTCCTAAAACTTGACATTTTACCACGATAATATTATCAATACCCTAATACGTCGCATTCTAAAAAATGCTCCAACTTCCGCAAAATCGGAGAACTCCGTCAAAAGTGACCAACCGCCAATTCGCGGAGTCGACCGACTACAGAAGACCCGGCGAACGATCCCGGCGCGGCGGGACGATTTTGCGGTGGTCGGAACCTCGAGACGCATCGTCGGGGATTAACGCGAGCGTCAACTCAGATGTAATCGCGCCGGAGGAGAGCACCTGACACGGGCGGTCGAGGGAGGTAAAAGGAAGCGTAGCCGCGGACAGGAAAGTGTTTTGCACCGGCGAGCAGAATGGCGACAAACACGACCCGATTATGCTCCAGGCATAGTGACCGCACCAAGCCGGGGAATGAGCGAGCGAAGGGTGTCCCGGGGAGCTGCGTGAGGGGGTAGGAGGGGTGGAGGGTAGGGGGGGGGAGGGAGAAGGCAGAGGAATCATAAAAAAAAAGGGACCGATCCCGATTTCAATCTATGCTGATGCGGTATTGGAGCATGAGAGCTCACGGGTCAGTCCATGCATAATGAAATTCTGGGCTGGCATACGTACGCGTCCGTCTGGCGGGAGACTCGCGATACGCATGGCCTCTCGATGCCTTCTCGCGTACACGTCTTACTATCGATCTACGATGAGTTAATGTTACTCCCCGCTCTCCGTGATCGGCGTGCCGAGGCGGCGGCGGCGGGGGAGAATTTGTTGCTGGGTTACGGTCGCAATTGGGCGCTGCAGCGATTATATTGGATTGCGGTAGGAATCGAGCTGACGACGCTTTAGGGATTACTGATTTTTATGTGACTTTTGGTGTTGGAGAGGCGTGAGCTAGGTCGACATTCGCGGATGTGGTTTTGACTGACTCAGGCTTGAAGGACTGCGGTAGGTGTGCGGACAGTTGACGATGGATGCATTTTTAGTGGGTGGAATGTTGCTAGTATTGTTATGTTATAATGGCTAACAGTGAAACTATCGATGAATCCTACTCGTATTATCATTTCACTTGCTGGAATGATACAAGCCAATATTTTTGAACTGACAAAATGGATAACGATTGATAGTTTAGCTACTTCAATGAATGGTAAAAGGTATATCGAAAAATTAACTGTTTCATGAGAAAGGCTATTATTAAAGAAGGGTCAGACCAGTCATTATGACTGATCAGTAGTCCTAGTATTAATACGGATTTGCTGTTTGGCTTGGGAAGTGCACTGCCTTTCGTTTAATTTGGATAGACGATGGATATGCAGATGTAGATTCTGTGTAAATCGTTGTGTTCTATAAAAAAGTATAGGAAGGATCGGTAGTGAGAGAGAGAGAGAGAGAGAGAGAGAGAGAGAAAGAAAGAAGGAGAAGGAAGGAACAAAATGGGAGGTGCTCAAAGATATAATGTCTGAGTGCATCAGAATTTTACTACTAATGTTTATTAGTTCGAAAATGGCTGCTTTGACGACCACAACAGAATGCGTGTTACTTTTTTCGATCTCACTCTACTAAAGCGATCTTTGAACGGTTTGCAACGTGTCTTTTATCTTATTTACAAAAGAAGATTGGCAGATATTTGAATTCTGATTTTTTAATTGCGTAAGAAACGTTTTTTAGTACAATAGTAAATTGTACATCGAATTATTCTTGCTCACCCATGAAATTACGTTATTACCACAGTTTTCCTCACGATACACGAAAAAAATGTCAAACATGTAATACGTTTGGAATGTCTATTAACTTTTGTGTTTATTTAATTCGAAAGTTTTACCATTTTATAACGTGGCGCGTAATATGAAAAATACTTAAAATATATAGTCGCATTACATGTTAAAATTTACATCTCAATACCTCTAGCCATCCTCGTTACACGATGTTGATGTACAGTCTCGAAGTCACATCTGCTTTGATTAATGTCAAGATCTACTCAAAATATTTAATTCTGATTTCTGTGAAAATATAATAAACCATTAACAACATCCAACTAATTATACATGCCTTAAACAAATGACTATCATCAAGCTACCCCAATATTTTCTCCAGCTCATAAACTGGCAAAAGCTATCCACTTAATCCTGGCCTTGTAAAAAACGGCGTGTGCGTCGGAGCAACAAACAATTCCACTCTCAGGTACTTCGGCGGTCTGGAAAATTGGATACCTAACATGAGCTAACTGTACTTTGTAGGACGAAGCCGTGTCTTCTTCCTTTTCTCCTTCGACCTGCCTTACGAGTAGCTGGGACTGGACGAAGACGCTTCGAGGATGAGGAGAATGAGTAGCAGGAGTGGTGAAGCCGGTGGCACAGAAGAAGAGAGAAGAAGGAGAAGAAGAAGAAGAAGTTGATGGAGGGAGCTGGTACGTTCTTGGCCTTGAATATTCAATGGTAGATGGGTCGAGGGAAGGGCGAGTGTTTACTTTATTGCAATCTCCAGACTCGGTCTCTCGGTCGGCTGCATTTTTATGCGGTATGCATTAGCCTTAATCGCTATATTATGGCCATCACAGGTGGTCCCGAGTGAAATGGACTTCAAGGGTGAACTGCTATGGAGATTCTGGCTCTCTCATCCGCTCCTTCTCGCTTCTTCTTCCGCCGCTTAGCTTCTATCCGGCTTCCCTGTACTTTGCCTTACACTCCCCTTTTAAGGGGTCTGGCCACCATGTGCGCTCGCCAGATGAGTACTATTCTTAAAAATTCATAAACGCGAAAATAAAGCACAAAATTCTTTTATTTTTTGTCACATACTAGAAAACGGTTTAGTGAACAAGTGAAAAAAATTTTGTGATAAAAAAATAAAAAACACCGGCGTTTCGTTCATTTTGGTGAAGGCCCTCGGCACGAAACGCACGTGGGCGGTTCCATGACTACCTGCTTCATTTTGCATCTGAAAAAAAATAAAAAAAATTAGCTTATTCCTGGATCTTATTGCAAGGGCGTAACGTAGGGAAATTTTTTTTTTTACATTAGGGAAATTATGGTGAGCCGAAGAATTTTTTTTCACGATTTTCACCGAAATTTCGCGAGAAATAACGTCATTAAAAAAAAACTAATCAAGTAATCGCAAAAGTCGTACGTTACGCTTTAGATAATGTATCTAGAAGTACTGTGTTCAAATTTCAGAGTAATCGGACCGATAGTTTACGAGATTTATTCGGAACCGTTTCGAAAAATGTAGTTTCGAGATAATCGCAAAAGAAAGTAAAGGTGCGGTTATTCGGCTGACGGCGCGGTTTTTGTGAGTCTTACCTTCAATCAGCGATTCCTGGTCCATACATGTCCTCTTCGGCAGCTGTTTGAGCATCCTGGGCGTCTTTTCTCGAAGATCTACGTGCTTGGCGTGCTTCTTTCGTACCTTTTTGCGCTCGGACATTTGCTGTAGCGCAACGTTCCTCGTCGGCTGCCCTACACAAATCGTAGCAGCGATCTCCGATGCTTAGATCCATGAGTTTCATCATCAGCAAAATACTGTTGTACCCATCGTTGAAAGTGCTGATAGCAATGTAACTGGCAATTTCGACGGTTTTCGCACCGCTGGAACTCGTTTTTGGAGCCATTGACCAGATGACGGAGTTGACGCTTTCGTTGGCGTATTGCGTGAAGCCTCCTTCGCACCGTTCTAACAATTCATCTGAAGTCAGGTCCTCATAAACAGGTCGAATGGCATCTTGAACAATTTGAGGCAGAGGATTCTTGTGTAGATATTCATCCAAAGTGCCAATCGCTTTTGATATTTGCCAAGAGCACCACGAGTCTTCTCCCGGTGGACAATTTTCATGCTGCGGGATTTCGTCGGTCGAGCTCTTGTGCTTGAATGTTGCCCAAATAGCTTTCTTCATTTCGTCTTTAGAATTAGAGAACCTTCGAATAGCGAGACCGTAATAAACTGTTAGCTCGTTAATTAGTTTATCGGTGAGCTTTCCTTTGCCAGCAAGACCTTTCTTTTCCTTTTTGATTTTACGAAGTCGTGTGCCCATCCTTTTCTGCACATGACCTACGCATTCTTTTTTCATCACTTTTTCTTCGTATGGATTCGAGTAGACAATTCTACTAACCCATACAAATGATACAATAGGGCAGCTGCACGTACTGAACCGTGCGAGTTGCATACACTGATCGAACCGCGCGGTCGACCGCTCGCAGCGGCTCGACCTTCCTACCGAGAAACACCTGTAACTTTTGCAATTTTGCGATTTTCAGTACCAACTATGGATTAACTGATGCGTAACATTTCAAAGATTATTATAACACAATAAAAAAAAAAAATGAAAAAAAAAAATTGCATGGTGGCCAGACCCCTTAATATCGATGAATGCTCGATGAATGCGAGTCGATCGCTTATTTCACGTACATTTTTTCTCAAAAGCATTATTGTTTATATAACTTCGTGCGAATTTGAGCACTCATTGACTGCGATATGCGCTTTGTTACGCTCTGTTGTCATTGCGAAAAAAAACATGATGTAAGTTTGAAAAGAAAATTTTTAATTCATTTTCATCACGGATATCATTTTGTGAATTGAATATGCTTCGTTACGTAAAAAAAATGTGGTCATGATCGATTAGTAACCGACCAACATTAACAGTAAATATTTTTATTTTCTATTTATTCATATATAATTATTATTAGAATCAGCCCCAAAAATAATGTAAATACACATGTACAAGTATAAACCATACTTAGCAAGATATTCAATAAATAATGCTACATTTGTACCCACGATAAATGCTCCCCTTTTTCAATAAAACATCGCATCTATGCATCATTCATTCGAAATGACGAAATCTCGAATAAATATCAACAAAGTGCACGCAGACTGCACGTACTGACCCCTATATCTAAATCCATATTACACCGTCAAGTTCACCCAAGTTCAAGCTCGCCGACATAAGCGATCGTAACATTCATTTCGATCCACCTGAACCGTCCATTCCGCAGTCGTTAAAGTTCTCCAAATGAGAGAGTCCTCCGCCATTGTCATCGTGCCTTCACCCCAGACGAGAAAATTGATTTAGCCAGACGCCGCGCTTGAATATTAAAAAGGGGGGCCCGCCCGGGGCCCGTATACAATGTTGCACTCGAGTGCTGCCGTCTGCATATATTATTCGCTCCTTCCCTCAGCAGCGGCCTCGAGATGAAGGGAAGCGGGCGGGCCCGAAGCGAGAGGGAGTCGGCCGCAGAAATCGGAAGTCCATCCGGACGGCATCGCCGAGCAATGAAAATTCATAGCTCATCCTAATTCCTTCCTGAGTATCGTCGAATTTGTACTTGGTATTCGTGGTGATCCGATGCTGAGTGAGGGCGGCGGAGAGTGGCAGGATGTTGGCGCCTGTCGCGTCCACTCGTGCTACGTGCGATGCTGTTATTGGCCGATTGACTTTCGTTACCGATGATTTCGACGCTTCCTGGGGCTAATAAGAAGAGTGAGACGTCACGTGCACGCGGCGAGATTGGGACAAGATTGTTGGGTACGGTAGAATGTAAAGCGCTGGCGCTGTTGCAATCTGTGGTCCTGTGTGTGTGCGCGCATGACACGTGAAAGCTGAGACTATAAAAGCAGTGTTAGCGAATGTTTAATATGTTTTTTTGATGGTGAGTATGGCAGGGTATAGTTTATTAGTGGGAAAATCGTAAAGCGGTGCGGATCGAGTCAGTCACGTTTAAGCAACGCTGAAATAAGAAATGTTGATTAACGTACTTGTATGATGAAGGTATAGAGTATGCGTAGTACAGACCTGATCAATGATTGTTATTTATAATAATGCTAGGCACTGTAAAACAGAAATTTATTAGTTAATCAAAATTATTTATTTAATTATCTCTATAGTAATATTGTGTTTAGCAAAACCTAAGTTAACTCCTAAAATTATCCAATAGTACAAATCATAGTATAACATTGATTAGCAGGATAAATCCGGGCGTAGTTTAACATTTTCTTACTCTAGCTTGTCTTACAATGGTTTTAAAGACGATTGTACAACTATATTCGTCATAGTTCGAACACGTCATGTTTTCCATCTTTTTGCTCTAGTATACTCCATCAGCCTAATCCGCAGAAACGTTACGCAGTCTATAATAATCCTCCAAACAATCGTGTCGCACCCATCCCTATTTCACCAGCACAGCCGGAAAGACCTTCCCGCATTAAAATCCACAATAAATCATTTCAAGCATAAAAATTTACTTCCGCTTCGTCAACCCCCCAGCTTAAATCTCGCCATGTCCACCATCGCCGCATTCTCAAAGTAAAATATTGCCATCGAACCCTAGCATCAACCTAATCAACATTCTCAGGATCAGAGTACAGCATTTCGATTGAATAAAAGAAGATAAGAAAGAGATAGAAAGAGTCCTAGGTGGTAAGCAAGAAAGTCATTACGAAAAGTTAGCGAAATGGTCGAGTGCTCTTACTATCCGCTGATCGAACTGGAGCTGGAGCGAAGTCATTTCACCAATTAGCCGGCGTCGTCCTGTCGTGTGTCGCACGCCAACGATGGAAAACTGGGTCTCGGGGTCTCGGTTTCGCACATAACCGCTGGCGGAGAGGCTCGCGGCCACGTCATTGGCGAACGTCCGCGAGCGCGGGTGAAAGTTTCGAACGTTCGAACGGAAAAGCGTCTTGACTCTCGTAAGTCTGACCGAGGGGACGCGGGCGTCCCTCGCAATCGATTCTCGATCGCTGCCGACGTGGGCGAACAATTTTCTATGCCGCTTTTCGTCTACGCTGGAACTAACGATCAGTCAGTAATACATTATATCTTAAACATTTTTTAGTACCTGTTAAGGTAAGTAAGTGATTAGTTAATTGTTTTCAATTTGAAAGTTTGAATGTGGCGGAAGTAAAATGAAAATTTAAATAGTCGTTTTGGGTAAGTCTGGGGTTATGGTCAATTTTGAGATCGAATGTTTGAGAAGCAAAGTCCTGGGTTTAGTTCTAAAGAAAACGCGGACTGTGGTCCTCAAAATCGATTCTCGATCACTGAAGATATTGTCGAGGAATCTTCTTTGCATTTGTTATGATTATATTCGAGCACCATGCTAAGGTTAACATTGTGGAAAGTCAAGTAATTTCATTAAAGAGAACAATGACTGTGAGAGCAATTTTCTGACAAGAGGGAATAAAATGAAGGAAAAAGTAGAGCAGAATCAATCGCTGCTGGCTGTCGATATCGTTGTCCTTGCTACATTCCGTGATTACGTTCGGGTACGATTTTGTAAGATGGGAGAGGAAAATAAAGGAAAGTGCGGATAGTAAAAGGTATTGGAAGAAACAATTGTTTATGTAAAGGCTGAGAGTACGACATACCTGGATGATTGAATGAGATGAATGAAAGATGGCATTGGAGGCGTCAGATAAAAGAAGGGGAATCAGGTGCCAGTGCCTTTTTTGTGAAGGAAATAAAACAACGATTTAGTCATGTGATTATTAATTTCCGTTTATTAAACTGCTGAGGAAGGATACACGAATTAACATTTTATGATCCATGTACCTGCGTGTAAGAAGTAAGAACACATATACGATCTAATTGTGCAGTAAATGTTTTATTTTATAAACATAAAGCAGTCGGTGTTAAAAAAACGCAAGCGACAATTCACTATCCACGCATCACTCCCACAGACTTTTTTGTTATGGCACAAATATTAGGTACATTTCTCAAAATAGTCGATAGAAACGGGGTCCAAACATTCTACTTACCGATTCTGCGACAAGAGATAAAACTGCAAAGCAAGATGATAATTAAGAGTAAAGTTTGTATACCGTCACCCGTAATACGATTGCGTCTTCCAAAATCGGCAGCCAAAATTAGTGTCAACTTCTTATAATATTTGTATAATATAATATTTGAAAGTTCGCGAAAGATACCGAGAATCCATTTTCCACCCCAGCGCGCGACAGAACCTGACATTTCCAGAAATCGTCGTCGACAAATCTTAATCGTTAACATTTCGCGTCCGTCGCGACGTTCGCCGACGTTTCACGATTATGCTCGGGCGGACTTTCGCGATGAATGGTGAAGAGGAAGTCGCTGGGAGGGGAAGGAGGTGGTCGGCAGAAAAGGAACAGCTCCGCCAGCAGCAATTTTCTACCCCGTCACGTTGCCCGAACGATCGCCGTCGAACTGGAGTATGTGGGAAAAGGTTTTGCCTATCGGGAGAGATCGACTATTGCAATCGTCGAATGTTGCGTTGCAGCGTAGAATGTTGCTATGCCGGACCCGGTTAAGGCCTTTTTTTCGTTCCGTCCCGTTACAACGATCTCTGCCGGCGAATGTTCGCCTTTTTGACGAGAGCTCGTCGCCCGTTTCTGTCTGCCGATGCTGGAACTCGCGTACGGCTTTTAGATCGCGCGAAAAACGCACCGAGCCTGGCCGCTATTGGCTGCAATAAATTTTTCAATTATTGCTGCGCGATTAAGAACTCTGATATATTTTTAGGCTTGGGATCCGGCGAGAAATATTAAAATTTTTTTTTTTTATGAAAGTTAGAATCCGACATAGATAAGTTTAGGTAAAGATATGTTCAGTCGGTTGTATTCCGTTTTTATATGTATATAGGTTTTTTATTGCATAATTGTAAAAGAGCACAATTTTTGCTGCGCATAAATTCATGAGTCAACATTGCATTGCGCTGATTTCTTTACAGGTTGCACAAGACACTTTTTTAAAAAAGTCCAGTTTGAAGTTGGAGTAATTACAATTTTCCTTTAAAACAAGAATTCTTGAACATTTGTGTAAAAAGGAATGATATACGAATGATAAACAAAACTGAAAGAAGTGATAACCGGTTCGTGGCTGAGTCAAAAGGTACGATAGACGTGGATAAATCTGAGGACTCAGCATTTGGATAATTAATATTAACGTTGACAGAGATTGTTCGAGGTAAATGTCCAAACGCTTGTCAAGGGATGCTCTTCTAACATATCAGCAGTCAATATCACCACGCAAATCTCTGCTAAACATTTCTTCTAAACATTCGTACAGTAATCAAGAAATGTAATTTTATCTACATAGAATAAATATTCCCATCAGTACGCAGAAAGTAACCAACAATAAAAGTGCATATCCAATCCATTAAAGACAATCGGACTTATATCACCGAATTCTATAGACTCCTACAAAAAGGGTGTGAAAACTAATTCCTCAACCTAATACCTACACCACCCAAAGGCCCCTATCATCAACCCACAAATTACATAACATCCCCATGCTGAATTTGTCATCCTACCTATACCACATCAATCCGCAATCACGAGTCCTACTCCATGCAAACCCACCCCCATAAACGTGTACATTCATCAACGACGAGAACGAAGTTGCACCAACCAGCGACGTAGAAGCGATGAAAAATTCGATTTGTCTATCCGCTGCGAGGTTCGACACGCAACCGGTCGAATGCGATCACCGCTGCAGATAGACGACCCTCTGTTACCTTTGAAAGTGAACGGTTACGAGCGTCAAATGAAACTGCTCTCGTAATGGGGCACGATTTGCACGAATCTGCGACTCCGATACGGGCGTCGGACGTCTGCACGCTTTATCGCGCACGCGCGCGCGCCAATCGAATGCGATTTGCAACCGGGCTGAGAGTTTAGTAGGTGACTCCCTTTCGTTCGTTTGAATCGTCCGCCTCCGTTGTTCGCCGAGGTCCTCGGCCAAGTTAATTTAAATTAGCGGCAGCCAGCTCGCGGATTGACACGATGCGGCCAAGTTTCCCGACCGACTCGGGTCACGGACGGTGCGATAGTCGACCTGATGATATCGATCCTCACCAGCTCCGATCCACTGATTTCGCTCGCATCTAGCGACCAGATACAATTCCCGAGTCGGGCTCATGAATTTGAGTGGAATCCTTAAATCGGCTTGCGCCGTGTAATAGGGACTTTTCTTTATATGCGTTGTATAGGGAAGCTGATCGGAAGAGAGTGATATTAAGATGCAACCTTGTACTGTGTTTAATCATTTTGAAGGGTAAGGGGTTTACTGTTGATTCTGTTACACATAGGAGAGAAGTGCATTTGAGAGGGTTGATTTCGAGGGTGGGACAGTTTTTTTTTGGACTTCGAGAGGTTTGAGAAGATTATATTAATAGATTATATTATAACAATTAATGTTTAACAGCGGAATAGGTACGTAAGTTGCTGTTGGTGAATGGTAACTATAGGATGTGGAAGCAGGGTAGCAAAGCACAACCTCAGCGGAAACCATGTTCATAAATCATGTAAATTAGACCATCTAATCACGACAGATCTAAATCGCTTAGATTACTTTCAACGTAGCAAGATCATATATCACTATTGACTTGTATTTAATATACTTTCTAACCACTTGCATCTTTCATTTAAAAATCTTCCAGAACTTCCACCTACACCCAATAAATTACAACTGTATCACCGACACGCAATACTTACAAAAATTGATCAACTCGTCACATGAAACCCAAACCCGTAGTACACAAAACATTCCTACAACAACAAGAACAAACCAGCACTCATCCTTAAAAGCGGCAGAGCACAAAATTCCGTTTAACACCCAGGTACCGCACGCGTGCCCCAATTTAGAAGAGCAAGCTGCATGTACATTGTGCTGCGCGAAGTAAACGGCAACTTCGTATATGCGCAGCAGTCGACACGCAGCGAAGCAAAGCGAAAATTTCACCTCACCGATTTCGACGCATCCCGCTGCTCGACTTTTAATTTCGACGCAGGACGCGGAAGTTTCCTTCTCGGCTGACTTTCACTGCCGTCGCGACGGCCGTCCTCCGGCGAAGGGGCACTTCCTTAGAAACTCCTTGGGGCCCCGGCGATAAGGACCCGTCGAGCGAGGAATCGAATCGCTCTTGCTCGACTTTCATCATTTCGATCCGGGCGAGCAACAATTTAGCATCGCTTGCACTTCGCACGATCAATCCTGTCCGCTTACGGGGTCAGACGTGATCAGTGTCACTTTCTCTTTCACTTCGCGTCGTTTCGCGAGCCGATCTTTTAGAAAGGCCATGCCTGCCGGCTGCCGGACAATAAGATTCCTTCAACTCGTCATGACCATAACAAAATATGCGCTTCGCTTCGGTGTGGAAATACGGTTTGAGCCGGACTGTTGGTAAGGGACGTTAAGCAAATATGGAGGCAGATGCAGTTAAGCATTGCTTGAAGTTTGCTTTGTAGGGATTAAAGGGCAGTGACACGTTACGCTTGCAATGAAATAGATAGAAATTGTTTAACATGCGTAGCTCAGATGTTGAAAAGTTGAAGTGGATTTGAGCTATGACGCGAGTGTATTTCGAATTCACAAAATTCGTGGATGCAACATGAGGCTTGCGTTAAACTTATTTTGCAGGGGATTGAAGAATAACAATTCATTTCGCTTGCGATAAAATACAGACGGCTCGCGACTTTTGCACATAATTGGTTCGTGAAAATGTGTGCGAATGTTGAATGTTTGAAAGTAGAGAGATGGAAAAAAGATATGTACAAGAAAATGTGTTTTCAATTATTTATTTATCAATGTATACATAATGAAGTTCACAAAGTGCTTTCAAGTGTTTCCTTTATGAACTCGTCAAGATGGATGAAGGCTTCATTCATATTTTCAATTTTTAAGGTTTTGAAGTTTTTATCAGCTTCCTCTTCCTCATTTTCACTTTGTGTTTCATGTTGCTCAATTGTTGCTTAATTGTGCAATCATTGACAGACGTACTGCGTGAGATACAGTCAACTCATTAACATGTTCACTGTTGACGTTCATGTTTACTTCATTCAATAGGCTAACTATTTCACGCGCGATAGTTTCCGGTGTTTCTTCAGAAACTGAATATTTAGAAAAGTGCGAAAGTCGAGGGCTGTGGATATGTGTGAAAATTGTTCGCTCTGCGTAGTTCATAAATTGAAGAGTTAAAGTGGATTTAAGTTATGACTCGAGTGTATTCTGAGGTCTATGAATTCGTGAACAATGAAGTTTATTCCACTTATCACGGCCGTACAAATTAGAACACGGGTTAGATTTTAGGTTAGTCACATCCACTTAAAGTTTGATTAAAGTATAAGTTATTTTTTATTCGTAAAAATAATATTATTTTGGATGAGCTGAAAGTGTAATGAATCCAATTTTCAAGAAAGTTCAGTTACCATGTAAAGAGCTTAACTCTCTCTAAATTGCAGTATTACACCTTTTGATTTCAATAAGCAAGTATTATTACACGTAATTAAACCTTGTCCACATCTCATTTACAAGTGATTATATATATGTACACGATATAATTTTTCTGAACCAAAAAGTCTCATTGTCAGTTGAACTCGACCGCATTTCGTGACAGCCAAACGTGAAGCATCAACCGTGATAGAAACTACGTAAATCTTTTTAACCTGAGCTGTCACCCCACCATCTCAATTCTGTCAAACGTGAGCACCGAGAGCAGGTAACGTTAATTGAGTCCCTAACCTTAGTCAAGCGGCGTCTAAAGTCCCATTCTAAATTTAGAACGCGTAAAGCACAGTTTCAGGTCGCAATAAGTGCTTTGAATCACATAAGCGCGTGTTAGTTTCATGTTACCGTGGCGGTCAGGAACGGATGCAGAGGGAAGGAGCCGTTCGCCGAAACGTCCTGTGAACGTTTCAGATTTGCACGCTGCACAATTTTTCGATGACTAATTGATCCTGGCGCCCGGTTTGCACGCCGCGCGCTCGAGAAAGTGACACGTTTGCGGCTAAAATTTCCGCGGGATCGTTTCACTGCAAATTCCGATTGTTGATTCGGTGCACAAGCATATAATGTTGCGCGTGTAACTCATATCGAAGCAATGTGTCACATGGACGATACTGTAAACAAGTATTGAGTGTGCCGTATTGGGAATTTACTGTGTACCGGAAGAAGGCGATACTTAGTAAAACGTTATTGTTTATACAATGTGTCATGTTGCGCGATTGAATGAGTACATACTTACAAAACAGTGAAAATTAGTGAACTACATTGGCGTTACTAAACAACGATATCGCGTATCGATAAATCATATTTGTTCATAATACTGTGTCTAGCGACAATTCTTATTCTTTTCATCTAACTTTCCGGAATGATACAAATCAATGTCCTTACTTTTACGAAATGGAAAACAATTTATCATTTACCTATACCATTTGGCGCTAAAGGATATTTAAACAAATAAAATGTTTCACGAGAGGAAAGCTAATATTAAGATAGAGTTAGATCAGTCATTGATCTGATCTTCCACCACATAACAATCCTGAATTCAACCGATCTAACACATTCCTGCATAACTTTGCCGAAAATTAAACAATTAAAATTAAACTCCAGAAACTTCAACCCCCAAGCAGAAAAATCATTTTCCCGCGAATGAAGATTACCCAAGAGCTGTCCTAAATCATGCTTTCCATCTAAAATCAGTGGGAATCGATCCCGTTCGTTCGCAACGAAGCTGCTCGAGCTAAAAGCCGTAGAGCCGCAATATTCAGCCGTTTAACATGCAACCCTGAACTAGTCAGGTATTTCTCGTGCGGGGTCCACTCCTATCGTCAGATATGTATATATGCCGTCGTTCTCCTAGAGGGACGCACGTGTGTGAGCGCCTTTTCCAGCGAGGGGACGAAAACGCGTGTCCCAGTGCTGGAGTACGTGGAACGGACACGTGCTGCTCTGTTCGTCGTTGCATCTTCGGCTAGACTTGTTGCAAGACATGTCATTAGCGTGGGTGGAACGAAAACGCCATCTGCGAGAAGAGAAAGTGATGGAGTAGGTGGAAAACTGAGAGTCAAAGTCTACGTTGAATGTAGAGTGCAATATGAAGGAGCGGATGATTACAGAATAAAAGTTCGATGCATATATTGTTCTGTCGCGTAAAAACTGATCAAGAAAAAGGCTTTTGATGTTTTCAGCTATGTTCTGCTAAAGCCAAAAATATGGAAAAATAAGGGATGCTATCAGTAATTTATAAATTTAGAAAAATAGTGGCCGTGCAACGATCTTTTTAGTAGCAAATTTATATTTTTCTGATTGTCTTTTGGATTTCTGCATCCCTACTAATTGGATTTCCTATTTAAAAATCTAAAAAATATCTATTTGTGCAGTATTATAAAGTGTAGTTTTGATTTTCTTTAATTGTTGTACTCACTATGTTCTGAAAAAATGATGAGAGGACCCAATGTTTACTTTTTTCTTGTCCCACCCCCGCAGTCGTGATACAAAGCTGAAACTTCACATAAATGACTCTTTTTTTATATGCTATCAAGGAGTTTTTTATACGCAATCGCAAAATTTAATTTAGGGCTCTTTTGACCATTTTATTCGGTTCTATTCCTTGTAAGGTAGAAAATAGCAGGGGATGGGTGATGGCAGGAGGTTGTGTAGGGAATGAGAAGAAAAGGTGATGAGGTAATTGGAATTGATACGGAGTGAACTATATTGTAAAATAAGGAAGAGGTGATAAGAATGGGGGTAAAATCGCATATAAACTTTCAATTTTTTATCCAGATTATGTATAAATGTAAAGAGATAATTTGAAAAATAATAGGCAGACATTAAAACAAGAATTGGTGAAAATTGTAAAAGCATTTTCAAAATAGAAATAATAACCAATGAATAAAGAAGATGAGATGGAATTGTGTGGGTAGAATGAAAAGGAAGTGACGTAATAAGGAAAAACAAATATAATAAAGGTATGTGAAGTTTGATGTGTTTTGGTACCGACTGTTACTGCAAATGTATTATACCTGCATTTACGAAAAGAAACGAAAATTAGAATATGTAAACACTTTGAAGTAAAGAAACGTGCTAATAAATAGAAGGTTTTTAAATAAGGAAATTAAAGATTAAATAGAAGGAAATTATTAAATTTATAATTTCAGACATTAACAACACATATAAAGTGTTACAAATAAGAAAAACAAATTTATGAAACTAACAACCGAACCACAAGAAAATATTCTTTTCATACATTTGCTGCAAACAGCGTCCATAAGAGTTAACTACAAATTGCCGGAACCGAACAAGTGAACAAGGAAGTATCGTTGAAACATAATGACACAGAAGACAGAAAGAGCGAAGAGCAGAGTGAGAGAAAGAGTTGGATGGGAGTCTCCGATGACACACGGGAGGTGTTCTTTTTCACTTACATCGCCGGGAAGTTCCTTTGCGCAAAAATTGCAAGCAGCATCGTCGTGAGAGTGGGCGGGATGTCATGAGAATTCGAGGAAAGAATTGCCGTGGTCCACGGTGGGAACGATCATATAGATTAGAGATCGCAGGATCGTGATTGCTTCAGCACATTTCTTGCTATCTTACGTCAGCCAATTGATGAGATAACTTTCTGACTAGTGACAGCACCGATGAAGTGCAGATGCAAGTCAAATGCCGAAGAAACAGTTGAAAATACATATTCAGATTTTGACATAGACTCTATAACGGTAATGCATTCGTGTTATATGACTAGATTGCGGATTTGATAAGATAAAAGTTCTTCTCTAACTGGTACCTCTTTTTGGAGAGCGAATACATGATAGTCACATGATGCTAGAACTGAGAGATATACAGGATGTGTAAAAACGATCACGGCAAGTAACGGATCGCAAATGAATGATCTTTCGTCTATTACAAACAGATCGGAGTTAATAGTACCAAAATTGTTTTACTAAAATATAGTAGCTGATGGTAACGAATGTAGACCAGAATGAACTACTGTTTGGAGTTCCACAAGTTATTTATTTGAGCTACAGCGTAATGGCAATCATTAATATTTTACAAAGACACAATAATGTTTTGACACAGTAATGTTAATCTGACGAAATGTGTTTGTATCTGACAGTGACAATTTGTAGTAATACTTCAATCAATTAAACTTCTGAGTAAAAATGTCATGTTAGTTGTCGAAGGTCTGATTTGTAAAATATTTATGTTCGTTCAAGTATAATCAGCTGATACAACAAAAAATGTTCATATGGGCATCTGTCTTTTTTAATTTTGTTTGAAAGTTATAACTGTCCTTAGGGAGCATGCTCGAACTGACTTATGTCCGAACTAAATGATATCTCGCGGGTATAAATCTGGAGAATGAGTAGACCGAAGATTAGGTTCTTTAGGATTTATTTTTGTGGAGATTTTTCACTCAGAAATCATATGTCTACATTATCGTGCATAAACTGCATGCTAGGTACAGAATCAAGAAGTAATCGTTCACTAATTTAATTTCCTAAAATACGCCCGCAAACCTAACCTGTTACTTTACATTTGAGAAAAACCAGCTCGCTTAAATTATTGCTATTTTATTCACACTAAACTGCTATTGATTCCGCCAGTGAAGGAATTTCTTCAGGCTAGTGACAGTTACGGTGAAAATAAACTATCCCATCTCTTCAAACTACAACCTTGTCACTAAATAACACTAAAAGCAGAAAATATTTATAACGATTGAACTTTTGTAAGAAATAAGTACAAAAAAAAGTCTTGATAGAAAATCACTCGTTTGAAGTGTTTGTACGCGTGAAAATGATACGGATAGAGTAGTTGCTCTCGGAAAACTCTTCACAACCTCATATGTCATGTTATCCATTGGCGATTCTCTAAGTTCTGATCCCATCGTTTGGTTTAATACAATTTCGAATGCGTTCATCCGGTATCGTGTAAGCTTACATCCAATCTCTGAAACGTTTTCTTATCTGGTTCGTGTCTGTTAGGAAAACGATTCGTTTATAAGCATCTTGCTTCAGTCGAGTTCATTCAGCAATGCTATAGATTAACCCTTTCGCTCCGAAGGGCGTATATATACGCCCTGGAAAACTGGATGCTCAGGTACGAGGGGCGTATATATACGCCCTGGAAAAGTGGACGCTCAGGTACGAAGGGCGTACGTATACGTTCATACCACATATACTTTTATTTCTTACTTTACTATATAATAAATATAGAGAACATAGATTTAGAGAATTTAGAGAACAAGAAACGACTTCTAATTACGTCGTAGCATTCCGTACCTCAGTGTCAACTACTGAGCAACGCGCTCCGTACCCAGCGATCACATTTTGTCACAAGCGCTCCGTAGCGAAAGGGTTAAGCGCACTCGGCCATTTCTTCGTATGAATCCATCATATTAATGTAGTAATCAAATACCTCTCACTCGCGAAACAGAAAAGTATCTAGTGCTTCCAAGAGCATAAACTCAGATGAGAAACGTCAGTAGACAAATGGTTGAAAATTGGCGGCATTTAGACTGACTAAACATTTAGTTGCGGATTATTGAGCTTGAAAACCTTTGTTATAAATTTTGTGTCCTCTACCCACTCGTGTAGCGGGTCCTATTATGGTGTACCACCTGTTTCTCATATAACCCATGAAGCATACGTTGTTTTGATATGATAACGAACATGAAGGACAAGTTCAAGTTGGCAAGGGAAGACTTAAATATCTTCGTCGTTAATCAAACAATTATCCCTATAAACAAAAGAGACTGACTTTAAGCCATTTCTTATCAATTTAATTATTCCATATATTAAATACTGACATACGGGCACGCCAAACTAACAATGTTAAAATTATTCCTACGTTACTAAACATATGGTCACCTTCAACCTTCTATAATATTATTAACAATTTTTAGCATACACTTTGCATCCTCGAAAAAGACACATGCATTTGTCCACGTTACAAATGTTCAATTCGTAAGACCCCTAAGATAAATCTTCCGCGCGTAACAGCAACCCAACACCATCGCAATCCACATTGCACACCGATGCGAAAGATTGCAAGACGCAGCCGGCAAACACGACGCTCCCGTGATATTCACGTTGCCGGTGTTATAAAATGACCCCGAACGGGCCAACTTACGTTACGTACAGATTTTCTCATATTTTGTCATTCAAATCCCGCGAACGGGCGAATGGAAGCGTCTAGACTAACGTTACGAGCATATGGAATTATTACTAATCGATTACTACCTGACGACAGTGGGGTTCGAACGGGAGCAAAGATAACTCCACCGCCCATAAAACATGGTCCCGATATGCGATCGGATTCAAATTGGTACTCTAGTACTTTCGCAGTTACCGAATGCGACGAAGATCGGTATCGGCCGGTCTTCATCCGTGGAAGGGCACGACTATACGAGAAAACGCATTCGAGCCACGGGATTCGCGATGATGTCGATCGGGATCGTTGGCAAATCGTCGGGAGGAAGAGAGAGAGAGAGAGAGTGAGTGGGAGCGAGATCGTCCTGAGATTGAAGAGAGAGGGCGAGAGCGCCGAGAGACGCGACTCTCGACTACATCGTCGAAAGCGCCGAGTCAAAATTATGTCACCAGTGGCGTAATGAGCCGGCGTTATGCCGAAAGCCAGCGGATTTGCCTCCGTTTGAATGCGCAAACGACTGCGCTGGGACGATTTGAATTTTCAGGTCGAAAAATCGATCGTACATCCTATGGTGATCTAAGCATCTGGGTTCGACCGGGCATAAGCGATCTACTGGCGGACGCTTTTCTTACATCGTCGCTAAGCCTTCGGATAATTGACCTTCGGCAAGCGGACTTAATTATTGGGGTGTAGAAACTGGGTAGTGAGAGCTGGAAGATTCAGATTGGAAAGATTCGTTTGATTGACTTACTTAATGAGAGGGATATGACACCCTTGTTTCAAATAACGGAGCATGGATCGGTTACGTAATACTTTCAACTTGTCCGCATGGATCTTGCGTGTAAATCGGCGCTAATTGTTTGATTTTGTTGAACGGAAAGAGTTAGTATTACGTAGACCACAGATGTATAAGCAAAAAAGGTACGATTACAATCAAACGTCTTAAATCATTTTATTACAGATTTTGTATACCGACGTCCGTAAATCTGCCGTGGTTTCAGTAATATAAACTAATTATTCTGATACCAGAATGTATGACTAGCCTCTAAAGTCTAATCCAAAGTGGATAGTACAAAAATAATTTAATATCACTAATCACTCGTCGCTACGCTTTTCGATAATTGGCCTTCGGTAAGCGGATTTAATTTACGGGGTGTGGAAACAGAATAGTGAGAGATACAAGATTCACATTGGGAAAAAACGTTCGATTCATAAACTGATTTAATAAAAGGATTCGTATCACACTTCCGTTTGAAATAAGGGAGCAAGGATCGGTTACGTAATACTGTCATCTTGTTCGCATGAATCTGGCGCGTAAATCGACGCTAATTGCTTGATTTTGTTGAACTGAAAGAGTATGTAGGTACTACATACGCCACAGATGTATAAGCAAACAGGGCACATTTACAATAGAACGTCATAACTCATATCATACAGACAAATTATGATAGGTTCTGATAATTGTAAGATATTTGTATATGTTGGAAAAGGCTGGAAACCCGTAAGGGAACCAGAGAATAAATACATATCATACAAACCTCATATGCCAACAGGTATAAATCTGCCGTGGTTTTGATAACTCTAATACCACCTCTAAAATCAAATTCAAAGTAAATACCTACAAAAACAATTTCCATATCACTAACACACACCAATGATTGATTCATCATTCAATAAAGTACAAACTAATCCAATCTTAGATCTTTCCAGAACACACCCCATGGAAGCGTCTCGATCTGTCACCCAATTTTGATGACTGCAGCGTGTCGCAATCAAGTGCGACGAAGATTCTCGATCGTCGAGGAAACGGAAAGATGGCGGAAGAGAATCCGTAATGGGCAGGAGGGAAGAGGAGCGCGAAAATTTTCCCTTGCCCTCCTTTGGCCGCGGTCCACGAGCCTGCGGAGTTCGAATTCGACGCAAAAGGGAATAACCAATACAGAAGGAGTCGCCGATAAAGATCGCAATGCCTAAGAATAGCGGTACTTTCTTTTTGCTTCGGTGACGTAGGCACGATCCGCGCGTATGTACGATCCCGCAGGGAAGCTCGTCGATCGTGCGCGGAGCACGGATCATGTTTTGGACACGGGATCTATAGATCGGATTTCCATTCTTTTCGTAGAAGCCTCCGGCTGTCGAAGTTGCGACGCAATTTTCAATGTTCGTTCCAATCTTGCCGTTAACGCGGTGCGTAACTTAGAAACGGTTATTTTTGTACGAGTTTGAAGTATAGCCTTGTCGCGGTGCCTGTAACGAACTACTCGGTAAGCCGGAAGTCTGCATCAAGAGTGACTGCAAATTTGCTTAGTAGAATCTTCGATTAAGTCTAGTGATAATCGAAATATTTATAAATCGGTAACTCTGAATAAACTTCTGGTAACTTAAAAACACATTGTACAATTGTTTTGTACCTAATCATATCGTGTTGCGTTATTAGAGAAAAACTTAATTTATTAAATATCGGTTTCGTCGATTCATGATATTCTTTGCCCGCATGCTTTTTAATACCTATACACGATTTTTCCATTAATGTCAATTTTGTTATACTATACTGGATACAAGCGATGCTTTCAGGAAGTTGCGAAGGAAGCCGGAACGTTCGAAAAAAAGCAACAAGATTGCACGCAGTTTTTTGCGTATGCTAATGCTTTTGCGCCCAAATCGGGCACGATCGTTTTTGTTTTGCTGACCCGATTCAAGCGAGCGTTTGCCTCGTGTCGCAGAAAAGGACGAGAAGGAGGCTGACTGCTGCCTGTCGTCCTGAATCGATTTTTCTCTCCTCTCGCTGTCTCCTCTTGGGGAAGAGATAACGGTTGATCGAATCTGCGATCTTTTTTTTTTCACAGGAACGTCAATTCACGATGAAGTGGTGAATGAAACTGCGTAGTCGTAGGAAAATTGTAGATACGTTCTTGAACAATGGATCTATCTTTAAACAGCTGATCTTAAAATCGATAATACGGAAGAACAGTATACTACGAGTGAAGGATAATACGATGTAATTCACAAACGTACAATGATTGTAACAGAACAACATCGAGTCTGCGGCAAGAAATAATTAATACCATAAATTCTGCACTACAAATAAATGTTTACATTATCGTTACAATAAATGATTACATAATATTATTTTATAAGCGTACTAAGACGTTGTCAGATATTCGGCAAATAGACTGTATATTACAATTTGCTTTACTAACCAGTTTCATTCCCCAAAAATCAGAACCAAGAAAGAACGAGAAGCAGCGCGCGCGAAATATTCGAACGAAAGGGGGTACGAAGTCAAACTCGGAACGAAAGAGGGTGGGGGGAAGATATCGTAAAAGGTGATCCACGTGTTTCGTAGATTTTTCTCTCCCCATCGACTTGCAAATCCGACCAAGTTCGATGCGCCGCAGAATTTCGTCCGGAAGATCGATTAGCATGAGAAATATTCGCGTGATTTCTGGGATTAAGCGAGGCGTGTCTGGCCGAAGGTAGAGAATGCGGAAGGGACAGGATGGATGAGGAGGATAATGCCGTCGATCCTTCCACGAATTCGCAACGCTATGGCAAATGCTTCGAATCGGAAAAATGTTATGCATCGAAGCGCCGTATTGGGGATACTTCGTCGGAATTTTTAAATGGGGCGCCGATCGAGATTTCCAAGAAATCAGCGACCCGCTTTCCAAACTCGTTTATCGAGAAGTATCGAGAATATTGCGTGAAATTCGCCTCTGTGTAAACAAGGGGTTTGCAATTCGATTCTATATTCCCCCAACGTTGCTTCCGAGCCTTTGGTACCTTTTTGAGACCGGCGAGTTGTTTTTATGTGACAGGGCGTTACATCCGGGTAAAGAAAGTAATCATTTTCCAGGAGCTCGAACAAATCGAGACTTCGATACCTATTCGAGATGCGAGAGTCAGCCATGGTAGGGCAATTTCGTTCTGTCGTATTCTATACATGCATTTATACGATCGACCAGATATGTAACAGGAGACAATCAGTTTCCGGGCCCTCATACAAATTATCTAGGTACATACACGGCAGATTTATGGAAGTGTTCGTGATTATAAAAGAGGAATAAGAATAATTTGAACGCATTATTTCATTATACTTTCATAGTTGCAAGCACTATGGCGACTCGGAACATACATTGACCCCCACAGTGCGGACAACGACATATCATTGCGCATGCATTATTGAATAAATCGGTACGATTCTCATCAAATGTCGAAACATAGTGAATTATTCTCTCTCTACTTCTTGGCACGTCGCACGTCAGTTTTTGCAAACAGCTTCTACCATTTTTTCTCTCCAACCATACGACACTACATCACTTCAGTTTGCTTTCACTGAGAGTTTGCAGTCTTCGTCAAAGGAATGAAGCAAAATTCATTGCACACCAAAAGTGCACCAATAGAATAATGTAATTAACCATCGCCCAGCAGGCGGATACAGGATCTGCTCGAAACCATACAAAGGAGTTGTCAGAAGTTGTAATTGAAAATTGGTTTTGCAATTTAATTTTTATTTTTCCGGCTTATGAAATAATGATTTACAAAAATATTATTATTACTATTTAGTTGGTAAAATAATTAATGCACTTCTGGTGTATGAGCAATATTTATTTGTCTTCATTACATTTCACACGTAAAAAATGTGATCTACTTATATTTTATGATTATTTTATATATGCTTGCACATTTGTCGCTTCGACAATCGACTTGAGACCACTGTCAACGGCATCTTTGCGAAAAACATAAGTACTTTCCATTTCCTCCATTGCTCCAGGAAGAGATAAGGGAATGAACAAACTCAAGACAACTATCAAAGTTCGAGTTTTTATAAACACTGGGTCCGTATGGATCCTGTATCCACCCGACGAGGTTTAAATACAAAGTCGCATAATTTGTCCGCTATTCCTCTAACCTGATTAAAAGTCGAAAGAAGCAACTTCAGAAGTCACACACGGAAGAGATTTCGGTTCATATCTTAGCCAAACCACAAAATCAGTCGTTCTTTCTTCGTTTGAATGTTCACAATCTTTTCATGCATGTCAGGCCAAAAAGGAACATTTCCTGACCTGGCGTCAACTTGCATTGAAACCTGTAAGTCGTTGGGCTAAGTTTTTGAAGAATAGTTTCATCAGATTCTGTACAACGAAGTGCTTGCTAACGAAAGTCAGTTTTCCTCTTCATTGTCTTGAGAAATGTTTGAAAATAGATAAATAGAAAATATCTCGCAAAGCTTGATTATATCGAGAATAAGAATCTCAAAAAAGTGTTGACAACATTATAGTTAGAAGATGCTATGACGAGAAAAACTGTTTAATTCAAATATTGTCTTCCATGCAGCTGTGGTTAGGTATTGCGAAGCTGTTCATTATTGCCCATTCTCAGAGAAAGGTGATGTTTTGCAGAGCTTGTTATTACTTAAATATATGTTCCGTGCAAGCAACGAACGAGAATAAAATCCAGAAACAATAACGATAAGGAGTCTCTACTTCTATTATTGAAACGTGCATTCGATAAGACAATGTTGGATACATCTCAAGTTGGAAAATGCGTACTTATACCTAAGGTGTAAAGAAAGTGTAACGATTCATTGTGCTTGAAGAAGGACTGAAATTGCTTCTTGTTATTTCATACCGCTGAATCGAAAACTATAAAACTGGTGTATTCAGACTGTTGAAACAGATTAAACTGTGCTTTCATTTTTTTTTACAAATTTAAGAAAATTTTGGAAAATAAATTAATTTTTGTCACAATTCCTATATTTTCTTGACTACTAACATTACAAGTAACATATATTCTTCTCAGCTATTTCCAAAAATTATACAGTAAGGGGTTAAACAGTGAATCCGGCAGGAGGGAAAATCGTATGATGGCAGCTAATGTTATGCACCGGTGGGATGTCAAAGGCAGACACCTTCCCCTCCGAAAAGGACGAGGTCACCGGCGAGTTCATTCCCGAGAAAATCGTCGGCAACGTCCGCTGACGCGCTTATTATTGAAACGCGCGAGTGTCGTCTTCCAGGCCTGTCGCGCTGAGAGAAATGTTATTCAAATGTATGGAAAAAGCCCGCTCGCTGAGCAGCTGCAATTTATTGGCTTAGACCGCGTATCTCCATGGAATCGTGCGGGATCGGCGAGATGTACATATATATGCAATAAACGAAACGAACGTCTCAGGGACGAGACGCTTTGTGCCTCTATGGTGCTTAAGAGGAACGCGAGGATAAACTCCGACTCTTCCGTCGGGGCTTACCCATCAATTATTTATGAATTTTCCGGCGCGACGCGACGCGACGCAATGTTTTTACCTTGTGCAAAGCGCGACGTCCAGACGATAGAAAGACGTTAGACGGCCGTCTGGCGGCGATGCCGCGTTCATTTTCGACCTTTTTTCACTGCCACTTTTCGTCTTACGCCTCGATGTGAATCTTCACTTTCCTCGGGGGCCGACTCCGCTCGCGACTGGAAGAAATGCTCGCGGTACGGGCTAGGATCGTAATTAATATCGGAATGCAGTGCAGAATGTTTAAAGAATTTCATTACTTCTCAGCCACGATAGCAGAAATTGTGAAATATATCTACAGGAATGTATTATGTATACAGACAAGTTCGATGCCTCTGCATATAGTCAGCCGCAATTATGTTTCAAATAAGCATTTTATCCCGCCACTTTGGTAGCTCTAAATTTACCCCTATCTCGCTAAACACACAGTGTAAGTTTGCCCTTATTCGCTTTCAACCTGAAAGAACAATCCTTTGCGTCATAGTGTTCCAGACGGAGCACATGAGACATTGTATTCTTTTCGCATCCGGATTAAAGGAAACTGCTGTTGAGGCTACGAAAATTATTGCTTCTACGTTGAACGAAAACGATGTAACAGAAGAAGTACAAAAAGTGATTTCAAAAGTTTAGTAGTGGAAATTTAGATCTTACTAATGCAGAACGCAGTGCAACGCCGAAAAAAGTGGTCGGCGAGGAATTAGGGCAACTGTCGGACAAAAGTTCTTATCAAACGCAGCATGAACTTACCGCTGTGCGTTACCAGCAACAAATGATTCATCTGATCGATAGAAGAGAACAGGCCTTTTGCGAACAACGGAACCAGGCTGGTAATTTTGCTGCAGAACAACGTCCGATCACATACAGCCAAAAAGGACATTGGAAATAATTTCTTCTTTGGGCTGGAAGATTCTTCCCCATGCGGCATATTCCCCAGATATGACCCCTTCAGATTATTATCTTTTTCGTACGTTACAGTACCACATAAGTATATAGAAAGTGATGACGATTAAATCGAATCGTAACGTGTGTTCCGTTTGTATAAAAATAGACATCGAATATATGTTAAAACGGCACTGAACTTATTCGTACACCTAATAAATTTATAACGAATTTGTTCAAATTTGGTAGCGGAAACTTTATAATCGATGTTTTTGTGCCGATGTGTAGAGTGTGTACAGTTTTCCGTCTTAGATTTGCATAATTATTCTCGAAAGAAGACTTGTAGAATCTACTCGCGAAAGTTGACTAACGGCAAAACTCGTTTGAATGTTCAGGATAGGTGTTAACAAGCTGGACATTTAAATTCGGAACATCTTTTAGGGGACTAGATACAGTTTTAGTGTAATTTAATATTATACATAATCGTTACATTATCGTACGAGCAATTCAGATTCCAACGATATTCAGATTTTATCACAATTTTCGGCAAGTTTCTACGGGCAGAGTTTCGCAATCAGAGCACCCCTCAAATATTCGCGGCCCCGCCTCCAGCTTGAATCACCGTACATCAAACCCGGCTCTTTAAATCGACGAATTTCAAGGCAGAAGACTCAGTCTGCGGACGATCGTCGATTCAAAGTGTATTCAAATTCGATTCCGCCGACTCCACCCTCGCCGACCGGTGAACCTGAACTTTTGAGGAGAGACCGACGAAGAGAATAAGTGACGGCAACTCACGGCTACTCTTCATTTTCATAAGCCGGAAGGTTGCAGACACGAGAAGAGTTGGCAAGAGATGCTTGGCAATTACGTAATTCATTCACTGTCCGATCTTTGCAAAGTTGCCCACCTAGTATTCGCACCTGCTTGTGCATCTGATCTCACCTAGGTGTATATAAAGCACAAATACAATCAAATCTTTTACTGACGGTCTTCATCAGCATATCTATTAGACGTAATTAATACATGTTTTCGAGATCAAATAAAGTATATTATTCTGCTACAGAAATCGCTGAATCAACGTGGTTTTGTTCAAATAAAATACGGAATTCGATCATTCCCGGTTCTTCGCGAACCTCGAGGTCACGGTCAGTCCACGTCAGGCAAAAAATTCGATTAAATCAACGTCGAATAGTTACGTCGTACCATCCGTGGATCCTTATCCGATTGCGCAACTCGATAAATTCGACAGACGAGGCGCCTAGCGATGATCTAACGCCGAAATTCATCCCACTCGATCCGTTATCGTGTTTCTGAAATAGGACCGAGCCGGGGAAGTGGAAATAAATAACATTCCTGAAATGCTTGCCCGAAGACGCATAACTGCCTCTACTAGTTACTTCCAATATTTGAAAAGTTATTATTTCCGCAATTATACCCAAATGGTGAGACAATTGGAATTAGAATCTGCTTGTATGTTACACTTTGTTACTGTCAGACTTGGAGATGTATATAAAATAGGTCCTGTTCGAGTATTAGAAACAACAAATGTCCACTGGCAGGGCGAGCTGACACGTGCGATAAGAATTTAAATCGATACTCGATCTTGCGACTTTCGGCAAACAAAGCGCGTGGCCAGCGGTAACGGTTATCTACCAACAGTTCTATCTATGGCATTATCTTCCGAATTCGCTGCGACAGCTTGATACCGATCTTCGTGGTCACGGCCAAGAAAACGCGTGGACATGCTCGGGGCAATCGAAAATAGAATCAAAAATACGAAAATAATGGCCAAAAATGATTGAAACTATTACATCTGTAACATCCGTTCCTTTCATGTAAATGAAGTGATTATGTATATTCGCCAGTTAATTTGATAAATATTCAAGAGTTGATCGCATTTAAAAAATTTAGTAGTGATTATACAAAAGTGTTGTTTGTTTAAAGAGACTGGTGATAAGAAAGACTTAAGGATTTTCTTTGAGAAATTATGTTGTTGATTATACTTCGTATAAAATGTTTTCACCAAATAAAGTTATCGTGTCTTCCTACCAAAGTGTGATAGAATTCTACTCGATGGCTGAGAGGATTCTATCGAGTAACTTCAGTAATAACCATAATTATACATATTCACCGGATTAATCACATTTACCAAATTCAGAGCTAACTTTTTATGAAATTAACCGTAACACAGATAACATATCATATATGCCATTTTTTTATGTAAAGACATAGATTTCGAGTTTCTATGAATTTTGCCTGTTATTTCATTAACTTGATGAGTATGGAGACGGATATATGGTTAGAGTTGAAAATGCACGGTTAATGTCAAAGATTAAATGTTCTTCCCAAGTCCGGTTAACACGAAGTGATAATGTCCTTTGCAACCGATGCGGACGATCATTCGAGATACATATGTAGTTTATCGTCTAGATTGCCTTCAACTTCTGTCCGGAGCGCATGATACCAATCGTCGAGGTCACGGTCACCGGTTGCCTTCAGGAGACATTAGGTAAATCGATGCCAGGGATCGATAATCGCGTCTTTGAGTAATTGAGACGGCGGAAGAGGAATTCCCAAGGACGGGAGCGGATTTTTCGATCGTTTTTGAGAAATCCTCTAGAGCTGTGGCGTAGACGTTCATTTGAATAGTGGTCATAGGCGGATGTTTTTGCTCGTGTCTAACCATAAGTGCGTAGTACTCCTAAATTATTATCAATGTATAGGCGATGTTGCCTTAATCTTTACATGTACACATATTACAGTAAAATTCTAAATAAAATAATAATTATATATAATATATAATATAATAATAATAATAATTAAATTTAACAATAATTAATAAATATATATACATATATATTGTAACAGCGATAAAAGTGGAAAATTCAAGTAAACAGTTAATTGTCCATGATAACCTATTTGGTCGTCCATTATAATTAAATTAAGGAACGCAAAATTGGTTTATTATTTCGACTCAGATCACTCCAAATAATCACTGGCACGTATATTACCGAAAGTACGGTTTATTCATCCGTCACTTTTCGGGATAGGTTTGTTGCTAACCCAATCGCGGGACAAAATTGCGTTGTGAATCAGATTCAGAAATGACATGGTGAAACGCCACTGTATCAAAAGCGTATCGCTGAGCGATCATCCGAACCGAAGGTATCCAATTACGCGTCGTCGAGAACACGTGTAACTTCCTTGTAACCTCCGTGTCTTTCGATGTCAGCATGCGATAAACGTTTCAAAAATATTCCATAATCGTTTGTTCGATGGGGATGAGGATGAGCAAAGCATCGTGATTCATCACGCACCCCTTTTTCCTGCATCGAAACTGAATCTTAATCTTAGCTAGAACGGAGGGCTATGCATGAGCATACATTGCTTATTTGTAAGATGTAAACATGGAGCATGAATAGTTTTTCAGTATCATCACTGACGTATTGCTTCTCTGAACTGAATATTTAATATAACAGGCCGTGATGTTCTCATGATTTGTTTACGAATGTTGAGTGACCCAGCTTGGCTACATCTATAGTACGAAAATCCATTCTCAAGAAATTAAATAGATAACTTACTAATTCGATCGCAACCTAACATACAAGTATGTTACAACCTGCCTTTTTCAATTTAATAAAACAAATATATAATTTCCATACACCCCACTTTAATATTTTCGTAACTTGTACCTTACGCTTTTCAACTCAATGATTCACATGACACACATTACGTAACCACCCCCTAAAATCCTTATGGCCTCCAAGTGTGTAAGAGGCACAAATATGTATGTGCGGCATGTGTGCTTGATCTGTACGAAAAGACGATCGGGCTAGCGTCAATTGTTTGGGGTGCAGTGACGAAGGCACGGCACCACGAGAGGCAGTGTAGATTGAGACGACGTGTACGGTGGACGTTTAATAAAGTTGTGACCAGTTAAGTGTGTGTGTAAGTCGCCCAGTAACCACCATTCCTTGAGTAGAATACCCCTCACAAGTGTAATTGACCCAAATTTCTCCGCCGACATTAATTATCGCGAAAATCGGCTACCTCTCGTCCGCTCAGTCCAAGTTCTATCAGACAGAAGATATCTATTCTTCACTTTGTTTGCGTTGCGCGTCTGGACGCCTGTTGTTTTTCCTCTCAGTTTGAGGCCCTGCATTCTGCAGATCAACTCTGTCGCAGCTGCACTTGTCTCTCGCCATGTTTGGATCGATTCGCTATCGCCTCTCTCTCTCTCTCACTCTCTCTCACTCACTCACTCACTCAATCTTCCTCTCCCTCTCTCATCCCTCATTCTCACTCTTTATCGCTCCCAGCTTATGCTTATCCGCGAACGGTGGCCAAACAGTCGACGATGATGCTCCCCGTGAATGAATGCTATCAGCATAATTCAGAGGCAATCGGCTCACGGTGCCGATTCGCAAATGCAGCTCGCGCTAGAGAAATGGGTCTCGAAATGGCTCGCGCGAAGATAATCTTCTTCCCGGGCCCGCGCCGCCTTTCCCTCGATCCCTCGGCTCCGCCATCTTTTTGCCTCTTTTCCCTTACCTCGACTGCCCAATGTACGCTCCGAGACGATAGAACTTTCGCGACTTTCGCGGATTGCGATTGCACCTATCTGCAGGCTGCGATAGAATAGGCGAACGAGGATGAGAGTCGACAATTTCATCGGTTACACTTACGGATTCGTACTTTTTTGGAAAGAATCAATTGGTTGGGAATGTGGTCGGTACCGATGGTAGGTCAAGGAAACAGATTGTACCTGGGTTCTGCTGGGAAGGGAGGAATTTGTTTATTTCGCGGGTGGGTTAGGTCGTAATTGAAGAATACTTTTTAAGTGTGGAGACATTTTGTTTCAGATCGCATTTGGACGAAAGATACGGTGAACCTTTTGTTACTGTTGGTTCGTCTGTCTTCATGGTTATAGAAGAAGTCCTTTATCGTAACTATGTACTAGTGTTTAGAGAATGCATTCCTTTAATGAAGCTCGGAAAAATAACGATTTTCTAATTTCTGTTTTAAATATGTCTTTTAAGGAAATAAGTGCAGTAATTGTTAGGGTATATACAAAATGCGCGACATTACACTGGGCAGGGCCCAAACATGCAGCGATACAGCAGTGGGATGAAACAGTAGAAAATCTGTTAATTGCGTAGCGAATAGGCCGTTGTTTCATCCCGCTCTCTTCCGCATAAGCAGCCGTCGAGTAAGGACGTATTACCGCGACTCCCCAATAAAGGTTATAAAGTGTAGCCACGTGTTTCTTTATTCCCGACTCACCTACGGACATAACAGTAATCATGGAATGTACAAATACTGTTTAACAGCTCTAATCATGAAGCACTGTCTGAAAGCCATTAACAATGATGCTAACGATGGAGCATCCCTGGACATTTCCGTAAAATAACAAAAATTCATCAGCAGATGCACTGTCTAGTATCTCAGAATGAAGGGATGAAATAGAGAGCTCGATTTACGTCAGTCGTCGGATTGTAACATTAACCCCATTTCGGACTTCCACCGCTTGTCTTTGATACAATTAACTTGACGTCAGAATCCGCACGTTCTGCTTACATTAGCTTATACTTTCCCACGTCATCCTCCTTCCCTCGATTTGTTTCAACTTATATCATTGAGCTCTCTGTTACAGTGTCCTTTCCTCGACACTTTCAATGGATTTATACGTTTTGCGAAAGGATCACGCCATCTGCAAATCCATTTACAGCGTCGAACGCGACGTGGCGGTAGGAACGGCGTTGTGAATGAAATTCAGAGCGGAGAATGTTATTTTCCTCAAGGCGACCGGTCGTCTGTTCGTCAAAATATCTCTTCCTTTTTTGCGCTCTCGCGAAAGAATGGACACTATTCTCACGCGAGAAGGCATGAAGGAGATTGAGATGTGGATTGCTTCACGAGTGAAAAAAACGATTTACTTGTGTCGTGTTGACTGCCGCGCACTGCACATACAGGGTGTACCATAATATAAGCAATTCTGGAGCAGTCGATTAACAAACAACTGAAATACAAATTTATTAATTGGTGTGATATTAGGTAATCGGAACACGTGAATATATGTATATATGCGTTGGATTGACAAGAAAGTACTTTCGGTTTTCAAACATGGATAGCATTGTGCTTCTTTTGAATAACTTTTGTCAGTGTTAATGAATTTCTCTTTTGGCGTTTGATTTTAGTCACATTACAGTGATGGAACAAGATTGAAAATGCATTGTTGATTAAAATTATTCTTTGCAGAAACATCTGAGTTTGATGTCACAGTACAACACCGGTAATATTTTTTTGCCAAATTCATTTATTCATATATTATTGCATTTTTTGCAAAGTTCATTTATCACTATTATATTTATCAAATCGTTTCTGTAATTTCATAATATTTCTTTGATAAAAAAACTGCCATCTATTTATCAATTTCACCAATAGCCTTTAATTATATAATGCATACATTATTGTTCAGTAAAAAGTGGTCAACTAATTATTGTTTTGGTAAAGCAATCAGTATAGAGAGCCCAACGTAGTAAAAAAACTGTTTCCACATAATTATGTATGTCACATACAAAGAATTACTGGATATAATTTACTCTCGCCGTTCAAATTTCGTAATCAATTAAACACATAGGACCGTAATTACGTAATGTGCTACCCTGAAGACGGAGATGTACGGCATCAACGCTAGGCCAATGAAATATGTAACGAATGGTATCGATCAAACAAACGGCAAACATCCGTCGCTAAGAAAGGCTGTATTTGCGTTATCGCACGAGAAACTATTGCCAGATATCAAATCGATACACTTACTCTTCGAACTTAATACTTTCGTCTGACTCTGTTAGTGGAACAGGGAGAATTGTCAAGCAATTACGTATTCGTACGTACGAACGATGAACAATTTCGATGTGATCGAACGAGACTCGTCGGAAGGCAAGGATTGTTCATGCTTCGACACGACGACGGTTGATGCGGAAGACAGAAAAATGAATACCGAAAGTCAAGGACACGAAGCCAGTTCCGACAGTGGGGTGAGTTTATGTAACCGCGAAGGTATATGCGGTAACTGTAAATGTTCTCTAGTATTTTGTGTAGCTTTTGTGGTGAGACTAATGTCAATGTATTCTCAAATGAGCGGTGAGTCATTATTTTATACAATCAATAATAATATTGTAAAATTTTACGATTTCTGTGCAATTAATGTTATACAATACGGTATAGAGAATCAATATTTCGTCTGTGTGATTGCATTCAAAAGCACGTCCATTCGTGGACACGGATGAAACAACATCATATAAAATATGTAACTCACTATGCTACGTAACACTGTACAAAATTTTCTTCCTTCAACATGGCACAACAGGTAATAGAACATAATACATCTTGTTAATTGTGTATATTCTAGCTTACGACATACTGTAACATTAACTCATTGCCTACATAGGCTTCTGACCACAAGCATTTTCCGTGAATTGAAAATAAGTTACCATCATAAACTTTTTTTCATGCCAGCCAACAATAATGCAGATGCTTATGAAAATGGCCCGCGAAAAACTTACTTTAACTAATTTTTTTATTTCTTCCTTCCCTCAGCACTTTCCTAAGTACAAACTGAATTAATCTCACAATTAGCTATTCCAGATTTTCGCATTGAACCAGCATCAAGAAAAATTACGGAATACATGTCTCTGATGAACGAATTCTTCGCAGATATCTGAAGTAACCTCCATCGAGCACGATCTTTTGCCAACGTCCTCTCTACAAGTATTGACTCGCATGGAATTTGAGTTGAACAGGGACGAAACTCAGACACTGAAATGCTGCTGCCTCGACTCCGAAGTTTCAGCGAGCACTTCGAAGGACGATTTCAGCGATTTGCAAGAGTCTTCCCACGTCGAGGACTACCAAGAATCGTACGATGCGATTGACAAAGGCGGATCGAACGTTTCCGAAGAAAGCAGCGACAGCGATCACACTCTGACGCCGGAAGATTTTGACAACTGTTGTCCGTGCGTGGGAGAAAATTTGACAGAAAATGAATGGACCCAGGATCCGCTGAATGATTGTTGTCCAAGTTACATGGAGACGTTGGACAAGAAATTGTACGAAGATTCGGACGACGACGGGAAGTTGGACAAGATCTGCGAGATTGTAAACTCGGAGAAAAGGTTGAAGGATGCCGTAGCTGTTTGTGAGAAGCGGAAAGGAAATGAGGAGGAGAGTAACATAAGCGAATTTGTGGAAGAAATGAAAAGATTGAGAATTTCGCCTACTGTTGCGGAGGAAAAAGAGGAAATGAAGGGAAAGCAGAATATATTGAGTTACTATATCGAAAGTTTTGTAAAGTCTGATTTGAACTATGCACGATCGGACGTGTTATGCTTAGAAGATTTAAACAAACATATTTTTGAAGCTCTTGAGGATGCCAATGAAAATAAGGAGCAACGTGAAAGTAAAAATGAAGTAATTGAGTGGGGGGACACGGAAAATGATGTTGATGAAGCAGAAGAATGGAGCAAGAAATTCGAAAAATTTTTTAAGGCCGGAGGGATACAATGGAAAGGCTCAAATACTGAGCCAGAGAATGTTCTAGAAGTCAGTACTAAGGATGTCGAAGCAGTTTGCAAAGAATTGGGTGAATGTATGGCGCAACCGTACGTTGATCACGTCTTAAACAGGGAATCATCTAAAAGTTTTGAAAATATACCGGAGACCTTAAGTTTACTGAGGTGCTCAGGAGAATGTATGAGAGATGAACCGATTTTGACTTCATCAGACACAACAGAAAATGTTGAATCGAAAGAAAAGCAGATACCGAATATATGTTCTGTGGGGACCGAGGAATTGTTAAAAGACCAAAGTTCGCCTAACATCCATAAGACAGTAAATGAAATGAGTCAAGTGCAAGGTTTTGACACGCGCGTAATTGAGGAATGTATAAAATTAAGAGAATGCACTGGTGAGTGTTTAAAGTATGAAAACGTGAAGCAGTCATATATTGCAACTGGGGAGAAAGACTCGACTTCAAATGACGGTGGATCTACTCAACACTCTGATACAAATTCTCAGCTTTTGGAGAAAGAACACACTTATGAATCTTCTGATATTTATAAATCCTTGATTGATGAGCCTCAAAAGTATCAAAGCGAGTGCCTCAGAAATGAAGAAAAAACAAATATGAATAAAATCGTTGATATAAAAGAGAATGTTGGTACGACTGGATCACTTCAGTCAGCGAACGTTGTATCAGTGTCGGAATCAAACGACAAATCGAACGTCGATGCAGATGCAAACATTTCAATATGTCAGTATAGTGCTTCCTGCCAAATAGTAGAACCAATGCAGACAGAACACAAAAATGAATGTTCAGAGTCAAACATTTTGGACACTTCAGTTTTAAGAACAATAATTCTAACCTCGACGAGTGATGTAGAAAACGAGTCTACAACCGAGAAAACATTGATGATACAGAATATTAATTCTCCGAATCTTTTCTCCCGAGAAGCTACAAATACATGTAATTCAATTGAAGAAATGGCGGATAACTCTCCGAAATCGAATGAAAATGCAGTATTGAAAGCCGAACGGGACACGGAAGTACAATCGGACGACACATTCAACTCACTGGAGAATCATTTGGTAACTCTGTCGCAGATTGCGAACATGACGAAACCGAAATCCGAGGAAGAAGTTCGCGAAACGTTACAAAAGATTGCGGAAAGTAAGAAGAAAATCGAATCGCGAAAGGACGAGGCTTTGAGCGACTTATCGATCGAATTCGAAAAATGCCGAAAGCTCGTCGATGAGCAAAAACAGAGCACATCAAAGCAGAGTTTGAGTGATGAAGATGAAGATGGCGTGCACGAAATCGACTTTTCGGACGATGGCATTACGGAAGGGCTGGAAAATGTTGAAATGCCCTTGACGAAGAATGAAATTGCCGAAAGTTTCATGATGACGGAGAGAAGCAGAGAGGAAAAGTTGCAGGAGAAATCATTGGCTGAATGTTTATGCGTGAAAGCTCAAGATCCGTCACGGTTGCACATTGACTCTATCGTTGAATTTACGGTAAATGACCTTGAACAGGGAAGTATAGAAATGATGGAAGCAACACTCGAAGCAACGCAAGTAGCTGATGAAGACAAATGTTCTAATTCTTCATTCGTGTCGAAAGGGACATTTGATAAATCTGATACGGCTTTAGATGAGTCAAATGCTTTTGATTTAGATGAAGAAACAATAAACGAAGTTGCGGATAGTAAAGAACCTGTTTTTGCTGAACGTTTAGGTTCAGAGGACGTTATACAACCACTAATGACAACAGAAATAGAAACTGTAAGTACAGAAAGTCAAGTGGAGATTGAACATCAGGAAAATGCGGAAGACGAAAAACATGATGATAAGAAAGATTCAGGGGAAGTGATCGTAGTCACTGAAAATCTGGCCGAAAAATCAAAAAATGAAGTTGTCGAAAGGGAAACAATCGATGTACAAGTGCCTTTGGAACAAATGTCAGAGATGGTCGCAAGCGAGCATATTACAAAAATCGAAGAAAATACTGATGATTTATTCTTCGCTGATGTATTGAAGAAATCCGAAAGGACATATATTAAGGGGAAAGTTTACGATTTTGATGAAAAAAGACATGGCGTACGGTGAGTACTGAAGATTAGACATATTGCTAGTTTAACAAGGATTCATATTTTCTTCTCTTTTAACTTCAGAATGACAGAAGAACTTATTAAGAAGCATTGTAAGGAACACGCGCTGTATCAAACACCGTATCTTAATGACGTACTCTATTTACATTACAAAGGTACGTTATGTATTTTACACATATTTTTCGTTGAACCGACAGAAAGTTTCAAATGAATGTCAAGTAGAACATGTACACATACAGCGATCATGTACAGTGGGTTGTTTTGTTCTCGAAAGACGGACAAGCGTACAACTTTAAAAACACAAAAAAACTGCTTCTGTACAATATGTAATCTCAACTTTAATTAAGAAGTGTTATGCTGAAGAATGTTTACGGTGACTTTTGTTATATGTTGAATTTATCCAATGCTACAAATAAAGAATTGTTTCAGGTTTCTCGTTCATAGAGAATTTGGAAAAATATACCGGTCTTAAATGTCTTTGGCTCGAAAGCAACGGTATTCGAGAGATTGCGAATTTGGAAAATCAAACGGAATTAAAGTGTCTGTATCTTCACCACAATCTCATCAGCAAAATAGAAAATGTTACCTGTCTCACGAAACTGGACACTCTTAACTTGTCACACAACACAATACACAAGATAGAAAATCTTGGTAAGTTTGTAACTTATATTGAAATAATGTTTTCAGTTTCAGCTGTAGCTGAGAATCATTTTTCCTACTTTTTCTTTCCTACAACACCACCTTTTTCATGTCAAAATACCACAATTGTTTGCTACAACCTTATACTCTTATTCAAATACACTGTTGTTACCAGAATTAGGTTTAATTGGCTAAACTTTTGATTTATACGCAAATGTCGCAGAATAGAGCACGATCACAGTACAAAGTACAATGTATTATGACTTCTAACGTAAAAGCTTCATCATCACTTAAAAAATTCGTGCTATATCCGGCCTTTCTTAGTATCATACATTTTCGTAAATCTTTCTTCATGGTATAAAAATGTAAAAAAAATAGTTCGCAACGGAAATGTAAATGCTGCATTTCAAATGCGCCGTAATATGCAAACGCGCAATTAATGTGATTTCAGATAGTTTGAAGACACTGAATTCACTCAACTTGTCTCACAATTATCTTCAAGATGCGAGCGACCTTGAGCATCTTCGACTGCTCGAGGCTCTTTCTATCCTGGACATTTCGCATAATCGAATAGAAACATGCGACATTGTTGACGTAAGTGTTCAAGTGTTAGATTGACAAACTTTCTTAAGATATAATCTTTGTTAGATTGATGAAAGTTTGGTCAAGCTGTAAATAATTCTTCATCGGCATGATTCTTTAACACAAATTACTATCTTACCTTTTACTTATCAATTATGAAAAATATAATTTTCCGTTAAGTATTATTTTTCTTCCCATTTGTTGATATTCAGATTCTAGGGGACATGAAATCTTTGCGTGTGGTATCACTTCTTGGGAATCCGTTTCTGAAATGCGTCAAAATGTATCGGAAAACGATGACCTTGAAGTGTAAGAAGCTTCAATACCTGGATGATAGGCCAGTGTTCCCGAGAGATAGGGCGTGTGCTGAGGCTTGGTATTGTTTATAAGTTTTTTAGGCATTCGGCCAATCCACGGGAAAACAGAATTCTGATAAAAATCTAGTACATAAAAACACTTACTTACATAGGTATCGTGGAGGTCCTCAAGAGGAATCAGCAGAGAGACAAAGATGGATCAAAGCTGAGCAGCAGAAGATCAATGACAGTGTCATGGGTAAGTTGCAGTTATATCTTCATTATTTCAGTTAATAATATTAGGATAAAGCTTTTTAAACGATTGGGAGTTATGCGAGAAAATTTAACGTTATATTTTACAACACTTTGTTTTTTCAATGCATTCTTAACGTAATTTTTCGAACCGCTGTAAAGATTACTTCACACTATAATATTACTTATATGCCAGCATGACTACCATGAAATCTGATAACGGGAATAAAGTAAATATGACTAATTAGCAGTAAAAATTACTGTTCCAAAGACTTACACAATAATTCCACGATTCGAACCTGTTTGTAAACCCAACTTCATTACGCGAACTTGTCGATTGCAGACAACTTAATGACCTTACAGTAATATTGTCTTACCATAATGCTAATGCAAACGACATATTAGCTCCCTCTACGGAAAGAAAAGCAACAATCTCATACAACACACCTGTCAATGTCATTACGTCCTACAAGAATGATTTTACCTAAAAATAAAAAGCAGATATCATAAATATCGCACTACAACGCTGTAAAACAGGAACCGTAAAAAAAACAATATAAGAACGCTTTACTCCAAATGTTAGTAACAGTAAACGCATAAATATCCACACTACAATTCCAATTTGATCATAATGAAAGCAGATCTGCGCCTAGCTACCGATTATAGACGGCTTGATGACCTATAACAGTCTCGTATCAACATCCTAATGTAAACAAAGCACAACAAAAAAAAACATTTTTTTTTCTATAATATATCGATCACAACTTTATTACTTTTTGCAAACATTTATCCGAGTCATCATTTTATTATGTGCTAGAAACATCACTTTACCAAAACTTAGCAACCGTATATCCTAACTGATCTATTACAACGCTTTGAGGAACGATGTGGAAAACAAAATAAGAATACTTTACACGAAGATTGAGTAACAGTAAACGTTGCATTAATATCCGCGCCGCAATTCCAATTTGAACGCGACCGAAGCAAACCCGCGCAAAGCTGCCGAGTATAGACAGTTTGGCGTCGCGGCCGCAAACAGTATCATACCCAAAACCGTAATGGAACCAAAATGGCGCCGCGGCCGAACCGTTTCTTCCCTTAAACCAGCTCATGCCCCCTCCCACCCCACGCATCATATTTCCTTTTGCCCCAGCGAGTAGTAGTATCCTGTCTCCGCTTTTAACCGTTTGAGTCCCAGGGGTGATCGGAAAAACACTGTCGAAAAATGGCGAACACCGACAGGAGCGCTCGTCTTATTTTCTGTCGAAATATACCATTTTAACTATTACACTCATTTAACTTGTTTGTTCGTAAAATTAAAAATATTCTTAACTTGCACCTTGTCACTTTATGAAGTAAATCTATATTACTATATATGCGTCCCATTAGTTTCACAAACTCTTGATGTTTTCGTTCAATAAAAAATCGTAAAAAAAAATAATAAAAAAAAATGCACAATATGTTAGTTGTATTGCTCACATTAATGTTACGCAACGTACAGACGCTAATAAAGTTGAGCGCAGGCAGACCGAGTTCACCGTCAGTTGTTGAAGGCATTCAGATGAATTGGTACTTTTCGGGAGAAAATCTGAACAGCGCGATCGCGCTGCCTGGGACTGAAACGGTTAAAACCCCGCTGCCGTGGGATCAGAGGATCGTCAGCACCTCCGATCCAGCATTCCCATAGCAGCGAGTCGGCTTTCGCCCCGATACCATACCCGTTGTACGATCGATCTTTGTTTACCTGCCCCATGTGCCGCCCTCGAAAGCCCTGATAAACAAAAGGAAGCTGCGTAAACCGGTCGAGCAATCGAAAACGGAGGAGGGGCGGGAGGGGGATGAGGAGCGGGATAAGAAGAAGATCAGCGAGGGGAGAGACGAGAGGGACGCCGAGGAGGATAAGGAGGCGGATAAGGGGGAGGATGAGGATGGCGAGAGGGGAGGAGAGCGGGGGAGAGGGCCGGATGAGGATGGAAGAAGTACGAACGTCAGCGACTCCAGCAGCAGTAACGTCGTCGACGGCAGCTGCGGGAGGAGTTTGCCCATGGGGAGGGGGTGGGGGAGGGGGATGAGGAGGACGCAGGACGAAGAAGTCGTCGGCGGGAGGAGGCGGTCGGTGCGTACGAGCAAGGAGCTGGTAAGAACTAGTTTTGTCAAGGTCTGGTACAGAATTCGTGCTTCGAATATGATCAGCCCTCCTCGGGTGGACTCACTGTTTGATCATTCACCACGTGCACCTCTCTCAACCCGCCCCCCTACCCTTCCCGCCACTCGTCCTCAAGCTCGAGCTGGAGGTGAGGAAAAAGTCGCGGACGTCCTCCTCGTCCTCGATGCCCTCTTCGTCTTCGTCGGAGTCGGAGTCCGAGTCGTCCGGTGCTGAGGAGGCGGAGGGCGTGGAAGAAACGGTGGCTGGCCGGCAAAAAGGAAGCGAGGAAAGTGACGGAAGGAGGCCAATGGCGGAGGATGAGAGGGAAGCGGCCGAGAGCGAGCTTTCGATGCCCTGGAATGAGAAGGTAATGATAGAAATGGGCCCTCTGACGCTTCGGCCGGCGGGAAATGAGAATGTCGGACGGCGGTCGCTGATGACGGCGTCGGTATGCGCACTTTTGACCTGCTCTTGATCGGGGTCAGGATCAGGATTCGATGACGTAACCTACTTGAGCTATCCGTTAAGGGCGCGTGCGATCGGAGAGTAGACTTTCGACGCGGTACTGTTCGAAACGCTGCCCAGCATTCAATGTTGACGTTTCGTAGGCCGGATCTTATTTGGCGTGGGCTATAATACCCCATTTTCATTACTATTTCTTATAGATCATCTAACGTAACATGTACCTTGAAAACGCACCTTACACCTTTTGCTTTTAATCCTTCATTATACCGTACCAACCTGCGTAGCATACAATTGCAGTTTGGAAAACTTATTACTTGAACTATTCTCAGAATCGGTAGTGTAATTAACGTGTCAAAATGAGATAAACTCATATGGCGTCTGGTCATCAAATGGTGTTACCGTATCAGAGCATCTCATACGCGGCAAACATAACTCGAAGGATTCAAGAAGGACGATTTCTGCACGACGGGCGATAGCCGAGAATCGTTGCGTTTTTTACACGGATTCCTTACAGATTCGCGCGGCGAATGAAGCACCGAGACTGAGACTGATCGAGGAATTACCGGGGAAGGAGGAATACGTGGCCGGCGATGCGGAAAGGAAGTGGCTCGGCAGGAGCATCCTGGATGCCCGTGGTAGTCTCGAAGATCCACCTGGCGGCTGTCTTTTAGGCAGGGAGATCGCGGATTATCAGAATCTCCTCCGATCGCAGAAGGAAAAGGAAATTGCCCGCTTTAGCGATCTTGGACATCTGCAAAACGGTAACGATGCCAGGAATTTTCCTTCTTAAATTGATCAGATTGACTTTGCCTTAATTATCGTTTTGCTTAATAGCGTGCTAAAGGTAAGGATGCATTTTTTCATCAGCATATTGTTATGTAGTTTGTTGACAGCTTTAAGTGTGTATGCAGGTTTGTGCAGAAACAGATAATTATGTTAGGTAAAGCTATCATTGGTGTTGACAATGTGGAAGGTTAGGTAAAGACTAGATTGGGGGTGAAGGTTGACGTTTGGTTTTAGTTACTCATTGTCAGTATGCAATTACGTTATTTGAGATGTAGTATACGGCGCTAGACATAAATTAAAATACAAGAGTATATTTTGCACATGTGTTTATGGTTTTGATCTCTATCATTTGCCTACACTTTTGCCATACAATAATGCAGAATTTTGTTAATACCCCATGATAAAGCAATATGAGAAAATTATTGTGTACTTAACACCCGAACTATCGACGATTCCCACTGATATTTTCAATTAACTTAACGAAACGATTCAAGTCGATGTATTTTAACTTACACAACAGAAAGTAATAAATCATCGACTTCAATGAATGCTAAAGAATATAAAAAAAAAAAATTCTCATGAAAGAAAAGTAATTGTTAAAATGTAGTCTGACCAGCCTTTCTGGCTGGTTGGCAGTGTCAATGTAACGTGGAAAGAAAATTGGCTGAAAGAATTGGATTGTAAATACCATGCCACGTTATCCGCGCATAGATTTAAGGCACAAAGTGACGTAAAACAACGTCATCGCAGAGATTTAAAGAACGATATGACGTAGTACCGTGAGTCCCGCATAGAACGACAGGAAACGAATTGGAGAACTTCGTCACGAGACCGGTAAGTGTTACAGCCATAATAATATGCGGCCCGACTATTCCGCAGTCTGGAAATTCCGACCAACTGTTTCTTAAGTACTTTAACGGTGACGTATGAATCAGCTACACGTTTTGATTATCAATTACTTAACACTAGAACCACCGACGTGTTAGAATGACTGGCGTGATTTATCTTGTGTAGGAGTGACTTTTCTTTCATGAAGCATTCCATTTGTTGATATTTTTTATGACTGAATAGGATGTTTAAATTATTATTTTCCGTTTTGTACTTTTCACTAATTTGTTTCATTCTAGCAATTTAAATGAAAATATGAGTAGAAATCGTCGGTACTGCCGGTGTTATCAATTTGGAAAAAAAGTAAATTCAGTTTTGTGGTGTGAAATAAAACTCATATTTTTATACAGAGAATAAACTTTAATTAACAATCTGTTCCCCATTTTGTTTCGCAACTTAAATATGGCTAATAACAAATTACAAAAGCAAAATATTTTAGCACTGACGAAAATTTGTAAAAAAAAATTCCAACGCTTCTTATGTTTAGTAATAGTAACACTACACATAATACGGAAAAGTAAAACAAACAAGTGCACGCACCAGTATCAAATTCAAATCAATCTATACGCAAATATCATTCGACAGTAAGCAGGTGAAAAATGTACATGTTTACGGCATTAATTTACTATTTATAATTTGTCTATAATTCAGTTATATTTATGTACCATTTACTAAAATGTTAGTGTAAATCTGAATGAAAAATGTGAGCATTGAAAGAATAACTAAAATTCAATATATTCCCGCCAAATAAATCAACTGTTCAATGAATGACTCAACATCCGGTCGAACGATTCTTGTTACAGTAAACGCAAGTACGCAGACTTTACCTACAACGAGTTCGGCATCCTGCAATACGTCAGACTTAATTAACGAGAAACAGCTGGCTTCCGAAGTTCTCAGCAAAAAGAATGAAAGACGACCAATCACTACTATAATGGACAATTACCGGAAGAGAGATGAAAAACATCCTTTCACCGAAAAATTGACCAGTATTCGTAAAGAGATGAAGGAGTTTTGCGATGAAATGGATCATTTTGTCGAGGACAACGCGATCGTGTTCAAAGATGGTGATGTCAAAGGATTCTGGGGCGAGAAGAGATGCGAAAATTCTGATGACGTTCCATTGAAAGATGCGGCCGCAGAGAATATGAACAATGTTGTGAAAATACCGGAAGGGCAAAAATCAGAGAAGAAAAAAGAAGACGATTTGAAATGGTGGAATACGAAGGAGAGAAAGCTCAAGGTCAAGGAAATAATGAAGGAAAGAATGAAAGACTGTGGGGAAAATGTGAATGAAGTAAAGAAAGAAGAACCTAGAATTTCTTCAATGTTGGAAAATACTGAAAAATGTTCAAATTTCATATTCCCACAAAAAACCGTAATTATTGATATCAACAATGAACGATTTAACTTTGAGGAAAGCACGTCTGGTGTCATTGTTGACAATGTGCAAATTGTCGAAAGTTCTTCAATTAGTCCGAAGGATACTACAGAAACCTGTGTTAATAAAACAAAATCTGAAACAGAGGAGCTTAATTCCGAAAGTCTTTTAAATGCTGGTGTTTACGACTTGCTAACTTTAAAAACTTGTCCTAAATTGCTTCTAGAGGCAAAATTGCAAAATACTGGAAGTATTAAGGAGTCAGAACAAACCCGTCTTGAATCAAACATACCAACTGAAGAGAAGAACGATCAGATGAATAATGTGTTGAATTCCTTACTCACCGAATTAGACACGGGAAAACAAGCGGAAGAACAATTCGGTACGGTATATGCCGAGGTGAGGAATGACAAATCATTCAAAAAAGAAGTGGAAGTTACTGAAGATATTGGAAAAGAAGAAACGGTAGAAATAACTGAAGAAAAAGATAACGCACAGATTGTGACAAAAGAAAAAAATGTCTCGACAGACATAAGCTTTTCCAGTTGCAGTTTTAATGAACTGGTTATAGATTCTTCCTCTGAGAAATTTGACATAAATATTGACGATACAGACGATGTGTCAAAACCGTTCATTACTGTAATTAACGATAAAATAGAAATTGGCGACGTTAAAGAAAATGTTGGAAATGTCGAAGAAAGCAAAGAAAGTGTAAGTAAAGAAAATACTGCAGAGACCTGCAATAAAGTCACAATAGAAACAACAAGGGTAATTGTACCTATACAAATATGTACAGATGATTCAAAAAATTCAGAAATAAAATGTATCTCAGATGGCCAAAATGTAAACGAATCTGAGATAAATCCTCTCAGAAGATTCTCGGAATCAAATTTGAACAAAGAAATTATTGAAACAGTAAGGTGTACTGAGACAAAACATGAAAAGCCAGTGTTAATAGAAGAAATTGTTCCGGAAATAACACCGAATGACCGGAAACAAAGTCAAATATCAGAAAATTGTAGACAACATAAGCTGAAAGAGGCAAAAAGGTTCATAAAAAATGGTTCGCCACTTGTAGATAAATGTATAACCAATTTGATTGAAGCTAACGATAAAACTGATGGAAAATCGGGAGAAATGACACTTTCTGAAGAGCATTTCTTAAGTTCCTTACATCCCACTTGTTCTGCTAGAAATTTGATGTCTGGTGGTACTATTTTGACATCTGATTCAAAATGCGCGAGCGTTGATACAAAATCGATGAATACTGACTCCAAAAGTATGTATGACAACAACATGGGCCCAGGATATCAAAAACATTCTGGTGAATTAGGTAAGCACTATAAATAAGATTTTTACTCAAATGAGCCATAAGCTTATTGAAAAAGTACGTATGTATTAAATGTACCATTTAAGTAGGCTCAAAATGAAATTACGTTTGTAAAATATTGCAAACCGAACGATAAGCAATCGTTTTACGGAGTTTTATATAAGCTATAAGTCTATACTCATTACAAAAATATACGATGAATGTAGTGCCAAGATTAATCAATGTACGTAATATCAGGCAAAGTGACAACCAGTTTCCCTCTGTTCCCTTCCAAAGTAGAAAATAGAAAATGAATCTTGAAAATCTTTTTCAAATAATACATATATATGAAACAGCTTGAAATTTTATTAAATTTTCAGATATATGTTCACTGAGTGATTTAATTCAACAATCCATGAATGCAGTTCCGCCTTCACGCAAAGCGAATGATTTGGAATACTATCAAGAATTTTGCGACTACCTGAAAGAGATGCAGGGAAAAAGGAAACTATTGATCGAACCGGAATTTATGAGGAAGGACGGAACAAAATCTGTAGAAAAATCTGACGAGCTATCGTCAAGGGAGACTGAGTGTCAACCAAACAATAAGAGAAAGTTGATCGAGGACATTACGGACTATAAAGACAAGTCGGAAGCATCCGGAGGACCGGAAGTACTTGAACAATTTGGGGCATGTGCAGACTTATCTGAAATACAGCAAGTGTCGCCAGAGGTGGCGAGTATCGAAGAGACAATGAACGACGAATTGAAAGCGAAGATTCTGAAGCATATCAACACTCCAAAGTCGGATGAAGAAATTGAGAGAGGAAAGATAGCTGCGGAGAGATTGAAAAAAATCTCGAGGATTGCCATGGCAGAGGGTAAACTGCCAACTCAGCACGCAACTGTCACTTACGACGAGCAGGATGTTAGTATAATAAATGATTTATTACTGTTCAGTTTTTCGGTGGTAAAATTCCTTCTATTTGAGTATATCATATAGACCATTTATTTTGAAAGTGAAGTTACTCGATTTCTTTATAAATTAAATATCACATAATTTGTGGTTAATTTAGTGTAAACTCTTTCTTTTCCTCATTTGTTAAAAGAAATGCACTTACTATCACACCGCTTTTAAAATAAACGATCCATATATGAGTTGACATGAAGTAGATTTGAATAAGATGACAGATATTTGAGCCTTGTTGCATTTTAATTAGCAATAATAAACTGAGATTCACGTTAATCGGTTGGTATGATTGTCAGGATCAACGATAATTTTGATATTGAGACTTGTTAACACCATCTAGATTGTTTTTAAGTCCATGCAAGTTATTGTAAAAATTACACAAGGAACAATCATATTAAGAATACTTAACAGTAAACATTAAGTTTTATAATAAACGTAGAGGATGAACATAATAATGTCGAATAGAAAAAATATAAGAAATTACCTTCATTACAGGCATTAGCGGCGACACAAAAACTATTCGAAGGAGTGAGGGGACACATATTCAGGAATAGCAGTATGAAGTTTCCTGACGAAACGGATGTTGCAGATTCTAGTTGCCAGTTTGAAAAATATTACAGCGATAAAGTCTCAAAAGCAATTGAGGATAATTTGCAAAAATGCGAGGAGACGGCGAAGCATGAAGCAGAGAAGAAAACCAGCAAAAGTTTGGAAATGCAAATTGCGCAAGAGACGTGAATTTTAAATCTTCTGTTATGAAAGTGTCCTATGTTATTTGTGTGAAAAGCCTGTGCCAATAATAATGATCTAATTTGAATCTTTGGTCAGGTTTTGCAGCTCGAGAGCACAGTATGCAAAATAAAAGGCAAAAATATCAACGTCTACCGTAATTTTTGGGTATGCTTACTTAGTAGCATATTTGACGCTTTAAGAATCGTCATGTAGATGTTATTGTCTATCAAAATGAACTTTTATTCATAACAAGATTCAGCTGAAAATAATACCTCAATAGACATATAAAAGTATACTTACTGAAATTTTCAGAATTAGTATTGAGAATAGCGATGTGCTTTAAAACTTCTATTAATTTTGAGATCTCAAAATAGTAACAGATTGCCCGAAAACGTACAAAAAAAGGCTTCAGAAAACTTGTATTATGTTTAGAATGTAAAATGCAAGCAAAATTAATATTGCAGGTTTAGATTAAAATAACATTCTTCTTTGAAACTATTTAACACTCGTTGTATTAACTCTTATACACAATGCAGCAGTATATTCAAATAAATATATGAAGTCTACGCAAACTTCGCGTAATTGTCATAAATATTCGATCCAGTTTAGAAAACCATGTTCCATAGAATCCATGATCAAGAACTTACATGCACAATTTTATGTTGAACACATTTTACTACTCCCCAAATATCCCACTGCAAGTCTTCCGAACAAAGCAAGGAAAATATTGTTCAATTAATACGCACACGAGAAAAAACTGAGATTAACCACAAAACATTCCGTCATATTACTATACGTACGTTTTTTATTTTTTTGTACACACTCACATCAATTATATAATAATCATAATCATAATCATAATAATGACAATTAATAATCGTAATCATAATAATCATAATAACGACAATGGCAAGATGATCCGATGACAATAATCAATGGCAACAATAATAAGAATAAATCTGTATAAGTACGCGTTTTGGTAATTGGATTGCTCGCAAAAAAGAAACAATACTCCGCCGATTGCGCTCATTAGTGTCACTCTCTTCATATTTCTATCGCAGTGGTCATTGTTTCACATCATCCACATCATTAACATACAAAGCTGACGACAGTAAGCTATTCTGTTCCTAATTTCTGCATCCGTCGAATCTCTCGTTTTGACCGTACACGCGCCTAACGTATCGTTCTATCGTACGCACTTTCTTCAAATTTGACTCGTTTCCTGCAATTTGCTTCATTCGACGAGTTCCTCTTAACGTATGACCTGCAAACAGATTTACGTTCGACTGGCGTCCTACGATCGTTCGCAGTAGGACACTTGGAGTCCTTATCCTCTTAGATTTCGACGTCCAGACATCGCTGCTGGCAGTTGTTGACTCTTCAGCAAGCAGTGATGACGCAGTTACCTCTTGCATTGTCTCTTTGGTTTTCACACTCGTCCTCGGCCTCTTCACTGTCGATCTCTCGTTTACACACAGTCACATACACTTGCGCACAGTCTGTACAACGGAGGAGTATCTGAAGCGTGCAGTCGACACATTCCGTACGAATTCTAAGGTATCGAATTTCCGAAATCGCGAGCATTTCTCCGATATTCGCTGAATTTCGTAATCAGTTTACTGTGACATTACAGAAACATGAAGAGGCAACAGTACAAGATCCACAGAGCCGATCCTGTCAAGTATCTTTATAAAAATGAACAGAGCAAATTTAGAATGAATGGAATGTGTCAACGATGAACTTAAGACACACGCGACATTGATCTTTTTTCTTCGGCACGCGCATGAGAACGACTACTAGTTCGTCATTCCATCGAGCAGAGAATATAATCATCGTGGCGGATGTAACGTAGTGAAGTGTTAGATCTTTCGACTGTCAAGAGAAAGGCCTCTGTCTCAAGCCGAGCTCACGACAAACTCTGTGCACAACGCGTACGCGTACGTACGCCAAAATGAATCCCACGGAACTCCAGCTCATTTTGTCGGAACATTCGTTTGTTCCCACTTATTTCATCTACTTGGCAAGCTTTCTCGCGCAATTCAGGATGAAAAGATGCATGGCCGATTCGAATCGGGAACGACTTCAGCCGAAGTTCGGAAAGTCTCACTTCGCCTCTCTTACTTTTGAGGCGAGATTGCATTTTGTCGACATTTGGCGGTTCAACGTCGAACAGGGGATGAACGCTTGGGAGGAGGCTGATCACGAGGCCCAAGGATATTCTAGAAGCTATCGAACGAAGAAAAAGTCCCGTATCAAATCCCTAACGCGACTACGATCCCGGCGGCAAAAGTGAATCTAAAGATTGAGTCGTTAGAGACGGAATCGAATTTGTTCCCACACCGGTGTCGGCCGAATCTAATTCTAAGTACATCGGTGGTATCCACAGAGTATGTCAGTTTCTACCTATGGCCATAGTTTTGACTATGGCGTGAAACAGACTCGATCGCGAGACACGGCAGTTTCCGCGAAAGCTGACCACTCTCGACGGAATCTGTGGCGAATCGAGAAAATTTCAATGCGAGCACATTTTATTTACGGTCGTCAATATAAAATAACTTTGACAACGTAATAACGGATCGATGAAACCGAACGATGACGAACGAAGGGATTGTGATGTAACGTGACGGCATGACAGGCTAAGTTAAATGAAAACTACTCAGTTCTGTACATTCAGCGCAGTATATTTTGGCGCGAAATGCTTAAAAATTATGGCGTCCCACTATTTCGTTAATTCGAAATGTATTTCTATCGCGCAGGTGAAACATTAATTTTTACACGAAGAGCGATCGATAACTTTAGGAATGAACAGTTAAGGTTCGTTCTCGGTGCGTCGAGGTCGAAAAGCACGATGACAAAGGACTCCATCCACGGATACACTTGATGGGACATGACAAATTCTGCACACCGTGACGAAGGAAAATGAGTATCCCGACTGGACGATGCATGACAATCGTTTAACTCGAATGGCCTATACTAACCGTCGAATATTTAATTAGTTTATCATTAATATACGTATATGTATGTATATATTTATATATATATATATGTATATATATATATTTATATATAAAAAAGTGATGAAATCTTTGTAGCTATCTACCATTTAACAATGAAGACACGCTGTTCTCGGCTTTTATTCGCACTGCCCTATTCGCAAACCATCCGCTTCCCTCATATACTTGGCGCACTTTGCTCAACGTATATACGTTTAAAAACATGCAAACACGAAAAACATCGACGATCGACCCCGACATCCTTCGCCCCCCGATGCGCTCGCGGGTTCCCATTGTCAGATGACGAAGAATCTTTCGACCAATCGGGCATCAATTCTCGGCCACATTCTCGCGCTCTTTAACATTAGCAACGGTACTTTTTTCACCTCCTCCCTTTCCGCCTTCTCTTCATCACAATTTTCACTCCCGCTCCCTCCCTACATCGTAACTATAAGTGTCCCGCTTCTCATCCCTCCATTGCGCTTAGTACACGTACTAGGTGTATATGTTTATATTTATACTTGTATTTTATGTTACGACATTTTTTTTTTGTCACTTTTTTCTTTTAATGTTCATATATCATGAAAGAGGCAGTATTCCTGACGGGCGATCAGAACCCGTCGCCCATTGTAAAACGAGTCACGAAAATATCGCCGGCACACTCGTCCCTTCTCCTCCGATGCCGAACCTCATCCCCCTCGTTCTTACCCTCTTACCCGCTCCTTCGTTCGCACTCACTCGCTCAGTCTCTCTGTCTGTCTCTCTCTCTCTCTCTCTCTTTCTCTCGCTCGCTCGCTAGCTCGCTCCTGTCCCTCACACACTTCGGCAGCAAGACGGAACGTCTACTCCCCCTCCCGCTCACCCTCGCTTTTCCATGAAATAGGACCCAAGACATCGAGGAATCCCGAAATCGTCGGAAGGACGAGCCCCGCGAACGATCGAGCGACTCGACGCCCGACACTTCCGGTGACACTCGACGATGTCCTGCGAGGAGACCGTCGACCTTGACCCTCCGCAAAGAAAAAAGAGAAAACAAAAGGAAGCGCACCTCGCCGCACGCCGTGGGGGTGAGAGCGCGGATCGGCGACGAGGCGGACGAAAAAAATCAACGAAAACGCCACGTTTCATTTTTTCTCAAGTACTTTTATTCACTTTATACTCTTACGGTTTTTTGTCGAAAGAAAAGAAAAGGCTGCTTTCCTTCCCTTGCCATCACGTCGCCCTGCTCGCTCAGCGTGCCTCGCTTACGATTTTCCATCTTCATTCTATCGCGGTGTCTGTACGTTTCTCATCCTCGCTCTCGCTCTCTCTCTCTCTCTCTCTCGCTCGCTCCTGCTGTCGCCCTTCATCGCACACTCTCCCTCTCTGTCGGTGGGCGAGCGACTATTTGAATTCTCCCGCTCGCTCGCTCGCACGTCACTTCTCTGCGTCGCACTCACTCACTCTCTACGACGCTGCGCGCTCGCTCGTTCGCCGGGGACAAGGAAAGTTTATATTAAAAAGGGGGGGATGGGGTGGAAAAACATAAGACATTTCTTGGCTCTTACACAGTCGAACTGTCGTTCCACATTGGTTTTCTTTTTTTTGTTTGCTTGTTTCTGTATACTCGTGCCGTTACTATGACTAGAGACTTAATAACTTGTTAACCTTCCTTTCTTTCACCCCTCTCATCAGTGCTTGTTTACTTCTCGACGTTCTATATATGGTCGTTCTCTCATCATTGTTGTCGTCGTCGTCGTCGCCCTTCGTCAATATTTTTTTTTTTACTTCGTATTCGTACAAAGGATTAAGAAACCATACTGTTTCCAGTGGCTCGAGGCTTTTTAGGTACAAAAAAGAACGCCTCACATCGAAAGACCACGGGATCACAAAAATACAAAAAGCACAGATCTTCATTCCACCCTTGTGTTCACTTCTTTTTTTGTTGGTTGGTTTTTGTTTATTTGTTTTGTTATGCGATTCACATACGACCCTTTTCCTCCGCGTTTCTCTGCTCAGTTGCTCATTGTCGCACTCGTACCCGCCCTCTCACTCTCCTTCTTTTACTGCTTCTCTTTCCTCCCCTATTCGTACTCGCGACTATTATGTTATCGATTTGTAGAAATGCATCATTTAAACTCGTTCAGAAAAATTCAGTGCTCGTAACTATTTTCGTTTTACAAAATGTTAGAACGCGCCCGCATCCGATTGCCGATGGCTGCCAAATTAGGCAGCGACTTTGCTTTTAAGGATCGAACGAAAAGCCCGAGGCGAAGTAACTCGGGGAAATATATTATCACAGAGAACCGAAGGAATAAGGTTCTCTTCGCTCGTGACGGAGAGAGTCGTTACTTCCTTTTGTTAATCATTACTCGCGTGTGTACATGTGCGCGAATTTACATGTACGTGTGCGTGTGTGTGTACGTGTAGTGTACGTGTGTGTGTGTGTTTTCTTTTATACCATTTTACCTGATTGGTCACTAGAAAATATAGAGCATATCGATATAAGCAAGATTAGTCGAAGAGAGTTATGTATATAAAAAAAATCCGATTACAAATGTCGTTCGAGCAAATATATTTGGAACCCGACGTTAGAACGTGTGTAACGCTTTTTTTCCTTTTATACTCTTAATTTCCTTTTTATTTTGTTTGTTCAGTTTTAAAAATTTACGGAGAAGGATCTCATTGTCGTCTCCTTTCACCATTGTTGTTCTTGTTGTTACATATGCTTTTCTTTCCTACTGGGAAATAAATGTTATGTTCCATTTGGTAGTTTTTTTTCCATTTTATTCTCGTATTTGGCAGTCGCGTTCCGGAGTCCACGCGTTCTCTTCCCGCAATTTCGCCTTGACACCCGACGCCGACTTTTTTGTTGCTCTCTTTTTGTTTCTTCCCCATTCATTTGCTTCCGACTCGACAGCAAGCCGTGGTTCAGCGTCAAAATGAACATTCGATGCGACCGAACAAAAAAAAAAAAACAAAGAACTACCGGAATCATGTCGCTAACGACAGGGGTGGTGTCACCGAAGATACTTAACGAAATGTCAAGGTCACGGACGACGCGAACAGAAAAATCGACGGCCGCAAAAGGATACGGGGACGTATTGCCTTTTTCCACTGTCTCTCTGTATACTTACAAGAAAATCAACGACGAGAGGAGGACAAGGTTCGGATCTGCGCAATAATAGTAATCATAGTAATAGTAAATAGTAATAGTAATAGTAAAAGCGTAAAAAGGTGCGTGGTCGCCGGAAAGCGATTGAACCATAATCCTGCAGTATATGAACAAGTGTGATCCATCGTTTACCTCTTTAGATACTTATATATTAAATATTAATAATTATAAATTACAATCATCATTAATATTAATATTAATCGTTATCATTAATATTATTATTTTAAATGCATACACAGTTTTAAACACCTATTTTTTTCGACAAAAAGATGGGCAGAGTAATAAGGGTAGGAGGGAGGGTAGGTACGAGGGTGTAAAAGTGGGAAAGGGTGGCGGGGGTGAGTGGCGAGGAATTAAGGGTCGAAGATGACAGGTGAAGTGGCAAAATTGGAAAAGGTACGAACACGAGTTTACAAAAGAGGTCATGAACATTAAAAATAAAGAGGAAAAATACGAGACGCGGGATGTGTGAGGTGAGTGGATGATAAAGAGGAGGGGGGAGGATGGGGTTGGGGTTGGGCCTTCGAAGGTAAAAACAGGAGAGTTTGGTCACGCGGTTCTCCCTCATTGATCCGTGATTCTTTGGGTCCTATTTCAGAGGAACTTGAGAACACGGCGCTACTGTGATCGTGTTTGTGCTTTTTTTTCCCATTTAAATTAATTGTGAGCGCATGCCGCCCTCCTCGATCGAGACGTCGAACGAGGATACACGAGTCCATGGCGATTTTTCCCTTTCTTTCCTCAATGAGAATCGTGAAATTCAGCGGAGAGGATGCGGAGGACTCTGTTTTCATCGCGGCGAGAGACGAAGCTTTGCTCTTCTCTCTCCTCTCTCTCTCAATCTCTCTCTCACACACACACTCTCTCTCTCTCTCTCGTATCTCGCTCGATTCGGTCCGGGGAAAATAGAGAATGATAGAGGCTACAACTAAACGATTACACTTTTCTTTATATTAAATACTCTCCTTTCGTCTTCCGTCTCGCACGCGCGCACGCTGATCCACCATGTTATTGATTGCGTAATATATATTCGTCGTGATTCATCATTATCATTATCAACATCGTGACTCCGCCGCGAGGTAAGATACACACTCGTTAATCGGACATTGTTTCTCGTTCTCCTTCTTTCTCTCTGTCCCTCTTGTTCTCGCTCTCTTTCAATCTCTCTCCGTCCTCCCCCTTCCTCAGACTTTCTCTCTCAGTATGGACCTATCACGCGTTCCTCTGTGTCACCAAGCATGCACGCTAATTCTCTCTCACTCTCCTTCACTCTCTTACTCTTACTCTTGAACAAGGTCGATAGGGCGGCCTATGGCAGAGGTCTATACAAAATAAATAACGATAGGTTTACGAGAAAGTAAAGAAAAAAAAAAGACATTAACCAACTAAGGTGAATCGGTGCAAAGTCGGCGGTCACTGTTCAACGAGAAAGTGAGTCACGTTAGACACGCGCTCGGTCTACGCTAGTTACTCGCGATCAAGTTTCAACCAAAGTAATAAGAACTGAAAAATAGGACTCACGAATTTGGATTCATGTGACGACTTGACATATGCGTACGCATATACGTATATATTTATGTATACATGTATATTTGGATCTTTGGGTGTAACCCACGACGCTCGTCAGTGGTATAAAACGCCTCGATATTATTAACGCCCATAACTTTCTTACGCTTTCTCTCTCTCGCTCTCGCTCTCTCCCTCTCTCTCTCCCTCACGCACTCTCTCCCTCTCCTCTCTCTTTCTCTCTCTCTCATCCCGTGTGCACATGTACGATTAGTTCCCTATTAATACGTATCGATATAATACGTGCAAACCGCGTGCGTAGAGGCTGCATGAAGAGTGCAGCTTTCGCGTTTATTCTCGCGGAGCTTTGCTTCCTAGATTTATTGTAAAATCATTCCAACGTCGTGGGCTATTAAATCACGGCTCAATCCTCAACCGTCTCTCGCGTTTTCTCGATTTTATCGTGGCTCGTCCGGTACGACACGCTCCTCGTGCACGTTAAAAAGAAACATAAACCGACCGCCTCTTTTTAATCGCGGTCTCTTCTAGCACGCCTCAATCGGCAGTGAACGCGCATAAACCTGGATGTGCTCTCATCTGCAATTGCTCTCATACTCTCAATCTTTCCCACCGGTTCCTCTTCGAAATTTCCATCCATCGTGCGCGTATATTTAGTCCTGTGTGTCGCGTGTGTGCGCGTGTGTTTTCCTATTAATTTGTGCTCGTATCAAAACCCGTCGAGGCACGCACGCGCGCGCGCGCACATCTGTATAATAAGTGTATGCGTGTAATCGGTACATGGGTACGTCGTGCCATTTTGTCACGTGTTTGCCGAGTTTGATCCATTTTGCGAGAAAGATTCGGCCGAGAGGAGAAGCTATATCAAAGGCAAATAACAGCGCGCGTGTTTGTGTCGGTGGTTCACGGCGTTTGTTTAATGTATCTCTCGAGAAAGGGTGGGGAAGGAACAGGAGAAGAAGGAAATATGCGCGTCGCGAAGAGATTTGGCCCCGCCGATAGGGTGGAACCTTGGTGCTTCCTCTTCCGCCTTTCAAACGCATCCTTCCTTTCTCCACATGCTTCAATTAAATTCTTCTTCTCATTACTCTCACTCTCTCTCTCTCCCTCTTTCTATCTTTCTCTCTTTCTCTGTCTCTCACATCTTTCTTTCTGTATCCCTCCTTGGCGAACACTCACTCATATGTTCTATCTCCTCCCCGCCCTCTCTCTCTCCTATTCATTCTCGCGCTCGTTCTCCTTCCTTTGTCAGATTTCTGCTGAACTCTCCTCGCGCCTCGCTCAGAAGCGTTGATACTCGCGAGTGATCTTGTCGCCGACTTTGCCGCGCCGCCAGTTCAAGTCGACGAATCGCCTCCGATAGTCTCTTTTACCACCACAACCCAAAACGTTCTTGGATTCGCTGCTGCCGCCTTCGTGGCTCTTGCCGCCGCCGCCGCCGCTGCTGCTGCAGCTGCCGCCGCCGCTGCTGTTGAATTTGTTGTTGTTGTTGTTGATGTTAACGCTGCTGCCGCTGCTGCTGCTGCTGCCGCTGCTGTTACTGTTCGAGTGTCCGAAATTTCTGATCAGTGTCAACTCCGGTGTACCTGGCGAGTTGTTCGCCAGCGTCATCGTTGATGCTGGCGCGCCGCCTTGCTCAGTGGTCAAGTGGTGGTATTTTATGCTTATACTGTATGCTGGTTGGCTGCAGTTGGTTCTTTGAAGGAACGTCTTGGGGGGAACTCCAAGTTAGTTCCAGATGCGTAGGAACGAGTCCCAAGAGCCTGTCGCTACGGCCATGCCGTCCTCCGTCACGCCGAGGCAGGATACGCGGTTGTCGTGCCCGGCGAGAATTCCTGCGAATAACAGTAGCTATTAACAATCCGTTACTTGGACTAGTAATCCACAGCGTAGTTAAAAAGTTCAACATAAACTTATTATGCGACTAGGTGGTTTTATATCGACGTGAGATAGATTATAAAATTATTACTTGCTTGCATTTGGTACAATTCTAACCGTGAATGCGTCAAATGTACAATGATTTTGGGAAAGATTGGCTGGATAAGTTGTATAGTCGTTAGAGTAACAAGAGTTATTAAGAAGTGGTGAAAAACGTTAATAGATTAGGTGAGGAAACAGATCCTTAGTTGTATAGAAATGTTAATTTTAAGCAGAGAAGCTTTAACATTTTTCAACAGAATTGTTAACAGGATTATTACACTGTAGAGTACAATCGGTTGAAGCTTAGTCGAGAAGTATTTCATGCTAATTTGAGAAGATCAGAATCAATGCGATTAAAATGCCCAAATTGCGTATAAAACTTTAGACGCCACTTTATCGAATTATTTGTCTGTGTTCTGTACTATTTAGATTTAAAAGGTTGTCTCTTGACGTATTTGACATGTGAGATACTTGTGGAGAATGGTATTAGGTCCATATGGATCATGAAAACTAAAGAATATTCATTTGTACACAAATTACTAACATGAAAAATGCTATTGTTATGCACGAGATGTGCGCCCAGTTATCGTATGCAACTCACAGAATGTTTTGATTGATTTCGATACTCCAGAACAGTCAAAATAAAATCATAACAACCAATCGTTAATATCAACTAAAAACAACTATACCAAGAAACTGTAAGAACCCAACTGCACAAACTCTACTGGCTTTACAACACTTGAGAAAGTTTGTAGTCGCAATTATCTACCATTTAATGAAACAAAAATCACAATTCGTGTGTTGAAAACTAAATTCAACCACCCCCCGGTAGACTGACTGAGAAGTAACAAAATGAGAACAAAATGATGTAACAAGAGAAAAGAGTGCGAGAGAAGGGCCTAATACTGAATCTCTCTTCTCTCAGAAAACAACGACCATGCGGTTGTTGCACTGATCGTTGCTCTCAGCGCTGAAAAGATGGCGACCACGCGCCTAAAACGTACCAGCTCTCTCTGTCTTCATGGAATCCCAGACGTTGCAGTTGAAGTCATCGTAGCCAGCTAGCAATAATCTGCCGCTCTTGCTGAACGCTACGCTGGTGATACCGCATATGATATTGTCATGACTATACAACGCAAGCTCCTGGTCCGCCCTAATATCAAAGAGTCTGCAAGTAGCGTCGTCCGAGCCAGTTGCGAATGCATATCCGCTCGGGAAGAACTGTAGAAAAGAAAGAACAGCGTTAGAGAACAGTTATAGCACAACGAATTGAGTGCAAATTACTACTATGAATTACTATAAATATTCTCCGTTCGCACAACAATTTTAGAATTATGATCAAAAAGATAATTTAAAGTACCAGCAAGAAAGCATAATGCATTGGCAATAGAAACATTTCAGCTAACAAAATCTCTTCTTGTCTGTAATGTCATGAAAGGACTCCGATTCACGTTCAGTTGGGCAGGATGTAAGAAAAATGTACGGCCTTAGGACCTTTGAATATCTCCATAAATCATCATAATGTTAATAGCTAATACCATTTAGAATATTTAGCCACGTACATTGTTAAATGCGAATTAAGTAAAGCAGCAGAATCAACAGGTTTCAACCAACATCCATAAAGAAAACACCCAATCTTCATCTATACCAACCACTCGTTACCAACAATAACCCATCCATAAAATCTTCACAAATATCATAACCCGTAACTACAGTCTCCCAAATCCTTCTAATTTCAAATCGTACAATACAGTTAGTCATGTAACTCCGTTTCATAATATAACTGCTGAAAAACAGTTGAGCATCGAACGCTATTGACGCCTGCTAAAAATGGATACACTAATTTCCACCCGGGAGGACGTAGGCAGGGCGTCCCAGAAAAAGGCGTAGACCCTTTCGCCCGGACAAATAAAAATCACTCACCGTAACGGCATTAATGTCACTCTCATGCCCCGGGAAGGTCTGTTTGCAAGATCCCTCGCGAATATCCCAGAGCTTCGCGCTGGCGTCGCACGCACCGGAGACAAAAGTGCGCGTATCGGGTGCCAGCGACAGAGACATTACGTCGCCCGTGTGTCCGATGAAGGAGGTACACTGCTGTCCGGTCTCAATGTCCCACAGGGCACTGAATCAGAATCAGTTGCGTCACAATGCGCCGAGCCGTGTGCCGTCGCGTTCGCGGGCTTAATTACTGTTTTCAAGGACGGTGGACGGGCAGAGGCAGGTGACGAAGGGAAGAAGGTGGGTCAGTGAAGGATGGCCGAGGCTTCCGACGAAATCCGTTACGTTCAATGTCACGTTCCTTTGTCGATCGCTTGTCTTGACGATCGTTGCGGGAGTTAGCGCGCGAGCCACCGGCTGACCTTCTTGCGGACGGCTCTTAAGGATTACGGCTTGCAATTTGCAACGATTCGGTTTACTGGCTGGATGAGCTTGCCGTTGTAAATGCGAAGGTCAGGCCCGCGCTCGTACGATGCGAGATTCTCGCGCAATGTAATCATCGGCACATGCTCGTTTGTGCGAATCGACTGACGGCCATCGTCGTCTCACTTACCATGACATGTCGCCGGAACTGGTCACGATCTGATTATCGTCGTAGAATCGACAGCAGGACAAGTATCCGGTATGACCGGGGAGTTCCCTGCTAACCCGTACATTTCCTTCCCTAGTTTTAAGACTATAGATGGAACAAATGTTGTCCAGACCACCGCAAGCGACGTAGCTACCTGACGGCGCGTACGCGCATGTCATCACCCAAGAAGAGCGCAGGGGGATGGCGTGAACCTTGTTGGTGGTATAACTGTCCCAGACGATCAGTTTGCCATCTTGCGACGCTGAGACTAGGTTTCTGCAAATGGGACAACGTTATTGCACCAATCTATACCTTGCATAGAACAATGCTTATGAACACAACAAAAAGTACTAATCGGAACCTCCGAGTTATGATACATAATCCATTCAGCCAAGCCAACTTAAAAATATCGTCCCACCCAACATACAACATTGATGATCACAGATATTATTAGCACTTAATGTGAAACCACCCCTTTAGAGGCTTGCGTGCATTTTTAACGGGAAAATGTGCAGTCATAAATTCGACCCTCTGCGGCAGTAAGCTTAAGAGATACGTGACGTAACGTAAACCTGGCGTACCTAGAGTCACTTCCCCAATGCATTGCATAAATCTTGGCTAAGTGACCGCGTAGCGTGCGTCTTGTGCGCATTTGTATCCGGCCGATCGGTTCCATGCCCGACGTGGCCTGATCCAGGGTCGTGTCGCATGCTGCTTTCCTGGCATCCTGCAGCACGAAAGATACAAAGTCAGAAAACAATGCAGCAATTAATTTCATTCCACACCCCGATAAACATTAAAAGAAATCTAATACTCGCGACAGATGCGAACTTACGCTTACTCGGCATCTGAGTATTAAAAATCGCGCACAAACGTAACTGAACGGATTCTTTCAAATATTGCAAAGGACATAAGCGACTTCTGCGACCGCCACATCGCGGCCAGAGCGAACTCATGTCATTTGAGACATGCGATACGCTCGCGTGCAAATTTCGTGCCCGCCGCCGTGGCCTCCCGCGCACATAAATCTCGCGAAAGGTCAAAAGTCGCCATCGATGGACGGAATATGTACCGTCAACCTAAACAGACGGCACGCTCGAAATTCGCCCAAAATCTCCGACCCAGAAACGACAAAGAAGAAAGAATCGCCAATCTCAACTCAACATTGCTTGACCAACACAGTCCGACTGTCCTTAACACTTTCGATACGGAGCGCTTGGGACAAAATATGACCACTGTGAACGGAGCCCACTACTGAGTAGTCGACACTGAAATACGGAATGCTACGAAATCGTATATGGTTCGAACGTAGATGTACGCTCTTCGTACCCGAGCGTCCACTTTTCCAGAGCGTATATATACGCTCCCCGTATATGAATGGTCATTCTTGGAGGGCGTATATGCATACGGCCGTCGGGGCAAAAAGGTTAACCTAACACTATGTGTCATGCCTTCAACTGAACTTTTGCCACCGAGAACCTACTACAAAAATCAGACGAGCGCCTATGCCAAACGATCCCGACAGGTAGCCTGCAACGTGTCAACCCTACACCTCTCAGCTCCGCACAGCCACGAAGCTCGCATCGATCGATGCAAAACAACGACCGACCCCAAAAACTATAACCTCTAATCCTAACCTCATATCGCTCTTGCCGGCGCGTGGCAGCAGTAAAAATTAGTGGAAAAAATTACAACAGTCCTGAACATCTAAGATCCCGACTCTCTCCGTACTTCATTATTAGGCCCGGTATTTCGCGTACGTGCGTTTTTCACGCGTGTACGTGACGCGAGCGTTTGGGGGCGGAGGGGAGGTCGGCGGACGGAGTGGGGAGGAGGGGATTCACCGCGAGAAGAAACAAGACAGAGAGCGAAAGAGTGGAGCGCGCGGGGGAGTGAGAGAAAGAGAGTGTGTGCGAGAGAGAGGGAGAGAAAGAGATGGTGGCGTATTGATCAGAGAAGCGACGGTTATGCCGCGCCCTACCACCACCACATCACTTCACCACCACCGACAACCACCGCCGCCACTGGCCTCAAGTCTCTACCACCATGCAGAGAACATTGCCATGGACGAGCATTCTTCGTTGGAGAACCTCGCGCTGGCCACGCTAATGACATAAGTGTCTTAAGCGTCGAGCCGGCCGACGCGGTAAACTTCGGCTAGATCGGAATTTCCTGACATCGACGCCGTTTAGATGAGAGAACTGTGGACGATGACTTTGGCATCTTGCTCGGCTCGGATAAAGGATTTTTATGCGTAATTGCGAAAATACCATTAAAAATATTGTAATCGATACGATGACTTCAGTACATCTTGCGTTATGAGTTGGAAGTATGAATGAGAGAGTGGAGTACTGTTTGAGGTATTTAAAAAAAGGGGGAACGTGGTAAATGATCAATAAGTTGAGAGTTCAGCTTGGCAACAAGTCATAGTTAACCCTGTATAGAAAATGCCTCGCCGACGGCAGCTAAACAACGCGTTGTCTATAAAAGAACGTACAGAGTCCGATGCTTCGATGAACAAACGCCAGTTTGAGCACTTCTTATAAACAAAGCAGACCTCTCGAACTACTATTTTTCCATTATATAAAAAAGCGCCTCGCTTCCCTGTAATCATCTTTTAAACCGCTACTCGTTGGTTATGTTTCCTCGCAGCGAATGCTATCACTTCAATTCCATCCGACTGACATCGACTATCGTGAACACAGAAAATCCTCTCGCGTACAAGATACCTGTTCGATAATGCACCTACGTTAAAAAAACAGTGCGAGCAACGGATTTTGACGAGATGTCCTGCAGAAACAGTGAAAAATTCATCGTACAACGCAGATAGAGACTTTCGGGCAGAGAACGTCGGTACCTGGCCAGTGTGACAGGCTGAAAAGGATTGACGATGACCAGCACCGAGTACACGAAATGCTCGCTACCTCGTGATATGCACACTGATTGAGTCAAGTAACATCGTTCGGGATCAAGCAATATCCATTTCGCCGCGATGAGCGGTTTTCCCGTCCAACAACAACTCGAGAGATCCTCCTCCTCCTCCTCCTCCTCCACCACGAACCACCTCTCCCTCCACCTCCTCATCCTCCACCTTGGTCGTCCTTGAACTTTCATTCACTTGTTCCGCGCGCTCAGAGTCGCGCCCCGTTTTTATTCCCATCGCGTCAGATCTATGAGCGTGTGACACGTGACGAGATTTACGGGCAAAGACATTCGCAGGATCGTTACGTAACGTCCGTCTAGGTGAAGTGATCCTCGTCAGAGTTCGATCGTCGATCTGCGCCGCTTATTCTTTGCATCTCCGATCGCGGCGCTGCATTTTTTTTTTTTTGCACGATGGGGTACGTTGCGGGCAACGGAATTAGAGACTGCATCATGTATGCTGAGACAACTGAAATCGGTACAAATTGGTGGCTTGAGTTTCGAGCTGCATGAAATGTAGTGTAGCAGACACAGGTATGGACTTTGCATTTAGAAAGGACAGCACTTTTGGTTTCTTTCGTTACAAGCAACTACGACTACAACCAAAGGCTTGCTGTGAATTTAATGTGTGTTTACCGATGTCTTTACTTGATACATAGAGACGGATGCTAAGTATGAAAATTTATCATACAAAGTATGGAAGTAAGGGGTTAACGTTGGGAAACAGAAGTTTATCAATTATTTTAGCAATTCATATTACCCGTGAAATAAAAACGTTAAATGGAATAGTACATATAGGAAATAGGTTTAAAAATAAAAAAAAATGCTAAACTGAAATTTAGCGTTAATAATCTAAGGACTCTGTGTCATACGACGAAATTCAATGGACTACGTGAAAACCGGAACTGCGATAAAAATCATCAATCGCCCTAATAGCGGTCGTATTAAACACCACATCAGAGAAAGTTGTGGCAATAAATATAATTCGCTGTACTCGGACAAACACTCGACGCAAGAAAGGCAAGATATTCGACCCCGAGAATATAACAAAACTTTCCCTACAGGAAACGTAAACTTCGACCCAGAAGAAACATGCCCAAAATCGCCTAAACACCATAATTACCGCAACATAGAGGGCAGTCTGGAAGAGGCTCATTTGACCCTGCCATGGCGGAGTACTTTACGAAGTGAAAAGCGAAGCAACTTTTTGCGCGAGTACTTGTCGCGATGTCGATCTTACGCTCGGAGGTGCTCGGCTTTCGGTGAAATGCAAAATAAAGAGAAGGAAAGTCGCTGACTCGTTACCGGGGGCTGAATAGAGGTCGGCGATGTTTAGTGCCAAGTGTACTTCGGCCAGGAAAGAGACAGCGAACGGGGGAGATTGAGGGAGTAAGTAAGAATGAGAGAGAGAGAGAGAGAGAGAGAGAGAGAGCCGACGGCAAGAAGGCAGAAAGGGTGAGTCGGAGACTCTGGAAGGAAAAGGTAGAGGACTAGAAGCGTTCGGCGGAGGAAGGGAGACGGAAAGAAGGCGAAGAAGGGTGACAGAATATCAGAGGAAGAGAGAGGGAAGCAGGACCAAAACTTTTATCTTCCCAGACAATGCCGAAGCGCTGTTGCACGTAGAACTGTTGCTTTGTCCTCTAACGGCACTGTGAAGACTGCCAACAAACAGGGAAGGAGCAAAAAGAGCGAAGGTGGTAAAGGATGTCCACGTGATGCGATAAGGGTCGCCCCACCCCCTCTCCCACCCCATCTCACTGAACTCCTACACCTCTCTCAGAGTCGAGAAGAGTGCGAGGCGAACGAGAACAACGTTCGGTCTTCGCGGAACGGCATTAATGAACAAACACGGCTGAGCTTTGATCTAACCCACACGGTTAAAGTTGCAAAACATCGACTCGCAGGCAAATAATGGATCCAAAAATGTTCGGAACAAGGAGGGTGTACATCTATGAAATCTGCAATTGAATCGGAAACGGTGGAAGGGTCAATTCTTATTGCGCGAAATTGCAAACTTTGAAGGTGCTTGAGATTTAGCAATTTAACGTCTTCAGGTGACACTTGGTATTCTTAGACGGATTGTTTTTCCATTAATAATGCGAAAGGAATGTTAATTAACACGAACTTCGATTAATTCCTATTCATGTTTTCATTTAGTCTGCACGAATGATACAAGCCAATATGCTTGAACTCACAAAACGAAAATAATTTATCATTTACCTATTTCAAAAAATGCTAGAGAATATTTAAAAATCTAAACTCTTTCGCATGATATGGTCAAAACTGTAATTTTGACTGTTCGCTCTAGTGTTAAATAGAAATATTTTCGATCTTCCAACCCAAAAGAAAATTGATTGTTAATGTTGCTGTGCGAATAGACCTATATTTCTTCTACTACCATAAAGCATGATTGTCACTTGGCACTTCGCGCCGTCACTATCGTTCACGGTTCAAAGATAATTCCTCCGCAGGAAGCCACTCTGATACGCAACCCAACATTGCAGACAGCAGAGAAAAGCAAAAGTAAGAGAGGAAGAAAACCGCTGAGTCCATCGCTGTCAAATAAAAGCCTGCTGAACCAGGAATGTCCACAGATACCCATTTAGCTAACGTGCCACGAACCCTCCTATTACCCACCGAATTACAGCGTACCTCAACCTCACATTCACCTCCAACGTTTCGACGCACAAATACGTTACCAAAACCTCTTATCAGAACATAGACCCAGAAATTCAAATTCCCGGCCAACTCGCACCCACGCCGAGCAGCCTCGCCGAAACTTACGCGAATGGCATTCTTCAGGGTTTCCGCCTCCTGCCGAAGGCTGTCGAGCTCGTTCATGATGAGCGTCGGATGTCGTGCGTGGGGGGAGGAATGAACGGACGGTCCGCTTCCGGAAACGAAGAGAAGTTTCTCTGGCGGTGCGTCTGTCGCACCCTGTCCTCTTCAAGGTCCGCTTCCGGTTCGTAGGTCCACGTCGGCTGTCTCCTTTTGCCTGAGAACTCTCACCGGAGTCCTCTTCACCTGTCTATCGCTTCTCCCGCGAGAACGACGTTGCTGGAGGGAGGGGGTGGGGCCGGTGTCACGCCGTCGGCGCTTCTTCCGGTGGCCAGCAGCCTCCTTCGAACTTTCCGCCCCCGGCGAGCGGAAGTGGACCCTGACGACGGTGCGTTATCCTCGGCAGACTCCGTGCGCCAGTTGTCGCTGGTCCTTCGTCCTCTGCGCCTTCCTCCGCCGCGAACGCCGACGACGACGCTGATCTCGACGCTGATGCTGATGATGACGGCGACGATGACCGCAGTACCGTCGTTACCACCGGAAGCACCTGGGCCAGGCCAC